>CM051237.1:338268684-338868684 GCA_027917425.1 Gastrophryne carolinensis | reverse complement strand
ACCCTGGAGTTGGCAGAAGTTGGCAGCAGCAGCAGCAGGAGCCCAAATATACACTGGAGTTGGCTTCAGGAGCCCAAAAATTGGATGAATCACACCCTGGAGTTGGCAGAAGTTGGCAGCAGCAGCAGCAGCAGGAGCCCAAATATACACTGGAGTTGGCTTCAGGAGCCCAAAAATTGGATGAATCACACCCTGGAGTTGGCAGGAGTTGACAGTAGCAGCAGCAGGAGCCCAAATATACACTGGAGTTGGCTTCAGGAGCCCAAAAGTTGGATGAATCACACCCTGGAGTTGGCAGGAGTTGACAGTAGCAGCAGCAGGAGCCCAAATATACACTGGAGTTGGCTTCAGGAGCCCAAAAATTGGATGAATCACACCCTGGAGTTGGCAGGAGTTGACAGCAGCAGGAGCCCAAATATGCACTGGAGTTGGCCTCAGGAGCCCAAAAATTGGATGAATCACACCCTGGAGTTGGCAGAAGTTGGCAGCAGCAGCAGCAGGAGCCCAAATATACACTGGAGTTGGCTTCAGGAGCCCAAAAATTGGATGAATCACACCCTGGAGTTGGCAGGAGTTGACAGTAGCAGCAGCAGGAGCCCAAATATACACTGGAGTTGGCTTCAGGAGCCCAAAAATTGGATGAATCACACCCTGGAGTTGGCAGGAGTTGACAGTAGCAGCAGCAGGAGCCCAAATATACACTGGAGTTGGCTTCAGGAGCCCAAAAATTGGATGAATCACACCCTGGAGTTGGCAGGAGTTGACAGTAGCAGCAGCAGGAGCCCAAATATACACTGGAGTTGGCTTCAGGAGCCCAAAAATTGGATGAATCACACCCTGGAGTTGGCAGGAGTTGACAGCAGCAGCAGCAGGAGCCCAAATATACACTGGAGTTGGCCTCAGGAGCCCAAAAATTGGATGAATCACACCCTGGAGTTGGCAGGAGTTGACAGTAGCAGCAGCAGGAGCCCAAATATACACTGGAGTTGGCTTCAGGAGCCCAAAAATTGGATGAATCACACCCTGGAGTTGGCAGAAGTTGGCAGCAGCAGCAGCAGGAGCCCAAATATACACTGGAGTTGGCTTCAGGAGCCCAAAAATTGGATGAATCACACCCTGGAGTTGGCAGAAGTTGGCAGCAGCAGGAGCCCAAATATACACTGGAGTTGGCCTCAGGAGCCCAAAAATTGGATGAATCACACCCTGGAGTTGGCAGAAGTTGGCAGCAGCAGCAGCAGGAGCCCAAATATACACTGGAGTTGGCTTCAGGAGCCCAAAAATTGGATGAATCACACCCTGGAGTTGGCAGAAGTTGGCAGCAGCAGCAGCAGGAGCCCAAATATACACTGGAGTTGGCCTCAGGAGCCCAAAAATTGGATGAATCACACCCTGGAGTTGGCAGCAGCAGCAGGAGCCCAAACATTACTTTAAAGAGACCCTGGGGTTGGCTTCAGGAGCCCAAAAATTGGATGAATCACACCCTGGAGTTGGCAGGAGTTGACAGCAGCAGCAGCAGGAGCCCAAATATACACTGGAGTTGGCTTCAGGAGCCCAAAAGTTGGATGAATCACACCCTGGAGTTGGCAGGAGTTGACAGTAGCAGCAGCAGGAGCCCAAATATACACTAGAGTTGGCTTCAGGAGCCCAAAAATTGGATGAATCACACCCTGGAGTTGGCAGAAGTTGGCAGCAGCAGCAGCAGGAGCCCAAATATACACTGGAGTTGGCCTCAGGAGCCCAAAAATTGGATGAATCACACCCTGGAGTTGGCAGAAGTTGGCAGCAGCAGCAGCAGGAGCCCAAATATACACTGGAGTTGGCTTCAGGAGCCCAAAAATTGGATGAATCACACCCTGGAGTTGGCAGGAGTTGACAGTAGCAGCAGCAGGAGCCCAAAAAATGGCCTAAAGACATAAATATGTTTTGCACCATTTGGAAAGTGTAAAACGTGGCACCATGCTGAATCTAGTCGCATGCATCAGGCATTGGTGGGTGGAAATCCTGGCTGATCCATCCCTGATTCATTTTGACAAAGGTGAGTCTCTCCACATTTTTAGTTGACAGACGAGTTCTCCTCGCCGTAACTATGGCCCCCGCCGCACTAAACACCCGCTCAGATGGCACGCTACTTGCCGGGCAGGACAGCTTTTCCAGGGCAAACTCTGCTAGTTGCGGCCACAAATCAAGTTTGGCTGCCCAGAAGTCCAGCGGATCCTCAAGGTGTGTTGGCATGGTCATGTCAAAGTATGACATGACCTGCTGGTTCAGGTCCTGCTCCAGGTCTTCCTGCTGCTCATGAGTAGCCTCACTATGCGGGTGTAGAAAGCTACTCATTAGCGACTGAAGACTGAGGCTGCTGCTGCTGATGGAGCTTCTGCTGCTGCTGCTGCCAACCCCCCCAGCGGCCATGGCAGTGGAAGGTGAGCGCAGAGGTCCCCTCGAGTCAGACCTGCGAGAGTATGGACCATGGCGCAGATAGGCATCGGCCAACTGCCTACGTAGAATGTCTTTGTAGTAGTTGAGTTTGTCCTCCCTCTCGGTGGGTTTAAAAAATGCCCCCATTTTGTGCCGGAAGCGAGGGTCCAATAAGGTGGACAGCCAGAAGTCATCCCGCCGACAGATGGAAACAATTCTGGGGTCACTACGCAAGCATGTGAGCATGCTTCGTGCCATTTGCGCAAGTGACTCGGATGGACTACCTGTCTCCATCTCCACTGCATACTGCCACGGTGTGCCCGGGTCCTCTGTCTCTCCTTCCTCAAAAACCTCTAGCTCCTCTGGCTGCTCCTGCTCCTCCTCTCCTGTCCGCTGACTAGATAAACCAGCCATTTCGCCAAGCCTAAACTGTGTTTCGCTGGGCAACTCCTCCTCCTCCTCTTCCTCCTCCTCCTCCTCCAGTTCAGCTCCAACGGGGTTCATGTGGCCGTAAGATGTAAACGCCATGTCTCCAGTGCCCTGACCAGCCATGGTTTCCAACATGTGCTGTAGTACATGAAGCAGTGGAATCACGTCGTTCATCCCGTAATCCTGCCGACTGACAAATAAAGTGGCTTCCTCAAAGGGCCTGAGCAAACGGCAGGTGTCACGTATGAGATGCCACTGGTTGACATTGAAGTTACACAGGGGAGTCCCCCTATCTGCTTGGATCATCAGGAAATCCGTGATGGCTTTTCTCTGTTCATATAATCGGTCCAACATGTGAAGGGTGGAATTCCAACGGGTGGAAACATCGCAAATCAGACTATGTTGGGGGATACCATTCTGACGCTGTAGTTCAAGAAGGGTGTGTTTGGCGGTGTAGGAGTGGCTGAAGTGCATGCAAAGTTTCCGTGAAGTTGTTAGGATGTCCTGCAGATGGGGGGAACACTTCAGAAACCGCTTGACAACCAGATTGAAGACGTGAGCCATGCAGGGGGCATGGGTCAGGCTTCCTTGGCGCAGCGCAGACAAAATGTTCTTCCCATTGTCGGTAACCATGATTCCCATTTTAAGTTTTCTCGGAGTAAGCCATGTTTGGATTTCCTGATGAATACATTTAAGCAGTTCCTCCCCTGTGTGACTCCGTTCGCCAAGACAAACCATGTGAAGCACTGCGTGACACCTCCGTGCCCTGCACACATGGTAGACTGGAGGGGCACTGAGACTTGAGCCTACAGTGGAGGGTGAGGAGATGGCGGAGGATGAGGAGGCCGAGTCGCACGGTGTCACAGGCCCAATGGGCAGAGAGCGCGGAGGCCGAAGCGGCGTGACCTGTCCAAGTTGCTGCTGCAAAGGGACCACATTCACCCAGTGGGCCGTAAACGACATGTACTGCCCCTGACCGTAGTTACAGCTCCAGATGTCGGCGCTGCCATGTATTTTGCTACACACCGACAGGCTCAAGGACTGGCCCACCTTCTGTTCAACAAAAGTGTGCAGCGCTGGTACTGCCTTCTTGGCAAAGAAATGACGGCTTGGGACTCTCCACCTCGGCTCGGCACAAGCCATCAGTTCTCTGAAAGGTGCAGATTCCACCACCTGAAAAGGGAGCGACTGCAGCACCAGCAACTTGGACAGGAGCACATTCAGCTTCTGCGCCGTAGGATGAGTGGGCGCATACTGCTGTCTCTTGGACATGGCTTCGCTGATGGATTGCTGGCGGGATGCATGACTTGGAGGAGGAGGAGGAGGAGCAGGAGCGACAGAGGATGGGTATGACGCACAGCTGCCTTCGGCTGAGGTGCTGGAGCCTTGGCTGGCAGAAATTGGGAGCGCACTTGGTGAGGAAGCAGACTGGACCACCCCTTGGGAGCCTCGGTTCTCCCAGGTCGTTTTATGGTGACGCATCATATGTTGACGCAGGGCCGTGGTGCCAACATTTGGACCCTGGCCACGCTTCACCTTTTGCCTACATATCTTGCATGTGGCCATGTTACCCTCCTGCGGATGCCTCAGGAAAAACTGCCACACTGCCGAGTAGCTACTTTTCCCACCCCCTGGCCTCACTGATTCACTGCTGCTGTTGCCAACTCCAGGAACCCCTGCTCCACTACCTCCCTATAAGGTAGACTGCCGCACAGCAGGTGCTCTACCCCGGCCCCGGCCCCGGCCGGCTCCAGCCTTTGGAATTGTGCCCCCATGCTGACTGCTACCACCTTGCTGCCTCAGCTGCTGACTCCGGGGCAACCTGCGCCCCTCTTCTCCTGATGATGACGATGAAGCCCCTTCATCACCCGGCTCCCAAGTGCGATCGGCTTCATCGTCATCATCATCATCATCACCGAGTTGTGGCTGTACGTCACTGATGTTCGTGGATTCGTCAACAGTGTCTGGCGCAGGAGCTGGAACGCTCGCAGCACCCACGACACTGTCCACATCACTATTTGTCTGCCTAGCTAAAGAAGCCACCTCCATTTCTTGGCTGGGCAGTAGCTGCTGACTGTCCTCCTGTATCTGATCGTCCTCCTCACTAAAGAGTGGAGCTGAACCCAAAGCATAGGATACGTCGCTGGGGGAGGGAACGGCGTAGGCCAGAGGCAATGGGAGGACAGGGACTGCTCTCGGGGCATGCCAACTCAGGGTTGTGTCAGAGGAACCTACCGACCCTAGACTGGGGGTCTCAGACGTAAGTTGTGATGATGTTGTTGATGAGCGCGTCAACCAATCTACCACGGCAGATGCGTTACTGGTGGAGACCCGACCGCTAGCAGATACTGGCAGATTAGGTCTCTCAGCGTGACTCCTGCTGCTACTGGCCCCCAGTCTGATGCGAGCTCTGCCTGCGGAATCTTGGCCTCTGCCACTCCTCTTTTCACTTCCAGGCACTTGTCTGCCCGACATAGTCTAACTGGCGTGGTAGTAGGTGATATTTTAAGATCCCCCGGGCAGCGGTGGGTCTATATGAAACAGAATATAATGCACACCAAAAGTGAGCAGTAACACTCAGCCTCCAACAGGCCTGCTTAGTGTAAATAAGATAGCTGCTTAGTGTAAATAAAGAGGGGTATGCTATGTTACAGAATGGGATGCCTCAACAGAAGTGCACCTGGCAGGCAGCAGTAAGCCTATGCCCAGCAAAAGTGTCTTATAATATAAATATGATAAGAGCAAATGCTTATATGGTCTTAAACAGAGGCTGCTTTAGTCACAGAATGGGATGCCCCCCAAAAAAAGATCCAGTAGTACTATGCCCAGCAAAAGTGTCTTTATCAGGCTAATTTCAAATATGATAAGAGCAAATGCTTATATGGTCTTAAACAGAGGCTGCTTTAGTCACAGAATGGGATGCCCCCCAAAAAAGATCCAGTAGTACTATGCCCAGCAAAAGTGTCTTTATCAGGCTAATTTCAAATATGATAAGAGCAAATGCTTATATGGTCTTAAACAGAGGCTGCTTTAGTCACAGAATGGGATGCCCCCCAAAAAAGATCCAGTAGTACTATGCCCAGCAAAAGTGTCTTTATCAGGCTAATTTCAAATATGATAAGAGCAAATGCTTATATGGTCTTAACCCTTTAACCGCCAGCCTACCTTGAGATTTTGTCACCCTTTGTTGCCAGACCATTTTGCACTATTTTGCGCTCCCCTTGTTCAACTGTGATTTTTGAAGGGATTTCCAGGGATTTCCCAGAAAAGTGATATATTGTTTTTTTCAGCAGAGTCTAAGCTTTAACATGAAATGTCTTGTTTGTCATTTTTTAGGTGTATTCTCAATATTTTTGGATGAAATATGTGCAAAAAAAAAACCCAAAAAACAATTTTTTACAATTTGTAGTGTTTTTTGTAATAAAAAATGTAAGTTTGTCAATAAAATCTTATTGCACGTGAAACCCCAATTTCTCCCGGTTACAGTGATACCACATATGTATAGGTAGACACCCTTTCCTGCCCAGGAGACTCCCCCAAACTGAAACAACTCTTTAGGAGATTTTCAGATAAAATACAACTATGCTACGTGCTAAGCGCACCTTGCAGTTTTTCAAGAAAAACAACCCTTTACATTTGAAATACCCCCAACAAACTATATATTCTCTGGAAGTACACACCTCAGGCTTTCTATGCGTACCAGGCTTGTTGACATGGGTGCAGTTTTCTGGAAGTAATCCCTCAATATATTCTTTGGTTGCACAGGGTTTCTCTAAAAAAGTATAAAAAAGCAGAATCAAAACCACATTTTCCTAAAAAAACCTATATGCAAACAAGAAAAAAACTGAAAATCTGAAAAAGCAACATGCCCCGAACAGAACAATACCCAGCATGCATAGCTACTGTCAAGGGAAGAGTTGCCAAACACACCAAAGTAAAGCATGTGCGTAACGGTAATTTTACTTCAAAATTTCAGCTCTGCATACAAAGTGCGCACCTTGTGCTTTTTCTACCAAAACAACCCTTTACATTTAGAATATCCCCCATAAACCATATATTCCCTGAAAGTACACATTTTAAGCTTTCTAAGCGTACCCAGCTTGTTGTCGTGGGCTCATCTTTCTGGAAGTAATCCCTTGAAGAATTCTTAGGTTGCACAGGGTTTCACAAAAAAAATTATAAAAAAGCAGAATAAAAAACACCTTTTCCTAAAATATCAATATGCAAATAAGAAAAAACAAGCTAAATCTGAAAGCGCAAGGTCCCCCGAGCAGAACAATACCCAACATGCATAGGTACTATTAACCCTTTTAATTGCCAGCCTACTTGAACTTTTGTCGCCCTCAGTTGGTCATTTTTCCCCATTTTGCGGCATGTTTAACCGTGATTTTTGTCGGAATTTCTTGGAAAATATATATATATTTTTTTGCAGCAGAATTTAGGCTTTAACATTAAATGTCTTGTTTGTAATTTTTCTACTGTTTTTTAAATATTTTTGCGTAAAAAAAACAAAAAAATAAATAAAATTATATATATATATATATATATATATATATATATATATATATATATATATACAATTGTCTCCTTTATTTTAAATAAAACATTTTTTAGTAATAAAAACCATATTGCATGTGATAGCCCCATTTCTCCCGATTACAACGGTACCACATATGTATCAATAGCCCCTCATTCTTGCCCAGGAGACCCCCCAAACTGAAAAGAGCATTTTATAACATTTACAAATAAAATACTACTATCCACACTATAAACATAAGGGGTTAATTTAAAATTACATAGGGACCCCCTCCCGGGGGGGGGGGACCCCAATTTTTTTTGAGAATTTTTGGCTAAGCCTAACCCCAAAAATTAAAAAAATAGTGGGCCCCCCTGGGAGGGGGGTCCCTATGTCATTTTCTTTTTAATTTTAATTCTTTAAAATTTTTATTTTTTTTAATTTTTTCTTTTTAATCCCAGGGGGTGGGGGGACCCCATTTTTGGGGGGAATTCTAAGGGTTAGGGTTAGCCTAACCCTAACCCGTAAAGTGGACCAACACCCAGGATTTTCACTATCCTGGGTTTTGATCCACTTCCGCGGGGGTGCCCCGCTGCGTAAAACCCCCGAGAAAGGTATAAAAAACTCACCTCAGCCCGCTCCTACGGCGCATGCGCGAGCGCTCGTCCAATCAGAGCGCTCAGAGCCGCTGTGGTATGCAAGGACAAGGGACGGACAACCACAGCGGCTCTGAGCGCGCTGGCAGCCGCATCTCGCGCTTCCCTCTAACAGGGAGCGTGCCCGCATCGGCGATTCACAAACGACCGGAACGTGTGCGCGCCCTGATAGAGAGAAGCGCGAGATGCGGCCCGCGCATGCACCGTTGGAACAGGGATAAGGTAAGGCGATTGGGGCGTCCTGGGGGTTTCACACAGTGGGGCATCCCGATTTCGGATGCCCCGCAGGGAGGGATCTGATCCGGGCCGATCAGCCTGGGTGTTGGTCCACTTAAAAAAAAAAAAAAAAAAAGTAGGGGGGGGGGACCCCATTTTTGGGGGGAATTTTAAGGGTTAGGGTTAGGCTAACCCTAACCGTTAAACATTTTTTTAAAAATCACGTAGGGACCCTCATTTTTTTTTGGAATTTTAAGGGTTAGGGTTAGCCTAACCCTAACCCTAACCCTTAAAATTAAAAAAAAAATGACATAGGGTCCCCCCTCACAGGGTGGGGGACCTCATTTTTTTTTTTAATTTTAAGGGTTAGGGTTAGGGTTAGGCTAACCCTAACCCTAACCCTTAAAATTAAAAAAAAAAATGACGTAGGGTCCCCCCTACCCGTCATAACCAGCCCGGGACCAGCTATGGGGGCTTGTAGGCACAGAGTGGGGGGGCCAGCTTTTGTGGCCCCCCCCACCCTGCAGCCTACGAGCCCACATAGTCTATGTGGGCCCGGGCTCTTCTGCCCCCCCCTGGGCTTTGGGGAGGCAGGTAATTGGGGGTGCAGGGGTTAATGGCAAGTCACCTGCTAGGGCAGGTGACTTGCCAGACCCCAGCCTTGTGAACTGGTACAGGGGTCTCATGGACCCCTTACCAGTTCACAAAGGGTTAACAGAAAAAAAAAAAACACGGACACAAAATTTTTATTTATTAAAAAAAAAAAAAAATTTACTCTTTACTCACCTTCGATCGTCAGCTCCTGTGTCCCTCGCTGATCTGCTGTCAGATGCCGGTGATCGGCATCCAGAGAAGGAGGAGACAGGAGATCAGAGGATCTCCTGTCACCTCCTTCCAGGGCACCGATCACCGGCATCTGACAGCTAACAGAGCTGTAGCCGGTGATCGGGACTGGGAATGACGTCATAGCCAAAGGGGCGGGGCTTAGCGGGGACGACGGCACGGACTGACATCATTAGCCCCGCCCCCAAAAGGGGCGGGGCTTAGCGTCAAGATGGCGGCCGCCATCGGAACAGGAGAGGGGAGAGAGCCTTCCAGGCTCTCTCCTGAAGATCGGAATGACCTGGGGGGGGATCGGAGGCCCCCCAGGTGAAGAGGAGGGTCGGCGGGAGCCAGCGCACACAGAGGTAAGTAAATGTCATTTTTTTTTTTTTTTATTTTACAGGAAAAGCCGGAGGCAGCTGAAATGGGGGGGGGGGCACCCTATTCCGGGCCCTCCCCTGCAGCCAGAGGAGGTCCGGTGAACGATCGGAGACCACCATTTTGAAGAGGAGACCCGGCTGAATCAAACGAGGGGTCAGGTAAGTGCCTTTTTTAAAAACTTTTTTTACTATTAGTGGGGAAAGTCAGGCACGTAAAATTTACGTGGCTGGCAGTTAACTGCAGGAGAGGCAGCCACGTAAATTTTACGTGGCTGGCGTTTAAAGGGTTAAACAGAGGCTGCTTTAGTCACAGAATGGGATGCCCCCCAAAAAAGATGCAGTAGTACTATGCCCAGCAAAAGTGTCTTTATCAGGCTAATTTCAAATATGATAAGAGCAAATGCTTATATGGTCTTAAACAGAGGCTGCTTTAGTCACAGAATGGGATGCCCCCCAAAAAAGATGCAGTAGTACTATGCCCAGCAAAAGTGTCTTTATCAGGCTAATTTCAAATATGATAAGAGCAAATGCTTATATGGTCTTAAACAGAGGCTGCTTTAGTCACAGAATGGGATGCCCCCCAAAAAAGATCCAGTAGTACTATGCCCAGCAAAAGTGTCTTTATCAGGCTAATTTCAAATATGATAAGAGCAAATGCTTATATGGTCTTAAACAGAGGCTGCTTTAGTCACAGAATGGGATGCCCCCCAAAAAAGATCCAGTAGTACTATGCCCAGCAAAAGTGTCTTTATCAGGCTAATTTCAAATATGATAAGAGCAAATGCTTATATGGTCTTAAACAGAGGCTGCTTTAGTCACAGAATGGGATGCCCCCCAAAAAAGATCCAGTAGTACTATGCCCAGCAAAAGTGTCTTTATCAGGCTAATTTCAAATATGATAAGAGCAAATGCTTATATGGTCTTAAACAGAGGCTGCTTTAGTCACAGAATGGGATGCCCCCCAAAAAAGATCCAGTAGTACTATGCCCAGCAAAAGTGTCTTTATCAGGCTAATTTCAAATATGATAAGAGCAAATGCTTATATGGTCTTAAACAGAGGCTGCTTTAGTCACAGAATGGGATGCCCCCCAAAAAAGATCCAGTAGTACTATGCCCAGCAAAAGTGTCTTTATCAGGCTAATTTCAAATATGATAAGAGCAAATGCTTATATGGTCTTAAACAGAGGCTGCTTTAGTCACAGAATGGGATGCCCCCCAAAAAAGATGCAGTAGTACTATGCCCAGCAAAAGTGTCTTTATCAGGCTAATTTCAAATATGATAAGAGCAAATGCTTATATGGTCTTAAACAGAGGCTGCTTTAGTCACAGAATGGGATGCCCCCCAAAAAAGATGCAGTAGTACTATGCCCAGCAAAAGTGTCTTTATCAGGCTAATTTCAAATATGATAAGAGCAAATGCTTATATGGTCTTAAACAGAGGCTGCTTTAGTCACAGAATGGGATGCCCCCCAAAAAAGATCCAGTAGTACTATGCCCAGCAAAAGTGTCTTTATCAGGCTAATTTCAAATATGATAAGAGCAAATGCTTATATGGTCTTAAACAGAGGCTGCTTTAGTCACAGAATGGGATGCCCCCCAAAAAAGATCCAGTAGTACTATGCCCAGCAAAAGTGTCTTTATCAGGCTAATTTCAAATATGATAAGAGCAAATGCTTATATGGTCTTAAACAGAGGCTGCTTTAGTCACAGAATGGGATGCCCCCCAAAAAAGATCCAGTAGTACTATGCCCAGCAAAAGTGTCTTTATCAGGCTAATTTCAAATATGATAAGAGCAAATGCTTATATGGTCTTAAACAGAGGCTGCTTTAGTCACAGAATGGGATGCCCCCCAAAAAAGATCCAGTAGTACTATGCCCAGCAAAAGTGTCTTTATCAGGCTAATTTCAAATATGATAAGAGCAAATGCTTATATGGTCTTAAACAGAGGCTGCTTTAGTCACAGAATGGGATGCCCCCCAAAAAAGATCCAGTAGTACTATGCCCAGCAAAAGTGTCTTTATCAGGCTAATTTCAAATATGATAAGAGCAAATGCTTATATGGTCTTAAACAGAGGCTGCTTTAGTCACAGAATGGGATGCCCCCCAAAAAAGATCCAGTAGTACTATGCCCAGCAAAAGTGTCTTTATCAGGCTAATTTCAAATATGATAAGAGCAAATGCTTATATGGTCTTAAACAGAGGCTGCTTTAGTCACAGAATGGGATGCCCCCCAAAAAAGATCCAGTAGTACTATGCCCAGCAAAAGTGTCTTTATCAGGCTAATTTCAAATATGATAAGAGCAAATGCTTATATGGTCTTAAACAGAGGCTGCTTTAGTCACAGAATGGGATGCCCCCCAAAAAAGATGCAGTAGTACTATGCCCAGCAAAAGTGTCTTTATCAGGCTAATTTCAAATATGATAAGAGCAAATGCTTATATGGTCTTAAACAGAGGCTGCTTTAGTCACAGAATGGGATGCCCCCCAAAAAAGATCCAGTAGTACTATGCCCAGCAAAAGTGTCTTTATCAGGCTAATTTCAAATATGATAAGAGCAAATGCTTATATGGTCTTAAACAGAGGCTGCTTTAGTCACAGAATGGGATGCCCCCCAAAAAAGATGCAGTAGTACTATGCCCAGCAAAAGTGTCTTTATCAGGCTAATTTCAAATATGATAAGAGCAAATGCTTATATGGTCTTAAACAGAGGCTGCTTTAGTCACAGAATGGGATGCCCCCCAAAAAAGATCCAGTAGTACTATGCCCAGCAAAAGTGTCTTTATCAGGCTAATTTCAAATATGATAAGAGCAAATGCTTATATGGTCTTAAACAGAGGCTGCTTTAGTCACAGAATGGGATGCCCCCCAAAAAAGATCCAGTAGTACTATGCCCAGCAAAAGTGTCTTTATCAGGCTAATTTCAAATATGATAAGAGCAAATGCTTATATGGTCTTAAACAGAGGCTGCTTTAGTCACAGAATGGGATGCCCCCCAAAAAAGATCCAGTAGTACTATGCCCAGCAAAAGTGTCTTTATCAGGCTAATTTCAAATATGATAAGAGCAAATGCTTATATGGTCTTAAACAGAGGCTGCTTTAGTCACAGAATGGGATGCCCCCCAAAAAAGATCCAGTAGTACTATGCCCAGCAAAAGTGTCTTTATCAGGCTAATTTCAAATATGATAAGAGCAAATGCTTATATGGTCTTAAACAGAGGCTGCTTTAGTCACAGAATGGGATGCCCCCCAAAAAAGATGCAGTAGTACTATGCCCAGCAAAAGTGTCTTTATCAGGCTAATTTCAAATATGATAAGAGCAAATGCTTATATGGTCTTAAACAGAGGCTGCTTTAGTCACAGAATGGGATGCCCCCCAAAAAAGATCCAGTAGTACTATGCCCAGCAAAAGTGTCTTTATCAGGCTAATTTCAAATATGATAAGAGCAAATGCTTATATGGTCTTAAACAGAGGCTGCTTTAGTCACAGAATGGGATGCCCCCCAAAAAAGATGCAGTAGTACTATGCCCAGCAAAAGTGTCTTTATCAGGCTAATTTCAAATATGATAAGAGCAAATGCTTATATGGTCTTAAACAGAGGCTGCTTTAGTCACAGAATGGGATGCCCCCCAAAAAAGATCCAGTAGTACTATGCCCAGCAAAAGTGTCTTTATCAGGCTAATTTCAAATATGATAAGAGCAAATGCTTATATGGTCTTAAACAGAGGCTGCTTTAGTCACAGAATGGGATGCCCCCCAAAAAAGATCCAGTAGTACTATGCCCAGCAAAAGTGTCTTTATCAGGCTAATTTCAAATATGATAAGAGCAAATGCTTATATGGTCTTAAACAGAGGCTGCTTTAGTCACAGAATGGGATGCCCCCCAAAAAAGATCCAGTAGTACTATGCCCAGCAAAAGTGTCTTTATCAGGCTAATTTCAAATATGATAAGAGCAAATGCTTATATGGTCTTAAACAGAGGCTGCTTTAGTCACAGAATGGGATGCCCCCCAAAAAAGATCCAGTAGTACTATGCCCAGCAAAAGTGTCTTTATCAGGCTAATTTCAAATATGATAAGAGCAAATGCTTATATGGTCTTAAACAGAGGCTGCTTTAGTCACAGAATGGGATGCCCCCCAAAAAAGATCCAGTAGTACTATGCCCAGCAAAAGTGTCTTTATCAGGCTAATTTCAATATGATAAGAGCAAATGCTTATATGGTCTTAAACAGAGGCTGCTTTAGTCACAGAATGGATGCCCCCCAAAAAAGATCCAGTAGTACTATGCCCAGCAAAAGTGTCTTTATCAGGCTAATTTCAAATATGATAAGAGCAAATGCTTATATGGTCTTAAACAGAGGCTGCTTTAGTCACAGAATGGGATGCCCCCCAAAAAAGATCCAGTAGTACTATGCCCAGCAAAAGTGTCTTTATCAGGCTAATTTCAAATATGATAAGAGCAAATGCTTATATGGTCTTAAACAGAGGCTGCTTTAGTCACAGAATGGGATGCCCCCAAAAAAGATCCAGTAGTACTATGCCCAGCAAAAGTGTCTTTATCAGGCTAATTTCAAATATGATAACAAATGCTTATATGGTCTTAAACAGAGGCTGCTTAGTCAGAATGGATGCCCCCCAAAAAAGATCAGTAGTACTATGCCCAGCAAAAGTGTCTTTATCAGGCTAATTTCAAATATGATAAGAGCAAATGCTTATATGGTCTAAACAGAGGCTGCTTTAGTCACAGAATGGGATGCCCCCCAAAAAAGATCAGTAGTACTATGCCCAGCAAAAGTGTCTTTATCAGGCTAATTTCAAATATGATAAGAGCAAATGCTTATATGGTCTTAAACAGAGGCTGCTTTAGTCACAGAATGGGATGCCCCCCAAAAAAGATCCAGTAGTACTATGCCCAGCAAAAGTGTCTTTATCAGGCTAATTTCAAATATGATAAGAGCAAATGCTTATATGGTCTTAAACAGAGGCTGCTTTAGTCACAGAATGGGATGCCCCCAAAAAAGATCCAGTAGTACTATGCCCAGCAAAAGTGTCTTTATCAGGCTAATTTCAAATATGATAAGAGCAAATGCTTATATGGTCTTAAACAGAGGCTGCTTTAGTCACAGAATGGGATGCCCCCCAAAAAAGATCCAGTAGTACTATGCCCAGCAAAAGTGTCTTTATCAGGCTAATTTCAAATATGATAAGAGCAAATGCTTATATGGTCTTAAACAGAGGCTGCTTTAGTCACAGAATGGGATGCCCCCCAAAAAAGATCAGTAGTACTATGCCCAGCAAAAGTGTCTTTATCAGGCTAATTTCAAATATGATAAGAGCAAATGCTTATATGGTCTTAAACAGAGGCTGCTTTAGTCACAGAATGGGATGCCCCCCAAAAAAGATCCAGTAGTACTATGCCCAGCAAAAGTGTCTTTATCAGGCTAATTTCAAATATGATAAGAGCAAATGCTTATATGGTCTTAAACAGAGGCTGCTTTAGTCACAGAATGGATGCCCCCCAAAAAAGATCCAGTAGTACTATGCCCAGCAAAAGTGTCTTTATCAGGCTAATTTCAAATATGATAAGAGCAAATGCTTATATGGTCTTAAACAGAGGCTCTTTAGTCACAGAATGGGATGCCCCCCAAAAAAGATCCAGTAGTACTATGCCCAGCAAAAGTGTCTTTATCAGGCTAATTTCAAATATGATAAGAGCAAATGCTTATATGGTCTTAAACAGAGGCTGCTTTAGTCACAGAATGGGATGCCCCCCAAAAAAGATCAGTAGTACTATGCCCAGCAAAAGTGTCTTTATCAGGCTAATTTCAAATATGATAAGAGCAAATGCTTATATGGTCTTAAACAGAGGCTGCTTTAGTCACAGAAATGGGGGATGCCCCCCAAAAAAGAATCCAGTAGTACTATGCCCAGCAAAGTGTCTTTATCAGGCTAATTTCAAATATGATAAGAGCAAATGCTTATATGGTCTTAAACAGAGGCTGATCTTAAACAGAGGCTGCTTTAGTCACAGAATGGGATGCCCCCCAAAAAAGATCCAGTAGTACTATGCCCAGCAAAAGTGTCTTTATCAGGCTAATTTCAAATATGATAAGAGCAAATGCTTATATGGTCTTAAACAGAGGCTGCTTTAGTCACAGAATGGGATGCCCCCCAAAAAAGATCCAGTAGTACTATGCCCAGCAAAAGTGTCTTTATCAGGCTAATTTCAAATATGATAAGAGCAAATGCTTATATGGTCTTAAACAGAGGCTGCTTTAGTCACAGAATGGGATGCCCCCCAAAAAAGATCCAGTAGTACTATGCCCAGCAAAAGTGTCTTTATCAGGCTAATTTCAAATATGATAAGAGCAAATGCTTATATGGTCTTAAACAGAGGCTGCTTTAGTCACAGAATGGGATGCCCCCCAAAAAGATCCAGTAGTACTATGCCCAGCAAAAGTGTCTTTATCAGGCTAATTTCAAATATGATAAGAGCAAATGCTTATATGGTCTTAAACAGAGGCTGCTTTAGTCACAGAATGGGATGCCCCCCAAAAAAGATCCAGTAGTAGCTATGCCCAGCAAAAGTGTCTTTATCAGGCTAATTTCAAATATGATAAGAGCAAATGCTTATATGGTCTTAAACAGAGGCTGCTTTAGTCACAGAATGGGATGCCCCCCAAAAAAGATCCAGTAGTAGCTATGCCCAGCAAAAGTGTCTTTATCAGGCTAATTTCAAATATGATAAGAGCAAATGCTTATATGGTCTTAAACAGAGGCTGCTTTAGTCACAGAATGGGATGCCCCCCAAAAAAGATCCAGTAGTACTATGCCCAGCAAAAGTGTCTTTATCAGGCTAATTTCAAATATGATAAGAGCAAATGCTTATATGGTCTTAAACAGAGGCTGCTTTAGTCACAGAATGGGATGCCCCCCAAAAAAGATCCAGTAGTACTATGCCCAGCAAAAGTGTCTTTATCAGGCTAATTTCAAATATGATAAGAGCAAATGCTTATATGGTCTTAAACAGAGGCTGCTTTAGTCACAGAATGGGATGCCCCCCAAAAAAGATCCAGTAGTACTATGCCCAGCAAAAGTGTCTTTATCAGGCTAATTTCAAATATGATAAGAGCAAATGCTTATATGGTCTTAAACAGAGGCTGCTTTAGTCACAGAATGGGATGCCCCCCAAAAGGATCCAGTAGTACTATGCCCAGCAAAAGTGTCTTTATCAGGCTAATTTCAAATATGATAAGAGCAAATGCTTATATGGTCTTAAACAGAGGCTGCTTTAGTCACAGAATGGGATGCCCCCCAAAAAAGATGCAGTAGTACTATGCCCAGCAAAAGTGTCTTTATCAGGCTAATTTCAAATATGATAAGAGCAAATGCTTATATGGTCTTAAACAGAGGCTGCTTTAGTCACAGAATGGGATGCCCCCAAAAAAAGATCCAGTAGTACTATGCCCAGCAAAAGTGTCTTTATCAGGCTAATTTCAAATATGATAAGAGCAAATGCTTATATGGTCTTAAACAGAGGCTGCTTTAGTCACAGAATGGGATGCCCCCCAAAAAAGATCCAGTAGTACTATGCCCAGCAAAAGTGTCTTTATCAGGCTAATTTCAAATATGATAAGAGCAAATGCTTATATGGTCTTAAACAGAGGCTGCTTTAGTCACAGAATGGGATGCCCCCCAAAAAAGATGCAGTAGTACTATGCCCAGCAAAAGTGTCTTTATCAGGCTAATTTCAAATATGATAAGAGCAAATGCTTATATGGTCTTAAACAGAGGCTGCTTTAGTCACAGAATGGGATGCCCCCCAAAAAAGATCCAGTAGTACTATGCCCAGCAAAAGTGTCTTTATCAGGCTAATTTCAAATATGATAAGAGCAAATGCTTATATGGTCTTAAACAGAGGCTGCTTTAGTCACAGAATGGGATGCCCCCCAAAAAAGATGCAGTAGTACTATGCCCAGCAAAAGTGTCTTTATCAGGCTAATTTCAAATATGATAAGAGCAAATGCTTATATGGTCTTAAACAGAGGCTGCTTTAGTCACAGAATGGGATGCCCCCCAAAAAAGATCCAGTAGTACTATGCCCAGCAAAAGTGTCTTTATCAGGCTAATTTCAAATATGATAAGAGCAAATGCTTATATGGTCTTAAACAGAGGCTGCTTTAGTCACAGAATGGGATGCCCCCCAAAAAAGATCCAGTAGTACTATGCCCAGCAAAAGTGTCTTTATCAGGCTAATTTCAAATATGATAAGAGCAAATGCTTATATGGTCTTAAACAGAGGCTGCTTTAGTCACAGAATGGGAAGCCCCCCAAAAAGATCCAGTAGTACTATGCCCAGCAAAAGTGTCTTTATCAGGCTAATTTCAAATATGATAAGAGCAAATGCTTATATGGTCTTAAACAGAGGCTGCTTTAGTCACAGAATGGGATGCCCCCCAAAAAAGATCCAGTAGTGCTATGCCCAGCAAAAGTGTCTTTATCAGGCTAATTTCAAATATGATAAGAGCAAATGCTTATATGGTCTTAAACAGAGGCTGCTTTAGTCACAGAATGGGATGCCCCCCAAAAAAGATCCAGTAGTGCTATGCCCAGCAAAAGTGTCTTTATCAGGCTAATTTCAAATATGATAAGATCAAATGCTTATATGGTCTTAAACAGAGGCTGCTTTAGTCACAGAATGGGATGCCCCCCAAAAAAGATCCAGTAGTACTATGCCCAGCAAAAGTGTCTTTATCAGGCTAATTTCAAATATGATAAGAGCAAATGCTTATATGGTCTTAAACAGAGGCTGCTTTAGTCACAGAATGGGATGCCCCCCAAAAAAGATCCAGTAGTACTATGCCCAGCAAAAGTGTCTTTATCAGGCTAATTTCAAATATGATAAGAGCAAATGCTTATATGGTCTTAAACAGAGGCTGCTTTAGTCACAGAATGGGATGCCCCCCAAAAAAGATCCAGTAGTACTATGCCCAGCAAAAGTGTCTTTATCAGGCTAATTTCAAATATGATAAGAGCAAATGCTTATATGGTCTTAAACAGAGGCTGCTTTAGTCACAGAATGGGATGCCCTGGCAGGGACAAGTAGTGCTATGCCCAGCAAAAGTGTCTTTATCAGGCTAATTTCAAATATGATAAGAGCAAATGCTTATATGGTCTTAAACAGAGGCTGCTTTAGTCACAGAATGGGATGCCCCCCAAAAAAGATGCAGTAGTACTATGCCCAGCAAAAGTGTCTTTATCAGGCTAATTTCAAATATGATAAGAGCAAATGCTTATATGGTCTTAAACAGAGGCTGCTTTAGTCACAGAATGGGATGCCCCCAAAAAAAGATCCAGTAGTACTATGCCCAGCAAAAGTGTCTTTATCAGGCTAATTTCAAATATGATAAGAGCAAATGCTTATATGGTCTTAAACAGAGGCTGCTTTAGTCACAGAATGGGATGCCCCCCAAAAAAGATCCAGTAGTACTATGCCCAGCAAAAGTGTCTTTATCAGGCTAATTTCAAATATGATAAGAGCAAATGCTTATATGGTCTTAAACAGAGGCTGCTTTAGTCACAGAATGGGATGCCCCCCAAAAAAGATGCAGTAGTACTATGCCCAGCAAAAGTGTCTTTATCAGGCTAATTTCAAATATGATAAGAGCAAATGCTTATATGGTCTTAAACAGAGGCTGCTTTAGTCACAGAATGGGATGCCCCCCAAAAAAGATCCAGTAGTACTATGCCCAGCAAAAGTGTCTTTATCAGGCTAATTTCAAATATGATAAGAGCAAATGCTTATATGGTCTTAAACAGAGGCTGCTTTAGTCACAGAATGGGATGCCCCCCAAAAAAGATCCAGTAGTACTATGCCCAGCAAAAGTGTCTTTATCAGGCTAATTTCAAATATGATAAGAGCAAATGCTTATATGGTCTTAAACAGAGGCTGCTTTAGTCACAGAATGGGATGCCCCCCAAAAAAGATCCAGTAGTACTATGCCCAGCAAAAGTGTCTTTATCAGGCTAATTTCAAATATGATAAGAGCAAATGCTTATATGGTCTTAAACAGAGGCTGCTTTAGTCACAGAATGGGATGCCCCCCAAAAAAGATCCAGTAGTACTATGCCCAGCAAAAGTGTCTTTATCAGGCTAATTTCAAATATGATAAGAGCAAATGCTTATATGGTCTTAAACAGAGGCTGCTTTAGTCACAGAATGGGATGCCCCCCAAAAAAGATGCAGTAGTACTATGCCCAGCAAAAGTGTCTTTATCAGGCTAATTTCAAATATGATAAGAGCAAATGCTTATATGGTCTTAAACAGAGGCTGCTTTAGTCACAGAATGGGATGCCCCCCAAAAAAGATCCAGTAGTACTATGCCCAGCAAAAGTGTCTTTATCAGGCTAATTTCAAATATGATAAGAGCAAATGCTTATATGGTCTTAAACAGAGGCTGCTTTAGTCACAGAATGGGATGCCCCCCAAAAAAGATCCAGTAGTACTATGCCCAGCAAAAGTGTCTTTATCGGGCTAATTTCAAATATGATAAGAGCAAATGCTTATATGGTCTTAAACAGAGGCTGCTTTAGTCACAGAATGGGATGCCCCCCAAAAAAGATCCAGTAGTACTATGCCCAGCAAAAGTGTCTTTATCAGGCTAATTTCAAATATGATAAGAGCAAATGCTTATATGGTCTTAAACAGAGGCTGCTTTAGTCACAGAATGGGATGCCCCCCAAAAAAGATCCAGTAGTACTATGCCCAGCAAAAGTGTCTTTATCAGGCTAATTTCAAATATGATAAGAGCAAATGCTTATATGGTCTTAAACAGAGGCTGCTTTAGTCACAGAATGGGATGCCCCCCAAAAAAGATCCAGTAGTACTATGCCCAGCAAAAGTGTCTTTATCAGGCTAATTTCAAATATGATAAGAGCAAATGCTTATATGGTCTTAAACAGAGGCTGCTTTAGTCACAGAATGGGATGCCCCCCAAAAAAGATCCAGTAGTACTATGCCCAGCAAAAGTGTCTTTATCAGGCTAATTTCAAATATGATAAGAGCAAATGCTTATATGGTCTTAAACAGAGGCTGCTTTAGTCACAGAATGGGATGCCCCCCAAAAAAGATGCAGTAGTACTATGCCCAGCAAAAGTGTCTTTATCAGGCTAATTTCAAATATGATAAGAGCAAATGCTTATATGGTCTTAAACAGAGGCTGCTTTAGTCACAGAATGGGATGCCCCCCAAAAAAGATCCAGTAGTACTATGCCCAGCAAAAGTGTCTTTATCAGGCTAATTTCAAATATGATAAGAGCAAATGCTTATATGGTCTTAAACAGAGGCTGCTTTAGTCACAGAATGGGATGCCCCCCAAAAAAGATCCAGTAGTACTATGCCCAGCAAAAGTGTCTTTATCAGGCTAATTTCAAATATGATAAGAGCAAATGCTTATATGGTCTTAAACAGAGGCTGCTTTAGTCACAGAATGGGATGCCCCCCAAAAAAGATCCAGTAGTACTATGCCCAGCAAAAGTGTCTTTATCAGGCTAATTTCAAATATGATAAGAGCAAATGCTTATATGGTCTTAAACAGAGGCTGCTTTAGTCACAGAATGGGATGCCCCCCAAAAAAGATCCAGTAGTACTATGCCCAGCAAAAGTGTCTTTATCAGGCTAATTTCAAATATGATAAGAGCAAATGCTTATATGGTCTTAAACAGAGGCTGCTTTAGTCACAGAATGGGATGCCCCCCAAAAAAGATGCAGTAGTACTATGCCCAGCAAAAGTGTCTTTATCAGGCTAATTTCAAATATGATAAGAGCAAATGCTTATATGGTCTTAAACAGAGGCTGCTTTAGTCACAGAATGGGATGCCCCCCAAAAAAGATCCAGTAGTACTATGCCCAGCAAAAGTGTCTTTATCAGGCTAATTTCAAATATGATAAGAGCAAATGCTTATATGGTCTTAAACAGAGGCTGCTTTAGTCACAGAATGGGATGCCTCACAGCAGACTTAAGATCAGTTCAGTATATATGCACAGTTAGTTAGTATAAGCAGCCTGAAAACGCTAACAAAGCCTGGCTGTCAGGCTGGATGAAAAAAAAAAAAAAAATGACAGCCTCCGATTTTCCATTCCTTTCCCTGTTTTCCGCTGACTTTCTGTCTGTCTCCTGTCTGTCTCCTGCCTGTCTCCAGCCTGTCCCTGTCTGTCCCTGCCTGTCTAACTGTCTGTCTCTCCCTCAGCTACACAGCGTTCTGTCTCTCACGAATGCAATAGAGAAATGAGGCTGGAAAGCAAGATGGCCGGCCTTAAATACAGCTGTGACGTCACCGGGCTTGCTGGCTGCTGATAGGCTGCATGTGACTGTCCCAGCATACACTGCCCCAGCTTACATGTCTGGACATGTCCCGTCCGCCATCTTAGAATGCCTGTAATGTAAATGAATGGATGTTAAAGGAAAACTTCGAGCGATCGAATCGCGGGGAAATTCGGATTCGATCCGAATCGAATTTTTCCTGAAATTCGGATCGAATCCGGGTTCGTCCGGATCGATTCGCTCATCCCTAGACATGACCTGCTGTTTGAGGTCCAGCTCCAGGTCTTCCTGCTGCTCATGAGTAGACTCACTATGCGGGTGTAGAAAGCTACTCACTAGCGACTGAAGACTGAGGCTGCTGCTGATGGAGCTGCTGCTGCTGCTGCTCCTTCCACCCCCCCAGCAGCCATGGCAGTGGAAGGTGATCACAGAGGTCCCCCCGAGTCAGACCTGCGGGAGTATGGGCCATGGCGCAGATAGACATCGCCCAACTGACTACGTGGGATGTCTCTGTAGTAGGTCAGTTTTTCCTCCCTCTCAGTGGGCGTAAAAAATGCCCCCATTTTGTGCCGGAAGCGAGGGTCCAATAAGTTGGAGAGCCAGAAGTCTTCCCGCTGACAAATGGAGACAATTCTGCGCTCACTAGTACGCAAGCATGTGAGCATGCATCGTGCCATTTGTGCAAGTGACTCGGAGGGACTACCTGTCTCCATCTCCACTGTAAACTGCCACGGTGTGTCTGGGTCCTCTGTCTCGCCTTCCTCACAACCCTCTAGCTCCTGTGGCTGCTCCTGCTCCTCCTCTCCTGTTAGATGACTAGATAAAATGGTCATTTTGTGAAACCTAAACTGTGGTTTGCTGTGCCCCACCCCCTCCTCCTCCTCCACTTCAGCCCCCACAGGCTTCATGTGGCTGTGAAATGTATGTGCCATGTCTCCAGTGCCCTGACCAGCCATGGTTTCCAACATGTGTTGTAGTACATGAAGCAGTGGAATCTCATCGTTCATCTCATAGTCCTGGCAACTGACTAATAAAGTAGCTTCCTCAAAGGGCCTGAGCAAACGGCCGGTGTCACGTATGAGCTGCCAATGGTTTACATTTAATTTACACAGGGGTGTCCCCCTATCCGTTTGGATCATCCAGAAATCTGTGATGGCTTTTCTCTGTTCCTATAGTGGATCCTGCATATGGAGGGTGGAATTCCAACGGGTGGAAACATCGCAAATCAGACTATGTTGGGGTACACCGTTCTGACGCTGAAGCTCAATAAGGTTGTGCTTGGTGGTGTAGGAGTGCCAGAAGTGCATGCTAACTTTCTTTCCTGTTGTTCAGATGTCTTTCAGATGGGGGGAAGACTTCAGAAAACGCTTGACAACTAGACTGAACACGTGTGCCATGTCAGGACGCATGACTCTGGCTTCCTTGTCACAGCGCAAACAAGATGTTCTTCCAAGTGTCAGTCACCATGGGTCCAAATTTGCAGTTTTCGTGGATTAAGCAATGATTTCATGGATTGAGTTCTCATTTTTAGTAGTTCCTCCCATGTGTGACTTTGTTGGTCAAGGAAAACCATGTGAAGAACAGCATGAAACCACAGTCACCAAGGGGGCCTAAAAGGATATATATTGTCGACCATGAGTCCATAGTTACAGCTCCAGACGTAGACAACACTGTGCACTTTGGTACACACTGACAGGCTAAAGGACTGGTCCACCTTCTGTTCAACAACATTTTACAGGGCAGGTACTGCCATCTTCGCAAAGCAATGATACCATGGGACTCTCCACCTCGGCTCGGCACAAGCCATCAGTTCTCTGAAAGGTCCACCACTGGGTAATGCAGCAGACTGGACTTATGGTGACGCTGTCTGAGAGGAGAAATCCCTCAGACATCAAGATTAAAAATTCCAAGAATTTTTGAGGGCTAATTATTCAGAGGCAATGATACCTAGTTGTTTCTGATTTAATTACAAGGTGGAAACGCACCCTCAAACAAAACTTCACTTTGGCAATACTATTGCATTTGTTTATTCATAATTTTATGTATATATACTAACTAACCTACTTTTTCTCCACAGGATTGTGGATGCTGCATGAAAAACTGCCACATCGCTGAGTAGCTGATTTTTCCTACCAACAGTCCGCAATAATTCACTGCTGCTGCTGCTGCCGCCGCCACCGCCGCCGACTCCAGGGACCCTCTTCCACTACCTCCGCTTGCAACACCTCCTCCTACGACACTCTCCTCATCACTAATTGCCCGGCTAGTGGAAGAAGAGGCGAGTGTCTCCTCCACTTCTTGGCTGGGCAGTAGCTGCTGAATTTTATGATTATCAGATCTTCATCAATGGATAGTGGAGCTGAACCCAAAGCATAACAACAGACAACAGACAGTTGACTGGGGGTGTCAGATGCCACTTGTGATGCAGTGGACTGCTTTTGCAGCACTTCCAGACAAAGTTGCTTCATTGGCTGACACAATGACTGGTAAAGCTGTGGAACATATGGTTGAAAAGCAAGAATAACCATTTGTTTTTATATGAAAAAGACCCTGGTTTACACATACATTTTTTTTTCCAGAGACTGCCCTGCGTGGAAATGAATGGTGCATGGATCAGCCAAGCTTTCCTCCCAACAATGCCTGATGTATTCCAGTAGATTGATGACGGGGCCAGACCAACACTAAAGAAATATGGATCGTGCAAAACAGATTTAAGGCGCTGCTCTCCAGTTACAGACATTCCTCCGCATCGGATCACAAGTAAGTATTGATAAAAAATCCTTTACGTTACTCTTACTTTTTATTAATATTCTTCGGATAAGACGGATCAGATATCCAGATTAAAAATTCCAAGAATTTTTGAGGGCTAATTAGTCAGAGGCAATGATACCTTGTTGTTTCTGATTTATTTAAAAGGTGGAAACACACCCTCAAACAAAACTTCACTTTGGCAATACTTTTGCATTTGTTTATTCATAATTTTATGTAGATATTACTAACTAAGCTACTTTTTCTCCACAGGATTCTCCACAGGGTGTGATTCATCCAATTTTTGGGCTCCAGCAGCCAACTGCAGTTTCTCTTTCAAGCTATGTTTGGGCTCCTGCAGCTGCTGCTGCTGCTTGCAACTCCAGGGTGTGATTCATCCAATTTTTGGGCTCCTGCTGCCAACTCCAGTGTGTCTTTCAAGCTATGTTTGGGCTCCTGCAGCTGCTGCTGCTGCTTGCAACTCCAGGGTGTGAATCATCCAATTCTTGGGCTCCTGCTGCCAACTGCAGTGTCTCTTTCAAGCTATGTTTGGGCTGCTGCTGCTGCCTGCAACTCCAAGGTGTGATTCATCCAATTTTTGGGTTCCTGCTGCCAACTCCAGTGTCTCTTTCAAGCTATGTTTTGGCTGCTGCTGCTTGCAACTCCAGGGTGTGATTCATCCAATTTTTGGGCTCCTGCTGCCAACTCCAGTGTCTCTTTCAAGCTATGTTTGGGCTGCTGCTGCTGCTGCTTGCAACTCCAGGGTGTGATTCATCCAATTTTTGGGCTCCTGCTGCCAACTCCAGTGTCTCTTTCAAGCTATTTTTAGGCTGCTGCTGCTTGCAACTCCAGGGTGTGATTCATCCAATTTTTGGGCTCCTGCTGCCAACTTCAGTGTGCCTTTCAAGCTATGTTTGGGCTGCTGCTGCTGCTGCTTGCAACTCCGGGGTGTGATTCATCCAATTTTTGGGCTCCTGCTGCCAACTCCAGTGTGCCTTTCAAGCTAGGTTTGGGCTGCTGCTGCTGCTGCTGCTGCTTGCAACTCCAGGGTGTGATACATCCAATTTTTGGGCTCCTGCTGCCAACTCCAGTGTGTCTTTCAAGCTATGTTTGGGCTGCTGCTGATGTCAACTCCAGGGTGTGATTCATCCAATTTTTGGGCTCCTGCTGCCAACTCCAGTGTCTCTTTCAAGCTATGTTTGGGCTGCTGCTGCTGCTTGCAACTCCAGGGTGTGATTCATCCAATTTTTGGGCTCCTGCTGCCAACTCCAGTGTGTCTTTCAAGCTATGTTTGGGCTGCTGCTGCTGCTTGCAACTCCAGGGTGTGATTCATCCAATTTTTGGGCTCCTGCTGCCAACTCCAGTGTCTCTTTCAAGCTATGTTTGGGCTGCTGCTGCTGCTGCTTGCAACTCCAGGGTGTGATTCATCCAATTTTTGTGCTCCTTCTGCCAACTCCAGTGTGTCTTTCAAGCTATGTTTGGGCTCCTGCTGCTGCTGCTGCTTGCAACTCCAGGGTGTCATTCAGCCAATTTTTGGGCTCCTGCTGCTCCTGCTGCCAACTCCAATGTCTCTTTGAGCCAAATCTAATGTTTGGGCTCCTGCCGCTGCCAGCTACAGGGTGTGTTTTTCAGGCAATATAGGGGCCCCTCATAGTGATGCCACCTCAACTCTCTGTAATTGTGCCGCTCTGCGATTCTAATAGCGATGCCTCTGATCTGCATGTCCTAATTATTTACAGTATTATTTCAGTAACCCAGCACGCATCCTATGCGTGTTACAGCAAGGCAGAATGGTTTACAATCCTATTGAGGCTCTAGGAGGCTCAGAAATAGCCGTTTTTAATAGCGTTTCGTCGCGAATAAATTCGGACTGAAACGAATTTTGTCGGAAAATTCGGCGAATCAGCCGAATCGAATTTTTCAAAAGTTCGCTCATCTCTAAAAGTAATGTTTGGGCTCCTGCTGCTGCTTGCAACCCCAGGGTGTGATTCATCCAATTTTTTGACCTCCTGCAGCCAACTCCAGTATCTCTTTCAAGCTATGTTTGGGCTCCTGCTTCTGCTGCTCTCAACTCCAGGGTGTGATTCATCCAATTTTTGGGCTCCTGCTGCCAACTCCAGTGTCTCTTTCAAGCTATTTTTAGGCTGCTGCTGCTTGCAACTCCAGGGTGTGATTCATCCAATTTTTGGGCTCCTGCTGCCAACTTCAGTGTGCCTTTCAAGCTATGTTTGGGCTGCTGCTGCTGCTGCTTGCAACTCCGGGGTGTGATTCATCCAATTTTTGGGCTCCTGCTGCCAACTCCAGTGTGCCTTTCAAGCTAGGTTTGGGCTGCTGCTGCTGCTGCTGCTGCTTGCAACTCCAGGGTGTGATACATCCAATTTTTGGGCTCCTGCTGCCAACTCCAGTGTGTCTTTCAAGCTATGTTTGGGCTGCTGCTGATGTCAACTCCAGGGTGTGATTCATCCAATTTTTGGGCTCCTGCTGCCAACTCCAGTGTCTCTTTCAAGCTATGTTTGGGCTGCTGCTGCTGCTTGCAACTCCAGGGTGTGATTCATCCAATTTTTGGGCTCCTGCTGCCAACTCCAGTGTGTCTTTCAAGCTATGTTTGGGCTGCTGCTGCTGCTTGCAACTCCAGGGTGTGATTCATCCAATTTTTGGGCTCCTGCTGCCAACTCCAGTGTCTCTTTCAAGCTATGTTTGGGCTGCTGCTGCTGCTGCTTGCAACTCCAGGGTGTGATTCATCCAATTTTTGTGCTCCTTCTGCCAACTCCAGTGTGTCTTTCAAGCTATGTTTGGGCTCCTGCTGCTGCTGCTGCTTGCAACTCCAGGGTGTCATTCAGCCAATTTTTGGGCTCCTGCTGCTCCTGCTGCCAACTCCAATGTCTCTTTGAGCCAAATCTAATGTTTGGGCTCCTGCCGCTGCCAGCTACAGGGTGTGTTTTTCAGGCAATATAGGGGCCCCTCATAGTGATGCCACCTCAACTCTCTGTAATTGTGCCGCTCTGCGATTCTAATAGCGATGCCTCTGATCTGCATGTCCTAATTATTTACAGTATTATTTCAGTAACCCAGCACGCATCCTATGCGTGTTACAGCAAGGCAGAATGGTTTACAATCCTATTGAGGCTCTAGGAGGCTCAGAAATAGCCGTTTTTAATAGCGTTTCGTCGCGAATAAATTCGGACTGAAACGAATTTTGTCGGAAAATTCAGCGAATCAGCCGAATCGAATTTTTCAAAAGTTCGCTCATCTCTAAAAGTAATGTTTGGGCTCCTGCTGCTGCTTGCAACCCCAGGGTGTGATTCATCCAATTTTTTGACCTCCTGCAGCCAACTCCAGTATCTCTTTCAAGCTATGTTTGGGCTCCTGCTTCTGCTGCTCTCAACTCCAGGGTGTGATTCATCCAATTTTTGGGCTCCTGCTGCCAACTCCAGTTTCTCCTTCAAGCAATGTTTGTGCTCCTGCTGCTGCTTGCAACTCCAGGGTGTGATTTATCCAATTTTTGGCCTCCTGCAGCCAACTCCAGTGTCTCTTTCAAGCTATGTTTGGGCTCCTGCTGCTGCTTGCAGCTCCAGGGTGTGATTCATCCAATTTTTGGCCTCCTGCAGCCAACTCCAGTGTCTCTTTAAAGCTATGTTTGGGCTCCTGCTGCTGCTGCTTGCAACTTCACGGTGTGATTCATGCAATTTTTGGGCTCCTGCAGCCAACTCCAGTGTCTCTTTCAAGCAATGTTTGGGCTCCTGCTGCTGCTTGCAACTCCAGGGTGTGATTCATCCAATTTTTTTGCCTCCTGCAGCCAACTCCAGTGTCTCTTTAAAGCAATGTTTGGGCTCCTGCTGCTGCTTGCAACTCCAGTGTGATTTATCCAATTTTTGGCCTCCTACAGCCAACTCCAGTGTCTCTTTAAAGCAATGTTTGGGCTTCTGCAGCTGCTGCTGCTGCTTGCAACTCCAGGGTGTGATTCAGCTAATTTTTGGGCTCCTGCTGCTGCCAGCTCCAGGGTGTGTTGTTCAGGCACTATAGGGGCCCCTCATAGTGATGCCACTTCAACTCTCTGCATTTGTGCCGCTCTGCGATTCTATTAGCGATGCCTCTGATCTGCATGTGATAATTATTTACAGTATTATTTCACTAACCCAGCACGTATCCTATGCGTGTTACAGCAAGGCAGAATGGTTTACAACCCTATTGAGGCTCTAGGAGGTTCAGAAATAGCCGTTTTTAATAGCGTTTCGTCGCGAATAAATTCGGACCGAAACAAATTTTGTCAGAAAATTCGGCGAATCAGCCGAATCGAATTTTTCAAAAGTTCGCTCATCTCTAAAAGTAATGTTTGGGCTCCTGCTGCTGCTTGCAACTCCAGGGTGTGATTCATCCAATTTTTTGACCTCCTGCAGCCAACTCCAGTATCTCTTTCAAGCTATGTTTGGGCTCCTGCTTCTGCTGCTCTCAACTCCAGGGTGTGATTCATCTAATTTTTGGGCTCCTGCTGCCAACTCCAGTTTCTCTTTCAAGCAATGTTTGTGCTCCTGCTGCTGCTTGCAACTCCAGGGTGTGATTTATCCAATTTTTGGCCTCCTGCAGCCAACTCCAGTGTCTCTTTCAAGCTATGTTTGGGCTCCTGATGCTGCTTGCAGCTCCAGGGTGTGATTCATCCAATTTTTGGCCTCCTGCAGCCAACTCCAGTGTCTCTTTAAAGCTATGTTTGGGCTCCTGCTGCTGCTGCTTGCAACTCCAGGGTGTGATTCATGCAATTTTTGGGCTCCTGCAGCCAACTCCAGTGTCTCTTTCAAGCAATGTTTGGGCTCCTGCTGCTGCTTGCAACTCCAGGGTGTGATTCATCCAATTTTTTGCCTCCTGCAGCCAACTCCAGTGTCTCTTTAAAGCAATGTTTGGGATCCTGCTGCTGCTTGCAACTCCAGTGTGATTCATCCAATTTTTGGCCTCCTACAGCCAACTCCAGTGTCTCTTTAAAGCAATGTTTGGGCTTCTGCAGCTGCTGCTGCTGCTTGCAACTCCAGGGTGTGATTCAGCTAATTTTCAACTCTCTGCATTTGTGCCGCTCTGCGATTCTATTAGCGATGCCTCTGATCTGCATGTGATAATTATTTACAATATTATTTCACTAACCCAGCACGTATCCTATGCGTGTTACAGCAAGGCAGAATGGTTTACAACCCTATTGAGGCTCTAGGAGGCTCAGAAATAGCCATTTTTAATAGCGATTCGTCGCGAATAAATTCAGGTCGAAACGATTTTGTCGGAAAATTCGGCGAATCAGTCGAATCGAATTTTTCAAAAGTTCGCTCATCTCTACTCTGAATCATGCGCAAGCCCAAACCAATAATGTAAGTTGCCTGACATAACGGAAATTGGACGATAAACATACGATCATCAAAAGTGCATATTCGCGTTACCGTAAATGCACATACGCATGAAAACAGTAACGAAAATTCAAAAAAAGCATGCAAAAACTCACAAAACTTACACAAACACACATGAAAGTGCATGTGAAAGAGGCTCTGAATCAGGCCTAATATACAGAAATGTTGGGCTCCAGGGTCAATCATATGAAGTGTGAAGTTTTCTGGATGGGTCAGAAGAATAAGGATTTAGAACTTTGGACACCTTCTCAGTGCCCCAGCAGGGGCAATTATGGGAGCGCAGGCTGGAAATTGCCAATGCCAAGGTTGCAGTCTGGAAGAGCTGGAAAATGTCTCTCAGGGAAAGGGTTGACCTTATCATGACCTACCTGATCCTGATTTTTTTATATGTCAGGTCTGTCCGTGTTTTGCCAGTGCCTCTCTACACCAGAGTCTACAGCATGTCTTTCCAGATGTTATGGGTAAACCGCATGAATCTGGTGAAAAGAAATGTCACCTACCTATCCAGACAGGAGGGTGTTGTAGGGATGGTCTACCCAGTTGTGTTTTTTCCAGTCATGTTCCATGGCTGGAATTCAAACCTGAAACCCTCACATTGCAATGCTACTTCCTTACCTCTAGGCCACAACACTAGTATGTGTGTGGCCAGAAGTTTTAGGCAACTCCAAAATTATACATCCCAACTGTCCCTGATTTGGAGGGACTGCTACTCTTTTGAGCTCTGTACAAAATGTCACGAGCACTGTACAAAAAGATCTGTGAAGCTAACAGGAGTTTATAATGGTTATGCTTCTACTGTACCTGTATGCAAAGAGGTGGACGAGGGGGCCTCTAACGGATTAAAACATAATAATAGGAGCATTTACTCGACAATGAAAGTGGAAAAAAGATCTGAAATCCCCCCTCCTCTCATTTACTGACTTTTTCAGGGATTTTTAGGGGCATTGGTTGCCATTGTATGCTTGTGCACACTAGAGATGAGCGAACTTTTGAAAAATTAGATTCGACTGATTCGCCGAATTTTCCGACAAAAATCGTTTCGACCCGAATAAATTCGCGACGAATCGCTATTAAAAACGGCTATTTCTGAGCCTCCTAGAGCCTCAATAGGGTTGTAAACCATTCTGCCTTGCTGTAACACGCACAGGATGCGTGCTGGGTTAGTTAAATAATACTTTGAAGAAATATCACATGCAGATCAGAGGCATCGCTAATAGAATCGCAGAGCGGCACAATTGAATTCAAGAGAGTTGAAGTGGCATCACTATGAGGGGCAGGAGCCCAAACATTGCTTTAAAGAGACACTGGAGTTGGCAGCAGCAGGAGCCCAAAAATTGGATGAATCACACCCTGGAGTTGGCAGCAGCAGCAGGAGCCCAAACATTACTTTAAAGAGACCCTGGGGTTGGCTTCAGGAGCCCAAAAATTGGATGAATCACACCCTGGAGTTGGCAGCAGCAGCAGGAGCCCAAATATTACTTTAAAGAGACACTGGGGTTGGCTTCAGGAGCCCAAAAATTGGATGAATCACACCCTGGAGTTGGCAGCAGCAGCAGCAGGTGCCCAAACATTACTTCAAAGAGACCCTGGGGTTGGCTTCAGGAGCCCAAAAATTGGATGAATCACACCCTGGAGTTGGCAGGAGTTGGCAGCAGCAGCAACAGGAGCCCAAATATTACTTTAAAGAGACCCTGGGGTTGGCTTCAGGAGCCCAAAAATTGGATGAATCACACCCTGGAGTTGGCAGCAGCAGCAGCAGGAGCCCAAATATTACTTTAAAGAGACACTGGGGTTGGCTTCAGGAGCCCAAAAATTGGATGAATCACACCCTGGAGTTGGCAGAAGTTGGCAGCAGCAGCAGCAGGAGCCCAAATATTACTTTAAAGAGACCCTGGGGTTGGCCTCAGGAGCCCAAAAATTGGATGAATCACACCCTAGAGTTGGCAGCAGCAGCAGCAGGAGCCCAAATATTACTTTAAAGAGACCCTGGGGTTGGCCTCAGGAGCCCAAAAATTGTATGAATCACACCCTGGAATTGGCAGCAGCAGGAGCCCAAATATTACTTTAAAGAGACCCTGGGGTTGGCCTCAGGAGCCCAAAAATTGTATGAATCACACCCTGGAATTGGCAGCAGCAGGAGCCCAAATATTACTTTAAAGAGACCCTGGGGTTGGCTTCAGGAGCCCAAAAATTGGATGAATCACACCCTGGAGTTGGCAGAAGTTGGCAGTAGCAGCAGCAGGAGCCCAAATATTACTTTAAAGAGACCCTGGGGTTGGCCTCAGGAGCCCAAAAATTGGATGAATCCCACCCTGGAGTTGGCAGCAGCAGCAGCAGCAGCAGGAGCCCAAACATTACTTTAAAGAGACACTGGGGTTGGCTTCAGGAGCCCAAAAATTGGATGATTCACACCCTGGAGTTGGCAGAAGTTGGCAGCAGCAGCAGCAGCAGGAGCCCAAATATTACTTTAAAGAGACCCTGGGGTTGGCCTCAGGAGCCCAAAAATTGTATGAATCACACCCTGGAATTGGCAGCAGCAGGAGCCCAAATATTACTTTAAAGAGACCCTGGGGTTGGCCTCAGGAGCCCAAAAATTGGATGAATCACACCCTGGAATTGGCAGCAGCAGGAGCCCAAATATTACTTTAAAGAGACCCTGGGGTTGGCTTCAGGAGCCCAAGAATTGGATGAATCACACCCTGGAGTTGGCAGAAGTTGGCAGTAGCAGCAGCAGGAGCCCAAATATTACTTTAAAGAGACCCTGGGGTTGGCCTCAGGAGCCCAAAAATTGGATGAATCACACCCTGGAGTTGGCAGCAGCAGCAGCAGCAGCAGGAGCCCAAACATTACTTTAAAGAGACACTGGGGTTGGCTTCAGGAGCCCAAAAATTGGATGAATCACACCCTGGAGTTGGCAGAAGTTGGCAGCAGCAGCAGCAGCAGGAGCCCAAACATTACTTTAAAGAGACCCTGGGGTTGGCTTCAGGAGCCCAAAAATTGGATGATTCACACCCTGGAGTTGGCAGAAGTTGGCAGCAGCAGCAGGAGCCCAAACATTACTTAAAAGAGACACTGGGGTTGGCTTCAGGAGCCCAAAAATTGGATGAATCACACCCTGGAGCTGGCAGGAGTTGACAGCAGCAGCAGGAGCCCAAATATTACTTTAAAGAGACCCTGGGGTTGGCTTCAGGAGCCCAAAAATTGGATGAATCACACCCTGGAGTTGGCAGCAGCAGCAGCAGGAGCCCAAACATTACTTTAAAGAGACCCTGGGGTTGGCTTCAGGAGCCCAAACATTGGATGATTCACACCCTGGAGTTGGCAGCAGCAGCAGCAGGAGCCCAAATATTACTTTAAAGAGACCCTGGGGTTGGCTTCAGGAGCCCAAAAATTGGATGAATCACACCCTGGAGTTGGCAGGAGTTGGCAGCAGCAGCAACAGGAGCCCAAATATTACTTTAAAGAGACCCTGGGGTTGGCTTCAGGAGCCCAAAAATTGGATGAATCACACCCTGGAGTTGGCAGCAGCAGCAGCAGGAGCCCAAATATTACTTTAAAGAGACACTGGGGTTGGCTTCAGGAGCCCAAAAATTGGATGAATCACACCCTGGAGTTGGCAGAAGTTGGCAGCAGCAGCAGCAGCAGCAGGAGCCCAAATATTACTTTAAAGAGACCCTGGGGTTGGCTTCAGGAGCCCAAAAATTGGATGAATCACACCCTGGAGTTGGCAGGAGTTGGCAGCCGCAGCAGCAGGAGCCCAAACATTACTTTAAAGAGACCCTGGGGTTGGCTTCAGGAGCCCAAAAATTGGATGAATCACACCCTGGAGTTGGCAGGAGTTGGCAGCAGCAGCAACAGGAGCCCAAACATTACTTTAAAGAGACACTGGGGTTGGCTTCAGGAGCCCAAAAATTGGATGAATCACACCCTGGAGTTGGCAGAAGTTGGCAGCAGCAGCAGGAGCCCAAATATTACTTTAAAGAGACCCTGGGGTTGGCCTCAGGAGCCCAAAAATTGGATGAATCACACCCTGGAGTTGGCAGCAGCAGGAGCCCAAATATTACTTTAAAGAGACCCTGGGGTTGGCCTCAGGAGCCCAAAAATTGGATGAATCACACCCTGGAGTTGGCAGCAGCAGCAGCAGCAGGAGCCCAAACATTACTTTAAAGAGACACTGGGGTTGGCTTCAGGAGCCCAAAAATTGGATGAATCACACCCTGGAGTTGGCAGAAGTTGGCAGCAGCAGCAGCAGGAGCCCAAATATTACTTTAAAGAGACCCTGGGGTTGGCTTCAGGAGCCCAAAAATTGGATGAATCACACCCTGGAGTTGGCAGCAGCAGCAGCAGGAGTCCAAATATACACTGGAGTTGGCTTCAGGAGCCCAAAAATTGGATGAATCACACCCTGGAGTTGGCAGAAGTTGGCAGCAGCAGCAGCAGGAGCCCAAAAAATGGCCTAAAGACATAAATATGTTTTGCACCATTTGGAAAGTGTAAAACGTGGCACCATGCTGAATCTAGTCGCATGCATCAGGCATTGGTGGGTGGAAATCCTGGCTGATCCATCCCTGATTCATTTTGACAAAGGTGAGTCTCTCCACATTTTTAGTTGACAGACGAGTTCTCCTCGCCGTAACTATGGCCCCCGCCGCACTAAACACCTGCTCAGATGGCACGCTACTTGCCGGGCAGGACAGCTTTTCCAGGGCAAACTCTGCTAGTTGCGGCCACAAATCAAGTTTGGCTGCCCAGAAGTCCAGCGGATCCTCAAGGTGTGTTGGCATGGTCATGTCAAAGTATGACATGACCTGCTGGTTGAGGTCCTGCTCCAGGTCTTCCTGCTGCTCATGAGTAGCCTCACTATGCGGGTGTAGAAAGCTACTCAGTAGCGACTGAAGACTGAGGCTGCTGCTGCTGATGGAGCTTCTGCTGCTGCTGCTGCCAACCCCCCCAGCAGCCATGGCAGTGGAAGGTGAGCGCAGAGGTCCCCTCGAGTCAGACCTGCGAGAGTATGGACCATGGCGCAGATAGGCATCGGCCAACTGCCTACGTAGAATGTCTTTGTAGTAGTTGAGTTTGTCCTCCCTCTCGGTGGGTTTAAAAAATGCCCCCATTTTGTGCCGGAAGCGAGGGTCCAATAAGGTGGACAGCCAGAAGTCATCCCGCCGACAGATGGAAACAATTCTGGGGTCACTACGCAAGCACGTGAGCATGCTTCGTGCCATTTGCGCAAGTGACTCGGATGGACTACCTGTCTCCATCTCCACTGCATACTGCCACGGTGTGCCCGGGTCCTCTGTCTCGCTTTCCTCAAAAACCTCTAGCTCCTCTGGCTGCTCCTGCTCCTCCTCTCCTGTCCGCTGACTAGATAAACCAGCCATTTCGCCAAGCCTAAACTGTGTTTCGCTGGGCAACTCCTCCTCCTCCTCTTCCTCCTCCTCCTCCAGTTCAGCTCCAGCGGGGTTCATGTGGCCGTAAGATGTAAACGCCATGTCTCCAGTGCCCTGACCAGCCATGGTTTCCAACATGTGCTGTAGTACATGAAGCAGTGGAATCACGTCGTTCATCCCGTAATCCTGCCGACTGACAAATAAAGTGGCATCCTCAAAGGGCCTGAGCAAACGGCAGGTGTCACGTATGAGCTGCCACTGGTTGACATTGAAGTTACACAGGGGAGTCCCCCTATCTGCTTGGATCATCAGGAAATCCGTGATGGCTTTTCTCTGTTCATATAATCGGTCCAACATGTGAAGGTTGGAATTCCAACGGGTGGAAACATCGCAAATCAGACTATGTTGGGGGATACCATTCTGACGCTGTAGCTCAAGAAGGGTGTGTTTGGCGGTGTAGGAGTGGCTGAAGTGCATGCAAAGTTTCCTTGAAGTTGTTAGGATGTCTTGCAGATGGGGGGAACACTTCAGAAACCGCTTGACAACCAGATTGAAGACGTGAGCCATGCAGGGGGCATGGGTCAGGCTTCCTTGGCGCAGCACAGACAAAATGTTCTTCCCATTGTCGGTAACCATGATTCCCATTTTAAGTTTTCTCGGAGTAAGCCATGTTTGGATTTCCTGATGAATACATTTAAGCAGTTCCTCCCCTGTGTGACTCCGTTCGCCAAGACAAACCATGTGAAGCACTGCGTGACACCTCCGTGCCCTGCACACATGGTAGACTGGAGGGGCACTGAGACTTGAGCCTACAGTGGAGGGTGAGGAGATGGCGAAGGATGAGGAGGCCGAGTCGCACGGTGTCACAGGCCCAATGGGCAGAGAGCGCGGAGGCCGAAGCGGCGTGACCTGTCCAAGTTGCTGCTGCTGCTGCTGCAAAGGGACCACATTCACCCAGTGGGCCGTAAACAACATGTACTGCCCCTGACCGTAGTTACAGCTCCAGATGTCGGCGCTGCCATGTATTTTGCTACACACCGACAGGCTCAAGGACTGGCCCACCTTCTGTTCAACAAAAGTGTGCAGCGCTGGTACTGCCTTCTTGGCAAAGAAATGACGGCTTGGGACTCTCCACCTCGGCTCGGCACAAGCCATCAGTTCTCTGAAAGGTGCAGATTCCACCACCTGAAAAGGGAGCGACTGCAGCACCAGCAACTTGGACAGGAGCGCATTCAGCTTCTGCCCCGTAGGATGAGTGGGCGCATACTGCTGTCTCTTGGACATGGCTTCGCTGATGGATTGCTGGCGGGATGCATGACTTGGAGGAGGAGGAGCAATAGCGACAGAGGATGGGTATGACGCACAGCTGCCTTCGGCTGAGGTGCTGGAGCCTTGGCTGGCAGAAATTGGGAGCTCACTTGGTGAGGAAGCAGACTGGACCACCCCTTGGGAGCCTTGGTTCTCCCAGGTCGCTTTATGGTGACGCATCATATGTTGACGCAGGGCCGTGGTGCCAACATTTGGACCCTGGCCACGCTTCACCTTTTGCCTACATATCTTTCATGTGGCCATGTTACCCTCCTGCGGATGCCTCAGGAAAAACTGCCACACTGCCGAGTAGCTACTTTTCCCACCCCCTGGCCTCACTGATTCACTGCTGCTGTTGCCAACTCCAGGAACCCCTGCTCCACTACCTCCCGATAAGGTAGACTGCCACACAGCAGGTGCTCTACCCCGGCCCCGGCCCCGGCCGGCTCCAGCCTTTGGAATTGTGCCCCCATGCTGACTGCTACCACCTTGCTGCCTCAGCTGCTGACTCCGGGGCAACCTGCGCCCCTCTTCTCCTGATGATGACGATGAAGCCCCTTCCTCACCCGGCTCCCAAGTGCGATCGGCTTCATCGTCATCATCATCATCACCGAGTTGTGGCTGTACGTCACTGATGTTGGTGGATTCGTCAACAGTGTCTGGCGCAGGAGCTGGAACGCTCGCAGCACCCACGACACTGTCCACATCACTATTTGTCTGCCTAGCTAAAGAAGCCACCTCCATTTCTTGGCTGGGCAGTAGCTGCTGACTGTCCTCCTGTATCTGATCGTCCTCCTCACTAAAGAGTGGAGCTGAACCCAAAGCATAGGATACGTCGCTGGGGGAGGGAACGGCGTAGGACAGAGGCAATGGGAGGACAGGGACTGCTCTCGGGGCATGCCAACTCAGGGTTGTGTCCGAGGAACCTACCGACCCTAGACTGGGGGTCTCAGACGTAAGTTGTGATGATGTTGTTGATGAGCGCGTCAACCAATCTACCACGGCAGATGCGTTACTGGTGGAGACCCGACCGCTAGCAGATACTGGCAGATTAGGTCTCTCAGCGTGACTCCTGCTGCTACTGGCCCCCAGTCTGATGCGAGCTCTGCCTGCGGAATTTTGGCCTCTGCCACTCCTCTTTTCACTTCCAGGCACTTGTCTGCCCGACATAGTCTAACTGGCGTGGTAGTAGGTGATATTTTAAGAACCCCCAGGCAGCGGTGGGTCTATATGAAACAGAATATAATGCACACCAAAAGTGAGCAGTAACACTCAGCCTCCAACAGGCCTGCCTAGTGTAAATAAGAGAGCTTCTTAGTGTAAAAAAAGAGGGGTATGCTATGTTACAGAATGGGATGCCCCAACAGCCAGCAGTGCACCTGGCAGCAGTAAGACTATGCACAGCAAAAGTGTCTTTATCAGGCCTAATTTCTATTAGAATAAGTGCAAATGGTTATTATGGTATTAAATAGAGGCTGGTGTAGTCACAGAATGGGATGCCACAAAAACCAGAGAGCATGCACAGCAAAAGTGTCTTTATCAGGCCTAATTTCTATGAGAATAAGTGCATATGGTTATTATGGTATTAAATAGAGGCTGGTGTAGTCACAGAATGGGATGCCACAAAAACCAGAGAGCATGCACAGCAAAAGTGTCTTTATCAGGCCTAATTTCTATGAGAATAAGTGCAAATGGTTATTATGGTATTAAATAGAGGCTGGTGTATTCACAGAATGGGATGCCACAAAAACCAGAGAGCATGCACAGCAAAAGTGTCTTTATCAGGCCTAATTTCTATGAGAATAAGTGCAAATGGTTATTATGGTATTAAATAGAGGCTGGAGTAGTCACAGAATGGGATGCCACAAAAACCAGAGAGCATGCACAGCAAAAGTGTCTTTATCAGGCCTAATTTCTATGAGAATAAGTGCAAATAGTTATTATGGTATTAAATAGAGGCTGGTGTAGTCACAGAATGGGATGCCACAAAAACCAGAGAGCATGCACAGCAAAAGTGTCTTTATCAGGTCTAATTTCTATGAGAATAAGGGCAAATGGTTATTATGGTATTAAATAGAGGCTGGTGTAGTCACAGAATGGGATGCCACAAAAACCAGAGAGCATGCACAGCAAAAGTGTCTTTATCAGGCCTAATTTCTATGAGAATAAGAGCAAATAGTTATTATGGTATTAAATAGAGGCTGGTGTAGTCACAGAATGGGATGCCACAAAAACCAGAGAGCATGCACAGCAAAAGTGTCTTTATCAGGCCTGATTTCTATGAGAATAAGTGCAAATGGTTATTATGGTATTAAATAGAGGCTGGAGTAGTCACAGAATGGGATGCCACAAAAACCAGAGAGCATGCACAGTAAAAGTGTCTTTATCAGGCCTAATTTCTATGAGAATAAGGGCAAATGGTTATTATGGTATTAAATAGAGGCTGGTGTAGTCACAGAATGGGATGCCACAAAAACCAGAGAGCATGCACAGCAAAAGTGTCTTTATCAGGCCTAATTTCTATGAGAATAAGTGCAAATTGTTATTATGGTATTAAATAGAGGCTGGTGTAGTCACAGAATGGGATGCCACAAAAACCAGAGAGCATGCACAGCAAAAGTGTCTTTATCAGGCCTGATTTCTATGAGAATAAGTGCAAATGGTTATTATGGTATTAAATAGAGGCTGGTGTAGTCACAGAATGGGATGCCACAAAAACCAGAGAGCATGCACAGCAAAAGTGTCTTTATCAGGCCTAAATTCTGAGAATAAGTGCAAATGGTTATTATGGTATTAAATAGAGGCTGGTGTAGTCACAGAATGGGATGCCACAAAAACCAGAGAGCATGCACAGCAAAAGTGACTTTATCAGGCCTAATTTCTATGAGAATAAGTGCAAATGGTTATTATGGTATTAAATAGAGGCTGGTGTAGTCACAGAATGGGATGCCACAAAAACCAGAGAGCATGCACAGCAAAAGTGTCTTTATCAGGCCTAATTTCTGAGAATAAGTGCAAATGGTTATTATGGTATTAAATAGAGGCTGGTGTAGTCACAGAATGGGATGCCACAAAAACCAGAGAGCATGCACAGCAAAAGTGTCTTTATCAGGCCTAATTTCTATGAGAATGAGTGCAAATGGTTATTATGGTATTAAATAGAGGCTGGTGTAGTCACAGAATGGGATGCCACAAAAACCAGAGAGCATGCACAGCAAAAGTGTCTTTATCAGGCCTAATTTCTACGAGAATAAGTGCAAATGGTTATTATGGTATTAAATAGAGGCTGGTGTAGTCACAGAATGGGATGCCACAAAAACCAGAGAGCATGCACAGCAAAAGTGCCTTTATCAGGCCTAAATTCTGAGAATAAGTGCAAATGGTTATTATGGTATTAAATAGAGGCTGGTGTAGTCACAGAATGGGATGCCACAAAAACCAGAGAGCATGCACAGCAAAAGTGTCTTTATCAGGCCTAATTTCTATGAGAATAAGTGCAAATGGTTATTATGGTATTAAATAGAGGCTGGTGTAGTCACAGAATGGGATGCCACAAAAACCAGAGAGCATGCACAGCAAAAGTGTCTTTATCAGGCCTAATTTCTGAGAATAAGTGCAAATGGTTATTATGGTATTAAATAGAGGCTGGTGTAGTCACAGAATGGGATGCCACAAAAACCAGAGAGCATGCACAGCAAAAGTGTCTTTATCAGGCCTAATTTCTATGAGAATGAGTGCAAATGGTTATTATGGTATTAAATAGAGGCTGGTGTAGTCACAGAATGGGATGCCACAAAAACCAGAGAGCATGCACAGCAAAAGTGTCTTTATCAGGCCTAATTTCTACGAGAATAAGTGCAAATGGTTATTATGGTATTAAATAGAGGCTGGTGTAGTCACAGAATGGGATGCCACAAAAACCAGAGAGCATGCACAGCAAAAGTGTCTTTATCAGGCCTAATTTCTATGAGAATAAGTGCAAATGGTTATTATGGTATTAAATAGAGGCTGGTGTAGTCACAGAATGGGATGCCACAAAAACCAGAGAGCATGCACAGCAAAAGTGTCTTTATCAGGCCTAATTTCTATGAGAATAAGTGCAAATGGTTATTATGGTATTAAATAGAGGCTGGTGTAGTCACAGAATGGGATGCCACAAAAACCAGAGAGCATGCACAGCAAAAGTGTCTTTATCAGGCCTAAATTCTACGAGAATAAGTGCAAATGGTTATTATGGTATTAAATAGAGGCTGGTGTAGTCACAGAATGGGATGCCACAAAAACCAGAGAGCATGCACAGCAAAAGTGTCTTTATCAGGCCTGATTTCTATGAGAATAAGTGCAAATGGTTATTATGGTATTAAATAGAGGCTGGTGTAGTCACAGAATGGGATGCCACAAAAACCAGAGAGCATGCACAGAAAAAGTGTCTTTATCAGGCCTAATTTCTATGAGAATAAGTGCAAATGGTTATTATGGTATTAAATAGAGGCTGGTGTAGTCACAGAATGGGATGCCACAAAAACCAGAGAGCATGCACAGCAAAAGTGTCTTTATCAGGCCTAATTTCTATGAGAATAAGTGCAAATGGTTATTATGGTATTAAATAGAGGCTGGTGTAGTCACAGAATGGGATGCCACAAAAACCAGAGAGCATGCACAGCAAAAGTGTCTTTATCAGGCCTAATTTCTATGAGAATAAGTGCAAATGGTTATTATGGTATTAAATAGAGGCTGGTGTAGTCACAGAATGGGATGCCACAAAAACCAGAGAGCATGCACAGCAAAAGTGTCTTTATCAGGCCTAATTTCTGAGAATAAGTGCAAATGGTTATTATGGTATTAAATAGAGGCTGGTGTAGTCACAGAATGGGATGCCACAAAAACCAGAGAGCATGCACAGCAAAAGTGTCTTTATCAGGCCTAATTTCTATGAGAATGAGTGCAAATGGTTATTATGGTATTAAATAGAGGCTGGTGTAGTCACAGAATGGGATGCCACAAAAACCAGAGAGCATGCACAGCAAAAGTGTCTTTATCAGGCCTAATTTCTACGAGAATAAGTGCAAATGGTTATTATGGTATTAAATAGAGGCTGGTGTAGTCACAGAATGGGATGCCACAAAAACCAGAGAGCATGCACAGCAAAAGTGCCTTTATCAGGCCTAAATTCTGAGAATAAGTGCAAATGGTTATTATGGTATTAAATAGAGGCTGGTGTAGTCACAGAATGGGATGCCACAAAAACCAGAGAGCATGCACAGCAAAAGTGTCTTTATCAGGCCTAATTTCTATGAGAATAAGTGCAAATGGTTATTATGGTATTAAATAGAGGCTGGTGTAGTCACAGAATGGGATGCCACAAAAACCAGAGAGCATGCACAGCAAAAGTGTCTTTATCAGGCCTAATTTCTGAGAATAAGTGCAAATGGTTATTATGGTATTAAATAGAGGCTGGTGTAGTCACAGAATGGGATGCCACAAAAACCAGAGAGCATGCACAGCAAAAGTGTCTTTATCAGGCCTAATTTCTATGAGAATGAGTGCAAATGGTTATTATGGTATTAAATAGAGGCTGGTGTAGTCACAGAATGGGATGCCACAAAAACCAGAGAGCATGCACAGCAAAAGTGTCTTTATCAGGCCTAATTTCTACGAGAATAAGTGCAAATGGTTATTATGGTATTAAATAGAGGCTGGTGTAGTCACAGAATGGGATGCCACAAAAACCAGAGAGCATGCACAGCAAAAGTGTCTTTATCAGGCCTAATTTCTATGAGAATAAGTGCAAATGGTTATTATGGTATTAAATAGAGGCTGGTGTAGTCACAGAATGGGATGCCACAAAAACCAGAGAGCATGCACAGCAAAAGTGTCTTTATCAGGCCTAATTTCTATGAGAATAAGTGCAAATGGTTATTATGGTATTAAATAGAGGCTGGTGTAGTCACAGAATGGGATGCCACAAAAACCAGAGAGCATGCACAGCAAAAGTGTCTTTATCAGGCCTAAATTCTACGAGAATAAGTGCAAATGGTTATTATGGTATTAAATAGAGGCTGGTGTAGTCACAGAATGGGATGCCACAAAAACCAGAGAGCATGCACAGCAAAAGTGTCTTTATCAGGCCTGATTTCTATGAGAATAAGTGCAAATGGTTATTATGGTATTAAATAGAGGCTGGTGTAGTCACAGAATGGGATGCCACAAAAACCAGAGAGCATGCACAGAAAAAGTGTCTTTATCAGGCCTAATTTCTATGAGAATAAGTGCAAATGGTTATTATGGTATTAAATAGAGGCTGGTGTAGTCACAGAATGGGATGCCACAAAAACCAGAGAGCATGCACAGCAAAAGTGTCTTTATCAGGCCTAATTTCTATGAGAATAAGTGCAAATGGTTATTATGGTATTAAATAGAGGCTGGTGTAGTCACAGAATGGGATGCCACAAAAACCAGAGAGCATGCACAGCAAAAGTGTCTTTATCAGGCCTAATTTCTATGAGAATAAGTGCAAATGGTTATTATGGTATTAAATAGAGGCTGGTGTAGTCACAGAATGGGATGCCACAAAAACCAGAGAGCATGCACAGCAAAAGTGTCTTTATCAGGCCTAATTTCTGAGAATAAGTGCAAATGGTTATTATGGTATTAAATAGAGGCTGGTGTAGTCACAGAATGGGATGCCACAAAAACCAGAGAGCATGCACAACAAAAGTGTCTTTATCAGGCCTAATTTCTATGAGAATAAGGGCAAATGGTTATTATGGTATTAAATAGAGGCTGGTGTAGTCACAGAATGGGATGCCACAAAAACCAGAGAGCATGCACAGCAAAAGTGTCTTTATCAGGCCTAATTTCTATGAGAATAAGTGCAAATGGTTATTATGGTATTAAATAGAGGCTGGTGTAGTCACAGAATGGGATGCCACAAAAACCAGAGAGTATGCACAGCAAAAGTGTCTTTATCAGGCCTAATTTCTATGAGAATAAGTGCAAATGGTTATATGGTCTTAAACAGAGGCTGCTGTAGTCACAGAATGGGATGCCTCACAGCAGACTTAAGATCAGTTCAGTACATATGCACAGTTAGTTAGTATAAGCAGCCTGAAAACGCTAACAAAGCCTGTCAGGCTGGATGAAAAAAAAAAAAAAAACTCCCTGTGACAGGCTGACAGCCTCTGATTTTTCTACCTTTCCCTGTTTTTCGCTGACTTTCTGTCTGTCTCCTGTCTGTCTCCTGCCTGTTTCCAGCCTGTCCCTGTCTGTCCCTGCCTGTCTAACTGTCTCTCTCCCTGCCTACAGCAGCGTCCTGTCTCTCACGAATGCAATAGAGAAATGAGGAAAAGCAAGATGGCCGGCCTTAAATAGCGCTGTGACGTCACCGGGCTTGCTGGCTGCTGATAGGCTGCATGTGACTGTCCCAGCTTGCACTGGCGCGGGGTTGATGTCTGGACATGTCCCGTCCGCCATCTTAGAATGCCTGTAATGTAAATGAATGGATGTTAAAGGAAAACTTCGAGCGATCGAATCGCGGGGAAATTCGGATTCGATCCGAATCGAATTTTTCCTGAAATTCGGATCGAATCCGGGTTCGTCCGGATCGATTCGCTCATCCCTAGTGCACACATAGGAATATTTCCCTGCATTTAACCCTTTTGTTCAGTGAGTATACACCTTCCCAGAGCAGTTGTGCTGTCCTAAATACAGCAACCAGGGTGAGTTTGTGGGGTTAGGTGCCTTGCTCAAGAGTACTTCAGTCGTGTTCCATAGCCGGAATTCAAACCTGCAACTGTCAGGTCACAAGGCCACTTCCTCACCTCTAGATCACGACTGCCCACCATACTAGTCACTGAGTGTGTGTGTGTGTGGGGGGGGGGGGGGTAGTGTGTGTGGCTGCTTACAACTAATCAATTCTTTTTTTATATAAACTCCTTTTAAAGCAGACCCAAATCCTGTCCTGCCATTCTTTTAAATAGGAGCAACCACCTTAGCAGTGATTTCCATCTTGGGTTTCCCTTTTGTGAGACTCCAGGGGTCACTCAGTAAACTCATCTTTTGGCTGGAGTAACACCCCTCTGCTCCCAATGACAACTGTGTCATTAGTGTTAGATTAATATGGGGCTATCGTGTGGGCCTGCACAGCGGACTTAGACAGTTGGGCATCCTGAGTCGAGATGCCCCAGGGGCACAAATCTTTTGTGCCAAAAAAGCTGTTACCAAGGTGCTGATCCTATCTAGCGTGTTTTTTCTTATATTAGTAAATGTGTGTTTTATGGAAACATTTTTCACTACTACAATCTGTTGCTATTGGCAACCATAACACCAAGAAGAGAGAAGTGAGCCCCGTACATACAGAACACTGCTTCTGGGCATGTGTAAGGTTGAGTAAGCTCCCTTACCTCAGCAGTGGCTATAGCAGCAGTGTTCTGTTTGTACAGAACTCACGTCTCTCTTCGTGTATATCTAGGTATACAGTTGCCAATTAAAACAGATTAGCGGTAGTGCTTCCAAAAAACATTTAAAAAACAGTTTTGTTCACTACCCTGGGGCATTCCAGTTTGGGTTGCCCCACTTTGTGAACCCCCCAGATAGCCCATGTGCAGGTTCTCCACCAATCTGAGCCATTTGGCGTGCATATGAATTGCTTGGCACATGGCTCTGTTTACGGCATGAGGAGTGAGAGCAACTTCAGACATGGATGTGCTCCCTCTCCTGCCTCCAGCCTATCTGAATGGCTCAGCGCGGGAACATGCCTTAGCCCAGAGATGCTGGGGATGCACCCACTCTCCATCTAGAGTGCTTTCATTTCCAAGAGAGCCGCCAGAAAAGGCAAGTGTTTCGGCGACCCAGGGGTTGGGGGGTCACACACCCAAAAGGCCATTGAAGGCCAGAACTTTAAAGACTCTCAATACCCCCCTCAAGTGGACTAAGGCCCAGGGTGGGTGGCTGCCTGGTGGCTCTCGGGGGCATCCAAAATTGGGCTGTGTGCACCCCCCAAAGCCCCCTAACCCGCAAATGACACATGCATGTCCCGAATCTGGAATGCCCTACAAAGAGATAGACCAACCCTCCCAGGAGTCTTTTAAAGCAGAAAATACCCTGCATGGCTAGCCCACCTTTCTCCACAGGCATCCCGAGTTGGTGCCCCAGACAGTGAAATAGCCAGCCTTTGAGTCTGTTGTTGATAGCTCTACTACATAGGGTTAAACATTTTTTATTTTCAAACTTTTTTATTGAGAATAGGCAAGTCATAATCATACAGGTCATAGACAGCAAGTGGACTAGCGAGTAAACATTAAAAATTATAATCATACTGGTCAAATGTACAGAACAATGAAGGCTACGTCAGTCCCTTCCACCCACATCCCACAATGAACAAGGCCCAAAACATCAACAATTACATCTGCCCATTACATAGTATTCCAGGTAGTAATAATAAAGACCATAGAATGAGACACATCTCTTAACCTAATACAACTGGCGGGTCTCTTTCAACCATTCTTCCAAGATACCATTCAGTTTCTCTAAAAGTTTCATGTAATTTAGCTCGAACTTCTGGCGTCAACAAACTAATGAAGCTCTCCCAAGTAGCAAAGAAGAACTCCACTTTAGCCTCCTTGTGAGATGCCGCATCAACCCAATCAAATTTAAAGAATTGTTGTAATTTTTCCAAGAAGACCTTAAACTGGGGTGGGTCAGGATAAATCCAGGCCTGCAAAATAGTTTTGCGTGCCACAGCACATATTATTAACAGCAGTCTTCTAGTCCCCTTTGAGATTCGCACTCCCTCCAACATCAGCTCCCTGAAAATTGCCCACTCCGGTGAGGGGGACAGAACACTGCTGCCAGGCATGTGTAGGCATGTGTAGTTGTCAGTGAGCTTCCTCACCTCAGCGGCGGCTATAGCAGAAGTTCTGTGTGTGTGTACAGAGCTCACTTCTCTCTTCTTGTGGATCTTGGTGTACAGACCTACAACCCATTGCTATTAGCACAGTGCAAGTCTGTACACAAGATCTACAAGAATTGAGCCCTGTATGTACAGATGTGAGGGAGCTCACTCAACCTTATACACAGTGGAATAAATAATTGTGATGGGGCCTCTTGTGCAAACATTAAAGGCTTACACAGTAAACATTTTTCTGTCTTTAACCAGCAGCTGCAGCTAGACAACTAAAGACTGAAACTGAAGAGATGAATGGTGCTTCCTTTCTCCAAAATATGCCAAGTGAGCACAAATATGATAATGTGAATGAGCAATAATAAGGGGGACCCCTGACCTTCTGGGCCCTGATGCAACCTCTTTATCCTCTATAGTTACACCCCTGCTTACACATGGCCAGCAGCAAGTTTTTGTGTATACCAGACTCACTTATCTCTTCTTGTAGATCTTGGTGCACGGTTGCTAATAGCAACAGATTGCAGATAGTAACATGTGTGTTTTATGAAAGCAGTTTTCACCACCATAAAACACACATGTGGATGAGCAACAATAAGAGGTCCCCCTGACCTCCTGGGCCATTGTGCAGTCACAATCTCTTCATCCTCTATAGTTACGTCCCTGATTACACATAGCCATCAGCGGTGTTCTGTGTGTCCAGGACTATTTTATCTCTTCTTGGAGATCTTGGTGTAAAGACCTGGTGCATGGTTGCTAATAGCAACAAATTACAGCCCATGTAATGCATCCAGGCCCATGTCAGGCCATTCTAGGTTATGGGGGCTTTACCTTTACTTTGAGTCCCATGTACCCCACCACATTCCCCACCAGATTTCAATCATAACCTTATGATTTCAGGCATAAAGTTTATGTGGGGGTGCAAACCATACAGTCTGCAGTACCTGGCTGGGCTCCTCCATAACCTATGCATAATGGCCCTATGCTTTGAACAGGTGGCCAGTGGCAGATTCTACTCAGATTCTAGTTTATGGGGGCTAGTTTTTTGACCCCATGTCAGCTGGCCCCAGGTTTTTGGCCCCACGTTAGCTGTGCCCAAACATCCCATAAACACTAGACCCAGCCAGAGGGGGGCAAACATACAGTCAGCCTATAGTTTCTAGATGGGTCCCTCTATAAAAGTGCCATTGACTTAAATTGTCTTCTTGGCTGGTAACAATGAAATTCTTATGATTCTTTCAGCTAAAGTGCATTGTTTCATACCATGAGTTTTTTTCTGTTACTGAATAGAGGCCAGTGTGTCTGTTGTTGTTATGATAGGCCATCTCATGCTCCTCCTGGTGTCCACAACACTAAATAGCACCCTGCCAGGATATTGAATTTCAACACAATAGCTAGATAAGATATCTTCACCAACTTCACTTAAAGGGCCACTCCAGCCCCTTAGGTTACATAGGAGGGCAGGAGTGCACACAAATCGGAGAGTGTTGGCTCCAAGCGGCCAGCAAGAACTTCAGGAAGACGGTGGCTGGCATTTTTGGTGCTTCAACTACTGCAATTTCAAATTCACTGGCTGGATTCAGAGTGAAGGTGGGTGTCTTTTCTTTTTCTTTTATTACTCAAGCATAATTGCTAATAGGAGGGGGCAGAGCGGGGTGAATGTAGTTTTTTTACCAAAGGGGCTGGAGTCGCCCTTTAACCAAATTCGGTTAATATATGAGAAACAGTAATGGCGGCTACATTTGTAGTTCTTATATGCCTCTATTACTTTCTTTGTCAAATCCTTGTAGCTATTTGTAAAGTTTTTCTCTTTCCTTTTCCCAAATTCTATGATATTGCCGCTAATCACCACTTTGGCGCCTGACCAAAGATTAGGATTTGTGACATGTTCTATATTGTCATAAAAATAGTTTTCCCAATGGGAGATTTGTCTTTTTTTTAATTCCTCTTAATCGAATTATGAAGGAAATTGTCAAAACATCTGTTTGATCTGTTGTGTAGATTGTTACATAGTTACATAGTTAATACGGTTGAAAAAAGACATATGTCCATCAAGTTTAACCAAGGGTGTTGGGGTAGGGGGAAGTTAATTTTTATTTTATAGGGGAAGCTATTTATTTTATTTTTTGTCTTTATTTTTTTATTTTTATTTTTTTTATTGATAACCGCTAATAGTAACTGTTAATGTTATTTTCTTCTAAATAAGCATCTAATCCTTTTTTAAAGTTGTCAGCGGTTGATGCTGCAACAAGCTTCTGTGGGAGGCTATTCCACGGTTGTCGCCTCCGGAGACTAAATTTCTTTTTTTCCAATCTAAGGCAGTGCCCCCTTGTCCTTAGAGAGGATTTTACATGAAATTGTGTTCCCCCCATATTCTTTGTATGGTCCATTTATATATTTATACAAGTTAATTATGTCCCCCTTCAATCGCCTCCTCTCAAGACTAAACAGATTTAATTCTCGTAATCTTTCCTCATAACTAAGATCTTTCATTCCCTTTATTAGTTTGGTGGCTCTCCTTTGCACCCGTTCCAGAGTCAGAGCGTCCTTTCTATGAATGGGCGGCCAGAACTGGACGGCATATTCCAGGTGAGGGCGCACCAGTGCCTTGTAAAGAGGCAAAATTACATCTCTATCCCATGATTCCATACCTCTTTTAATGCATGATAGTATCTTGGTGGCCTTGGAAGCAGCTGCTTGGCATTGCATGCTGTTATTTAGTCTGTGATCTACTAGTACCCCCAGATCCTTCTCAACAAGTGACTCTCCCAGTTATACTCCCCCGAGGACATATGTGGCCTTTAGGTTATTAGACCCCAAGTGCATGACTTTACATTTTTCCACATTGAACTTCATTTGCCAAGTGGATGCCCAGACACTCAATGTGTCAAAGTCAGCCTGAAGCTTGTGAACATCTTCAATAGACAGTGCTACATATCTTTGTGTCATCTGCAAAAATAGAGACAGTGCTTTTAATTCCATCTTCTATGTCGTTTATAAACAAGTTGAATAATAGTGGGCCCAGCACTGAACCCTGGGGTACACCGCTTACAACTGGTGACCATTCAGAGTAGGTATCATTAACCACAACTCTCTGCACACGATCCTTCAGCCAGTTTTCAATCCAGTTACAAACTGCGTTTTCTAATCCTGAAGATCTCAATTTCCCCAATAAGCGTCTATGGGGGACAGAGTCAAATGCTTTTGCAAAATCCAGAAAAACTATATCCACAGCCGCCCCTCTGTCCCGGCTTCTACTCACCTGCTCATAGAAGCCAATCAGGTTAGTTTGGCAGCTTCTGTCCTTAGTAAAACCGTGTTGGTTGTCACTTATAATATTATGGATAGTTACATATTCGTGTACGTTGTCCCTTAATAGTCCCTCGAGCAATTTTCCCACAATGGATGTTAAGCTAATAGGTCTGTAATTGCCCGGAGAAGACCTAGAGCCCTTTTTAAAAATGGGCACCGCATTTGCCTTGCGCCAGTCCCTTGGCACTATACCAGTTGCTAGTGAGTCTTTAAAGATCAACAACAGAGGTGACAAGATAACGGAACTGAGTTCTTTGAGAACTCTTGGGTGTTGGATTGACTTAGGCCCTTATTTAAGAAGGGATATCGTCAGGTAGCGCCTGGTTAATGAGAGGTAGCGGCTGATAACGACTGGTCAATGCCGGACACGGCACGCAATTACACATTTATCAACCAGAATCTGTTTAGCGACATGTAGCGGGTGATTCATCAATTTCACAGCCTCAGTGAACAGCCCCAGTGTTCTGCTTTGCACAGTGCCAGGTATTACCTCTCGCTACCTTGCGCTCTCCCATACATTTCTATTGCAGACACAATGAATGGTATTTTTTGTTTTTTTTAATGTTCATGTATTAAACATTATTTTTGATTTGTGTTGAATGTCTCAATTTTTTTTTTTTTCTGAAAAATTTAGGAATGTGTCACTTGGATGTAAATATCACAGCCCTCTCCAAATGTAATTTCAGTTATTGTTAGCATTTTCAAAGGTGTCAAACCACCCAAATAATCAATCTTTTTAAAGCGTTACAGGCACTCTATGCAGCAGTCAGCTAAAAACAGCACCAACGCTATATCCTTGAACTTTCTTTATTGAATCCATGGTGTTGCGGCGAGGCCCAGTCGCTATGCCGAGTCGCTATGTGTCGCAGGCAGCAGTGCTGTGCTGATCATGTTGTTTTTTTTTTTTTTGGTGTTGTTGAATACGGGCACGGGCGCATCTGAGTCATCACTAGCATGCCTGCTCGGCTATTTTTATGTTAGCGTATCCTAGCGATTTTTTTAAAAAGCGTATGTTAGCGTATTTTAGCAATGCGTGTCATTTTTTTTCTGCATGTTACTTTCGTTTTACTACTTCCGGTTTCCACCTCTGAGAAATAGCCATGCGGCCTAGACGCCCTGCCATCCACCTTCCCAGCTACTCCTCCGATTCTTCCTCCCCAACCCCTCCCCCCCCCTCCCCCCCCCTGTCTCCCCTGGTCCCTCAAGATCCCCTGTTCCCCCCACACCCCAAAAACAGTGCCGCAAGAGGGTGGATACACGTGTCAACGGCCAGGTGGTTAAAGTAAGTATATGTTCCATTTATGTTGTGCAACAATATAGATTGTTATTTATGTTTATTAATATATATATATATATATATATATATATATATATATATATATATATGTATTGATGTTTGTTTTTTAATTTTTTTTTTTTTAGGATTTTTTGCTGGTTGAATATGAATATGCCCATGGTGCAAAGAGGCGCATAGCATTGGAGGTGAAGGCCACTGTGTTCCGGCGCTTCAACACCAATCTGTCAGTCCGATCCATCATCCAGAAGTGGTCGGATTTCAAGCGCCGGGACCCAGAGGGCATTTATAGGCTCTATGATACCTATGCTTTAGGTAAGTGTCACCTCACAACATGTAAATGCTTACAATAATGTAGTATTATAATGTATTACATTTGAGGATGTATTTTAAAAGGTGTCCTATTTATTTCCCTTTTACACAGATAAGCGTCCTCCCCTGGGCAAACCTGGGAAGGGTTTCCTCCCCCGAAGAAGAGTGGTGGGGTCGGATTAATCTGCGGGGAGGGGCCCTCTCACCAGTCCTATCTTGAGGACACAGGGGAGGAAGGGGATGATGCCCCCGAGGAGTGTGCTGCTGGGGGGAGGGCAGTCTGGAGCCTCAGCTCCTCACAATCGGACTCAGTTGAGTCTCCAAACCCTGTGGGCCACTCTCAAGTGGGGAGTCCAAGTGGGGAGGTGGAGTTGGACTCACCCACTCTCCCTCAAGGATCTGAGCCCATGTGTTTTGGGATCTTCTGGGCCGATTGTGAGGAGTCGAGGCTCCACGTCTCCTCCTCAGAGTCCTCCCTGGGATACCAGCAGCAGTTCATCCCCTGGTGAGTGTATTTCTAATTGTTGTTTGTATGTTACAGGTGGAATCGGTGCATGTTCAATAATCCTCTGCCCTTGTTATCTGGTTTTTAGGGCATCATAGAGCCGTCACCTCCAGCAGCTATGCGCCAGCCCTTGCCCGCGGGCATAGTCTTGCTAAGTGTTTGTTGTTCTCACTCACATGGCATATGTAATGACATTACAAACTACATACACATGTTTGCTGCTACATAGCATATTTTTTTGTCTAATTAGAAGAATATTCTGGAACCCCACTCCAGTTCAATCCAAATGCAACCAACCCCAAAGTTAATGTGTACACCATGATGCTGCCTAGCCATTTTTTTTAATTTGTTTAATGCAAACACATGTTGCACACTCTACTATGAATATGATCAGCTCAACTTAAATTACTGCATTAGCATTGCACTGTAAATGTTTGCGGCACATTATATTGACGTGTCCATGTTGCACACCTAAATTATTCACCTAACCTCACGGACCTGTAAATATGCTAATGTATAGCAAACATGTGTGTAAACATGGTAGCATGATTTACCAGACTCCCTAAACAGGTGGATGTATAATCTTAATTTGTAAGCGCAAACCTTATGATTGTTTTTTTTTTTTTTTTTTCAAAACAGATGTTTCCACGCAGACGGACCCTGTGACCATACTCCCCACCCAAGCTCCAGGGACATCCAGCACCATGGGCCCGAGCCACAGCTGCGATGGTGAGTACACTAACTTCATATCCAAACATACTTTGGCCACCTATGTGTCACCCTAAAAGGTAGAATAATTGGCAATGTCCCTATGTGTTTAATTAACACACATTTAGCTGACATTTTAGCCCACAATCATAAATGCATGTCTGCATGCTAGATTGTTGCATACCCTTTGTTTACTTTCAAACCCATAATACATTTTGTTTTAAACATTTTGGTGTCCAAATTAAATTTTTATTAAAATAAGGTTGAGAACTAGAATAGGAATAGCCAAAGGGTTAGAATCTTTAGTATTTTGGACATGATGTTTGGACCAAAATAACCCAATCAATGCCCACAATCTTACTTCACCCTTCATTTAGTACAAACTGTTACTTCAATATGTAGGGTATTGTTGATAAATGCACATGTAAGGCACTAGTACTCATATAATGGACCCACATAAGGGCCCAGTTTGCACAAATGTTAATGTAGTTGGTCACATTATGAGACGAAACTAGATAATGTGAATTCATCTGTGTACGTTTGTCTCACGTTCTATTGACTAATCCATTTTTTGGTCTCCATACAGCTTGCGTTAATGAGCATCGCAGACTGTGGCAGTATGTCCGGCGGACACGACTTATGCTGCTGGGAAAGAAGAAACAGCGGTAGGGAGGGGGGTATGGTTTTATCCACTGTGCGGAGTAATTTTGGCCATGTTGGCCCCTTTTATCCAAAATAAATGTTTTTTATGTTTGTACTTTCAGTGTGTCGTGCCTTTTAAACCATATGTTAAGTGTATATTAACCCATTTTTTGGGTGTTTCTTAAACACATTGTTCTGCATTTCATTTTGTATACATATGTGTACAAGAGCAAGCCTGTAAGGGCACTACCAAAATAATAAAACTTAATAAGCAAGTGGGTGCTCCCATAAATCCCAAACCACAATCCAAATAGTACAAGAAACGAATAGGGGATTTATACATGGGCACTCACACTAGTAGTATAAAGAAGTTGATATAGAAAATTTATTCAAAATGCTATGTACACCAATAAAAGACATATATACAACATACACTAACAAGACAAGATTAAAAGGAGAATAGATAGGTCCCCGGGCTCTGCTGAATATCTAATCAATCCAATATCAACAATATAAATTGTCATAATAAGAAAACCATACATATTTCATACAAATCTACAACTGTGTGCCTAAATGCATGGAATGGTGCTGCCCCCTAATGGACGATAAATATAAGACAGGGAATTACATAAAAAAGAGTATTAATTAATAAGCTATATACAACAACCTAATCAGTGTATATGCTGCAAGAATTATATACAAAATACATAAAGTGCAAAGTGCATCAAAAACGATTATTGAAGAAAAACAACTGAGTTTATATGAGCCAAAAATAAGGTCTCATAAAGCTCATGAATATGCAAAATAATACACTCTAACTCGTGCTCCTATATCCCCAATAAAAAATAGTGAGAAAAGAAAATCAATAAATGGGTTTATAAAAAGAAAATGTGTATAATAAGAAATGTCTCTCTATGAAAAAAATGAAGCACTAAGCTTCCCTGTGCTGTGCATATAAAAAATGAATGAACAGCTCCCCCCCCCCAAAAAAAAAATATATATATATATAGACTCAGCAGACAATATGTAAGTAAAATACTTGGGAGCTGAGCAGTAGCTAGCACAAAGCCGTTTTACTGCGGCTGAGCAAAGGGGGACCAAGGGAGCAGGGAGGGCACAAAAGGCATACTTTCAATTATGCATAATCAAACATGATCAGACAATACTACCAACAGCAGATCTACTCCCGGGACCTCCGGCTGCCCCACGCGTTCCGCCGTGCGCCCACGACTTCTGACTGGGGTTATATTTATCGTCCATTAGGGGGCAGCACCATTCCATGCATTTAGGCACACAGTTGTAGATTTGTATGAAATATGTATGGTTTTCTTATTATGATAATTTATATTGTTGATATTGGATTGATTAGATATTCAGCAGAGCCCGGGGACCTATCTATTCTCCTATTTAATCTTGTCTTGTTAGTGTATGTTGTATATATGTCTTTTATTGGTGTACATAGCATTTTGAATAAATTTTCTATATCAACTTCTTTATACTACTAGTGTGAGTGCCCATTTATAAATCCCCTATTCGTTTCTTGTACTATTTTGTATACATAGTAATGTATGGCAAACAATGACTGTAGTAATTTTCAGTCAACATTAACATATCTAGATATAGAGAGGTATCCCTGCCTGTGTTTGTACGTATGTCTTTTGGTAACCCACACAAATTCTAGCGTTTACAAATACATTTATTTAAGTCAATCAAGTCAATATAAATTAAAGCCTTTCAAATGGCTAACAACTGGACCAATTAGTCCCTGGGTGGGCGGGGAGGTTGCAACTCATGGCTAGGGGCGGTGTTGGGGGACAACAGTGCAGTAAAAAAAAAATAGACTGCTGCTGTATTAGCTGCTGTAACAACAACAAAGTTTGGTCCTGGCGCTCTAAAGATTGCTGGATGCCATGCATCATTTCTTGCATGGCATGCAGCACTCCAGACTGCTGTTGAGTCCGCACTTCATTAAGTTGTTGGCGCAGTTCATGAATTTGTTGTTGGTCCAGCAGCGACTGATTTTCCAACGCCGCAATGCGCCCCAGAGTTCCATCACGCGGCTGTTGGCGGCTGTAGGCCTCCAGCATCCGGGACCCTAGCACATAAATCTCAGCACTTGTTGGTGCACTTCGCCCAGTTGTTGGTTGAGCAGCCTAAAACCAAAAACACAATATTGTAGTCAAGCTTGAATAATGCAGGTAAGAAAAAATTTTTTTTTAAAAGTATGGCTCCATTAGAAGTTACCGTTGGTCCAGTCTCTGCAGCCTGCGCACATGGCACTTGTGCGGAGGGCACATCCTGTGTTTCAGGGAAGGAGTCCTGCTAACAACAAAGTATGTTGTATGTTACATGGTGGGACCTGATTGACCCCCAAACAGGTAATTGTGGTTAATCTCTAAAACATTCATCCATGGTACCTGAGTCTGCTCCTCCACAAATAGTTCCGGTGTCTGGCTGCCAGAAAGGGGCAAATCATCATCTGAGAGATGTGGCAAGCTCGCATATGCTAAACAGGAAAGTCGTGTTAGTGTGTCATTTGAGATTGTGTGACTATTTCTTCACATTATCGAGCCCATACCTCTCCCAAGTGACTGTGCAAGACACAAAAGCTTTTAGTTTCTAACATATTCTGAAGATGTATGGAAGAGCAAGATGAGGTAATCAGTTTGCCAAACTAGAACATACACACATAGGTCAAATTACACATACCCGCCACCTCAGAGATGTCCAGACCTAGGGCCTCAGTCGAGCTTTTCCCTAAAATAACATGTTTAACAAAAATTGTCAAGACACAAACAAAATTTCATTGAAAACAACATCCTTACTAGAACCCCTCAAAAATCAGTCTTACCCTCATCCCTAGCAGCCGCATGGTGAAGGACCCTTTCCGGACGCCCACTTCCTGTATTTGGGTCTAAAGCAAGCCACAATGGATATCAATATTAACCACCATAGTATTGTTAATGTTTGCAGTTCAGAAATAATGACTTATTTAAGCTCAATAACTTAGCATGGACAAAATTACAACATTATCATGTAGGATCCGGTTGATGCCCAATCCCCTTTAACTATCCAGCTTGGTTTGAGAATTAACATGAGTTTGCATTTTTAACTAACAAAATATACGCATTGGAACTCAAACAACAGAAAGGATACAGTGTGCTTTGCAATACACACCAACAGGGTCCTGTTGACCTGCAACACAGGAAGTGGGGTCCAAAGATGAAGCAGGGACTTGGCCTACAATGAAATTACATGATTGAAAGCCATGCACACTTATATGACAAGGGCAAAATCAAGGTTGACACATGCACTTACTGGCATCCAAAGAGTAGGTAGCCTCATGAGGAGATGCTGGTGCAATTCTTTTTTTTTTTTTTAATTGTAAATTTTTATTAGAGAAAAGCAGTACAAAAAAGCAATACAGCACATCGGGTACATGGATTCATAAGCTGCGTGTGACATTCCAGCCTAAACACGGTGAGGCAGTAATGAGGATTCAACTAGTCTAAAGGTGCCACACGAGTCCAGTTTCCTGGAGATCTCTGTAAAACGATAAAACGCCCCGCCGATCCTGCTATGGCGTGCAACGGTTCATCTTAATGAAATATAGATAGGCCTGAAGCCTGCATATCCCGCCTCCTCATTCTTTTTAGTTAGTAAAACAAGGCTAATGCTAGCCCAACACAAACCAAACCAAACACTATCCAGTAAACGCACATAGGGTAAACGAACGACACTATCACACACACAACGGGGGGGGGGGATACGACAAACGAGGGGGGCAGTGAGAAGGGAAGGTAAATGGGAAAAGGGGCGGGGAGGGGGGAGAGCCAGCAGGCACTAATGGGCGGCAAATCACTTACTGCTCACTTCCTCATTACATCTTCAGGTATTCTAGGTATTCCGCGGAGAGAGTAAAACGGTCCCACTCACACCAAGTCACCCTGTATTTCTCTGAAGTGCCCTTCAGCAAGGCTGTAAGCTCCTCCATCCTACAGATATCTTTAACTCTAGCAAGCCACAGCGCGGTAGAAGGGGGCTCCCGGGATTTCCAACATGCCGGGATGCAGGACCTCGCCGCGTTCAGGAGGGGAGCGAGCAAAGATTTGCCTCGTCTCCGGATAGAGGTAGGAGCAAGATTGAGCAGGTAGCCCGCCGGATCTTCGCCCAGATCTATGTCCGTCAGGGCCAAGACAACTTTCTGGACATTGCCCCAGAACCCGGAGAGGTCCCGGCACTCCCAGAAGACGTGTAGCATGGAGCCTCTTGCGCTCAAACATCTCCAACACAAGGGGGAAGAGTAAGGGAAAATCCTCGATAGTCTGGTAGGGACCAGATACCAACGAGTGAGAATCTTATAAGACATTTCTTGGTATCTGCAGGACATGGAAGACCTGTGGGCCAGCTGCATCATAGCCAGCTTTTGCTCTTCTGTGAAACTCCTGTTCAATTCCCTTTCCCACCCCTCTATGAAAGAAGGTGAGGGAGGTTCTGGGGGACAGATCACCAGTGAATAAGCAAAGGCCAGAGCGCCCCAGAAATGGCCACCCCCCGTGCAGACCTGTTCAAAGGGGGTGAGAGGCCTGGAGGTCTCAGCGACCCTACCCATCGAGTTCCGATAATGTGTTAGCTGGAGGGTCTGCCAGAAGCCAAAGATAGGCAGGGACTCCCTCCGTGCCAGCTCCTCCAGCCCCACCCAGCCTGACCCGTCTCGCAGGTGAAGGATCCGAAACCTATTGCGCTTCGTCCAAGTCCTAAAAGTGCTGTCCGAGATACCTACTGGAAAGTCCGGGTGGCCTATCAGAGGGGTCAGAGGCGAAAGGGCCGGGGAAATGTCCAAACCCCGGAACGTCCTACTTGCCACCCTCCTAGTGGGCCCAATCGTGGGGTGCTTGTTCAGTGCGGCGGTTCGGTCCAGTGGTACCCAGGGCAGCCCTAGAAGGGGGATCGGAGATGCCCCCTGCTCAATACCCGTCCACTGCTTTAAATGTGCATGCCTGCACCAATCAATCACCCGGGCAAGGTGCGTAGCAGCATAGTAGGACTTCCAGTCCGGGAGGCCCAGCCCTCCCCGTCTCTTAGGGAGCACCAGGATAAAGGCAGCCAAACGATGAGGCTTCCCCGCCCATACGAACCTCGCGCAGATTCCCATCAGTCGCCGGAAGAAAGTGTGGGGGACCTCAATTGGCAGGGCTTGAAAGAGGTAAAGCACCCGAGGCAGGATGTTCATTTTTATGATATTAACCCTGCCAAACCAAGAAAACGCACTTTTATTCCATCTCTGGAGGTCCCCCTACACCCTCCCCAGCAGCGGGGGGAAATTCAAGCTATATAACTTCTGGGGGCATGCCGAGATTTGCGTCCCCAGATAGGTCAACACCTCCCTCTCCCACCTGAACGGGAAATTTTCTGAAATCCGCTTCAGTCTCCCCGGGGGAATATTAATGTTTAGGGCTGAGGATTTTTGATAGTTTATTTTATAATTAGACAATAAATGAAAGGTTTTGAGTTCTGCCAGAAGATTAGGGAGAGTCGTTTCTGGTCTGGTAATAAAGAATATTAAGTCATCGGCATACGCCGCCACCTTATGTTCATCTCGGCCCGACAGGACCCCGGAGATATCAGGATTCTTCCTGATGTGGCGTAGAAAAGGTTCTAAGGTCAAAATAAATATTAAGGGGGAAAGCGGGCAGCCCTGGCGTGTACCATTCGCCAGAGAGAAGGAGTCAGACGCCAACCCATTCACCACGACGGACACCGAGGGGCACGAATAGGAGGCCATGATCCAACGGGTCATGTTATCTCCCAGGCCGATATGGCGCAGGGTGGCAGAAATGAAATCCCACCCAACCCTGTCGAAAGCCTTCTCGGCGTCCGTCGAGAGAAGCATTGCAGCCGAATCCCCCATGCGAGCGGGGTGGATCAAGTTGATCACCCTCGTTGTATTATCCCTACCCTCTCTCGTGGGTACAAAGCCCACCTGGTCCCAGTGTATGATGGAGGGGATGTGCGGGGCAAGCCTGTCAGCCATTATTTTATTGAAGAGTTTTATATCGCAATTCAGCAAGGAGATGGGTCTGTAACTCCCGCATTGTTTTGGGTCTTTACCTTCCTTGGGGATTACAGTTATATTAGCACGTAAAGTATCCCTGGGCGGGGGGACACCATCCCTCAGGGAGCTGAATGAGGCAATGAATTGGGGGCCCAGGGTTTCCGCGAACTCCTTGTAATAGTCTAAACTAAAACCATCAGGTCCGGGAGCCCTCCCCGGTTTGGTGTTTTTGATGGCCCTCAACAGTTCATCCATCTCAAGTCCCTCCTCCAGGGCATCTACCACCTCCCGTTTAAGACGTGGAAGTCCCGACTCGCGAATGTAAGTATCAATGTCACTCTGATAGCTGGCAGGCTTGTCCCGGGGGAGGTTATAAAGTGTCTCGTAATACCCCTTAAAGGTCCGGGCAATGTCCACAGGCAGATGTCGCCTGTTACCCCCTGGGTCTTGAATAAGTGGGATGTAATTTTTGTTGCGCTGAGCTTTAAGGGCCCTAGCCAGAGCCTTACCGCATTTGTCACTGTATTCGTAAAAAAAACTCCTACTTCTGACAGCTACATTTTTGGCCTCGACAAAGCAAATGTCCCTGAGCGACTCCCGCAAGCTCACCAACTTGGCCGCCAGAGCCACATCAAGAGATTGTTTATGCTGAGTTTCAAGTTTATATATCTCTTGGGTGAGGTGGTCGATTTGTTTATGCCTTTCTTTCTTAAGGCGGGCTCCGTGCTGAATCAGGAGGCCCCTTATCACACATTTGTGGGCGACGACGGACACCGAGGGGCACGAATAGGAGGCCATGATCCAACGGGTCATGTTATCTCCCAGGCCGATATGGCGCAGGGTGGCAGAAATGAAATCCCACCCAACCCTGTCGAAAGCCTTCTCGGCGTCCGTCGAGAGAAGCATTGCAGCCGAATCCCCCATGCGAGCGGGGTGGATCAAGTTGATCACCCTCGTTGTATTATCCCTACCCTGTCTCGTGGGTACAAAGCCCACCTGGTCCCAGTGTATGATGGAGGGGATGTGCGGGGCAAGCCTGTCAGCCATTATTTTATTGAAGAGTTTTATATCGCAATTCAGCAAGGAGATGGGTCTGTAACTCCCGCATTGTTTTGGGTCTTTACCTTCCTTGGGGATTACAGTTATATTAGCACGTAAAGTATCCCTGGGCGGGGGGACACCATCCCTCAGGGAGCTGAATGAGGCAATGAATTGGGGGCCCAGGGTTTCCGCGAACTCCTTGTAATAGTCTAAACTAAAACCATCAGGTCCGGGAGCCCTCCCCGGTTTGGTGTTTTTGATGGCCCTCAACAGTTCATCCATCTCAAGTCCCTCCTCCAGGGCATCTACCACCTCCCGTTTAAGACGTGGAAGTCCCGACTCGCGAATGTAAGTATCAATGTCACTCTGATAGCTGGCAGGCTTGTCCCGGGGGAGGTTATAAAGTGTCTCGTAATACCCCCTAAAGGTCCGGGCAATGTCCACAGGCAGATGTCGCCTGTTACCCCCTGGGTCTTGAATAAGTGGGATGTAATTTTTGTTGCGCTGAGCTTTAAGGGCCCTAGCCAGAGCCTTACCGCATTTGTCACTGTATTCGTAAAAAAAACTCCTACTTCTGACAGCTACATTTTTGGCCTCGACAAAGCAAATGTCCCTGAGCGACTCCCGCAAGCTCACCAACTTGGCAGCCAGAGCCACATCAAGAGATTGTTTATGCTGAGTTTCAAGTTTATATATCTCTTGGGTGAGGTGGTCGATTTGTTTATGCCTTTCTTTCTTAAGGCGGGCTCCGTGCTGAATCAGGAGGCCCCTTATCACACATTTGTGGGCTTCCCACAGAGACATTCGCGATATCCCCTCCGTATCGTTAGTCACGAAAAACTATTGCCTTTTTAATATCCGCTTTTACCCCGGGATCTTGCAAGAGGGAGCTGTTCAACCTCCATTGGCCTCTAAGGGGAGCAGTGTCAGGGATAGAAATGGTCAATGAGACTGGAGCATGATCCGAAACAGTAATCTGACCTATGTCCATGCTGACAACGAGGTGGAGAAATCTGTGGGGCAACAGGAACCAGTCAATGCGCGAGTACGAATTGTGGGCAGCAGAGAAAAAGGTGTAGTCTCTCCCCCTGGGATTGAGCGTCCTCCAGGCATCCATCAATTGGTCTTTAAATAGAAGGGCTTTCAGTTTTTTCAGCGCCGTAGGGGACAGCTGGGAAATCCCGCGGGAAGTATCCATCGCGGGGTCCAGAACCACATTGAAATCCCCGCCCAGCAGAAGAACACCCTCCGTGAATGACGCCAGCTTCCCAAGGGTGGAGCGCAAGAACTTGTATTGGTTAACATTAGGGGAATAACATGTGGCCAACGTCACTTTTAAGAAAAAAAGGGTGCCCTTAACAAAAAGGAATCTCCCCTCTGGATCCAGGAGCGTCTCAGAGTGAGTCCACGGCAAGGCCCCCGCCAACAAGATGGCCACACCCCTAGTTTTGGAATCAGGGGACAGACAGAGGTATTGGGTTTTAAAGGAGCGGTTAGTGAGGTTATGAGGCCGTCCCTCCTTCAGGTGTTTCTCTTGCAGGAAGGCGATCTGCGTACGTAGACGCCCTAGTTCCCGCAGTACAATGGATCTCTTAAAAGGGGAATTAAGCCCCTTAACATTCAGGGAGGTACACTTGACCCTTGACATGTCGAGATTAGTGGGAAAGAGAAGGAGGGGTCGGGACAAAAGACCGGGGAGGGAACAAAGGACACAAGTCGTGGGGCGGAATCAAAGACAAAACCACAAGAGGACAGACACTAAACACTGAAACCAAAGATGCAACACTTGTGAGTGCTGCCTACTGACACAGAAAACCTAAGCGGGAAATGCGGTTTGTTTCCCAAAAGCGAGCCCCACCACCCCCCACAAGGTTGGCGGAAGGGGCTCAATCCTAGCGTGGGAGCGAGGCGAACCGGAAGGGTAAGAGAGAGCCCCCCCAGCCGACCCAGAGTAAGAACAACGAACCCCCCAAGGGAGCCTTTATGACCCCCTGGAGGTCGTGACCCGAGGTGATGCCGATGCATGTCCCAGCTGCACAACCACAGGGCTACCCCGCTGCCGCCCCGACCCCCCCTGCCAGCCCACAAGGGACCGGCAAGGGTTACCCGGGCGACACCAGGAAGCAAGACAAATATAAGGCCTAAGCTAAATATAACATACTAAAGGAAAAACGAGGAAATAAAATGTGAACATGAGGCTTAATACAGCAAAAGCTTAATAAGGATATTTAGCTGGATATGGAGCTCTTGCCGGGTCAGGTCTCAGGTACTAGGGGACGCGGCATTCCTGGTGATCTTCTGGCACCCCTCCGGCGTGCAGCCCCATCACCTCTGGCCTGACGAGCCCGACGCGGTAAGCCACCGCCCCCCCCCCGACCCGGGGCCGGGAGCGGCGTGGGGTCCAGCCAGTCCGGCACCGTGAAGGGCTCAGTCTCCAGGAAAGAGAAAAGATCCGGGAGGTCCGCAGATTCCTGCGGACAAGCAGATGGAACGGGTAACCCCAAAGGTAAGAACCACCACACTCCAGAACTTTAGCAAGGAGGGGCTTCAGGAGCCGACGCATATGGAGAGACCGTCTGGAGACGTCAGGGAAGATCTGGATCTGCGTCCCATCAAAGCATATTCTGTCTCTCTCCCACGCCTTCCTCAGGATCTCCTCTTTAATGGAAAAGTAATGCAGGCGGCAGATGATGTCTCGTGGGCGTTCCGGGTCCGCCGAGCGCTGACCAAGGGACTTGTGGATTCAATCGATGACGATTTCCGTGTTGGGGGGTCGGCCAAGAATCTCATTGAAAATACCCGTGGCGGTGTGGAGGAGCTGGTCAGGTCCCGTCGCCTCGGGCAGGCCTCTTATTCTGATATTGTTCCGCCTGCTACGGTTCTCAAGGTCATCCAAGTGCAAAACCGCGGCTTGAGAAATGGATCGCTGGGACGCCAGACCTCTCTCCAAGGCCTCAATTCTCTGTGTTGTTGAAAGGTGCGATTGTTCCAGGCCCGCAACCTTGGAATCAAGGCCCGCCACTGAAGACTGCAGATCCGAAATGTCCTTCTTAAAGGAGCTTTCCACCCTCAAGATAAAGGATTCCAAATCCACCTTGGTGGGTAGGGCTCTGAGCTCTGCCCTGATGTCAGCGAGCATCTCGTCACGTGCATCTGGGGTAGGAGTAGAGGCCGACGCCCGGCGGGCTACTGAAGCCACCCGCTGGTCAGGGGGTAGTGCGCTCGGTGCTGTGATAGGCCAGGAGGGGAAAACCCCTAGATCCTCCACACGGGGAGGCTTTCCAATGTCGGGGCGGGGCACCCTGGCAAAGGGAGCTGTCACGGTCCAGCGTTGTGATCTCAGACCAGGGACCGGGGTCAGGGGCGGGGGGGGCTCGACCCACCCAGCCCGCAACTGGAAGTCCCCGAGTCTGCGGTGGTCTCTGAGCCACCCGCCGAGTGCCAGGAGGGAGGAGGGGCATCCCGCGGCAGGGCGCCGGGGGGAACCAACCCCCGCAAGGACCGTGAGAGGGGTCTGAGCGGCCTGAGGGGGATCTGGGGCCATCAGGGATCGTGATTCCGGGGGAGCCATTGCAGCCCCTGAGAGGTGGGGTGTGCAGACCTTCAGATCCCCAAGTGGAGCCAGTAGGGAGATGAAGATGATGGGGTCCCCTCCCCCCCAAATCTGATGCCACATGAGGGGGAGTGTCTAGCTGCTCCACGTCTCCAGACAGGGCGCCTTTTCCTTCCCCATGATCTGCAGGCATATTAGGAGTGTGTGGGGAGACTGCAGAGCGTCCATGGATCATCCCCCCTCCGCCCTCCCCCCCACGTGGTGAAGCCCGCAGCGCTCCGGTGCTCATATTGCTGCACCCAGCGTCAACCCCGCAGCTCTCCTCACCTCCGCCAGAGCTGACAGGCTGTTTTGTCGGTGGATGCTAAGAGGAGGGGCGCCGCCGCGCCGGGGCTCCGGCCGCCAGCTGTAGTGTCAGAGCCCCGCCGGATCTGATCAGTTGCTCTCCGCCATCCGGCGTGTTGACGGCAAGTGGTCCGCACCTCTCTCTGTCCTCCAGGACCCCGTCCGCCGCCTCAGCCGACGCCTCCGCCTCGGGGGATCTGCCGCCCGCACCTCGAGGATCTTCCTCCCGGGCGCTCCCCCGCCATCCGCACCGCTCCGCATCCGAGCCAGCCCGATTGTTGTGGCCCCTCCCCTGCTCACCACCTGGATCCAACGGGCGACACAGGTGAGGGTGCTCCGCCGGTATGATGTTCTGGCTCTCCGTCGCAGCCGGGCCGCCAGCCGCCGCCATCTTTGGGCCCTCGTGGCCCCCACTTCCCGCGCCCTCATGAGCCAGAAAGTCCCTTATCTTCCTCGTATGAGGGGGTGAGGCGGTCTTCACCCCTTTCCTTTTCTTGGCCATGCCTTCTGCTAGTGGTTGGGATCAAGCAGGCACCTCTGAAAGGCTTCAAGTCAGTCAGCCAGAGGGAGCTCGAGGTAAACGCGTCCTCACTCCTCCATGTCCGGCCACGCCCCCATGCTGGTGCAATTCTGAGGGCAACTATGATAAAGCAAAGTAATGAATTATGCATTGTTAAAGCAAAAAAGTTAAGAAAACAACCCAAAAAAACAAACCTTCAACATCAGACTGTGTTAAGCTTGATTGTGGGGGAAAGGCAGGATTCCGGGTGACCTCATCAGGCGAATCATGTGAGTCATCATGTGCCACTATGCATAAAGCAAGAGACAGGAAGTTAAAATATTACAGAGGTTTAACCCTTTGAGTGCCAGCCTACCGAGATTTTTTGTCACACTCTGTTGCCGGACTACTTTTCACGTTTTTGTGCTACACGTGTTCAACCTGGATTTTTGAAGGGATTTCCAGGGATTTTCCAGTAAAATGATATATTGTTTTTTTCGGCTGAGTCTGGGCTTCAACATGAAATGTTTTGTTTGGCCTTTTTTTAGTGTATTCTCAATACTTTTGGGTGAAATATGTGCAAAAAAATAAAAAAAAACGATTTCTTACAACTTGTAGTGTTTTTTTCTAATAAAAAATGTAAGTTTGTTAATAAAATATTATTGCGCGTGAAAGCCCTATTTCTCCCGGTTACAACGGTACCACATATGTATTGGTAGACACCATTTCCTGCCCAGGAAACTCCCCCAAACTGAAACAGTAGTTTAGGAGATTTCAGATGATTGCATAGTTGTAAGGGGTTAACTTAAAAAAAAAAAATGACGTAGGGTCCCCCCTCCCAGGGCGGGGGACCTCATTTTTTGAGGGAATTTTAAGGGTTAAAAACCCTTAAAATCCCCCCAAAAAATGACCTAGGGTCCCCCTTACCCAGCATTACCGACCCGGACCAGCTATGGGGGCTTGTAGAACAGGGCGCAGGGACCAGCGTTGGTGGCCCCTGGCCCTGCAGGCTACTAGCCCACATAGCCACGAGGCCCGGGCCCTTCTGCCCCCCCGGCCGTTGGGGAGGCAGGTAATGGGGGGCTGGGGGTTATGGCAAGTCACCCGCTTGCCGCAGGTGACCTGCCATACCCAGAGCCTTGTGAACTGGTATAAGGGGACCCCTTACCAGATCACAAAGAGTTAAGTAAAAAAAAAGACACAGACACAAAATTCTTTACTATTCTTTTTTCACTTATACTTACCTCTAGAGATGAGCGAGTAGTGAAATATTCGAAGTTTCGAATTTCGATTCGAATAGACCGCGTTACTCAACTACTCGACCGATTATCGAATCCCATTATAGTCTATGGGAAAAAAATGCTCGCCACTTGGAAATCTCAATTCGACCACTTGGAGGTCACCAAGTCCACCCTGAAACATTAGAAAATGATGCCAACACTGCTGGAATGAAACTGGGACAGCAGGGGAAGCATGTCTGGGTGCATATAACGCGCCCAAGTCGCACTATTACGCCACTATCACAGCCACTCAACAATACACTCAAAACACAATATAACTTCTACGTAAAGTGAGACAAGACAAGGAAACCTTCTTTCCTCTACATTGCCATGGACCCCAAGCCAAACTGTACAAAAAAGAACAAAATTCTGCACCCCTTAAAATCACGTTGCCTAATGACAACCACAGATGGCATAGGCAAGGGGGAAAATAAATAGACCCCACCCCTATTTGTCATTGTGTGTGTGTGTGTGTGTGAGATGTGGTCAAAAAATGTCCTCTTGTGTCATTGTGTCACCCCAGCAGTAAGGGAAGCTTAAAGGAGGAAGTATGTTACAGTGTGTTACCCCAGCAGTAAGGGAAGCTTACAGGAGGAGGTTTGTTACAGTGTGTCACCCCAGCAGTCACGGAAGCTTACAGGAAGAGGTTTGTTACAGTGTGTCACCCCAGCAGTAAGGGAAGCTTACAGGAGGAGGTTTGTTACAGTGTGTTACCCCAGCAGTAAGGGAAGCTTAAAGGAGGAGGTTTGTTACATTGTGTCACCCCAGCAGTCAGGGAAGCTTACAGGAGGAGGTTTGTTACATTGTGTCACCCCAGCAGTAAGGGAAGCTTACAGGAGGAGGTTTGTTACAGTGTGTCACCCCAGCAGTCGGGGAAGCTTACAGGAGGAGGTTTGTTACAGTGTGTCACTCCAGCAGTAAGGGAAGCTTACAGGAGGAGGTTTGTTACAGTGTGTCACCCCAACAGTAAGGGAAGCTTACAGGAGGAGGTTTGTTACAGTGTGTCACCCCAGCAGTCAGGGAAGCTTACAGGAGGAGGTTTGTTACAGTGTGTCACCCCAGCAGTAAGGGAAGCTTACAGGAGGAGGTTTGTTACAGTGTGTCACCCCAGCAGTCAGGGAAGCTTACAGGAGGAGGTTTGTTACAGTGTGTCACCCCAGCAGTCAGGGAAGCTTACAGGAGGAGGTTTGTTACATTGTGTCACCCCAGCAGTAAGGGAAGCTTACATGAGGAGGTTTGTTACAGTGTGTCACCCCAGCAGTAAGGGAAGCTTACAGGAGGAGGTTTGTTACAGTGTGTCACCCCAGCAGTAAGGGAAGCTTACAGGAGGAGGTTTGTTACATTGTGTCACCCCAGCAGTCAGGGAAGCTTACAGGAGGAGGTTTGTTACAGTGTGTCACCCCAGCAGTAAGGGAAGCTTACAGGAGGAGGTTTGTTACAGTGTGTCACCCCAGCAGTCAGGGAAGCTTACAGGAGGAGATTTGTTACAGTGTGTCACCCCAGCAGTCGGGGAAGCTTACAGGAGGAGGTTTGTTACAGTGTGTCACTCCAGCAGTAAGGGAAGCTTACAGGAGGAGGTTTGTTACAGTGTGTCACCCCAGCAGTAAGGGAAGCTTACAGGAGGAGGTTTGTTACAGTGTGTCACCCCAGCAGTAAGGGAAGCTTACAGGAGGAGGTTTGTTACAGTGTGTCACCCCAGCAGTCAGGGAAGCTTACAGGAGGAGGTTTGTTACAGTGTGTCACCCCAGCAGTAAGGGAAGCTTACAGGAGGAGGTTTGTTACAGTGTGTCACCCCAGCAGTAAGGGAAGCTTACAGGAGGAGGTTTGTTACAGTGTGTCACCCCAGCAGTCGGGGAAGCTTACAGGAGGAGGTTTGTTACAGTGTGTCACTCCAGCAGTAAGGGAAGCTTACAGGAGGAGGTTTGTTACAGTGTGTCACCCAGCAGTAAGGGAAGCTTACAGGAGGAGGTTTGTTACAGTGTGTCACCCCAGCAGTCAGGGAAGCTTACAGGAGGAGGTTTGTTACAGTGTGTCACCCCAGCAGTAAGGGAAGCTTACAGGAGGAGGTTTGTTACAGTGTGTCACCCCAGCAGTAAGGGAAGCTTACAGGAGGAGGTTTGTTACAGTGTGTCACCCCAGCAGTAAGGGAAGCTTACAGGAGGAGGTTTGTTACATTGTGTCACCCCAGCAGTCAGGGAAGCTTACAGGAGGAGGTTTGTTAAAGTGTGTCACCCCAGCAGTAAGGGAAGCTTAGAGCTGAGACCTCTTAAAAATTGTGTGGAGTCCCAAGAGCTGAGACCTCTTAAAAATTGTGTGGAGGCCCAAGAGCTGAGACCTCTTAAAAATTGTGTGGAGGCCCAAGAGCTGAGACCTCTTGAAAATTGTATTAAGGCCCAAGAGCTGAGACCTCTTAGAAATTGTGTGGAGGCCCAAGAGCTGAGACCTCTTAAAAATTGTGTGGAGTCCCAAGAGCTGAGACCTCTTAAAAATTGTGTGGAAGCCCAAGAGCTGAGACCTCTTAAAAATTGTGTGGAGTCCCAAGAGCTGAGACCTCTTAAAAATTGTGTGGAGGCCCAAGAGCTGAGACCTCTTAAAAATTGTGTGGAGGCCCAAGAGCTGAGACCTCTTGAAAATTGTATTAAGGCCCAAGAGCTGAGACCTCTTTGAAATTGTGTGGAGGCCCAAGAGCTGCGACCTCTTAAAAATTGTGTGGAGGCCCAAGAGCTGAGACCTCTTAAAATTGTGTGGAGGCCCAAGAGCTGAGACCTTTTAAAAATTGTGTGGAGTCCCAAGAGCTGAGACCTCTCAAACATTGTGTGGAGGCCCAAGAGCTGAGACCTCTTGAAAATTGTGTGGAGTCCCAAGAGCTGAGACCTTTTAAAAATTGTGTGGAGTCCCAAGAGCTGAGACCTCTCAAACATTGTGTGGAGGCCCAAGAGCTGAGACCTCTTGAAAATTGTGTGGAGTCCCAAGAGCTGAGACCTCTTAAAAATTGTGTGGAGTCCCAAGAGCTGAGACCTCTCAAACATTGTGTGGAGTCCCAAGAGCTGAGACCTCTTAAAAATTGTGTGGAGGCCCAAGAGCTGAGACCTCTCAAACATTGTGTGGAGTCCCAAGAGCTGAGACCTCTTAAAAATTGTGTGGAGGCCCAAGAGCTGAGACCTCTCAAACATTGTGTGGAGTCCCAAGAGCTGAGACCTCTTAAAAATTGTGTGGAGGCCCAAGAGCTGAGACCTCTCAAACATTGTGTGGAGTCCCAAGAGCTGAGACCTTTTAAAAATTGTGTGGAGGCCCAAGAGCTGAGACCTCTTAAAAATTGTGTGGAGGCCCAAGAGCTGAGACCTCTTAAAAATTGTGTGGAGGCCCAAGAGCTGAGACCTTTTAAAAATTGTGTGGAGTCCCAAGAGCTGAGACCTCTCAAACATTGTGTGGAGGCCCAAGAGCTGAGACCTCTTGAAAATTGTGTGGAGTCCCAAGAGCTGAGACCTTTTAAAAATTGTGTGGAGTCCCAAGAGCTGAGACCTCTCAAACATTAGGCTCGATTCAGAGAGACACAAAAAAACTTTCGGTTTGGTGCCGACGTCGTAACATTTTCAAAATTTCCTGCTCTCGTATGAGCGTTCGAGCGATTCTATGCATGCATTGAAAACCTTGTGTAAAGTTTCCGTCCGTTCGTACGGCAGATTACGAATTACGCGGATGTCATTTTCCATCCAGACTTTTCCGTTTCATTTCCACATGTTACAACGTAGGCTTTCGTTTTTGCCCTTTTCCCATCGTATCCTCCAACGAATCCTTTACGTTTCCCGATAGATTCTGTTTCCATTTTACCAAAAATAAACGTCCAGACGGAATCCTTACGATCTTGCGCCTGCGCACTACAAACTTAAGTCATGAAAGTGCTCGCCTACATATTTGCCACCCTCACTTCTACTACAATGTTTAGCTAAATTACTTAGCACTCCATCCTCCATCTTCCCTTTTGGACCCTTAAAGCTCACCCAAACCACTTATCACTATCCTCCATCTTCCCTTTTGGACCCTTAAAGCACACCCAAACCACTTATCGGTCATGTGAATATTCATCTTTAAATATTTCTGTGCCTATTAGTTTTGTGTTAATGTAGTTTGTTAATGAAATGACAATGTAACTTTTTAAAAATAATTACCAGCATCAAATATGCATTTTTAAAAAATGTGTTAAATTTCAACTTTTTACAACTATAAATAATTAAATACATAGCAATGGCAGGCCACTGAACATTATTCTTCATCTGTGGTCCCCAACGAGTTGCACAGCTCCTGCATCTCGCCCACCAACTGAAGGACCCTGACACTCAGTTGTGCCACTCTGGCACGTGTGGTCCCTGTAAATTACAATTTTGGGATAACCTTGTTGGGGTCATACTGCAGTGCCCCCCCCCCCCCCCGTATGGTCCAAACACCTAAATCTGGACTTCATAAGCCAGAGGGCCCTCGCCACCACGGCCCGGGTTTTGCATAGTGCCCGATTAGAGAACCCCTGGCCCGCATTCTGCAGGCAAAGAACGGGCATCAGGAGCAAGGGCGAGCAGCACATCTTGCAGTTCCTGCAACCAAATATAAAATAATTACACAAAGCAAAGGTAACCGACTAAAACACTAACTCCTACAACACATTAAGATTCAAGTTCAACAATTCAAATATAATTCACAAAGGACATAAGTCTTAAAAAATATAGCAATTATGTGGATGTGTGGAAAAATACATTTTTACATGCTAAAGACTAATTTAAGTCAGCATTAAAATGCATCTTTAAGGCATACATGAAATGTATTGATTCAGGTATGCATTGCTATACAATTTATGGCCTCGGCCATGCTGATACATGCAATGCCTTGGTGCTAAAGGCGCGCAGACTCCTCCACATAGCCGCAAAACATGTTCAAAAATAGCAATCCGAGCCCTCAGAGGTGTCGGAAGTGGTTTTACAATTATACGAATTTATAGGGTGGTGAGCCGTCGGCAAACAGCTCTCTGAATGTGACGTAAACCATCCCAGCAACGGAAGTTTTCTGAAGGAACGAAAATTTTCCAATTTTGTTTGGAAATGTTCCGAATTGCTTTCGCTAATCGAAAGCGCATATACGCATTCTCCCGAACGTTCGTGCGAGTGAAAAATGTACGAAAAAAAGCAAAAAAATGACAAACACCCACCAAAACTTTCACAGACAGCTACGAAAGTCCTGACGAATGTTTCTTTGAATCAAGCCTATTGTGTGGAGGCCCAAGAGCTGAGACCTCTTGAAAATTGTGTGGAGTCCCAAGAGCTGAGACCTCTTAAAAATTGTGTGGAGGCCCAAGAGCTGAGACCTCTCAAACATTGTGTGGAGTCCCAAGAGCTGAGACCTCTTAAAAATTGTGTGGAGTCCCAAGAGCTGAGACCTCTCAAACATTGTGTGGAGGCCCAAGAGCTGAGACCTCTTAAAAATTGTGTGGAGGCCCAAGAGCTGAGACCTCTCAAACATTGTGTGGAGTCCCAAGAGCTGAGACCTCTTAAAAATTGTGTGGAGGCCCAAGAGCTGAGACCTCTCAAACATTGTGTGGAGTCCCAAGAGCTGAGACCTCTTAAAACTTGTGTGGAGGCCCAAGAGCTGAGACCTCTCAAACATTGTGTGGAGTCCCAAGAGCTGAGACCTTTTAAAAATTGTGTGGAGTCCCAAGAGCTGAGACCTCTCAAACATTGTGTGGAGGCCCAAGAGCTGAGACCTCTTAAAAATTGTGTGGAGGCCCAAGAGCTGAGACCTCTTAAAAATTGTGTGGAGGCCCAAGAGCTGAGACCTCTTAAAAATTGTGTGGAGGCCCAAGAGCTGAGACCTCTCAAACATTGTGTGGAGTCCCAAGAGCTGAGACCTTTTAAAAATTGTGTGGAGTCCCAAGAGCTGAGACCTCTTAAAAATTGTGTGGAGGCCCAAGAGCTGAGACCTCTTAAAAATTGTGTGGAGGCCCAAGAGCTGAGACCTGTTAACAATTGATTGTATTAAGCCCAAGAGGTGAGCCATAATTTTTTTTATTAATACAGCAATTCTAGAGGAGGAGGAAATGGCACTTCATACAGATGGCACTTCACTCTTGGCTGCTTTCCACTGTTGTACAAGCAAAGTCCGGGTCAATCCACTTGCTGTTCATTTTGATTAGCGTCAGCCTGTCGGCACTGTCGGTTGACAGGCGGCTGCGCTTATCGGTTATAATGCCCCCGGCTGCGCTGAACACCCTTTCTGATAGCACGCTGGCGGCAGGGCAGGCAAGCACCTCCAAGGCGTACAGGGACAGTTCCAGCCACGTGTCCAACTTGGAGACCCAGTAAGTGTAGGGCGCCGAGGGATCGGGGAGGACAGGGGTGTGGTCTGCCAGGTAGTCCGGCAACATCCGCCGATACTTGTCCCTCCTGCTGATAGCGGGCCCCGCAGTGATGGAAGTTGCACGAGGGGGTGACATGAACGTGTCCCACACCTTGGAGAGTGTTCCCCTGGTGGCTGTGGGCCTGATCGATGTTGTCAGACTCTGGGAGACACTCTCCTCTCTGCCGCCAGCGATGCTGGGTGGGAAAATCTGCATCATGTTCTGCAAGAGTTCCCTCTGGTATTCCAGTAATCGATTCGTCCTCTCCTCTACCGGAATAAAAGAGGAGAAGTTATCTTTATACCGGGGGTCCAGGAGTGCGAAGACCCAGTATAGTTTGTTCTCCAATATCCGGACAACACGTATGTCCCGGGAAAAGCAGCCCAGCATGAAGTCAGCCATGTGTGCCAGACTCTGAGTAGGCATGACGTCACTGCCCCCCACCAGAAGGATCATTTTCCATTTCCTCCTCTTCCTCCTCCTCTCCGCCCCATCCGCGCTGAACCAATGGGACGCACACAGCCTGACTGCTACCCTCGCCGCCAGCATCCTCTTCCACAGCCACCTCCACGTTGTCCTCCTCCTCCTCATCCTCCTCCTCCTGCAACTGCCACCGAGCAGCAGACAAAAGTGTGGTCTGACTGTCTACCTGCGTTGCGTCTCCTCCTACCCCCGTCTCCTCTGTGTGCAATGCGCTCTCCCTTATTGCGATGAGCAATTCTTTAAGGACGCATAGGAGCGGGATGGTTACGCTCACTATAGCGTCCTCACTGCTGACCTTCTTAGTGGACTCCTCAAAGATACGCAATACATCGCATATGTCTGCCATCCATGGCCACTCGTGGTTGGCAAACTGAGGGAGCTGAGTTGGATGCACGCGTGGATGCATCATCTGGTACTCCATCAATGCTCTCTGCTGCTCACACACCCTGGCCAACATGCAATAGGTGGAATTCCAGCGAGTGGGCAGGTCGCACAACAGCCGATGTTGAGGCAAATGGAGGCGTTGCTGGATTTTTTTTAAGCTAGCAGCAGCTACAGTTGACTTCCGAAAGTGAGCGCACAAGCGCCGCACTTTCACCAGTAGCTCTGCCAGGTTGGGGTAAGTCTTTAGAAACTTTTGTACTACCAAATTAAAAACGTGGGCCAGGCATGGTACGTGATTGAGTTCTGCAAGCTCCAGAGCCGCCACCAGGTTACGGCCGTTATCGCACACGACCATGCCTGGTCCTAGCTGCAGCGGCGACAGCCACATCTCTGTCTGCTGCAATATGGCGTGCCTCACCTCTGCGGCGCTGTGCTTCCTGTCGCCCAAGCTGATGAGCTTAAGCACCGCCTGCTGACGTCTCCCCGCGCCAGTGCTGCAACGCTTCCAGCTAGGGGCTGAGGGCGATGTTAAGGCAGAGGAGGAGGAGGAGGAAGAGGAGGGGGGTCTATCAGAACCCGTGCTGGCAATCTTGGGCGGGGGTGGTATGTAGGCCATCCCTGTTTGCGACCCCGTCCCCGCTTCCACAACATTCACCCAGTGTGCCGTCAAAGAGATGTAGCGTCCTTGGCCGCAAGCGCTTGTCCACGAGTCGGTGGTCAAGTGGACCTTTGCGCTGACTGCGTACCTCAGGGCCCGCCTGATGTTACGCGACACGTGCTGGTGCAGGGCGGGAACGCCACACCGGGAAAAATAGTGGCGGCTAGGGACGGAATAGCGAGGTGCGGCAGCCGCCATCAGGTCGCGGAAGGCCTGCGTCTCCACAAGCCTAAACGGCAACATCTCCAGGGCCAGCAGTTTGGAGATGAGGCAGGTTAAGGCTTGGGCTTGGGGGTGACTGGAGGCGTACTTCCGCCTGCGGTTGAACGCCTGCGAGATGGACAGTTGATGGGACGAGGAGATGGAAGGTGCAGACGAAGATGCGGGGGAAGGGGGGGCTGAAGGAGAAGGCCCCAAAGTAGCCGAGGCAGAGGCAGATGTGGAGGTGTCCTGGCTGGAGGTCTGGACCGCAGTGGCAGCACACAACAAAGGGGAAGAGGCAGTGGCAGCAAGACCGGGCGCAGGTTGTATTGCGTTTGCTCTCTCCCACTCAGCCCAGTGCTTGACTTCCAAGTGACGGCGCATGCCTGAGGTGGTCAGATTGCTCTTCTCAGAGCCCCTACTCAGTTTTGAGTGGCAGATTGCGCAAACCGCGCTCAGTTTGTCGTCCGCGCAAACATTAAAAAATCTCCACACCACAGAAGTACGAGGCCTCGATGGGGGAGCTTCGCGCGACTGCCTGCTGCCGGGAAGAGCTTCGGCCCTGCTGGCTGTGGCCTGCCTTCTCTGTCTGGACTGTCCTCTGCCTCTGGACTGTCCTCTGCCTCTTGCTGCCTTATTCGGTGATGCGCAGACCGCATCTCCACTGCTTTCCCCGCTGGACATCACCCCTGTCCAAGTGGGGTTGGTCATTTCGTCGTCCACCACCTCCTCTTCCACTTCCTCTCTCTGCTCCTCCTCCTGCCCACTGGACATTCCAACAGCCTCCCTTGATGGCAACTGCGTCTCATCATCATCGCTCATGATAGCAGATGCTGGTTCCGGGTCCACATCACTAGGAGATGGCGGATACTCAAGTGTTTGGGCATCACTACAAAAAAATTCCTCTGCTAGCTCCTGGGATTCTTGCAGCACATCTGGAAAAGGACCCGAAAAGAGGTCCTGGGAGGGGTCAAGGGTGGGCTGACTCTGTTGGCCAGGTTGGGAGGAAGGAGGGTCAGAGTGAGACTGTGTGGATGACTGGGTGGTGGACAAGTGACTGGAAGCGTTATCGGCCATCCATTGCACCACCTGTTCACGCTGCTCAGGCCTCAACAGAGGTGTACCCCGCCCCCCGCATAACTGTCCCATAAAGGCAGGGAAGCTGGATGAGCGTAATGCTGGCTGCCCCTCACCAGCACGCATTGTATCCCCACTGGCTTCAACGCGGTTTGTGCCCCCACCAGCATTTACGCGCCCCCGTCCTCATCCACGTCCCTTTGCGCTAGCCCTCCGCATTTCAGACGTTTTACTTTTTTGGCCACACGTTATGCCAAATATAAATATATTTTTTAGGAGAACACCTGGCTATACAGCCGTATACTGCCAGAAGGTGAAATGGTGCCTATACGCACCGGGTATATAACAGGGTTTTGTTGGTAAAGAGGACACAAAACAGTAGTGCCAAATATAAATATATTTTTTAGGAGAACACCTGGCTATACAGCCGTATACTGCCAGAAGGTGAAATGGTGCCTATACGCACCGGGTATAAAACAGTGTTTTGTTGGCACAGAGGACACAAAACAGTAGTGCAAAATATAGTTTTGTATATAGGTGCTAATACACCACTGAAGTCTTTCTGTCCCTATTCCAGCAGCAGCAGCTACCCCTCACTAAAGCAGCCGTTTTGTGCAGAGTGTATATAGTTTTGTATATAGGTGCTAATACACCACTGAAGTCTTTCTGTCCCTATTCCAGCAGCAGCTACCCCTCACTAAAGCAGCCGTTTGAGCAGAGTGTATATAGTTTTGTATATAGGTGGTAATACACCACTGAAGTCTTTCTGTCCCTATTCCAGCAGCAGCTACCCCTCACTAAAGCAGCCGTTTTGAGCAGAGTGTATATAGTTTTGTATATAGGTGCTAATACACCACTGAAGTCTTTCTGTCCCTATTCCAGCAGCAGCTACCCCTCACTAAAGCAGCCGTTTTGAGCAGAGTGTATATAGTTTTGTATATAGGTGGTAATACACCACTGAAGTCTTTCTGTCCCTATTCCAGCAGCAGCTACCCCTCACTAAAGCAGCCGTTGTGTGCAGTGTGTATATAGCTAGAATGAGCTATATACCGTTCAGCATAGTAGCCCTAATAATAAGGACTCTCAATGACTCTCTTGTCTTCTGGTAGCTGGTATATATGGTGGTAAATGCGATATTCTGAGCTTCTGGGGCCCTGCCTGCCTAAATATGTGCTATATACTGTTCAGCATAGTAGCCCTAATAATAAGGACTCTCAATGACTCTCTTGTCTTCTGGTAGCTGGTATATATGGTGGTAAATGCGATATTCTGAGCTTCTGGGGCCCTGCCTGCCTACATATGAGCTATATACTGTTCAACATAGTAGCCCTAATAAGGGCTCTCAATGACTCTCTTGTCTTCTGGTAGCTGGTATATATGGTGGTAAATGCGATATTCTGAGCTTCTGGGGCCCTGCCTGCCTACATATGGGCTATATACTGTTCAGCATAGTAGCCCTAATAATAAGGACTCTCAATGACTCTCTTGTCTTCTGGTAGCTGGTATATATGGTGGTAAATGCGATATTCTGAGCTTCTGGGGCCCTGCCTGCCTACATATGAGATATATACTGTTCAACATAGTAGCCCTAATAAGGGCTCTCAATGACTCTCTTGTCTTCTGGTAGCTGGTATATATGGTGGTAAATGCGATATTCTGAGCTTCTGGGGCCCTGCCTGCCTACATATGGGCTATATACTGTTAAGCATAGTAGCCCTAATAATAAAGACTCTCAATGACTCTCTTGTCTTCTGGTAGCTGGCATATATGGTGATAAATGCGATATTCTGAGCTTCTGGGGCCCTGCCTGCCTACATATGAGCTATATACTGTTCAACATAGTAGCCCTAATAAGGGCTCTCAATGACTCTCTTGTCTTCTGGTAGCTGGTATATATGGTGGTAAATGCGATATTCTGAGCTTCTGGGGCCCTGCCTGCCTACATATGAGCTATATACTGTTCAACATAGTAGCCCTAATAAGGGCTCTCAATGACTCTCTTGTCTTCTGGTAGTTGGTATATATGGTGGTAAATGCGATATTCTGAGCTTCTGGGGCCCTGCCTGCCTACATATGGGCTATATACTGTTCAGCATAGTAGCCCTAATAAGGGCTCTCAATGACTCTCTTGTCTTCTGGTAGCTGGTATATATGGTGGTAAATGCGATATTCTGAGCTTCTGGGGCCCTGCCTGCCTACATATGGGCTATATACTGTTCAGCATAGTAGCCCTAATAAGGGCTCTCAATGACTCTTTTGTCTTCTGGTAGCTGGTATATATGGTGGTAAATGCGATATTCTGAGCTTCTGGGGCCCTGCCTGCCTACATATGGGCTATATACTGTTCAGCATAGTAGCCCTAATAAGGGCTCTCAATGACTCTCTTGTCTTCTGGTAGCTGGTATATATGGTGGTAAATGCGATATTCTAAGCTTCTGGGGCCCTGCCTGCCTACATATGGGCTATATACTGTTCAGCATAGTAGCCCTAATAATAAAGACTCTCAATGACTCTCTTGTCTTCTGGTAGCTGGTATATATGGTGGTAAATGCGATATTCTGAGCTTCTGGGGCCCTGCCTGCCTACATATGAGCTATATACTGTTCAACATAGTAGCCCTAATAAGGGCTCTCAATGACTCTCTTGTCTTCTGGTAGCTGGTATATATGGTGGTAAATGCGATATTCTGAGCTTCTGGGGCCCTGCCTGCCTACATATGGGCTATATACTGTTCAGCATAGTAGCCCTAATAAGGGCTCTCAATGACTCTCTTGTCTTCTGGTAGCTGGTATATATGGTGGTAAATGCGATATTCTGAGCTTCTGGGGCCCTGCCTGCCTACATATGGGCTATATACTGTTCAACATAGTAGCCCTAATAAGGGCTCTCAATGACTCTCTTGTCTTCTGGTAGCTGGTATATATGGTGGTAAATGCGATATTCTGAGCTTCTGGGGCCCTGCCTGCCTACATATGAGCTATATACTGTTCAACATAGTAGCCCTAATAAGGGCTCTCAATGACTCTCTTGTCTTCTGGTAGCTGGTATATATGGTGGTAAATGCGATATTCTGAGCTTCTGGGGCCCTGCCTGCCTACATATGGGCTATATACTGTTCAGCATAGTAGCCCTAATAAGGGCTCTCAATGACTCTCTTGTCTTCTGGTAGCTGGTATATATGGTGGTAAATGCGATATTCTGAGCTTCTGGGGCCCTGCCTGCCTACATATGGGCTATATATTGTTCAACATAGTAGCCCTAATAAGGGCTCTCAATGACTCTCTTGTCTTCTGGTAGCTGGTATATATGGTGGTAAATGTGATATTCTGAGCTTCTGGGGCCCTGCCTGCCTACATATGAGCTATATACTGTTCAACATAGTAGCCCTAATAAGGGCTCTCAATGACTCTCTTGTCTTCTGGTAGCTGGTATATATGGTGGTAAATGCGATATTCTGAGCTTCTGGGGCCCTGCCTGCCTACATATTGGCTATATACTGTTCAGCATAGTAGCCCTAATAAGGGCTCTCAATGACTCTCTTGTCTTCTGGTAGCTGGTATATATGGTGGTAAATGCGATATTCTGAGCTTCTGGGGCCCTGCCTGCCTACATATGGGCTATATACTGTTCAGCATAGTAGCCCTAATAATAAGGACTCTCAATGACTCTCTTGTCTTCTGGTAGCTGGTATATATGGTGGTAAATGTGATATTCTGAGCTTCTGGGGCCCTGCCTGCCTACATATGAGCTATATACTGTTCAACATAGTAGCCCTAATAAGGGCTCTCAATGACTCTCTTGTCTTCTGGTAGCTGGTATATATGGTGGTAAATGCGATATTCTGAGCTTCTGGGGCCCTGCCTGCCTACATATGGGCTATATACTGTTCAGCATAGTAGCCCTAATAATAAGGACTCTCAATGACTCTCTTGTCTTCTGGTAGCTGGTATATATGGTGGTAAATGCGATATTCTGAGCTTCTGGGGCCCTGCCTGCCTACATATGGGCTATATACTGTTCAGCATAGTAGCCCTAATAAGGGCTCTCAATGACTCTCTTGTCTTCTGGTAGCTGGTATATATGGTGGTAAATGCGATATTCTGAGCTTCTGGGGCCCTGCCTGCCTACATATGAGCTATATACTGTTCAGCATAGTAGCCCTAATAAGGGCTCTCAATGACTCTCTTGTCTTCTGGTAGCTGGTATATATGGTGGTAAATGCGATATTCTGAGCTTCTGGGGCCCTGCCTGCCTACATATGGGCTATATACTGTTCAGCATAGTAGCCCTAATAATAAGGACTCTCAATGACTCTCTTGTCTTCTGGTAGCTGGTATATATGGTGGTAAATGCGATATTCTGAGCTTCTGGGGCCCTGCCTGCCTACATATGGGCTATATACTGTTCAGCATAGTAGCCCTAATAATAAGGACTCTCAATGACTCTCTTGTCTTCTGGTAGCTGGTATATATGGTGGTAAATGCGATATTCTGAGCTTCTGGGGCCCTGCCTGCCTACATATGGGCTATATACTGTTCAGCATAGTAGCCCTAATAAGGGCTCTCAATGACTCTCTTGTCTTCTGGTAGCTGGTATATATGGTGGTAAATGCGATATTCTGAGCTTCTGGGGCCCTGCCTGCCTACATATGAGCTATATACCGTTCAGCATAGTAGCCCTAATAAGGGCTCTCAATGACTCTCTTGTCTTCTGGTAGCTGGTATATATGGTGGTAAATGCGATATTCTGAGCTTCTGGGGCCCTGCCTGCCTACATATGAGCTATATACCGTTCAGCATAGTAGCCCTAATTAGGGCTCTCAATGACTCTCTTGTCTTCTGGTAGCTGGTATATATGGTGGTAAATGCGATATTCTGAGCTTCTGGGGCCCTGCCTGCCTACATATGAGCTATATACTGTTCAGCATAGTAGCCCTAATAAGGGCTCTTAATGACTCTCTTGTCTTCTGGTAGCTGGTATATATGGTGGTAAATGCGATATCCCGAGCTTCTGGGGCCCTGCCAGCTACAGCCTGTCTTTCCCTGCTGTGAGCGTCTATCCCTCACTAAGTTCAAGCTGCTAATGCTGACGAAGAGGAAGTGCTGAGTTTTGTAGATTCGAGGTCACATGGTTTTTCCAGCCAATGCGTCTAGACGCCGTTCTCGCGATGCCAGCGTCCTCCCAGGACCTGTCCCACCCCCCCGCATGGTGATTGGTGTAAAAAACGCGCCAGGGAAGGTGTGAGGGGAAACGAATTGTGAGTGCGCCATCGCCGCTGTACTCGATCGAAATCGAGTATGACGAATAGCGTAGTATTCGATCGAATACCGACTCGGTCGAATACTACTCGCTCATCTCTACTTACCTCCCATCCAGTGTCCCGCGCCGCTGCAGATGACAGTTGTCGGTAGTGATCGGAGCAGGGAGGGAGGCAGGGAGATCAGAACTGACAGAACGGAGCCCGGGTGCCGGTAACCCGAGGAGCGGGATGACGTCATCAAGTGGGTGGGGCTAGGGGCGTGGTTAGGGGTGGGGCCAGCGATGTCCGAAGAGGATGGTGAGGGCCTGTTTCTGGGCCCTCACCCGAAGCGTGGAAAGCCCAGGGGGGGGGGATCGGAGCCCTCCCTGGTGAAGAGAAGACCCGGGGAGAGCCATCGCGCTGAGAGTTGAGTAAATGACATTTACTTTTTTTTTTTTCAGATGTCGGCGCTGGCGGGGGGGGGGCTATTCCGGGCCCCCTCCTGAAGATCAGAAGCCCAGGGGCGAAAATCTACTACTTGATATTCTCTTGTACAGAATCGCTGGCACTTTCAAATGAGGGGTCAGGTAAGTCTGTATCTTTTTTACTTTTTTTTATGGGCCTCTAAAGTCAGCTACGTGACTCTCACGTAGCTGGCACTTAACGGTTGGAGAGGCAGCTACGTGAGAGTCACGTAGCTGGCACTAGAAGGGTTAATCTGCTACTTAACATGTCCTACTGTTAGTATTGCAAAGAATTGTTTAACAAGTAAGAAGATACATTAAACCAACCATAATTTGCAATGTTAAAACAATGTACCTTCACCCCAACCTGTGGTGTCATCCCCAGCATCCACACCCTGCAGGCGACTGAGAGGAATCTTGCACTTCAGCATCTCCTCATATGGCCTGTATTTACTCTTTGGTCCCTGCTTGGTCCTGTCTTCAAGTAGATCATTCTTCATCTTTAGCATAAGGGCCCTTTTCAAAGTATAGAAGCGTTTCTTGCAGGATGTGCCACTATGTGGGTATTGAGCAGTGCTAGTAAGCTGCTCACCAATGGCATCCCACAATTTGCTCCTTTCTTGTTTGCCTAAACACTGACTTTGGTAACCAAATAATAAGTCCCATTTATCCAGTGTCAGACGCACAAGAGTATTGTTATCCGCCAAATTAAATTCTGGCTCCCTCTTGGCAAATGGACGCTTGCCCTTGGGTGGTGCTTCACCTTCCGGCAGTGCCCTTTTCCTTAAGGAAGGTCTCCAGCCAGCACCCGGCAGATGTCCGGAATTTGGCTCCATTCTGTAGCTGCACACACCACAAAACAACACACACCAGCACGCATGCAGACTACAAAATGGCAACAACTGCTGTTTGAGTGTGCCAGATTTTATATGGTGTAAGAAGCAATCACAAACAGGCCCAGTTAATTGCTTCACACATACTGGCCAGGTGTTTGTAGCTACATCTTGATTCCAATGACTGAGGTTTCTGGCAAACATGTGTGTCAGGCAATTAACTAATTATTGACCTACTTAACAAGGCAGACAGACATTAGGAAGAAATGTGAACCATGTCTCTTAACAACATTGGAAATGTGGTGTCAAAAACGGCTATTTGAATTTGCAGCCACATAACTCATTGGCCAAAAGATGTCTGAGCAAACAGATCCGCAAAAGTACGCTATTATGCTTGTGCTAGCCGTTTCAAACACACCTGTGGTAAGCTAATTACAGACCGGAAACAGCTAACAAACGCAAGAGGCGGCTAAGCGGACCAGTCCTTTGAATAAGTATAAATACCTCTTTTCTTAAGCATTCTATTATTGATACACTGTGGCAAAGGCTGTGGTGTTTTGGTTTACTTAGCCCTAGCTTGCAATAAGTGTCTGGCTGTGTTTCTTGCTTACTGTCTGTGGCTTTGTTGAGGTTTTCTGGCATCAGTGCTGTTTCTTTGGGAGTTTATTTTTTGTGGCATATGCAAATATTGTGTTGAATTCAGCAAGTGAAGATTGTTTTGGGGACCTTTTGTGGGTTGTGCATCAACTCCCCTCTTGGTTGTGTCAAATTTTGAAAGCATACTTGCAGCATGCTGATGGTTCTTACCACTATACATCTGGTTTTGTGGTGAGCTGCATTTGTGTGATTGTGTGTGGATTGTGATTATGTATGTGGAGTGGTTGGCCTGTGTGTTGATATTGTTTTTGGTTTTTGGGGCAGTGCCTGAGCTCTAGCCAGTGATTGTGAGATGGATGAGAGGGTGATGTTTGGGTTATGGATGTATTGTTGTGGGAGCGTACAGGAAGGTCAGGAGGCAAGGGGGGAGGGTGCTGTGAGGCTTAGGGCACCCCGATCCTTTGCCATCCACCTCTCTGTCCGGGATTTAAGTGACGAACAGATCAGAAGCAGATTTCATCTGAATTGTGCAGCACTACAGTCCCTATATGATCAGATTAAGACCAAAATCGATCCATCCACCAGACGCTCCATCCCTGGCAGAGTTCGCCTATGTGCCATGCTTAATTTTGTGGCACGGGGAATTTCCAGGCAACCTCTGCCCTCCTCAGCGGGATCAGCCAGGCTACAATGAGGCACATATTTTACCATAAAAATTCCTGAGGATGAGGAGGAGGTTGCAAAAATCAAACATGCGTTCTACCGCATGGGAGGGATCCCTAATGTGCTAGGGTGCGTGGATGGTACACATACCCCTTTCCGCCCTCCCCGTGCACAGGAGCTGCATTACCGGAATCGGAAACAGTTCCATTCCATGAATGTCATGGTAGTATGTGACCATGACATGAAGCTGCGGGCCGTGAGATCTGGCTTCCCCGGCTCATGCCATGATTCTTACATGCTCCAGCAATCAGTCCTGTGCAGGAAGTTTAAGAACAATGAAATGCCACCTGGCTGGCTACTGGGTAATTACTAATCCATGACATCTATTTACAAGTTTAATATGTGGACTATTATTAACTGAACCAAATATATAACTGAACCTAGACTGTTTACATTATGTTGTTTGAAAATTACTAATTGCTCGCTCTCTCAATCTGTTTATTCAACAGCGGACAAGGGATATGGGCAGAAAACGTGGCTAATGACTCCTGTCAGAAATCCACAGACCTCTGCCCAAAGATGCTACAATGCAGCACATCGCAAAACCAGATGCATTGTGGAAAGAACCATAGGCCTGCTGAAAGCACGCTTTCTCTGTTTGGCACGTCCAGGAGGAGAGATGTTGTACAGTCCACAAAAGGTCTCCAAAATAATGCTTGCATGCTGTGTACTACACAATATTTGCATATGTCACCGAATTGAGCCCCCTGAAGATACAGCACTGGTGCCAGAAGTCCCCAGCATGGCCGCAGACAGTACTGAGGACACCCAGATGGGATTTGAGCGACGGGAAAGCATGACTACCTCTTTTTTTTTGGTAAGCTAGGTCACCTTAACTCTAAAACACCTACTGTACTAGAGGGCACTTAAAAAAAAACAACAAATGTGGTTGGTCTTCAAGTTCCAACGCAAAACAAAAAAAATGGGGCCCAAAACTCCTAATCCAAACCAAAAAATGGGGCCCAAAACTCCTAATCCAAACCAAAAAATGGGGCCCAAAAATCCTAATCCAAACGAAAAAATGGGTCTACTTATATGGGAAATGACAAAAAAAAAAACAAAACAAAAAATTAAAGGGGGTTTGGTATGTAATTAAATGCAACAACCAAACCAAATAGGGAAGTATTAAAAAAAAAAAAAAAAAAAAAAACTAACTACACTTTTTTTTTTTCTTTTAGGCCCCATGAAGATTCCAAACCCCGAATTTGATTTATGTAAATATAAGAAAATACAGTTTAATATAAATAAAAGTTATAAAAACATACATGGTTCAATGTGTTTACTACAGAATGTTCTAACAGATTGATTTCTAGGCAACAGCAAAAAAACGCTCAGCCGCTGTATTGAACACGGTGTAAAAACTCAACAGCGCCTATAAAGCAGATCTTTAACATCACATTCATCAATGTCAGCGTGATTCCCAAGAACGGCAGATAGCGACTGAGGAGCCCTGCAATAGCGACTGACAGCCGATCGGGGCGGACAATAGTGGTCGCTCATAGCGCCGCACTTCAGACGCTCATCTGTCGCTACCTGCCGCTATTAATGAATCAGCCTCCCCGTAAGAGGTGCATGGTCTGAAATAAGTATATCATGTCATCTTTCATTCCATGATTTCGTCAAGGATTAGAGACACAATGAGAAACTAATTTATTCTAGAGAGTGAATGATGCCTTGAATAGAATGTGAAATATTTTTCTATCAAATGAAGGACTCTCCAAGGATCTATCAGGTCTAGGGTGTCAATCATTTATTTATGTGAATTCTTGTTAGTGGACGGGTGGGATAGTTTAGGCCCTTTATCCACATCCACGTCCTAGATTCAAATCTCTGTCCCGTAATAAAGGTAGAGTGTCCCTTTTGCAAATGAAGCATCATAGCAATCCATATATGCTGGATCTCCTGTAGGAATATATATTTAGCAGGTTTCAATTTTTAAAAATATTTAAGACCTTTTTACTTTTAATGGACTCTTCAACATTCCAATAAATTAATTTTAAATTATAAGTAACTATACTTGAGTTAGGCTCCCTCATTAAAGTGGCCCAACCACATCCTATGGAAGGTTAAAAAAAAAACAAACAAAAAAAAAAAACTATGAAGCAAATCTGCTTGGTGTCCTGGTAATGAATTGTATCAAAATACTCACAAATATTTTGGCTTCACAGGAACAATAAGGGCAACATTAGGGAGAAGTTAAACCGGACCTTCAGCATGATTTAATGAAAAGCCCAAACCCTTAAAAAACTATTCCCCAGCATCTAAAATTAATATATTTAAAGTTTTTAGTCACTTATTATTTTTCCCCCACTGGGCTGCAGGACAGGGCTGTTCAGGACTCTAGGATACTGGCACTGTCATCTTGACTCAGAAGCTTCACATATAATGAGGAGAGGAGAGTGGGATAAAGTACAGGGGGTGGGGTTACAGCTGTGCTTTGCACAGACAGAGCAGAGCAGGGGTCAGGGAAAGGACAGCAATCCCACAATGCAAAGCGGCACAGTCAGAAGACACTTCCTGTCTGCAGACAGCCTGAGACCCCATGTGGCGCCATCTTGAATATTTAAAGGCTCAGAAAATGCAGTAGGATGATTTTTAATGTGGGCAATCTGTATGTACAAGGTGTGAGAAACATATAAGATAGGCTCTTATTCAAGGTGAAGGTCCGCTTTAATTCCTCTTTTAGCTCCTATCCTCCTTCTAGAATAATTTTCAATAGCCTCTAATTGCCCCCAGCAGGAGATTGCGAGAAGCAAGGATGAGGTGACTTAACAGCTAGTTTAGAAAAATGGTATCCTGTCAGAAACCAATGCCAATCAAATGGAATATCTGGGAAAATGAAAATTATAATAACTATAACAGGAGTACCAAGCAGCATTGTGGACAGAAAACCTCCAAATGATCATGTACCTGGGGTGGAAAATGTTTTTTCATCTTTATTGTTCAAATAAGTTACAAGTCATCAGCTAATAGGCATGCAGATGTGATCTTTCCCTGTCGGAGAATGTATCTCCATTGTATACAAGCATTTTTCAATACTTTATCAGCTTGTTCAATCTTTTTTCTTTAGTGTAAGATTAAATGTATCCTTGTTATGTTTTTGCCTACCAAACTACATTATGTAACACTTATGTAAAATTATATTTAAATAGTAATAAATACTCTTACCTTTAAACTCAAGCCCACGAAGCTGAAACGTAACAAAACCATTTCCAATCTCAATCAAGTGTATTAGGGCATTTAAATTATCCGATGTTAAAATGAAGCAGTCACCAGAATCATAGTTCCCCCAGCGTCCCAATGTCAAATCTCCACATAAAGTACTTTGAAGTGATCTTGTAAGATGTTCATAAAAAACAGAGTTTAAATTGTCATTTTGTCCTAAAAAAAACAAAGGCTTAGTTAACTCAAAAAGATCAACAAGTGAACTTTTACAATGTGTATTGAAGGTGATGGTGTATAATGCTAGTAACATTCCTTTTTTAATCTTAGGCCCTTATTTAACAAGGGATAGCGCCAGGTAGCGAATGGTGAGCGAACGGTAATGACGCTCACCTCCACGACAACGCCGGCTCCCCTCCGCAATCACACATTTATCAAGCCGATCCTGCTTAGCGACTGACAGAGCGCCAGATAGCGAATCATTCATCATTATTCCAGCCTCACCCCACAGCGCCAGCGAGCGACCTTGAACAGCGACAGGTATGACCTCTCGCTACCTGGCGCTCTCCAATGCATTTCAATGGAGCAATCTTTAAATATTCTTAATTAATTGCTATTAATGTTTTTTTTTTTTTTTTTTTTTTTAAATGTCAAAAATTCTGTGACCACTTCTGCAATGTTAGATATTTTTTTTAATGTTAAAAAAAAAAATTGTGCAGAATTGATATTGCAGGTCTGATATTAATGTATTCATATTACAAAATGTTTTGAAAAACATTTTTTTTTTTTTCCAAAAATATGGTTGTTTGGAGGTTAAAAAACTACTTTTAACCCATCGCTGCCAGCGCTCTGGGGTTTAAACAAGCATTTCAGAGTGCGAGAATTTTTGGAGCGTGATTTGCTAATGAATATGCTGGGAGCCGTTCGCTATGGCCATTCGCTGTCATGCGCTCCCATACAGCACGGAACCTGTCAAACAGCGACTCCTAACCCCGTATTCAACATTACCGCACACCGACTGAGTCGCTGTCAACAGCCGAACAAAGGCCAAGCACAGCGAATACTAGCATGCGCTGTGAAAATAACGCTACTGTCGCTCATCTGTCATGAGTTCCTCATGCTGCTGCCAATTCCAGTGTGTCTTTTAGGCAATATATGGGTTCCATATGCTGCTGCCAACTCCAGCGTGTATTTTAGGCAATATATGGGCTCCTTATGCTGCTGCCAACTCCAGGGTGTGTCCTTCTGGCAATATATGGGTTCCACATGCTGCTGTCAACTCCAGTGTACCTTTCAGGCAATATATGGGTTCCTTATGCTGCTGCCAACTCCATTGAGTCTTTCAGCTAATATATGAGCTCCTTATGCTGCTGCCAACTCCAGGGTGTCTTTCAGGCAATATATGGGCCCCCCCATTCTGCTGCCAACTTCAGGGTGTGTCTTTCAGGCAATATATGGGCTCCTTATGCTGATTCCAACTCCAGTGTGTATTTCAGGCAATATATGGGCCCCTTATGCTGCTCCAACTCCAGTGTGTCTTTCAGGCAATATATGGGCTCCTTATGCTGCTGCCAACTCCAGGGTGTGACCTTCTGGCAATATATGGGTTTCTTATGCTGATGCCAACTCCAGGGTGTGTCTTTCAGGCAATATATGGGCTCCTCATGCTGCTGCCAGCTCCAATGTGTCTTTCATGCAATATATGGGCTCTTTATGCTGCTGCCAACTCCAGTGTGTCTTTTAGGCAATATATGGGCTCCTTATGTTGCTACCAACTCCAGGGTGTGTCCTTGCTGCCAACTCCAGTGTGTCTTTCAGGAAATATATGGGCTCCCTATGCTGCTGCCAACTCCAGTGTGTCTTTTAGGCAATATATGGGCTCCCTATGCTGCTGCCAACTCCAGTATGTGTTTTTCAGGCAATATATGGGCTCCTTATGCTGCTGCCAATTCCAGGGTGTTTCCCTCTGGCAATATATGAGCTCCTCGTGCTGCTGCCAACTCCAGTGTGTGTTTTAGGCACTCTATGTGCTACTTATGCTGCTGCCTACTCCAGGGTGTATCTTTCAGGCAATATATGGGTTCCTTATGCTGCTGCCAACACCATTGTGTCCTTCAGGCAATATATGGGTTCTTTATGCTGCTGCCGACTCCAGGGTGTGTCCTGGCAATATATGAGCTCCTCATGCTGCTGCCAACTCCAGTGTGTCTTTCAGGCAATATATGGGCTCCTTATGCTGCTGCAAACTCTAGGCTGTTTCCTTCAGGCAATATATGAGCTCCTCATGCTGCTGCCAACTTCAGGGTGTCTTATAGGCAATATATGGGCTCCTTATGTTGCTGCCATCTCCAGGGTTTGTCTTTCAGGCAATATATGGGCTCTTAATGCTGCTGCCATCTCCAGGGTTTGTCTTTCAGGCAATATATGGGCTCCTTATGCTTATGTCAACTCCAGGGTGTGTATTTCAGGCAATATGGGTTCCTTATGCTGCTGCCAGCTCCAGGGTGTGTCCTTCTGGCAATATAAGGGCTCCTTATGCTGCTGCTAACTGCAGGGTGTGTCTTTCAGGCAATATATGTGTTCCTTATGCTGCTGCCAACTCCAGGGTGTGTCCTTCTGGCAATATATGAGCTCCTCATGCTGTTGTCAACTGCATGGTGTCTTTCAGGCAATATAAGGGCTCCTTATGCTGCTGCCAACTCTAGGGTACTTCCTTCTAGCAATATATGAGCTCCTCGTGCTGCTGCCAACTCCAGTGTGTATTTTAGGAAATATATGGGCTCCTTATGCTGCTGCTAACTCCAGGTTGTCTTTCAGGCAATATATGGGCTCCTTATGCTGCTGCCAACTCCAGGGTGTGTCATTCTTGCAATATATGAGCTCCTCATGCTGCTGCCAACTCCAGTGTGTCTTTTAGGCAATATATGGGCTCCTTATGCTGCTGCCAACTCCAGTGTGTCTTTCAGGCAATATATGGGTCCCTATGCTGCTGTCAACTCCATTGAGTCTTTCAGCTAATATATGGGCTCCTTATGCTGCTGCCAACTCCAGGGTGTCTTTCAGGCAATATATGGGCTCCCCATGCTGCTGCCAACTCAAGTGTGTTTTTCACACAATTTATTGGCCCCCCATGCTGCTGCCAACTTCAGGGTTTCTTTTAGGCAATATATGGGCTCCTTATGTTGCTGCCAACTCAATAGTGAGTCTTTCAGGCAATATATGGGCGCCTAATGCTGCTGCCATCTTCAGGGTTTGTCTTTCAGGCAATATATGGGCTCCTTATGCTTCTGTAAACTCCATGGTGTGTCTTTCAGGCAATAAGGGCTCCTTATGCTGCTGCCAACTGCGGGGTGTGTCTTTCAGGCAATATATGTGTTCCTTATGCTGCTGCCAACTCCAGGGTGTGTCCTTCTGGCAATATATGAGCTCCTCATGCTGCTGTCAACTGCAGGGTGTCTTTCAGGCAATATATGGGCTCCTTATGCTGCTGCCAACTCTAGGGTATTTCCTTCTAGCAATATATGAGCTCCTCGTGCTGCTGCCAACTCCAGTGTGTATTTTAGGAAATATATGGGCTTCTTATGTTTCTGCCAAAACCAGGGTGTGTCTTTAAGGCAATATATGATTTCCTTATGCTGCTGTCAAATCCAGTGTGTCTTTCAGGCAATATATGGGCTCCTTATGCTGCTGCTAACTCCAGGTTGTCCTTCAGGCAATATATGGGCTCCTTATGCTGCTGCCAACTCCAGGGAGTGTCCTTCTTGCAATATATGAGCTCCTCATGCTGCTGCCAACTCCAGTGTGTCTTTTAGGCAATATATGGGCTCCTTATGCTGCTGCCAACTCCAGTGTGTTTTTCAGGCAATATATGGGCTCCTTATGCTGCTGCCAACTCCAGGGTGTGTCCTTCTGGCAATATATGGGTTCCTTATGCTGCTGCGTACTCCAGTGTGTCTTTCAGGCAATATATGGGTTCCTTATGCTGCTGTCAACTCAATTGAGTCTTTCAGCTAATATATGGGCTCCTTATGCTGCTGCCAACTCCAGGGTGTCTTTCAGGCAATATATGGGCTCCCCATGCTGCTGCCAACTCAAGTGTGTTTTTCACACAATGTATGGGCCTCCTATGCTGCTGCCAACTTCAGGGTGTGTCTTTCAGGCAATATATGGGCTCCTTATGCTGCTGACAACTCCAGTGTGTCTTTCAGGAAATATATGGGCACCTTATGCTGCTGCCAACTCCAGGGTGTGTCCTTCTGGAAATATATGGATTCTTTATGCTAATGCCAACTCTAGGGTGTATCCTTCTGGCAATATATGTGATCCTCATGCTGCTGCCAACTCCAGTGTTACCTTTAGGCGATATATGAGCTCCTTTTGCTGCTGCCAACTCTAGTGTGTCTTTCAGGCAATATATGGGCTCCCTATGCTGCTGCCAACTCCAGGATGTGTTTTTCAGGCAATATATGGGCTCCTTATGCTGCTACCAATTCCAGGGTGTTTCCCTCTGGCAATGTATGAGCTACTGATGCTGCTGCCAACTCCAGTGTGTGTTTTAGGCACTCTATGGGCTACTTATGCTGCTACTTACTCCAGGGTGTGTCCTGCTGGCAATATATGGGTTCCTTATGCTGCTGCCAACTCCAGTGTGCCTTTCAGGCCATATATGGGTTCCTTATGCTGCTGCCAACTCCATTGAGTCTTTCAGCTAATATATGGGCTCCTTATGCTGCTGACAACTCCATTGAGTCTTTCAGCTAATATATGGGCTCCTTATGCTGCTGCCAACTCCAGGGTGTCTTTCAGGCAATATATACGCCCCCCCCCATGCTGCTGCCAACTTCAGGGTGTGTCTTTCAGGCAATATATGGGCTCCTTATGCTGATGCCAACTCCAGTGTGTCTTTCAGGCAATATATGGGCTCCTTATGCTGATGCCAACACCATTGTGTCCTTCAGGCAATATATGGGCTTCTTATGGTGCTGCCAACTCCAGGGTGTGTCCTTCTGGCAATATATGGGTTCTTTATGCTGATGCCAACTCCAGGGTGTGTTTTTAGGCAATGTATGGGCTCCTCATGCTGCTGCCAACTCCAATGTGTCTTTCATGCCATATATGGGCTCCTTATGCTGCTGCCAACTCCAGTGTGTCTTTTAGGCAATATATGGGCTTCTTATGTTGCCACCAACTCCAGGGTGTGTCCTTCTGGCAATATATGAGATCCTCATGCTGCTGTCAACTCCAGTGTTTCTTTTAGGCGATATATGAGCTCCTTTTGCTGCTGCCAACTCCAGTGTGTCTTTCAGGAAATTTATGGGCTCCTCATGCTGCTGCCAACTCCAGTGTGTCTTTCAGGCAATATATGGGCTCCTTATGCTACTGCCAACTCCAGGATGTGTTTTTCAGGCAATATATGGGCTCCTTATGCTGCTGTCAATTCCAGGGTGTTTCCCTCTGGCAATATATGAGCTCCTCATGCTGCTGCCAACTCCAGTGTGTGTTTTAGGCACTCTATGTGCTACTTATGCTGCTGCCTACTCCAGGGTGTATCTTTCAGGCAATATATGGGCTTCTTATGCTGCTGCCAACACCAGTGTGTCTTTCAGGCAATATATGGGTTCCTTATGCTGCTGTCAACTCCATTAAGTCTTTCAGCTAATATATGGGCTCCACATGCTGCTGCCAACTCCAGTGTGTCTTTCAGGCAATATATGGGCTCCTTATGCTGCTGCCAACTCTAGGCTGTTTCCTTCTGGCAATATATGAGCTCCTCATGCTGCTGCCAACTCCAGGGTGTCTTTTAGGCAATATATGGGCTCCTTATGTTGCTGCCAACTCAATGGTGTGTCTTTCAGGCAATATATGGGCTCCTAATGCTGCTGCCATCTCCAAGGTGTGTCTTTCAGGCAATATATGGGCTCCTTATATGTCTGTCAACTCCAGTGTCTTTCATGCAATATGGGTTCCTTATGCTGCTGCCAACTCCGGGGTGTGTCCTTCTGGCAATATAAGGGCTCCTTATGCTGCTGCCAACTGCAGGGTGTGTCTTTCAGGCAATATATGTATTCCTTATGCTGCTGCCAACTCCAGGGTGTGTCCTTCTGGCAACATATGAGCTCCTCATGCTGCTGTCAACTGCAAGGTGTCTTTCAGGCAATATATGGGCTCCTTATGCTGCTGCCAACTCTAGGGTATTTCCTTCTAGCAATATATGAGCTCCTCATGCTGCTGCCAACTCCAGTGTGTATTTTAGGAAATATATGGGCTTCTTATGTTTCTGCCAAAACCAGGGTGTGTCTTTCAGGCAATATATGGTTTCCTTATGCTGCTGCTAACTCCAGGTTGTCTTTCAGGCAATATATGGCTCCTTATGCTGCTGCCAACTCCAGGGTGTGTCCTTCTTGCAATATACGAGCTTCTTATGCTGCTGCCAACTCCAGTGTGTTTTTTAGGCAATATATGGGCTCCTTATGCTGCTGCCAGCTTTAATGTGTCTTTCACACAATATATGGGCTTCTTATGCTGCTGAAAACTCCAGGGTGTGTCTTTTAGGCAATATATGGGCTTCCCATGCTGCTGCCAAGTCCAATATGTCTTTCAGGGAATATATGGGCTCCTTATGCTGCTGCCAACTCCAGGGTGTCTTTCAGGCAATATATGGGATCCTTTTGCTGCTGCCAACTCCATTGTGTCTTTCAGGCAATATATGGGCTTCTTATGCTGCTGCCAACTCCAGGGTTTGTCCTTCTGGCAATATATGAGCTCTTCATGCTGCTGCCAACTCCAGTGTGTTTTTACACAATATTTGGGCTCCTTTTGCTGCTGCCAACTCCAGAGTGTGTCTTTCAGGCAATATATGGGTTTCTTATGCTGCCACCAACTCCAGTGTGTCTTTCAGGCAATATATGGGATCCTTTTGCTGCTGCCAACTCCATTGTGTCTTTCAGGCAATGTATGGGCTCCTTATGCTGCTGCCAAATCCAAGGTGTCTTTCACACAATATATGGGCTCCCCATGATGCTGCCAACTCCAGGGTGTGGCTTTCAGGCAATATATGGGCTCTTGATGCTGCTGCCAACTCTAGGGTGTGTCCTTCTGGCAATTTATGAGCTCCTCATGCTGCTGACAACTCCAGTGTGTCTTTCAGGCAATATATGGGCTTCTCATGCTGATGCCACCTCAAGGATCTGTAATTGTGCCGCTCTGCGACAGCGATTCTAATGCCTCTGATCTGCATGTCATACTTCTTTACTGTATTATTTTACTAACCCAGCACACATCCTATGCGTGTTACAGCAAGGCAAAATGTTCTACAACCCTGTTGAGGCTCTCGATAGGCCAGAAATAGCCATTTTTAATAGCGATTCGCCGCAAATATATTTGGACTGAAACTAATTCTTCCAGAAAATTCGACTAATCGGCCAAATTTTTCAAAAATTCGCTCATCTCTATTAGAGGTGGATACAACACTGTGGGTGCAGTACTTTCCAACTGGAAATCTGAGCAAGGAGTGCTCCACCTGCCCCAGAAAACTCTCTATGCCAGAACAGAATAACAATGTCAGTGACCCAGAGTTGCTTTCCATCAAGCTTGCACTTGAGGAGTGGTGATGCTTACTTGAAACTGCCAGACACCCTAGACTGGACCATAAAAATCTCAAGTACTTATCTATGATGACTCTGCCCAAGTCAGCCAAGATGGTCCTGTTTTTCTCTCGCTTCTCTTTCCTTATCTCCTACCATCCGGGCCACAAGGACATTAATCCTGGTGCCCTGTCTTAATTTTATCCATCTGCTCATTATCAGGTTTGGGGAACAGATCATTCAGCAACCTAATCATAATGATCCAGTCAGATTTGATCCTAAAGACCAAGAGGGCTTCTGTTTCAATACTCGATTAACTAAAGTCCAACTTAACTCATGTGGATGAATCCTTGTTCATCAGGGGAAGATTTTTGTCCCAGAAGAGTTACGCTACATGGTTTTCACCAACTTCCACGATCATTAGTTAGTGGGCCATTTAGGGTTTAAGAAGATCTTCCACCTAATAAGAGGCCATTTCTGGTGGCCCTCTCTGCAGTTGGTCTGTAAATCATACGTGTCCCCCAAAGCAGGTTAATTCGGTCTGGTCTCGGCACGCCCCCATTGCAAAGAATGGCGTAGGAGTGGGACAGGAAGCCATATTGATGGTCGTCACCATGTCTGCCCAGCAGTGGAGGATGGAATCGCTCATTCTTCCTGACTGGTAAGTATTAAGGAATTTTAAGGTAACATTTCAGACAAAGAGTTAAAATAGCCTTTTTTCTGCTCTCTCCATTGTGAATGTGAAAGGTTGCATACTGCATATTATTCAGCCAACAGAAAACAGGCTAATTTGTCTGTTTACTTTTAGGAAGGTCAAATGTTTTGGGTGGGTAAATCGAAAAGCCAGGCAGCACACCTTGAAGGGAGTAACTTGGAACAAATAAAAGCTGGATTTGCTGTCTGGTTATGGGTGTTGTAAAGAAATGCTGATTGCAATATTGATGAATAAACTACAGAAACTTGCAAAGGTGTGTACAGAATTTTAAATTGTACAGAAGAAAAATATTAACAACTGGGTTAATAGTACTTCCAAGGTAGCACAGTGTTAGAGAGGGGGGCATCTACCAGGACGCGCAGGTCTTCACATGACATCCCTTCTCTCTTACCTATGTGATACCAGTCTGAAGAGACACCAGTGAGGACTCTCACCAGCACACACGATTATTGACAAGTGGTTACCAGCTTTGCTGGCTAGCACCTTTGTGTCAGCATACATCATATTAAAGCACATCCTTGGCACTCAGCAGACAAACATTTAAAGAACCACTTATTCAGCCAAGCAGAATGAATCCTTGCTCCCTCTAATGACGCACATTGGCAAAATGCATCAGGGCAGTGAGAGCAACTGGGTGCTTCATAACAAGAAAAACATATCCCCAGTAAAGCCTGCCCTCGGTGAGGCAACTGAGGACCCCCCTCTCTAACACTGGACATACATTTAGAGTAATATTAACCCAGTTACTATTTTTCTTCTGTACAATTTAAGTAGTGGTTCTCATAATATGAATGATAATATGAAAATTCTATACACCTATGCTCTACTTGAAAATTAAATACAATTTCTGTTATTTAATTCTCACTAACACCTATAACTAAATGGTGAGGCCACCTTTTATCCCTCATTAATTTAACAGTTCGCCTTGAATATCTCGTTAAATTATTTGTTTAGAAATTATATTCCAACAAATATGTTCTATTTCAGTAGCCTTACTTTTTCATGATGAGAAAAAGTCTGATGTTATCATTTTACTGCAGTAAATGTAATTATTAGTCATATATGAAGGAGGCGGAGTTGAAGTTGGGGCCTGATATAATTATGGCCAGGCTTTGGCTTATTGACTCGACAGCCCCGATGGCCACATGGGCAAATATTATTACCAGTTACTGCAGTTATTTCATATGCACTGTATAAACTGCTGTACTATGTTACAAGGGCCAGTGTATCAATTGTGCATTTGTTCATCCTTCGTCGCATTTTTACCCTATTCCCATGGATGATTAATAAATCTCCAGTCTCCAGTCTCATTTGTTGATCTATTGGGGGGAAGTTTAGCTGCATGTCAGTGCCACATAGACCTGGGTGTACGTGGAGGGGGGTAGGGCAGTAAAGTGGCTGCTTCTATCAAGAGGGGTGCATATTTCACTACATAGAGAATCACTACTGTTGATGCAGTCACCTGCATACACTACCACAGTGAACTTTTAAAAGTCTAGTGCAGCTTGTAGAATGCTAGCTTGTACCAGGAGGAGAGCATAGATGACTGCAGGTGCTCTGCTGCCAGCACAGCACCCTGCATACTGCCACCACAGTGAACCCCTAAAGAGTCAAGTCATGCATCTTCCATCAGGACAAGGTCTTACACAGTTAATATGGTTGAAAAAAGACATATGTCCATCAAGTTCAACCAAGGGAGTCGGGGTAGGGAAGTTATTTTTTATTTTATTTTATAAGGGAAGCTATTTATTTTATTTTTTGTTTTTTATTTTTTTTACTGATAACCGCTAATAGTAACTGTTAATGTTATTTTCTTCTAGATTATTAGATTAACTACAGCATGCATCAGAGTATGTCAACCAACACTTCACACCTGTCAGCAACCCTCCATCTGAGGAAAAAAACTGAATGTCTTCTGTGAAACCAATCAAGTACAAGGTACAAAGCAGCACGAAGCCGAACTTGGATTGTAGCATTGTAAACAGGAATACCTAGAACAGCATGATCCTGCCTACATTAACCACAGCAAGCAGTCCAACCTAGGTTCCAGAATTTGTAAATGTGAATGCCAAGATAGTATGACGCCATCTGGCCTAAACCAGAGACCCTCACTAGGTATGATTGTACATTGCACACACCTCATGGAAATGCACTGCCAACCTACCAAGGTGCTAACCAAGCCACAATGGAATTTGTCAAGTTCTTTTTACAATGGGAGATAGTTACTAAAGAACTTGTGAAGTTCAGTGATCATCCGGGAGACTATAGAGCCTGGTAAGCTAGCTTTCAGAATGTATCCAGAGACTTGTAATGTAGTGAGAAAGTAGATATCCTGGTTAAATGGCTTGGAAATGAGTCAGCTGAACACATTTAAATAATCAGGGCTATTAACAGAAATGATCTGGGACATATTTCATGAGAGGTATGGCTCTCCAGAGACCATAGAAAATGCATCATTCAAGATAATTGAGGACTTCCTAAAAATAGCTGACCTGGGATACCAAAAAAATAGAGAACTGGGAGGCCGATTCAGTAATAGCGCCAGGTAGCGACAGATGAGCGCCTGAAGTAGCGTACGCCACGAACGGCTGTGATTCGCTATAGCAGGCCTCCTCAGTCGCTATCTGGCGTTGTTGGGAAGAATGCCTACATTGGTGAATATGATGTTTCAGATCTGCTTTATAGGCGCTGTAATTTTTTCACACGCTATTCAAGACAGCGTTGGTTTGCTGTTGGATTGAAATCAATGTTAGGACCTTCAGTAGTAAACACATTGCACCATGTTTCTTGGTTTAATTTTTTTTAATTTTTTTTGTATTTTTTGCTTCAAATAAAAATTTAAACAAGTGTGGCTTTCTCTTCATGGTGCCTAAAAAAGAAGAAAAAGTGTAGTTAGTTTTATTACTAATTTTGGTTTGTAGCATTTAATGACATTGCTAGTTTTTTTTTTTTTAGGGTCAATTTTTGTCAACTTGCACAACACCCCTAATTGTTATGTGGGTCAACTTTCACACCCCCCCTTATAGTGGTTTGGGTCAACTTTCACCCCCCCCCCCTTATAGTGGTTTGGGTCAACTTTCACACACACACCCTTATAGTGGTTTGGGTCAACTTTCACCCCCCCCCCCTTATAGTGGTTTGGGTCAATTTTCACCCCCCCTTATAGTGGTTTGGGTCAACTTTCACCCCCCCCTTATAGTGGTTTGGGTCAACTTTCACACCCCCCTTATACTGCTTTGGGTCAAGTTACACCCCCCCCTTATAGTGGTTTGGGTCAACTTTCACCCCCCCTTATACTGCTTTGGGTCAACTTTCACACCCCCCTTATACTGCTTTGGGTCAACTTTCACCCCCCCCCTTATAGTGGTTTGGGTCAACTTACACCCCCCCCCCTTATTCTGCTTTGGGTCAACTTACACACATCCCCTTATACTGCTTTGGGTCAACTTTCACACACCCCCTTATAGTGGTTTGGGTCAACTTTCACCACCCCCCCCTTATAGTGGTTTGGGTCAACTTTCACACCCCCCTTATAGTGGTTTGGGTCAACTTTCACACCCCCCCTTATGATTGGATCCAACAAATAGTTCCCCTGTAGTGCAGTACTTGTATTATAGTGAAGGTGAGGTAGCTTACCAAGAAAAACGAAGTGATCATGCTTTCCCTTAGATCAAATCCAGTCTGGGTGTCCTCACTCGTTTCTGCGGCCATGTTGGGGACTTCTGGCACCAGTGCTGTTTCTTCAGGGGGTTGTATTCTGTGGCATATGCAAATATTGTGTAGCACACAGCATGCGAGGATAATTTTGGAGACCTTTTGTGGACTGTACAACATTTCTCCTCCTGGGCGTGCCAAACACAGAAAGTGCGCTTTCAGCAGTCCAATGGTTCTTTCCACAATGCTTCTGGTTTTGCGATGTGCTGCTTTGTAGCGTCGTTGGGCAGAGGTCTGTGGGTTTCTGACCGGAGTCATGACCCACGTTCTCTGCCCATATCCCTTATCCACTGTGGAATAAACACATTGAGAGAGACAGCAATTAGTACTAGTACATGTTATTTTTCGCAATATTTTAAATTTAGCTTACTAGGCCACATATTTTTAACAAAATACTTTGTCATGGTTATTTATTTACCCAGTAGCCAGCCAGGTGGCATTTCATTGTTCTCAAACTTCCGGCACAGGACTGACTGCTGGAGCACGTAAGAGTCGTGGCATGAGCCGGGGAAGCCAGATCTCACGGCCCGCAGCTTCATATCATGGTCTCAGACCACCATGACATTCATGGAATGGTATTTCTTCCTATTCCTATAATGCAGCTCCTGTGCACGGGGAGGGCGGAAAGGGATATGTGTACCATCCATGCACCCTAGCACATTCGGAATCCCTCCCATGCGATATAATGCATGCTTGATTTGGGCAACATCATCCGCATCCTCAGGAAATTTGATGTAAACAGGGATAAGGTCACGAATAGCCAGTACTACCTGGATAAATATGCTGCTCATTGTAGCCTGGCTGATCCCGCTGAGGAGAGCAGAGGTTGCCTGGAAATTCCCTCGTGCCACAATATTAAGCGTAGCACATAGGCGAACTATGCCTGGAATGGATTGGGTGCGTTTGGTGGATGGCTCGATTTTGGTCTTAATCTGATCATATAGGGACTGTAGTGCTGCACGATTCAGACAAAAGCGGCTTCTGATCTGCTCATCACTTAAATCCCACACTGAAAGACGGATGCCAAAGGATCGGGGTGCCCTAAGCCTCACAGCACCCTCCTCCCTGGCCTCCTGTTCTTCCAGCATTCTACCACATCCATACACCCAGAAACCATACATCACCCTCTTATCCATCTCACACTCACTGACCAGATATCCAAATGAAGGCAAAACAAAATAAATCCACAAACACACCACAGACACAAGCACACTCCTCACACAATCACATCAATGCAGCTCACCACAAAACCAGATGTATAGTGGTCAGAACCACCAGACTGCTGAAAGTGTGCTTTCTAAGTTAGGCACAAACAAGAGGGGATTTGCTGCACAACCCACAAAAGGCCCCAAAATCAATCCTCACAGGTGTGCTAGAAACGGTTTGCGCATGCGTACGCTAAAACATACTAGCGTACGTGAGCAGATACTTGCGTGCTTTAGCGGACATGTTTGAACATTCCGTTTGGGACCAATCAAAGGTAAGCTGCTCTCAAATTAAATAGCCGTTTGTAGAGCCACATTTAACAAGTGTTTAATATACCTGATTACATTGTTGTCTTTGGTTGTGTTGTTTGCATAATGAGCTCTCTAATTAGTTAATTGGCTTCCACACATGCTTCAAAGAAACATCAGTCATTGCAGTGGAGCTGTTGCTACAAGCACCTGGCCAGTATGTGTGAAGCAATTAAGTGGACCTGTTTGTGATTGGTTGTTAGAGCACATAAAACCTGCCACCCCCAAAAGATCTTGTTGCCATTCTGTAGTTTGTATGCGTGCTTGTGTGTTGGCTAGTGCTGTGTGTGTGCAGCTACAGGATGGAGCCAAATTCTGGACATCTGCTGGCCACAGCTGGCCCAAGTAGGAGTGTGTTGGGTGCTGTGCGCAGACCTCCCTTAAGGAAAAGGGCCCAGGCCGAAGGTGAGCCTGCACCCAAGGCCATGCGCCCATTTGCCAAGAGGGAGCCAGAATTTAATTTGGCGGATAACAATACTCTTTTGCTTCTTACCCTGGCAAAATGGGAGCTAATCTTTGGCTCCCAAAGCCAGTCTATAGGCAAGCAAGAAAGGAGCAAATTGTGGGATGGCATTGGTGAGGAGCTTACTAGCAGTGCTCAATACCCACGTAGTGGCCCATCCTGCAAGAAACGCTTCTACACTTTGAAAAGGGCCCTCATGCAAAAGATGAAGCATGATCTTCAGGTCGAGAGTGGGACCATTTAGGGTCCAAAGAGTACCTACAGGCCATATGAGGAGATGCTGAAGTCCAAAATTCCGCTCATTCGGCTGCAGGGTGTGGATGCTGGGGATGACACCACAGGTTGGGCAGAAGGTACATCTTTTTTTTTAATTTTTTTCTGGTGATGTTAATGTATGTGATTTGCTTTGTCTTTTTCTGGGCAACTAACAGTAGGACATGTGAACTAGTACATTATACCTCATAAATGTTTTACTTTCCTGTCTGTTGCTTTATGCATAGGTGCACATGGTGATGTCCATGATTCGGGGGAGGAGGACACCCCAACTCCTGCCCTTCAACCAACCTCAAGCCTAACCCAGTCTGCCATTGAAGGTATTTATCACGAATTAATGGGATGTTTTTGAAGTAAATGGGTGTGGGAGCACCTCAAACAATAGTTTTTAACACATTTTAGGATTAGTAATATGGGCCTGGGAACTAATTTCACGCCCAGTTTAACCCTCTCATCAACTAAATACCAAGGCCCAAACATGTGTAGCTATGTGGGAAGCCAGAGATGTGTTTGCATATATCTGCAGATACATGTGGAAGCCACACTGGCCCGCCAAGGCACTCTGTGTTTTGTGGTTTCCCTACTCTCTCTAGTTCTCAGGCCCGGCGTAATCTGACTTTTGGTGTCTAAATATTAGTGATTGAGCTGCTCACACACACCTTGATTCATGGTTTATTTGGTGCTGCACATTACCAATGCCTAAATCCTTACTTTGCTTTCGGATAGCTGCACCGCCATTGGCACCAGCATCTCCTCAGGAGCCAAGCTACTCTTTGGATGCAGGTAAGTGCGTGTGTCAACCTTGCTGTAGCCGCTTTAACACAAGTGCATGTATTTCATTCATCTTTTTTCTTTGTAGGCCAAGTCACTGCTTCATCTTTGGACACCACTTCCTATGTTGCAGGTCAACAGGACCCTGTTGGTGTGTATTGCCCAAAACACTGTATCCTTTATGCTGGTTATGTTACACTGGGTCTATTTTGTTCCTCTAATAATCTACATGTTTTCAATGTCAACTTGAAGATGGCTATTTAGAGTAGATTTGCCATCCCCATGCTCATTAGTAAACTGTTTTGAGTGATTTCAATGCATTTTTGTGGTATATTAAAAGACAAACATTCACCAGAGTAGAGTTGTGAATATTTATAGACATTCATTGTGTATTTTTGTTGGCCGGAATATAGGAAGTGGCTGTCCGGAAAGGGCCCTTCAACGTGAGGCTGCTAGAGATGAGGGTAAGTTGGGTTTGCTTTATTATCTAGTAAGGATGTTGGCGAACCTTTTTTGGGAATTTATTAGTCCAACTTGTGTTTAAACATGTATTTTCAAGGGTAAAGCTCGAGTGAGGGCCTAACTCTGGACATCTGTGAGTTGGCAGGTATGTGTAATTTGAGCAATGTGTCTGTTAGTGTTTGGGCCAATGATTGCCTACTCTTCCTCTTACATACATGTTTGCAATCTGAGTTTCCAAGTTCCATTTTGGCTATTGTGCAATCTGGCACTTTGTCGAGGTATGGCCTCGATAGTCTATCCATATATAATTAGAAAAATCTCAACTGACCTACTAACATGAATTTCCTGTTTAGCATATGCCAGCTTGCCCCATCTCTCAGATGTGGATTTGCCCCTTTCTGGCAGCCAGACCCCGGAAATACTTAGGGCGGACGACACTGAGGTAACATGGCTGATTTTTGGGAACACTAACCACATTGACATGTTCGTGGGTAGTCCAGGAACCACCATGTAATCTGTTTTTTTGTTTTGGTTTGGCAGGAGGCCATACCTGAAACCCAAGCTGTGCCGTCTGCCCAAGTGCCATGTGGACAAGCTACAGAGGCTCAAGCAACGGTAAGTTTGAGTTTTACACTTTGGGTAAATGATTGGGAGGGGCATACCTGCATTGTTTCAGCTTCACTACAATCTTGCTTTTTGTTTTTTTAGGCTGAACAGCCAAGAAGAGGAGGTCTTGCACCCACAAGTGCTGATTTTTATGAGCTAGGGGTCCGGATGCTGGAGGACTACAGTCCCCAACAGCCGCGTGATGGAACTAATGAGCGCATTGCGGCGTTGGAAAATCAGGGGCGGGTGTATCAGCAACAAATTGAGGACCTGCAGCGCCAGCTACATGAACTTCAAAATCGGCAGCAATCTGAAAACACAATTGCACTCTAATGAATGTCACATGCCATGGAGCAATCTGGACAGCGGCAGGAACAAACTTTGTTGTTGATCCATCAGCTGATACAACAGCAGTCTATTTTTTTCTACTGCACTGTTGTCCCCCAACACCACCCCTAGCAATGACTCCCAACCTCCAAGGCCACCTAGTGAAGAATTTTGATTTATTTTGTTTGTTTGAATATTTTTGGTGAATAAATGTTAGTACCCAAGCTAAAAATATTGTTTTTGAAAAGACATAGCTACTAACACAGTCAGGGATGAGTCTCTAGATCTAGACATGTACATGTAGCCAGAAATGTATGACACACATTGTTGGCCATAAATTACTATGCTTTACACATTAAATTGCTAAAAATGTACCCCAAAATTTACAAACCAATGGGTTGCTAGACACTTAAACTATGCTTTACAAGGCACATCACACTGTAATTAGAAAAATAAAAAACATTTATTTGGGTTGTCGGCGGCCAACATGGCCAACATTACGCCGCACAGCGGCCAAAACCATACCCCCCACCCTAACTATGCCTCTTCTTGCCCAGCAGCATAAGGCGTGTCCGACGGACATACTGCCACAGTCTGCGATGCTCGGTTTCACAAGCTGTAGAGAGTATAAAAAACAAAAATTACCAACATATAATGTGATCTCAACATACACAGATGTAGCAATGTAATGAAATTGCCTCAAATTAGCTGACCCACACATTAACATTGTTGTAAACTGTGCCCTTATGTGTTACCATTATATGAGTACTAGTGGCTGCCTTACATGTGGCTACAACATCCCAAGCATACATTTACACTGAACTCTTGGGAATAAATGAAGGGATAAGTCCCAGTGTGGACATTTATTTGGTTATTTACAGCCAAACATCAGGGCCTAAGTCCTAACGAATAAACTGCTTGGGTCAAGCATATTAGAGTTCACAACCTTAGCAGCCCAATTTGTTGGTTCCAACCCCACATTTTAACACTACGTGGAAAACCAAAGAATGTGAGCCAACAATCAAGCATGCAGACATGCATTTAGGATTGTAGAACAATCACATGTAACCTAGATGTGTGCTTCGAAATGACATAGGTACATTGTCAATTTCTTAAGAATTTCCAATAAGACAAAGGTGTCCAAAGTCTTTAGGCATAAGAAGTGGGATGTACTAACCATCGCAGCTGTGGCTGGGGCCCATGCTGCTGTACGTCCCGGGAGCTGGGGTGGGGAGTATGGTCACCGGCTCCGTCTGCGTGGCAACATCTGTCAGGAGAAAGCAAAAGAGAAAAAATAGATTAGTTGGGCAATGACACATTAAGATTTGACATCCATCTGTTTATGGAGTCTGCCAAAAAAATGCTTGCATGGTTACACACATGTTGTCAGACATTAGCATATTTAGTGGTCCATGAGTTCATGTAAATTATTTATGTGTGCAACATGGACACGTCAAGATAATGTGCCAATCACCTTTACAGTGCAATGCTAAGGCCTAATTTGAAGTTGAGTGTAGAATCTTACTTTGAGAGTGTGCAACATGTGTTAGCCGGAACAACTTACAAAACTAACACATTTGCTAGCCCCATCATGGTGTGGGCTGAAACATAGGGGTGGTTGGCAGTTGGATTGCACTGTAGTGGGGTTTGTGATGTTAATTTAAATTACAAAACCATCTTGTACTATGGACCAGGAAACATGTGTATGTTTAAGGAATGTCATTACATATGGGATGTGAGGGATAACAACAAACACTTACCACGACTATGCCCGTGGCCAAGGGCTGGCGCATAGCTGCTGGAGGTGGTGGCTCTATGATGCCCTAAAAACCAGATAACAAGGGAACAGGATTAGTGCTAAGTCACCAGGATCACCTGTAACAGACAAACAATAATTAGAAATGCACTCACCAGGGGATGACCTGCTGCTGGTTTCCCAGGGAGGACTCTGAGGAGGAGGCGTGGAGTCTCAACTCCTCACAATTGGGCCTGAAGATCCCAAACCACATGGGCCACCCTCCTCCCTCTCACTCCCAGATCCTCGAGGGAGTGTGGGTGAGTCCACTTCCACCTCCCCACTTGGACTCCCCACTTGAGAGTGGCCCACAGGGTTTGCGGACTCACCAGAGTCCAATTGTGAGGAGCTGAGGCTCCAGACTGCCCGCCCCCCAGCAGCACACTCCTCTGGGGCGTCATCCCCTTCCTCCCCTGGGTCCTCTAGATTGGACTGGTGAGAGGGCCCCTCCCCCGTAGAGTCATCCGACCCCACCACTCTTCTGCGTGGGAGGAAACCCTTCCCATGTTTGCCGAGGGGAGGACGCTTATCTGTGTATCTGAAGCATAGGCATCATAGAGCCTATACACACCCTCTGGGTCCCGGCGCTTGAAGTCTGACCACTTCTGCAGGATTGACCGGATGGTGAGCTGGGTGTTGAAGCGCCGGGACACAGTGGCCTTCACCTCCAACGCTATGCGCCTCTTCACACCACGGGCATAATCATATTCCCGAATTAAAAAATGCTATAAAAATCAATACATATATATATAGACTAATAAGCATAAATAACAAGCTATATGGTTGCACAGCATAAATGCAACATATACTTACTTTGACCACCTGGCCATTCACACGAGGATCCACCCTCTTTCTTTTTACTTTTGGGGGTGTGGGGGGTGCAGAGGATGTTGAGGGACCAGGGGAGACAGGGGGAGAAGGGGGGGAAGCGATTGGGGAGGAAGAATTGGAGGAGTAGCTGGGGAGAGGGACAGCTCTGCATCTAGGCCGCATGTTGAATCCTCAGAGGTGGAAACCGGAAGTTGCAAAACGAAAGTAAAAGATAAAAAAAAAAAAAACACGCATCGCTAATATACGCTTGAATACGCTTAGCAATTGAATACGCTTAGCAATTCACTAGGGTACGCAACATCACAATAACGTATAGCGCCGAGTCAGCTGCGGCCGTGTCTGCTGCGTATTCATCAACAGCGACTGGGGGCGTAACAAGTGAAATAGCGAACCAAAACCAAACACACATTTATGATCTGCATAGCGCCGCGGCCTGCTACACACAGCGACTCGGCATAGCGTCTGGGCCGCGCCGCTATACCACGGATTCATCAAAGACATTACTCTCATAGAGCGTGGGCGCTGTTGTTCGCTGACTGCGGCACAGAGCGCCTGTATCGCTTTAACAAAAAAGATAGTTTGGGGGGTTAGACACCTTCGAAAACGCTAACAATAACTGAAATGACATTGGGAGAGTGCTGTGATTTGGACATCCAAGTGACACAGTCCTAATTTAAATTTAAAAAAACAAACAAACAAACAAACAGAAGCATTACAGAAAAAACAAAAATTATGTTTTATGCATGTCAGAATTTCTTTTTAAAAAAAAAAAAAAAACCCAAATAACACAAAAACAATGTCTGCCATAGAAGTGTATGGAAGAGCGCCAGGTAGCGAGAGGTAATACCTTGCGCTGTGCAAGGCACAACACTGGCGCTGTTCGCTGTGGATGAAAATTTGATGAATCAGCCGTGTCCGGCGTTGACCAGCGTTGATCAGTCGCTAGTTAGCACTACCTCCCGCTAACAAGGCGCTGCCTGACGCTATCTCTTGTTAAATAAGGGCCTAAGTGACCCATTAATGGTAATGCTAGTAGCCAAAGCTGAAGAGGATTTGTTGGGATTTGCTTTCCTTGATACAGCTAGGGATGTCAATCCTATAGTGCAGAAGCTTCCCTACAATCTGCAGAACCAATGAATTATGGCTCCAGGAACAAACAGAATCACCTCGTACCTTGGGGACACTATGGCCCTTATTTATGATGGAATAGCGACAGGTAGCGACTGGTGAGCAGACGGTAATCACGGGCCCCGCAACGACAACGCCGGATCCCCACCACAATCACACATTTATCAAGCCAATCCTGCTTAGCGACTGAGATAGCGCCATATAGCCACTCATTCATCATTATTCCAGCCTCAGCCCACAGCGCCAGCGTCCGACCTTGAACAGCGACAGGTATGACCTCTCGCTACCTGGCGCTCTCCAATGCATTTCAATGGAACAATCTTTAACTATTCATAATTAATTGTTATTCATTTTTTTTTTTTTTTTTTTATGTGAAAAATTCTGTGACCACTTCTGCCATTTTAGGTAATTTTTTTAAGGTAAAAAAAAAAAAAAATGTACAGAATTGATATTACAGGTCTGATATTAATGTATTCATATTACTAAATTATTTAAAAAACTTGTTTTTTTTGGTTTCCAAAAATATGGTTGTTTGGGGTTTAAAAAACTACTTTTAACCCATCGCCGCCAGCGCTCTGGGGTTTAAACATGCATTTTACAGCGCGATAATTTTTTAATGAATATGGTGGGAGCCAGTCGCTAGGGCCAGTCGCTATCATGCGCTCCCATACAGCGCGGAACCTGTCAAATAGCGACTCCTCACCCAATATTTAACATTACGGCAAACCGACTGAGTCGCTATCTACAACCGAACAACGGCCAAGCACAGCGACTACTAGCGGGCGCTCTGAAAATGCAGCTACAGTCGCTCAACTGTCGCTACCTGCCACTATTAATGAATCGGCCTCCCCGTCACCTGTGGCAAGGCACTTTATGAGTGCTGGACATAATATTGCCCAGTTGAGATATATGCTGATAGAAAAAGTGAAACTGATGAAGAGAGGGGGTGATGTTAAATGGAGGCTGTCTCAAAGGAAGTTATTTTGGATCTAAGAATTGCAAGCTCTAGTGCCATATGGGATGAATGAAGATTGTGATTATACCTCATTTTTATAAAGAGGTGATTGAATTCTGATGTCTTTGTTCAATAATATCTGTAATTCAAAGGCAGTGTGCTGATGGGGATGGGGATATATTTTGTTGCCTTAATCTGAAGTGTATATTTGGTAGTTTGGGTCCTCTTGAGTGTTTTCCTACAATATATATATTGACATTGATTGAAATAATGGATATTGGCAGGTATATGGAAAATTCTAAGAACTATTGGCCTTATTTATCACGGGCTAGCGCCAGGTAGTGTCTGACGAGCGCCAGGTACCGCCAGCTATCGGCGGCTACCGACTCAAGTACGCCCGGCGGCGGTCACAATGACGCATTTATCAAGCTAAATGAGGCTAGCGCCGGCGAGAGCGACGGCTAGCGCGGGATTCATCATGAAGCCGCCTGGAACGAACAGCACCGCTGCAAATTCCTTCACAGCGCCAGGTATGACCTGTCGCTCCCTGGCATTGTCCAATGCATTTCAATGGAGCAATGTTTAATTAATCATAATTAATTGGTAATCATTTTTTTTTTTTTTTTTTTTTTTTTTTAATGTCAAAAATTCTGAGACCACTTCTGCAATGTTGGGTTTTTTTTTTAAGTAAAAAAAATTTAAAAAAAAAATTTGTGCAGAATTGATCTTACAGGTCTGATATTAATGTATTCATATTACAAAATGATTAAAAAAACATGTATAATGTTACAATCAAAAAATATGGTTGTTTAGGGGTTAAAAACTAGTTAACACCCATCGCCGCCAGCGCACTGGGGTTTAAACAAGGAATGGACAGCGCCAGCAAATTCGGAGCGTGATTTTTTAATGAATATGAAGCAAGCCGTTCGCTCTGGCCATTCGTTGTCAGGCGCTCACATACAACGCTGAACCTGTGAAACAGCGACCCCTAAGCCCGTATTCAACATTACCGCACACCGACTGAGTCGCTGTCATCAAGCAAACGCCGGCCAAGCACAGCGAATACTGGCTGGCGCTGTAAAAATCACGCTACAGTCGCTCATCTGTCGCTACCTGGCGCTATTAATGAATCGGCCTCTATATATGATTAATAATAATATTATTTATAAATATTCCTCGGGTACAATGGATTAGAGATCATGGGATAATTGACACATATTTCTCCCCTATAAATAAAGGATATCAGAAGACTTCTTCCCAATATGGTCATTTTACTTCTGCGAACTGTCTCTTTAAGAAATAACGCAATTGCTGGTAAATTTGGCCCTTATTTAACAAGAGATAGCGTCATGCAGTGCCTGGTTAGCGGGAGGTAGCGCTAACTAGCGACTGATGAACGCTGGTCAACGCCGGACACGGCACACAATAGCACATTTATCATCCGAAATCTGTGTAGCGACTGGAATAGCGCCATGTAGCGGCAGATTCATCAAATTTTCAACCACAGCGAACAGCGCCAGTGTTGTGCCTTGCACAGCGCAAGGTATTACCTCTCGCTACCTCTCGCTAAATAAATTCTGACATGCATAAAACATAATTTTTTATTTTTCTGTAATGCTTTTGTTTTTTTCTTTTTTTTTGTTTTTTAAGTTTAAATTAGGACTGTGTCACTTGGATGTCCAAATCACAGCACTCTTCCAATGTCATTTCAGTTATTGTTAGCGTTTTCGAAGGTGTCTAACCCCCCAAACTATCTTTTTTGTTAAAGCGTTACAGGCGCTCTGTGCCGCAGCCACCGAACAACAGCGCCCACGCTCTATGAGAGTAATGTCTTTGATGAATCCGTGGTATAGCAACGCGGCCCAGTCGCCATGCCAAGTCGCTGTGTGTAGCAGGCCGCGGTGCTATGTAGATCATACATGTGTGTTTGGTTTTGGTTCGCTATTTCACTTGTCACACCCCCCAGTCGCTGTTGCTGAATTTGCAGCAGACACGACCGCCACTGACTCGGCGCTATACGTTATTGTGATGTTGCGTACCCTAGCGAATTGCTAAGCATATTCAATTGCTAAGCGTATTCAAGCGTATTTTAGCGATGCGTGTTTGTTTTTTTTAAATTTTACTTTCGTTTTGCAACTTCCGGTTTCCACCTCTGAGGATTCACCATGCAGCCTAGACGCAGAGCTGTCCCCCTCCCCAGCTACACCTCCGATTCTTCCTCCCCAATCCCTTCCCCCCCTCCTCCCCCTGTCTCCCCTGGTCCCTCAAAATCCCCTGCACCCCCTGCACCCCCCAAATTAAGCCGGAAAAGGGTGGATCCTCGGGTGAACGGCCAGGTGGTCAAAGTAAGTATATGTTGCATTTATGCTGTGCAACCATATAGCTTGTTATTTATGCTTATTAGTCTATATATATATATTTATTTAATTTATTTAAATGTGTTTTTTTTAGGATTTTTTGCTGAGGGAATATGACTATGCCCGTGGTGCGAAGAGGCACATAGCGTTGGAGGTGAAGGCCACTGTGTCCCGGCGCTTCCACACCAAGCTCACCGTCCGGTCAATCGTCCAGAAGTGGTCGGACTTCAAGCGCCGGGACCCAGAGGGCGTGTATAGGCTCTATGATGCCTATGCTTCAGGTAAGTGTCAGCTCACAACATGTAAATCAATCCACTAATGTAGTATGATTTTTTTAATATTTTTTAAATTCTGGGTTTTAAAGTTGTCATTTTTTTCGCCCCTTTTTACACAGATAAGCGTCCTCCCCATGGCAAACGTGGGAAGGGTTTCCTCCCCCGCAGCAGAGTGGTGGGGTCGGATGACTCTGCAGGGGAGGGGCCCTCTCACCAGTCCAATCTAGAGGACCCAGGGGAGGAAGGGAATGACGCCCCAGAGGAGCGTGCTGCTGGGGGGCGGGCAGTCTGGAGCCTCAGCTCCTCACAATTGGACTCTGGTGAGTCCGCAAACCCCGTGGGCCACTCTCAAGTGGGGAGTCCAAGTGGGGAGGTGGAATTGGACTCACCCACACGCCCTCGAGGATCTGGGAGTGAGAGGGAGGAGGGTGGCCCATGTGGTTTGGGATCTTCAGGGCCAATTGTGAGGAGTCGAGGCTCCACGCCTCCTCCTCAGAGTCCTCCCTGGGAAACCAGCAGCAGGTCATCCCCTGGTGAGTGCATTTCTAATTCTTGTTTGTCTGTTACAGGTGATCCTGGTGACTTAGCACTAATCCTGTGCCCTTGTTATCTGGTTTTTAGGGCATCATAGAGCCACCACCTCCAGCAGCTATGCACCAGCCCTTGGCCACTGGCATAGTCGTGGTAAGTGTTTGTTGTTATCCCTCACATTCCATATGTTATGACATTCCTTAAACATACACATGTTTCCTGGTCCATAGTACAAGATGGTTTTGTAATTTAAATTAACATCACAAACCCCACTACAGTGCAATCCAACTGCCAACCACCCCTATGTTTCAGCCCACACCATGATGGGGCTAGCAAATGTGTTATTTTTGTAAGTTGTTCCGGCTAACACATGTTGCACACTCTCAGAGTAAGATTCGACACTCAACTTCAAATTAGGCCTTAGCATTGTACTGTAAAGGTTATTGGCACATTATCTTGATGTGTCCATGTTGCCACATAAATAATTTACATTAACTCATGGACCACTAAATATGCTAATGTCTGACAACATGTGTGTAACCATGCAAGCATTTTTTTGGCAGACTCCCTAAACAGATGGATGTCAAATCTTCATGTGTCATTGCCCAACTAATATTTTTTTCTCTTTTGCTTTCTTCTGACAGATGTTACCATGCAGACGGAGCCGGTGACCATACTCCCCACCCCAGCTCCCGGGACGTCCAGCAGCATGGGCCCCAGCCACAGCTGTGATGGTGAGTACATCCCACTTCATATGCCTAAAGACTTTGGACACCTATGTCTTATTGTAAATTCTTTAGAAATTGACAATGTACCTATGTCTTTTCTAAGCACACATCTAGGTTACATGGGATTGTGCTACAATCCTAAATGCATGTCTGCATGCTTGATTGTTGGCTCACATTCTTGTTTTTCCACGTAGTGTTGAAATGTGTTTTGAGAACAAACAAATTGGGCTGCTAAGGTGGTGAACTGTAATATGCTTGGGCCAAGCAGTTTAATCGTTAGGACTTAGGCCCTGATGTTTGGCTGTAAATAACCAAATAAATGTCCACACTGGGACTTATCCCTTAATTTATTCCCAAGAGTTCAGAGTAAATGTATGCTTGGGATGTTGCAGCCACATGTAAGGCAGGCACTAGTACTCATATAATGGTAACACATAAGGGCACAGTTTACAACAATGGGAATGTGTGGGTCAGCTAATTTGAGGCAATTTCATTACATTGCTACATCTGTGTATGTTGAGATCACATTATATGTTTTTAATATTGTTTTTTTATACTCTCTACAGCTTGTGAAAACGAGCATCGCAGACTGTGGCAGTATGTCCGTCGGACACGCCTTATGCTGCTGGGCAAGAAGAGGCGTCATTAGGGTGGGGGTATGGTTTTGGCCGCTGCGCGGCGGAATGTTGGCCATGTTGGCCGCCTTGAGCCCCAATAAATGTTTTATATTTTTCTAATTACAGTGTGTTGTGCCTTATCAAGCATAGTTTAAGTGTCTAGCAGCCCATTAGTTGGGAAATTTTGGGGTACCTTTGTAGCCATTTAATGTGTAAACCATAGTAATATATGGCCAACAATGTGTGTCATACATTTCTGGCTACATGTACATATCTAGATCTAGAGACTCATCCCTGACTGTGTTAGTAGCTATGTCTTTTCAAAAACACTATTTGGAGGTGGGGTACTAACATTTATTCCACAAAGATATTCAAAGAAACAAAATAATTCAAAATTATTCGCTCGGTGGCCTTGGAGGTTGTTAGTCATTGCTAGGGGTGGTGTTGGGTGACAACAGTGCAGTAAAAAATATAGACTGCTGTTGTATCAGCTGATGGATCAACAACAAAGTTTGGTCCTAGCGCTGTACAGCTTGCTCCATGGCATGTGCCATTCGTTGGAGTACCATGTTGTTTTCCGATTGCTGCTGATTTTGCAGGTCATGGAGCTGGCGCTGCAGGTCCTCAATTTGTTGCCGACACACCAGCCCCTGATTTTCCAATGCCGCAATGCGCTCATTAGTTCCATCACGCGGCTGTTGGTGACTGTAGTCCTCCAGCATCCGGACCCCTAGCTCATAGAAATCAGCACTTGTGGGTGCGAGACCTCCTCTTCTTGGCGGTTCAGCCTAAAAAAAAACAAAAAAAAGATTGTAGTGAAGCTTAAACAATGCAGGTATGCCCCTCCCAATCATTTACCCAAAGTGTAAAACTCAAACTTACCGTTGCTATAGCCTCTGTAGCTTGTCCACATGGCACTTGGGCAGACGGCACAGCTTGGGATTCAGGTATGGCCTCCTGCCAAAACAAAAAAACAGGTTACATGGTGGTTCCTGGACTACCCACGAACATGTCAATGTGGTTAGTGTTCCCAAAAATCAGCCATGTTACCTCAGTGTCGTCCGCCCTAAGTATTTCTGGGGTCTGGCTGCCAGAAAGGGGCAAATCCACATCTGAGAGATGGGGCAAGCTGGCATATGCTAAACAGGAAAGTCATGTTAGTAGGTCAGTTGAGATTTTTCAAATTTTAGATGGATAGACTATCGAGGCCATACCTCGACAAAGTGCCAGATTGCACAATAGCCAAAATGGAACTTGGCAACTCAGATTGCAAACATGTATGTAAGAGGAAGATTAGGCAATCATTGGCCCAAACACTAACAGACACATTGCTCAAATTACACATACCCGCCATCTCACAGATGTCCAGAGTTAGGCCCTCACTCGAGCTTTGCCCTTGAAAATTCAATGTTTAAACACAAGTTGGACTAATAAATCCCAAAAAAAGGTTCGCAAACATCCTTACTAGATAATAAAGCAAACCCAACTTACCCTCATCTCTAGAAGCCTCACGTTGAAGGGCCCTTTCCGGACAGCCACTTCCTATATTCCGGCCAACAAAAATACACAATGAATGTCTATAAATATTCACAACACTACTCTGGTGAATGTTTGTCTTGTAATATACCACAAAAAATGCATTGAAATCACTCAAAACAGTTTACTAATGAGCATGGGGATGGCAAATCCACTCTAAATAGCCATCTTCAAGTTGACATTGAAAACATGTAGATTATTAGAGGAACAAAATAGACCCAGTGTAACATAACCAGCATAAAGGATACAGTGTTTTGGGCAATACACACCAACAGGGTCCTGTTGACCTGCAACATAGGAAGTGGTGTCCAAAGATGAAGCAGTGACTTGGCCTACAAAGAAAAAAGATGAAAGAAAGACATGCACTTGTATTAAAGTGGCTACAGCAAGGTTGACACATGCACTTACCTGCATCCAAAGAGTAGCTTGGCTCCTGAGGAGATGCTGGTGCCAATGGTGGTGCAGCTATCCAAAAGCAAAGTAAGGATTTAGGCATTGGTAATGTGCGGCACCAAATAAACCATGAATCAAGGTGTGTGTGAGCAGCTCAATCACTAATATTTAGACACCAAAAGTCAGATTACGCTGGGCCTGACAACTAGAGATTCCATTATTCAGCACTGCATGTCCCAACTTTGTGCAGTCAGATTTAAGAGTAGGGAAACCACAAAACACAGAGTGCCTTGGCGGGCCAGTGTGGCTTCCACATGTATCTGCAGATATATGCTAACACATGATTAAAAACGCAGGGAGATTCCTCCTATTACTCGTATGTGCACTGCCATACACCAATATGGCGTCCCACTAACCAACATAGACACCCATAAATAACACCCAAGGACAAGGTTACATGTGGGACCGGCACTATAACTCAGAAAATTAGTAGAGAAACAGCCAGGAAACAGTAAAGGAGAATAGAAAAAACCTCTTTATTGAATATTACACACACCCTCTAAGCTCAAATAGTACTACACCAAAAAATAGATAAAATCACACAACGTTGTGCTTAAAAAATGGGGGCCCCCCACACCGCACATGCGCCACCGCCTCAGATTCACAGCCACTACCCACACACGAGTCATGCACTAGGAACATGCACACCAGCCTTATGCAGGAAAGTCCATGACCTTGTTGGGCACCAACCGAAGGGATCTCTAATGGATGAATAAGCAGTCAATATAGGTACCATGTAGCAGCATTCCTCCACGGCTCAATAATATTATAAAGTGCTTAATGCAAAATTCAAAGATGGCCAGAGGTAAGGTATGGCAAGTAGGACAGCGTTTCTCATTTCACAGCAGATTTCATGAGCAGGTGGTCCCAACAATAAACCGCCCAAGCGTGTGTTGCCAAAATGGACTCCGCGGTGAAGGACACCATATGCCCAGCTGAACCGGAGTAAATACATGTGAGTGTCAGTGGCCGCATCAGCAATACTGTGTCAGTTAGCAACGCAGCTTCCACAGTGCGGACAAACCGCACACTGCCAACTCATGTCACGTTTCAAGCCTGTAGAGTTGCTAGCAGACTGACAAATGTACGTATGTACTTAGCTTAATGTAGTCACATGCTCACTGCTGTAGGCCACTTCAGACTTCAAGCTTCATACTGCTGTGCGCTGGCGTTCACACCATGAACCGGCCTTGTGCTTGATCCATATCGTCACAACGAGTAGTGGAGGGACATGAGGCGAGGAAGGGCCACCCACATCCGACGCGCGTTTCGCCCCGCCCACCGGGGCTTCGTCAGGGTGACGCCCGGCCAATCACAATGCCTCTTAAACTCGCGTAGTTAGGCTCCGCCCAGTGGACGTCCTTGTTTGTTTCCTGACGAGTACAACGTGTTCAGCCAATCAGTAAACCTCTGGCGTCGCACGGCTGAACCATCTCGTCACCTTATTTAGCTTGTTCAGCTGCTCACCTTCAAGCGCAGCTTTGGGGCCATCCACATCAGGCGTTCCTACACGCCCAGCCACGCATCTTATTCAGCTGCTCACATACAAGCGCAGCTTTGGGGCCATCCACATCAGGCGTTCCTACACGCCCAGCCACGCATCTTATTCAGCTGCTCACATACAAGCGCAGCTTTGGGGCCATCCACATCAGGCGTTCCTACACGCCCAGCCACGCAAGGGCATCAAAATTGGCACATATCGGCGACCTGATCGCCTTAACCACGGACATACTATGGCATGTTAAAAAACACTATGGGGCGTCATTATAACACACTCAGACAGACACATACATACAGGGTAAGGAGGAGCCAAACAGGCAATATAATATATTCTCTCTACACACTGAAAGTAAAATATAGAAAGGAAAAATGAAAACCACATACAATATACAGATAGGAGGGAAGAGAACACAAGGCCAAAAAGTACATCATGCACATCAAAAAGCACACAGCAAGGAAGCGCACCAGAGTATAGGAGTATAAGAGGAGCACAGGAGGAGCTCAGCGAGGAGAGGCCAGGGGGTTATAAAGATGTATATTAATATTAATATATATTTGGGGAAACGAGATAGCAAAGCCCCCAACCCCCAGCACCAACAGGTACAAACCCCATAAGATAAAGCTCCTCTGCATACACTGCCCTTGGGTCTACAGTTTTTTCTATTCTCCTTTACTGTTTCCTGGCTGTTTCTCTACTAATTTTCTGAGTTATAGTGCCGGTCCCACATGTAACCTTGTCCTTGGGTGTTATTTATGGGTGTCTATGTTGGTTAGTGGGACGCCATATAGGTGTATGGCAGTGCACATACGAGTAATAGGAGGAATCTCCCTGCATTTTTAATCATTGTTTAGGCTTGATTACAGGAGATGTAGTTACCTCCAATTGTGCAGGTGATTGACTCCCCCGGTCAGCCAGGTTTAGATGGAGATAGGTCTCTTTGATACTCTTGAATCTGGGCACCCCATGGGATTAGTTAATAGAAGGAAAGACCAGTAGGTGGGTCTGTACCTTACACTTCTCCCAGGTAAGCATTTAGTATTCCCAGGCGCCCATTGGCGTACGGATCGTTGTATCCTAGGATGGCATTCAAACTAGATAGGGGATGTCTTGCCAACATCCAGGCAGCATTTACAACAGAGGGAGAGTCTGTAACCACCAGTGAGGGGGGAGATATTCGAACACTGTTTAAGAAACACAAATCTTTGGTGATTAAACAATTGAAGCGATATTGGGATGTGTGTACTATTGAAAATGATATACAGAATTTAGTTATACCGAGGGGGTTGAGAGAACGGATAGTGCCAGCAGAGCACCTTAGAACAGAGCGCTTTATGGAGAAGTGGCAAAAGGTCTGTTTGGATCACGGGATACAGATAATGTCGTTAATAGTTGAAGAGGAAAGGTTGCAACTAGAGGAACTTGATACAGCGATAAGAGAGAGTTGCAACAAATTGGATTTGTTGGGGGATTCCCCTGACTTCCAAAAGTTGAATGACATGGTAAAGGCTGAGGTGGATAAGGTACAACGCTCAGTAAAAGAGATTAAACAGAGTAAATTTAGACGTGATAAAATGGAATTTGACTCAGGGAAGGTTTTTTCTGAGTTTAAAAATAGAGGGAGGCCATCCTCTCGTTATAAACAATGGAAGGAGATTTCAAGTGATCTCTCAGGGTACGAGACTGAAGTTTCGGACGAGAGTCCCCCCCCGCGCATCACGTAACACACGTAGGTCGGTGTCTTTTTTGGACCCGTCCGGAAAAAACGAAGACGGCGGGGGCGAAAGTGTCGCAAACAGAGTGAAGTCACTCAGGGGTATAAGGAAGCCGGCGAAAAAATGGCCGACTTAGATGGCGGGAGAGACGAATCATTATCCTTAAATATTATTAATTTGTCAGATTTTATACTGGATAAGGATCATATTTCAGTTCTCTCAAAGGGCCTGTCCTTCTCACCGGTGGCGGGCGGTGATGAATTTACGTTGTATAAGGACACGGCTTTGTTCTTACGGAAACTAATGTTTAGAGCTATGTATGCTGATGGAACTGACTTTACGTCACCGCCGTCGATACAGCCAGGTGAGATGGACATGCCGGGCGAGGACGATTTGGATGATCCAGTTCCGGATCTAATGCCAAATTTGGATAAGTTTAGGGCCAAATCAAAAAGATTTCCTCCCCTCTCCTTGAATCGCCACATTTCCCTCTTTTTTCAGCTGGTCCAGCGTGATCTCCGTGGGGTCGACTGGTCGAACCAAGGGTCGGTCAACAATTTAACTTCAGGTGAGAAGAGGGCCCTTTATGATCTGTCACGGGCCTCTAACATTGTGGTCCGCCCCAGTGACAAAGGGGGAAATGTGGTGATCCTCAGTGAAGAGTATTATGTGAAGGAAATTGAAAGCCAGTTATCTCAGAAAAATATCTATTCAACATTGACAGGGAACCCCTTTCCCAGGATGGTATCAATGTTGAATGACAAATTGGATTGGGCCGGGGAGGAGAGGTTTCTTACCCCCAAAGTACTCGAGTTTCTAAGAATAAAGGACTATAATGTCCCGGTTCTATACACTATACCAAAGATCCATAAGGATCCAGTGGCCCCGCCGGGCAGGCCCATCGTATCGGGGAGTGGAGGCCCACTTGAAGGCGTCGCACGCTTTGTTGATGAAAATCTAAAGCCACTTGTCAGGATACTCCCATCCTTTGTTTTGGACAGCAGTGACGTGTTGCGTCGGCTTATGTCCTTTACCCTAGAGGATGGGTGGCTCCTGGCAAGTATCGACATCGAAAGTTTGTATACCTCCATTCCCCATGCGGTGGGCCTGGAGGCGGCAACATGGTTCTTAGATGAACTGGGCCCATGCGAGGCCGCATACAATGAATTTGTGATAGAACTCTTGGACTTTGTCCTTAAAAACAACTACTTTCGATTCAATGGCAAGTACTATCATCAGGTCAGTGGCACTGCCATGGGGGCGGCCTGTGCTCCATCATACGCGTGCCTACACCTGGGGCGGTGGGAGAGCTTGGAGGTGTTTGGGCGGGCGGATTTTGGGGCACGGGTCGCCCTATGGCTTCGCTATATTGATGATGTACTTGTAGTATGGCGGGGCACCCCGGTAGAGTTTGACGAGTTTGTGACATCATTAAACAACAATGATAGAAATATCCGCCTTACGTACAAAATTGGGCCTGTTGAAGTTGAATTCTTGGACTTACGTATTAGGTGTGAGGGTAAGAGGTTGGTTACTACCACTTTTCGGAAGCCCACTGCGGGCAATACACTTTTACATTTTAATAGCCACCACCCCACACCACTAAGACGTGGAATTCCTTTGGGCCAGTTTTTGCGTATCCGCAGAAACTGTAGCTCTGATGAGGACTACAGAAAGGAGGCCCGACAATTGACCAAGAGGTTTAGAGCAAATGGGTACCCTCATAGACTCCTAAGAACATGTGCCAAAAAGGCGTGGAACAGGACACGGGTTGACCTACTGAAAGTCAAGTCTCCCATGGCCCGGCTGAGGGATGATGGGCAGCAGATTCGCCTCATCACTCAGTACGGGGCTCATTGGGAACGCTTTCGGGGGATTTTGGAGGCCCATTGGCACGTGTTGGCACTTGACCCTATAGTGGGGAAATTGGCGGGGCCGCGTCCCCTATTTACTGCCCGTAGAGCTAAAAATATGCAGGACATGCTAGTACATAGCTAATATAAATCAAAATCTGATATGGACATTCGCTCAATAGAGAAGCTGAATGGGTCCTTCAAATGTGGCCACTGTAGTGCCTGTAGGTACATGGAGAAAACTAGTAGTTTTACAGGTACCAGTGGTTCTATCCCTCGACAGATAAAGGGCTTCATTAATTGTGCTACCTCAATGGTCGTGTACATGCTCACCTGCCCGTGCGACAAAAAGTACGTCGGTAAGACCAAACGGGAACTGAGGGTGCGGGTAGGTGAGCATGTGCGGGATATCAAAAATCTGAATGAAAAGAGCCCAGTGGCAGAACATTTTAAGTTGTGGCACAGGGGTGATCCCAAGGACCTCCAAGTATGCGGCATCTTTGTCCTCAGGAAAACAGGGAGGAGGGGGCACTGGGAGCAGAGGCTTTTGCAGCAGGAGTCACGGTTCATCTATGAATTGGGGACTCTGGTGCCCCATGGACTAAATACGGACCCCGGCCTAAATGCCTTTCTTTAGGTGAGTATATTTGGAGGATTCATTGTAACCCCCTATCCATTAGTTTATTTTATTTTATTTCAATTTTCGGGGGTTCCTTTGCTAGGTTAGATGAATTATGATAATGAAGGGCTGTAGACCCAAGGGCAGTGTATGCAGAGGAGCTTTATCTTATGGGGTTTGTACCTGTTGGTGCTGGGGGTTGGGGGCTTTGCTATCTCGTTTCCCCAAATATATATTAATATTAATATACATCTTTATAACCCCCTGGCCTCTCCTCGCTGAGCTCCTCCTGTGCTCCTCTTATACTCCTATACTCTGGTGCGCTTCCTTGCTGTGTGCTTTTTGATGTGCATGATGTACTTTTTGGCCTTGTGTTCTCTTCCCTCCTATCTGTATATTGTATGTGGTTTTCATTTTTCCTTTCTATATTTTACTTTCAGTGTGTAGAGAGAATATATTATATTGCCTGTTTGGCTCCTCCTTACCCTGTATGTATGTGTCTGTCTGAGTGTGTTATAATGACGCCCCATAGTGTTTTTTAACATGCCATAGTATGTCCGTGGTTAAGGCGATCAGGTCGCCGATATGTGCCAATTTTGATGCCCTTGCGTGGCTGGGCGTGTAGGAACGCCTGATGTGGATGGCCCCAAAGCTGCGCTTGTATGTGAGCAGCTGAATAAGATGCGTGGCTGGGCGTGTAGGAACGCCTGATGTGGATGGCCCCAAAGCTGCGCTTGTATGTGAGCAGCTGAATAAGATGCGTGGCTGGGCGTGTAGGAACGCCTGATGTGGATGGCCCCAAAGCTGCGCTTGAAGGTGAGCAGCTGAACAAGCTAAATAAGGTGACGAGATGGTTCAGCCGTGCGACGCCAGAGGTTTACTGATTGGCTGAACACGTTGTACTCGTCAGGAAACAAACAAGGACGTCCACTGGGCGGAGCCTAACTACGCGAGTTTAAGAGGCATTGTGATTGGCCGGGCGTCACCCTGACGAAGCCCCGGTGGGCGGGGCGAAACGCGCGTCGGATGTGGGTGGCCCTTCCTCGCCTCATGTCCCTCCACTACTCGTTGTGACGATATGGATCAAGCACAAGGCCGGTTCATGGTGTGAACGCCAGCGCACAGCAGTATGAAGCTTGAAGTCTGAAGTGGCCTACAGCAGTGAGCATGTGACTACATTAAGCTAAGTACATACGTACATTTGTCAGTCTGCTAGCAACTCTACAGGCTTGAAACGTGACATGAGTTGGCAGTGTGCGGTTTGTCCGCACTGTGGAAGCTGCGTTGCTAACTGACACAGTATTGCTGATGCGGCCACTGACACTCACATGTATTTACTCCGGTTCAGCTGGGCATATGGTGTCCTTCACCGCGGAGTCCATTTTGGCAACACACGCTTGGGCGGTTTATTGTTGGGACCACCTGCTCATGAAATCTGCTGTGAAATGAGAAACGCTGTCCTACTTGCCATACCTTACCTCTGGCCATCTTTGAATTTTGCATTAAGCACTTTATAATATTATTGAGCCGTGGAGGAATGCTGCTACATGGTACCTATATTGACTGCTTATTCATCCATTAGAGATCCCTTCGGTTGGTGCCCAACAAGGTCATGGACTTTCCTGCATAAGGCTGGTGTGCATGTTCCTAGTGCATGACTCGTGTGTGGGTAGTGGCTGTGAATCTGAGGCGGTGGTGCATGTACGGTGTGGGGGGCCCCCATTTTTTAAGCACAACGTTGTGTGATTTTATCTATTTTTTGGTGTAGTACTATTTGAGCTTAGAGGGTGTGTGTAATATTCAATAAAGAGGTTTTTTCTATTCTCCTTTACTGTTTCCTGGCTGTTTCTCTACTAATTTTCTGAGTTATAGTGCCGGTCCCACATGTAACCTTGTCCTTGGGTGTTATTTATTAGATATGCTAACACATCTCTGGCTTCCCACATAGCTACACATGTTTGGGCCTTGGTATTTAGTTGATGAGAGGGTTAAACTGGGCGTGAAATTAGTTCCCAGGCCCATATTACTAATCCGAAAATGTGTTAAAAACTATTGTTTGAGGTGCTCCCACACCCATTTATTCAAAACAAACCATCCCATTAATTCGTGATAAATACCTTCAATGGCAGACTGGGTTAGGCTTGAGGTTGGTTGAAGGGCAGGAGTTGGGGTGTCCTCCTCCCCCGAATCATGGACATCACCATGTGCACCTATGCATAAAGCAACAGACAGGAAAGTAAAACATTTATGAGGTATAATGTACTAGTTCACATGTCCTACTGTTAGTTGCCCAGAAAGAGACAAAGCAAATCACATACATTAACATCACCAGAAAAAAATTAAAAAAAAAGATGTACCTTCTGCCCAACCTGTGGTGTCATCCCCAGTATCCACACCCTGCAGCCGAATGAGGGGAATTTTGGACTTCAGCATCTCCTCATATGGCCTGTAGGTACTCTTTGGACCCTGGAAGGTCCCACTCTCGACCTGAAGATCATGCTTCATCTTTTGCATGAGGGCCCTTTTCAAAGTGTAGAAGCATTTCTTGCAGGATGGGCCACTACGTGGGTATTGAGCACTGCTAGTAAGCTCCTCACCAATGGCATCCCACAATTTGCTCCTTATTTGCTTGCCTATAGACTGGCTTTGGGAGCCAAAGATTTGCTCCCATTTTTCCAGGGTAAGACGCACAAGAGTATTGTTATCCGCCAAATTAAATTCTGGCTCCCTCTTGGCAAATGGGCGCATGGCCTTGGGTGCAGGCTCACCTTCGGCCTGGGCCCTTTTCCTTAAGGGAGGTCTGCGCACAGCACCCGACACACTCCTACTTGGGCCAGCTGTGGCCAGCAGATGTCCAGAATTTGGCTCCATCCTGTAGCTGCACACACCACTAGCCAACACACAAGCACGCATACAAACTACAGAATGGCAACAAGATCTTTTGGGGGTGGCAGGTTTTATGTGCTCTAATAACCAATCACAAACAGGTCCACTTAATTGCTTCACACATACTGCCCAGGTGCTTGTAGCAACAGCTCCACTGCAATGACTGCTGTTTGTTTGAAGCATGTGTGGAAGCCAATTAACTAATTAGAGACCTCATTATGCAAACAACACAACCAAAGACAACAATGTAATCAGGTATATTAAACACTTGTTAAATGTGGCTCTACAAACGGCTATTTAATTTGAGAGCAGCTTACCTTTGATTGGTCCCAAACGGAATGTTCAAACATGTCCGCTAAAGCACGCAAGTATCTGCTCGCGTACACTAGTATGTTTTAGCGTACGCATGTGCAAACCGTTTCTAGCACACCTGGGTCACCTTATTGCAGACAGGAAATAGCATAGCAACGCAAAAGGCGGCAAAGCGGACCAGTCCTTTCCCAAAGTTAAGCACAAAAGGCTTTATTTGACAACCTTCTTATATTGTTACACTGTGGCAAAGGCTGTGGTGTGGTGCTTTGTTCCCTTAGTTCATTTTACTGTCTGGCTGGGTTTGGGCCTTACTCTTGTTGGGTGATTTCTGACATCAGTGCTGTTTCTTTAGGAGATTTATTTTGTTGGCATATGCTAATATTGTGTAGCATACAGCAAGTGAGGATTGATTTTGGGGCCTTTTGTGGGTTATGCAGCAAATCCCCTCTTGGTTGTGCCTAACTTAGAAAGCACACTTTCAGCAGTCTGGTGGTTCTGACCACTATAGATCTGGTTTTGTGGTGAGCTGCATTGCTGTGATTGTGTGAGGAGTGTGTTTGTGTCTGTGGTGTGTTTGTGGATTTATTTTGTTTTGCCTTCATTTGGATATCTGGTCAGTGAGTGTGAGATGGATAAGAGGGTGATGTATGGGTTCTGGGTGTATGGATGTGGTAGAATGCTGGAAAAACAGGAGGCCAGGGAGGAGGGTGCTGTGAGGCTTAGGGCACCCCGATCCTTTGGCATCCGTCTTTCAGCGTGGGATTTAAGTGACGAGCAGATCAGAAGCCGCTTTCGTCTGAATCGTGCAGCACTACAGTCCCTATATGATCAGATTAATACCAAAATCGAGCCATCCACCAAACGCACCCAATCCATTCCAGGCATAGTTCGCCTATGTGCCACGCTTAATATTGTGGCACGAGGGAATTTCCAGGCAACCTCTGCTCTCCTCAGCGGGATCAGCCAGGCTACAATGAGCAGCATATTTATCCAGGTAGTACTGGCTATTTGTGACCTTATCCCTGTTTACATCAAATTTCTTGAGGATGCGGATGAGGTTGCCCAAATCAAGCATGCATTCTATCGCATGGGAGGGATTCCGAATGTGCTAGGGTGCGCGGATGGTACACATATCCCTTTCATTATCCCCTTTCATCCCCTGCATTATAGGAATAGGAAGCAATACCATTCCATGAATGTCATGGTGGTCTGTGACCATGATATGAAGCTGCGGGCCGTGAGATCTGGCTTCCCCGGCTCATGCCACGACTCTTACATGCTCCAGCAGTCAGTCCTGTGCCGGATGTTTGAGAACAATGAAATGCCACCTGGCTGGCTACTGAGTAAATAAATAACCATGACAAAGTATTTGGTTAAAAATATGTGGCCTAGTAACCTAAATTTAAAATTTTGCGAAAAATAACATGTACTAGTACTAATTGCTGTCTCTCTCATTGTGTTTATTCCACAGCGGATAAGGGATATGGGCAGAGAACGTGGGTCATGACTCCGGTCAGAAACCCATAGACCTCTGCCCAACGACGCTACAATGCAGCACATCGCAAAACCAGAAGCATTGAGGAAAGAACCATTGGACTGCTGAAAGGGCGCTTTCTGTGTTTGGCACGCCCAGGGGGAGAAATGTTGTACAGTTCACAAAAGGTCTCCAAAATTAAACCCAGACTGGATTTGATCTAAGGGAAAGCATGATCACTTCGTTTTCTCGGTAAGCTACCTCACCTTCACTATAACACAAGCACTGCACTACAGGGGAACTATTTGTTGGATCCAATCATAAGGGTGGGTGTGAAAGTTGACCCAAACCACTATACGGGGAGGTGTGTAAGTTGACCCAAACCACTATAAGGGGGGTGTGAAAGTTGACCCAAAGCAGTATAAGGGGAGGTGTGTAAGTTGACCCAAACCACTATAAGGGGGGGTGTGAAAGTTGACCCAAAGCAGTATAAGGGGAGGTGTGTAAGTTGACCCAAACCACTATAAGGGGGGGTGTGAAAGTTGACCCAAACCACTATAAGGGGGGGCGTGAAAGTTGACCCAAACCACTATAAGGGGAGGTGTGTAAGTTGACCCAAACCACTATAAGGGGGGGTGTGAAAGTTGACCCAAACCACTATAAGGGGGGGGTTTGAAAGTTGACCCAAAGCAGTATAAGGGGAGGTGTGTAAGTTGACCCAAACCACTATAAGGGGGGGTGTGAAAGTTGACCCAAAGCTGTATAAGGGGAGGTGTGTAAGTTGACCCAAACCACTATAAGGGGGGTGTGAAAGTTGACCCAAGCCACTATAACGGGGGGTGCGAAAGTTGACCCACAGCACTATAAGGGGAGGTGTGTAAGTTGACCCAAACCACTATAAGGGGGGGGTGTTAAAGTTGACCCACATAACAATTAGGGGTGTTGTGCAAGTTGACAAAAATTGACCCTAAAAAAAAAAAACAATGTCATTAAATGCTACAAACCAAAATTAGTAATAAAAACTAACCACACTTTTTCTTCTTTTGTAGGCACCATGAAGAGAAAGCCACACTTGTTTAAATTTTTATTTAAAGCAAAAAACACAAAAAAAATAAATAAATAAATAAACCAAGAAACATGGTGCAATGTGTTTACTACTGACGGTCCTAACATTGATTTCAATCCAACAGCAAACCAATGCTCAGGCGCTGTCTTGAATAGCGTGTGAAAAAATTACAGCGCCTATAAAGCAGATCTGAAACATCATATTCACCAATGTAGGCATTCTTCCCAACAACACCAGATAGCGACTGAGGAGGCCTGCTATAGCGAACCACAGGCGTTCGTGGCGTACGCTAGCGGCGCTCACAGCGCCGCACTTCAGGTGCTCATCTGTCGCTACCTGGCGCTAGTACTGAATCGACCTCCACGCTGCCTGGGACGATGTCCTGTGAGCCACGGCCCCGTGCGCGCCGCCATGTTACAATTGGCTTGGTACAGCCTCTTGGGACTTGTATATATTGATTCCTATGAAATGAATTATTAATAGTAACACTAATACTAACTTATTTTTGACATTATTATGGAGTGCACCATAATGTTATGCATTGGAAAATTTTTAAGGATGCAGCACCCAGGCTTTTGTATTGTTGGAAACTTGGAATTATCTGAATTTTTTTTTTTTCGGGAGTGCTGGACCATTAATAATTGTTTCAGCAACCCAACAACAGACAGGAATTCCCTACCCCAGAAGCTGCACATTGCTATCTCCATGAGATTCCTGATCTAAACGAGAGACCAGCGATCCTATTAATTGCTGGAAGAAACAGTTTGAATGTACAGAAAGTTTATGATTTATTCCGTGATCCAGATGATGAACCATATACCCACAAACTAGGCCTGGGGGTTTATTCATCAAGGGGTAGGTAGTGCCTCGTAGCGACAGGTAGCGGACGGTGAACACCGGGCACTGTACGCAATACCACATTTATCAAAGCGATCCGGTGAGTGCCATGTATCCGATTCATCATCACAGACGGCTCAGCGTTTACCATCGGCACGCTGGCTTCCAGAGCGCCTGATATTACCTTTCACTACCTGTCGCTCTCCCATACATTTCAATGGACGTTGCCTTTCTTCTCTTTAAACAGGGTTTTCTTTTAATTTTTTTTTTTTTTTTAATCAAATCATTTTGTGACCTCTCCTGGCCTATTTAAAGTCATTTTTGAAAACGTTTTTGACTTTTTAAATTTGTATGCAGAATTTTCATTACAGGTCCGGTATTAAAGTGTTAATGTCACAATGTAATAACAATGTAATTCCATATGTTTTCGCTTTGTTACTAGTGGTTATGTGTTCAAAAACGGACTTTAATCTCACAGCTTCTGGCGCTGTGGGCTACAGCAACCCAATTTTGAGTGTCGGCACTGTGTGAGGCTGTGTTTTTGATGAATATGGTTTGAGACGCTCACACTGACCAGTCGCTACCATTCGCTCCCATATAGCTCTGTACTGGTGTCTGTTCGCTCCCATATAGGTCTGTACTGGTGTTATAGCGACTCACACATCAAATTCATCAATGCCGGCGCTCGGAAACAGTGACCCATAGCCGATTACAGCGGCTACTAGCGGTCGCTCTGAACGCCTCACTACAGACGCTCATCTGCTGGTACCTGGCGCTAGTAATGAATCAGCCTGCTGGACTGGGCGATTGTAGGAGACATCCATACAGAACAAGCAAGCATATGGAAAATAACACATGATGACAATGACTCTGTCTACAAAGGCCCTTATTTAACAAGGGATAGCGACAGGTAGCGACGGGTGAGCGGCCGGTAATGACGGGCCCCGCCACGAGAACGCCGGCTCCCCACCACAATCACACATTTATCAAGCCAATTCTGCTTAGCGACTGAGATAGCGCCAGATAGCCACTCATTCATCATTATTCCAGCCTCAGCCCACAGCGCCAGCGTCCGACCTTGAACAACGACAGGTATGACCTCTCGCTACCTGGCACTCTCCAATGCATTTCAATGGAACAATCTTTAAATATTCAAAATTAATTGTTATGATTTTTTTTTTTTTAAATGTGAAAAATTCTGTGACCACTTCTGCCATTTTAGATAATTTTTTTAAGGTAAAAAAAAAATGTACAGAATTGATATTACAGGTCTGATATTAATGTATTCGTATTACAAAATGTTTTGAAAAACATGTTTTTTTCAAAAAATATGGTTGTTTGGGGGTTAAAAAACTACTTTTAACCCATCGCCGCCAGCGCTCTGGGGTTTAAACAAGCATTTCACAGCGTGAGAATTTTTGGAGCGTGATTTGTTAATGAATATGCTGGGAGCCGTTCGCTATGGCCGTTCGCTGTCATGCGCTCCCATACAGTGCGGAACCTGTCAAACAGCGACTCCTAACCCCGTATTCAACATTACCGCACACCGACTGAGTCGCTGTCAACAGCTGAACAACGGCCAAGCACAGCGAATACTAGCGGGCGCTGTGAAAATAACGCTACTGTCGCTACCTGGCGCTATTAATGAATCGGCCTCATAGACTCCGGCGCTCTGGAGTTCTGATAAGCATTTTTCAGTGCCGGAGCTTTGTGAGGATATTTTTTTAATGAATATGTTGTGAGTTGCACTGACCAGTCGCTAACATTCGCTCCCATACAGCGCTGTACTGGTCAAATAGCAACTTCTCACAATGTATTCATCATTACTGCACAGCAACTGAGTAGCTATGAACTAGCGACCCACGGCCGAACACAGCGAATACTAGTGGGCGCATTGAAATGCCTGCTACAGACGCTCATCTGTCGCTACCTGGCATTAGTGATGAATCAGCCTGCCCGTATTTCTCATTTCAACAACACCTGGGTAGCACTGTCTACACAGAACAACAAAAGAACTGTTAATCAAGAATTAAAGGTGAACCCACCTAAAGTCACAAATCAGACTTCACCAGAGTTCATATCAAAATGAGTTTGCCACCTGACCACCTTATGCTGCCAAGAGCAATGCAGGATTTAAAGATATACATGTGTCAGTAATATCTGCAACAGAGGTGTCTTTTCTAAAACTAACTTTAGTCCTTTCAAAGCTATTCTTGACATTCATACTAAAAGTCCATGTACTGACAAAACAGGGGATGAAAGACTTAAAATGTTACAGCACCTGCTACCCGCTTACAGTCATTCTATCTGGCCATCATACAACTGCTTTTACAACACTCCTACTTCTCACAACTTCCAACAGGGGACCCTGATGCCAATTATACACCCCCACTCAGGGAAGAGGTCACATATATTTGTCTGTTTCCATGACAAGCTAATGGTGGGAAGCTATTTACAGGATTGTCTGCCAACTAGTATTGTAACTTGAACGTTAGAAATGGAAACCTACTGGATTACAAATATGGGTGGCCTAGAGCAGTTTCTCCAGTCTTAACATGGGTTGCACATAAGATTAATCAAACAGCTGACTCTTCAAAGTGGACCTAAACCCAGGATTTTCATTATCGCAGGTTTTGGTCCTCCATGAACCCCAGTTGCAGTGCATAGGCTCAGCTCTAGTACAATCAGCTTCTCCGGCTTTGCATATTAATATCCGGCTGAAGAAACTGAATATAATGCCAGCCATACACATCGGCAGCATGCGGCATCAATAGCACCCTCCATCTGTGTGCATGCATTATGGTAAGCTTTAGTGTCAGAAAGGGAAGCCTCTAATAACAAACATGAGAGGACTGCTCCCCTCCAGGATTTCTTTTTATCTGGAGGGGAATGCTTCCCCCAATGCCTATGAATAGCTTTCTTCGTGGCCCATAAGAGGATAAGGACGGCTTTTTGATTATTTATCTGGATGGGCAGGTTTCCATTTGCGAGGAGTAACTCTTGGGCAGATGGAATGCAGTCAGCTCCACATATCGATTTAAGGATTAAGATTGTTACCTCCCAAATAGTTTTTACTGGCTTACAATCCCACCAGATATGAAGTACTGTGGCTTTTTCTTTTCTGCACCACCAACAGTATAGTAATTATAGTAATCTATTTATTAATTTATGAGCAAAGATGCGAAGGCAGGAATCAAGAATATTTCCGGCCACTTAATTACCATATCCCCTGTGCTGAAGGATGTTACCCATTTCCTTGCATAGGTGGGTAGGGCAACTGCGTGAGTTAAAGTAAGGGTATTATAAAAATAAGATTATCTCTTCATTTGACAGGGGATGTTTAGCAGTAATGATTGTAAGGGATTAGGTGTCAAATGATCTGTTGGAAGTTTCAGAGTTTTCATATAGTTATTCACTTTATTTAATATTTATATTTTAGAAAGTTTTTAGTGTCTGTGTATTCAATTTTTGGTTTACCATCATCCGATTTATATAATAAAAATGAAAGGGTCTCAGGTAGAAAGATAAGCTTATCTGACAAACGGGGGTTTTACAAAGCAAGATCCCACTATGGGATGCTCCGGGGGGGGGGGGGGGGGATTGGATTTTGGTCTGATTTAATGGATTAAAGACCACTACAAGAGATTAAACCAGTTCTTATCAGTTAGCCGTACACTGTCATTATTTACTTGCATCTCTGCATAATCTTTCAGATGTCCCAAATTAACAAAATTTATAAACAAGTTTGATACCACAAGGTAAAATGTAAGATGCGAACGGTTAATTGTGCTATTGGCTGAATTAATTTTGTTCCTTCATTTGCAGTTCCTAATAGTGGCATCAGACAACTCCAGAAGGGGTGTGTTTTGTCTCAACGTGCATACACGCCCGCACATAGCGCACACCTGCACTCCCAAAGCACACCTAGTCATCTAGGTGGGTTGGCAGGTAGGTAGGTGGGTGGGTGGTTGAGCAAACTGGTGGGCAACTAGGTTGATTGGTGGGCAGGTAGTTACAGGGGGCTCTCAGTGCTGGGTGGCTGGGGAGAGGTGGGAGGGAGCAGAGACCGCAGCGCTCTCTCACAACATCAGCCTGGGAGGAGAGCAGGGGAAGGGGGCAGAGGCCACAGCACTCTCTCCTGGCATTGGCCAGGGAGAGGTGGAAGAAGGGCAGAAGCTGCAGCGTTCTCTGCTGGCATCGGTCAGGGAGAGGTGGGAGGGGGCAGAGGTTGCAGCACTCTCTCCAGGCATCATCCCTGGAGGAGAGCAGGGGAAGGGGGGAGACATGGAGCTCTCTCCCAGCATCAGTCCAGGAGGAGAAAGGGGGAAGGGGGGGAGACACGCCGCTCTCTCCCGGCCTCAGCCTGAGAGGAGAGAGGGGAATGCGACAGAAACCGCTGCGCCCTCTCTTGCCATTGGCCTGGGAGGAGATCGGTGGAAGGGGGGCAGGCGGCACAGCCTTTCTCCCAGCATCAGCCCAGGGGAGAGCAGAGGAAGGGAGGTGGCAGACAGGCATCGCTCTGAACAAGGAGGAGGGTACAGGACCTTAGGAGGGGAAATTAGACATTCATTCATGCCTGGCCAAGCTGATTGGGGACAGAATAAAAAAATGAATGTCATTGGCTGAACCTGTAAACCCGGATATCTCAGCCATTTTTGCTTCAATTAAAAAATGGAAAACAGTTTAGGACAGTGCCAAATGTGTCAAAAGTGTCTGCATCACTGTACAATTTTATGCTATAATTCATGTCGTAATGTATTTCTTTACAGGTTGGCACCACCTGCTGGCCATTTTTTTGTTTATACATTTTTATTTATAACCTGCACAACAATGAAGAAATGAAAAAAGAAATCTTCCCCACCTAAACACATACAGGACATCACACGCACACACTCACACACACAACACATTTATACTGATCTGCTAATGGCCTTGTTAACCTGTACGAGAAATATTGTTCAGCCCGGGGGGGGGGGGGCGACCCGGGGGGGAGGGGGTGCGAGCCGGGGGCGTTTCTAATTGCTAGTGGAGTTAGTGGAGTTGGAGCCTCTCAAATCTGCTCAAATTTGTTTGGTCATCCCCTGGCCTGGTAGGTACAAGATAAGTTTCCCATTTACTAGGTTTTTCCAACCTGGCAAGGTTATTTTGTTTGGGTGCTTCCGGTTTAGCAATATACATTTCCTTTCATAATACGTTAATAAGATGGTAGATGGTTTTTTGCAGGCCCTTCTCCAGCATAGGCTTGACCACACTTTTGGACCATAAATTTGGATACCTCTTCCCAGAACAACGAAATCAGAGGGCATTTCCAAATCATATGAAGCAGGGTGCCGGGCCTAGTGCCACATCTCGGACATAAATCTGACTCCAGCAGGGCCATTCTTTTAAGTCTGACCAGGTCAAATAGGCCCGGTGCAGCCACTTGACTTGGATCAGTCTATCTTTTGAGTCTAAAAGTGAGGAGTAAAGGTTACCCACTGCCTCCTTCCAGTCCTCTTGGTCCAGATCTGGAATCAGGGTCCCCTACTTACCCAGAGTTTATCCAGAGGGAAAGACTGAAATGAGATAAGGGTGCTATAAAGTGTTGAGGTGGGTTTATTAAGATCCACCAATGATTCGATTAACTGTAACCCGTCTAGAGGGATCTGAGCTAAGAGTATGCCAGAGCTGCAAATAATGAAAGAAATTTCTTGCCGATAGTGCAAACTTTTGGCATATCTGCTCATATTATTATTATTATTATTATTATTTATTTATGTAGCGCCATCATCTTCTGTAGCGCTTTACAAGGTATGATTACAGACAAGGTAAAACATATAGTACAGGGAACAATACAAAATTAGATGCCACAAGGTTTAAACCAAGTGTTGTGAACACAGGAGACAATAGGAAGGAGTGCCCTGCCCTTGCAAGCTTACAGTCTAAAGGATGGGGTGGAGACAAAAGGGGCGAGGTCACAAATGGTAGAGCTTGAGTTGGGCTGCATGTGCCATTTGAAGTTTATGGGAATTGCTTAAGCCAGGCCATATGCTTGTCTGAAGAAGTGAGTTTTGAGGGCAATTTTAAAAGCTTGGAGTGATGGAGAGTGGCAGATCGAGCGGGGAAGTGCATTCCAGAGAAGTGGGGAGGCATGGGAGAAGCCTTGAAGGCGGGAGTGCGAGGAAGTAACAAAGAAAGTGGACAGGAGAATGTCAGAGGCAGAGCGAAGGTTGCGCTTGGGTTGGTAACGCAGGATCAGAGAGGAAATGTAGGAGGGGGCCTGGTTAGAGAGTGCTTTGTAGGTTAGCATTAGAAGTTTGAAATGAACTCTTTAGGAGACAGGTAACCAGGGGAGGGATTGACAGAGGGGGGCAGCACTGGAGACGTGAGAGGAGATGTAGATGAGTTGAGCATGAGTGAATGTAAGGTGTGAATGAGAGAGTGGAGTCCAGAATGACGCCCAGGCACTGAGCTTGCCGCGCCCATAAGTAATGCCACTCAATTGAGTCAAAAGCCTTTTCGTTATCTAGTGAGACAACCACCCTAGTCCCAACATTATCATGCCTTATTTGAAGATTATTAAACAACCTCCTTAAATTGATGTTTGTCATTCAGCCTGGCATAAAACCAGATTGATCTGCCCCTATAAGCGAGAGTATTACCCTATTTAGGTGTAGTGTCAGAATCTTGGCAAGAAACATTGGCATCCTGGTTCAGGAAAGAAATTAGCCAATATGAACTACAGGTGTCTGGAGGTTTCCTGGATTTACTGATCCAGATTATGGTCACCTGCGCAAAAGATTCAGGGAGGGTTTCCGATTGCAGGGCCTCTGTGAAAACTTCCAGCAATATCGGTGCTATGACTGCGCTATTCTTCTTGGTTAAACATTAACGCCATTGCTTTAATGATTTCATCACAGATTATCGGACTAACCAGTATTCCTCTCTCTTAATTTGACAAGGATGGGAAGTTTATAAAGGCAAGTAAGACAGCCAGATCATCCATTCATACTGGAGAAACCTGTAGTACTCATAGAATTGTTTAGACATTCCCTCAGAGTCTGTGATGAATTGGGTCTGACTAGTAATACCTGCTATTAAAGTTTGCTGACTCTCTGCCCTAGAAAGGTATGCCAAGGTTCTTCCCCCCTCTCAAAAATAATTTGCTGTTTGAATAGCAGACTCTTCCTGGTGGATTCAGTTAATGCAAGGCTCTGCCATCTCTGCAAATTTCCCTTCTGCCTCAGCTATTTTTACCTCTAATTCTCTAGTAGATCTCCCTCTCTTAACCCTGACCCCTTTAATAGCGCTAATAGTGCTACCTCTAACGAGGTGGGAAGGAAGCCACCTTAACCATGATCTCCTGGAGAATAAAATGCATGCATAAAACAAATCGACCCATAGGGTCACAGTGGACTGTAATGAGAGCAAAGGGTAGATATTTAGCCACCAGGACCTAAACACCCCTGGCATAATTAGAGTAATGAAAGTGGAATAATTTTTTTTTTAATGAACATTGACTTCCAGCCCACCAAGTGGGTCTCCTGCAATATTATAATGTGAGGGATAAGACGCTTCTGATATTGGATCACAGTGAATCTCTTTATCCTGTCATTGAGCCCTTGCACGTTCCACAAGATCACTTTACACTCCATCCAGACTGAATCAGTAAAATGTATATACCAAGAAAACGATTAGCAGCTCTCTTTTAACTTATTTACAGTGAACATTTACCAACACCCACCCGGCTCTGCCAAACCCAACTGTATCTTAATACCTTAACCTATTAACAAACAATAAACATTGGTTAACAATAGTGCCTTGAGATCATATATGCTACGGCAGGCCATCAAAGGATGATGAAGAATGCATAATCCCCCAAGAATCCGGACCTCCTGCGATCAGGGGGGAACAAAGGAAAAAGAAAGGGGGGATCAGGACCAGGGGGTGAGAAGGGGGAAGGAGGAGAGAGAGGGAGAATTAGGAAGGAAAGCGGGGGGAGAGTGGAAGGCAGGGTCACCCAAACACATGGATCAGTACAGGGATGCCCCTGCCCCCAGTGCTACCCCACCCCCAAAAGGGGAGGGGTTAAAACTTCTGAATGCCCAGGGTATTACCGACCAAGCTTGCCCCGGCCAGTGTAGGCACCCAACCGAGGCATGTGAGTTCACCACTGGCCGTAGCCTCTCTGAAGCTCCAGCCTCACTGGGCAACAAACAATGGGTGTTCCAACTTGTGCTGCATCATCCAAGAAGTCAGCAAAAACAGGACCTCTAGCATCAGGTAGCGAATCCACCCAGTAATTTGCCTCCTCTGCTGTGAGAAAAAATGTTGTGGTAGTTCCAACTTGCACTCACAGTTTAGCAGGGAATATCATGGCGTATTTGATGTTTTTCCTCTGGAGGCCTGTCCTCACCTCAAGTGTGGCACTGCTTCTGCACTTCAGATGTAAAGTGGGGGAAGAAGGTTAATCTTGTACCATTATACAGGATATCCCACTGCTTCCGAGCAGCCGCTAGTATGGTGTTGCGCTCTTTAAAGCTCATCAACTTCAGAATGAATGGGCAAGGGGGACCCAGGGTGGGGGGTGGCTAAACGGAATCCTGTGCGCTCACTTAACCACAAAGAAGGGTTAGAGACCCTCCAGTGCCAGAACCTTTTGGATGAGGTTTTCAACAAAGTTCTCAGCGGTATCCCCTTCCGCCTTCTCTGGTATTCCCAGTATTCTGATGTTATTGCAGCGCCTTCGGTTCTCTGAGTCCTCCGCCCACTCTGTGAGGGCCTTCACTTGACTCTTCAGGGATTCAACTGCCGCAGCCACCAATGACAAACCATCCTCTGCCTCCGTAATTTTTCTTTCTGACTCAGGCGCCCTATCTCTTATTTTGTCTAGGTCATGCTTGAAGTAACTACTGCTGGTTATGAAAATTCTTTGTAAGGACACTTTGACAGCATTATCAGGTTTAGAAGTGGGAGAAACCGGACACTCCCCCGCTGACTCGGCAGTTGTTTGTGTGTCGCAATGTAGTTGCACCGTGCACCTCTACTTATTCTCTTTCATATAGAGGAGAGCTCCCGACTCATTCCACAGTTTTCCCCCTTATATCTCAGGCCAGCTATCAAGCTAATGCAAGTAGTCGGAGAGAGGGGATAACAGCAGGCAGTCACCCCAAGTATCACTTCACCAAAGAAAGGAAAGATGCCGATTTAAAATGGGGTGGTTGAATGATTTTAGCACCCAGTGATGTAATGATTTGCACTCGATGGTTAAATGAGCTTAACACCCGGTGGTTGAATGATTTTAGCACACAGCGGTTAAATGATTTTAGCACACAGTGATTGAATGATTTTTGAATATATCAGTTGAATGATTTTAGCACACATCAATTGAATGATTTTAGCACACATCAATTGAATGGTTTTACCACAGGAGCAGCAGGATCTACTCCTCCAGCCAGTGGATCCAACAGCAGGAGCAAAGGTGATAGGGGCCATCTGGGTAAGGGCCGGAGAGGAGGCCATGTCAGAGGGCTGATTGTGACAGCCCGCCATCTAGGAGAGTCCTCCAACGGTGGAGTGGAGCCAGCAGATGACACCTCCACCGAGGAAGAGGGGGCGGGCCAGCGGAGGGAGTCCACCGCCACAGCTTCGGGTACAAGAGCTGGTGGCACCGATGTCAGTGCTGGGTAGGGGAGAGCCATGACCTGGGGTCAGCCATTAAAGGGACCCTATCCAGAGGGGGGGCAGCCGCCGGTTGCATTACCCACCTCACCGCTGATAAGACGGCAGGTCTCCCAGGACTTGAAGTCTCTCGCAGGCCTCCACAGTCCAGCAACCACCTCTCCTCTTCTAGCCCTTTCTCAGGCAATATGGTGCCATTCCCCATCCTCCAGTCCACTCCATAGCCTTCCAGATGACTCGGCAGAGCAGCCACACCTCAGCCAGGACCAGCAGGAGATCCAGGTAGGTCTGGGGGGTTCTGTTCGCCGTAACAGGGAAGCCGAGCCAGAATCTAAGGATATAGCAGCATTTTTCTCAGGAGCCCTTGTGCCACACATCTGCTCTGTCCAGCTACATAGCCACGCCTTGGCCATTTTTACATTTGCCAGTACATTGAGTATTCTGGAAATTTTACTGATTGTGAATTTGTTCATGTTTCTTTTGAGTTTTACCCCATTCTCCTGTCTGGTTACAAATCCTACAGTGCATAACCCTGTCCAGTTTAGCTGCCTGTTGAGCCCACATAGACCCCGGGTGTACATGGAGTGGGGGGGCAGAACAACTGCATCTACATTTCAATAATTAAGCTGGCCCAAAACTCAATATTTTACAAAGGAAATAAGAGAATAATGTGTTAATAGTTCAGACATAAATATTATATAGTGATATGGAGGTGACTTGAGACATCTTAACTACAAAACATATATTAGATACAATGTATTTCTGTTAAAGAATACCAAATGTCATACCTGAAATTTCCCCTGTCTGATCTTTTAGTTTTCTATTCCAGTTGATACTTCTTATGGTACTACAAGAAAATCGATAGTTACTATTTTTCCAATAATGATTACCAAATGATTACTTTTAGACAATCATTTCAGAAATAACATGCAATTAGTGTTAAAAACACAGTTGATGCAAACATAATTTGGATGATTTTATTATTTAAAGTACAGTACTTTACTGTAGCATTAATAGTGGCCCAAAATGTTATTTTAAATAAAAAAGATACACATAAAAATGTGTGTTAAAATACATATACAGAAATACATGATAATGACTCAAAGCTTTTAGGATAAGGTACATAGTCAGTGTAGCTGACATAAGATGATATTACAATCATCAATTAGCCAGGTATTACAGCAAGTCAGTATACAATAGAATAATTCTGAGTGTGTTCTCTTTCCTAGCCATGAGTCAGGTGAGCTGCACAGGGATCAGTGATGCTGAACAGGCAAATTACAGATTTCTTTGAAATCTTTAATGCTTTTCAATGGCTTCTTTGTGAGATATGACAATGGGCTGAGCTAGGATGTGTTGCATACTGCTACATCTGTATATGTACATATAAACAAAATATTGCATGAGATACAGCAGAATCAAATAGAAAATCAATGCTTACATGTTTAGAAAAGCCAAGGATGGTGCTTGCTCCATGTCAGTGGTGACCTCACCAGAAGTGCGCCGACGTCCGGTGCATCCAATGGTGTCTCTTGGAGGGCCGGAGGGTCCCCAACAGACAGCTGGAAGAAGGCATTGGCGGAAGCTTGCATGCACAGTGCACATACAGTGTCTGGCACATGGGGCCCAATGTAGCCACCATAGGGGATCAATAGGATGGCTGGGGGTGGACACACAGCATGGCCTAGGCATGTGTAATCACATGCTCGACCAATCAGAGAGATTAAAGCAGAAAAGTTTAATACAGTTATATTGGCAAGAAATCGGTGACACTGCTGTGTTTCCTGCGCCATGCCAGATGTATATAGGTCCCAGGATGCTCAGAAGTTATGAACCCATCCTGAATGTTTTATCTGTAATTGGAAAAAAATAGGTAATTATGACTTAGACAACTTAGCACGACTACAAAAGATGAAAAGCTGAAGGGTCAACTTTAATGGAGTGACATTAACAAACTGTTAAAGTGGACCAACACCCACGGGTGATCGGCCCGGGAATCTATAAGAGATCGGGATGTCCCGCGGGGTGAAACCCCCCCCAAACACCCCAACTCACCTACCTTATCTTCGGCGGTGGCCGGCCGCCGCCGCCTCCCTCGCGCCCCTGTAGGCGTGCGCGCCTCCGCGCCGGCCGTCTGCGAATGGCCGGCGCGCGCGCGCGCGCGTCAAAAGTGACGCGAGGGAGGCGGCGGCGGCCGCCGCCGCTTAGACGTTCCAGATCTTCCCTTGTACGTTGGCGCTGGGAGCGGGGAGAGGTGAGTTTTTCGGGGGGTTAGGGGGGGTTTCACACAGCGGGGCACCCCGATCGGGGGTGCCCCACCGAAGTGGACCAAGACCCAGGATAGTCAAAATCCTGGGTGTTGGTCCACTTTAAAAGCAATCAAGGACTGGAAAATAAAGTGGTTAACAATACTAGTCTTAGTTGGCTTAGTTGGTTAAATACAGTAGTAAGTGGCTGGCTTAGTTGGTTAAATACAGTATTTGGTGGCTGATTACTTAAAGCTCAGCGCTAAGGAGAAGAATCCAATCATCACAGATAAAGATATGTGCTGTATCACATATAGCCCAGAATATAGACAAAGCAAGACTAAATAAGAAACAAAAAGGACACAAAGAATGGATAATTAATATCCAATAGACATTGTAGTTAATAAATTAGAGCACATATGGAAAATGGGCATATTATGGCAGATTATATTGTTACGAGGAACGCAACTTGTCCAACTTGTAGTGAAAAAGCATAATAAAAAGAGGATTAACGAAAGGCTGTCAGTTCCCACTCTATTTTCATGCCACAGGGACTCAGGTTATTACATTTGTAGATCCACCAAGTTTTAGGGGATGTGTTTATGTAGGTCACCTCCTCTCTTGGGTTTAGGAATATGCTCTATAACAATAAAGCATAACTGAGTGAGCTGGTGACATGCCTGAAGGAAATGTCTGACTATTGAGGAATCAGTCTTGCTCCTGTGAATATTAGGCTGCTCACATATCCTATTTCTGAGGGCACGTGCCATTTGTCTAATGTATCCTAAGCCATAAGCACAAGTCGCAAAGAATCTTAATGGATATCTGAAGCCAGACTGTTTCAGTAAATTAGGTGAATTTAATGACATTGTTGCATTGTGTGAAGGGCCCACAGACATACGTACCGGTGAGGACTCAATATAATGGGCCAATGACTGCGCACTGTTTGTTGAATGTGAGAAGAAATTGGGGAAATAATTTTGTATAAGAACTACTTTGCATTCAATAACATATTCTACTTTGAAAAACAAGGGACAGCTATCTAGCTGACTAGCTATGCCAATTTGTTTATGGCTGACCATTTTGTAAATCCTACCTTGACATTTAAAGACCATGTGTTATTATGAACGCAGTACAGGTATATAGATTATATATTTCTGATTAGGCAGGGTACTGCTCTCAAACTTCAGGCCCTACCTACCATTTCATTCTCTGTTGAGTACAGTCAGTCATCTGTTACCTTCTGCTTGCAGGTTCTATTTACACTGATCTCTTCTGCAAACTGACTTAACACTTTCTTACACGCCACCAGCTTTTATCCACCTAGGCTGTTTGAGGGTTTGCCTTACAGTCAGCTCATCTGACTCTGATGAACTATATGACACATCTAATATATGTTTTTTTTGGCACACGGTTATGTTAACATTGGGACCTAAAGACAACAAAACACGTACTCTACTAATACTTACATATTGCACAATCATTCTCATGTGCAACAAGCAGTATGCAGACATTGGTCTGAGTGGTGAAAGCCTGGCTGACACTTTTAGGGAACTGCATTGGGCACTGCGCACAATGCAGCTATTTCATTAAATCCACCTCACACAGTTTGGCTTCAGATATCCGTTAAGATTCTTTATGAATAGTGCCTCAAAATATGCAATATGCCTGATTAAATGCCAATGTTGCTTTGGATAAGCTGATAGATGACACATGCCATCAGAAATAGGATATGAGAGCATCACATACCCTTGTGGCTTAGGATACACTGATATATGGCACATGCTAATCAGAAATAGGATATGTGAGCATCGCTCCAATATTTGCAGGGGCAACACTGATCCCCCAATAGCCAGACCTTTTCTTTTAGGAATGTCACCAGCTCACTCAGTTATGCTTTATAGTTATAGAGCGGGGTTCTAAACCCAAGAGAGGCAGTGACCTACATAATCTCATCCTCTGCAGAGAAACTTGGTGGATCCCTAAACTTAATAACTAGAGATGAGCGAACTTTTGAAAAATTCGATTCGAACCGAATAAAAACGGCTATTTCTGAGCCTCCTAGAGCCTCAATAGGGTTGTAAACCATTCTGCCTTGCTGTAACACGCACAGGATGCGTGCTGGGTTAGTTAAATAATACTTTGAATAAATATCACATGCAGATCAGAGGCATCGCTAATAGAATCGCAGAGCGGCACAATTGCAGAGAGTTGAAGTGGCATCACTATGAGGGGCAGGAGCCCAAACATTGCTTTAAAGAGACACTGGAGTTGGCAGCAGCAGGAGCCCAAAAATTGGATGAATCACACCCTGGAGTTGCAAGCAGCAGCAGGAGCCCAAACATTGGCTGAAAGAGACACTGGAGTTGGCAGCAGCAGGAGCCCAAAAATTGGATGAATCACACCCTGGAGTTTCAAGCAGCAGCAGGAGCCCAAACATAGTTTGAAAGAGACACTGGATTTGGCAGCAGGAGCCCAACATTGGATGAATCACACCCTGGAGTTGGCAGCAGCAGCAGGAGCCCAAACATTGCTTTAAAGAGACACTGGAGTTGGCAGAAGCAGGAGCCCAAAAATTGGATGAATCACACCCTGGAGTTTCAAGCAGCAGCAGGAGTCCAAACATAGTTTGAAAGAGACACTGGATTTGGCAGCAGGAGCCCAACATTGGATGAATCACACCCTGGAGTTGGCAGCAGCAGCAGGAGCCCAAACATTACTTTAAAGAGACACTGGGGTTGGCTTCAGGAGCCCAAAAATTGGATGAATCACACCCTGGAGTTGGCAGCAGCAGCAGGAGCCCAAACATTACTTTAAAGAGACACTGGGTTTGGCTTCAGGAGCCCAAAAATTGGATGAATCACACCCTGGAGTTGGCAGCAGCAGGAGCCCAAACATTGGCTGAAAGAGACACTGGAGTTGGCAGCAGCAGGAGCCCAAAAATTGACTGACACACCCTGGAGTTTCAAGCAGCAGCAGCAGCAGCAGCAGGAGCCCAAGCATAGTTTGAAAGAGACACTGGATTTGGCAGCAGGAGCCCAAAGTTGGATGAATCACACCCTGGAGTTGGCAGCAGCAGCAGGAGCCCAAACATTACTTTAAAGAGACACTGGGTTTGGCTTCAGGAGCCCAAAAATTGGATGAATCACACCCTGGAGTTGGCAGCAGCAGCAGCAGGAGCCCAAACATTACGTTAAAGAGACACTGGAGTTGGCTTCAGGAGCCCAAAAATTGGATGATTCACACCCTGGAGTTGGCAGCAGCAGGAGCCCAAACATTACTTTAAAGAGACACTGGAGTTGGCAGCAGGAGCCCAAAGATTGGATGAATCACACCCTGGAGTTGGCAGCAGCAGCAGGAGCCCAAATATTACTTTAAAGAGACACTGGGGTTGGCTTCAGGAGCCTAAAAATTGGATGAATCACACCCTGGAGTTGGCAGCAGCAGCAGGAGCCCAAACATTACTTTAAAGAGACACTGGGGTTGGCTTCAGGAGCCCAAAAATTCGGATGAATCACACCCTGGAGTTGGCAGCAGCAGCAGCAGGAGCCCAAACATTACTTTAAAGAGACACTGGAGTTGGCAGCAGGAGCCCAAAGATTGGATGAATCACACCCTGGAGTTGGCAGCAGCAGCAGGAGCCCAAATATTACTTTAAAGAGACACTGGGGTTGGCTTCAGGAGCCCAAAAATTGGATGAATCACACCCTGGAGTTGCAAGCAGCAGCAGGAGCCCAAACATTGGCTGAAAGAGACACTGGAGTTGGCAGCAGCAGGAGCCCAAAAATTGACTGACACACCCTGGAATTTCAAGCAGAAGCAGCAGCAGCAGCAGGAGCCTAAGCATAGTTTGAAAGAGACACTGGATTTGGCAGCAGGAGCCCAAAATTGGATGAATCACACCCTGGAGATGGCAGCAGCAGCAGGAGCCCAAACATTACTTTAAAGAGACACTGGGTTTGGCTTCAGGAGCCCAAAAATTGGATGAATCACACCCTGGAGTTGGCAGCAGCAGCAGCAGGAGCCCAAACATTACGTTAAAGAGACACTGGAGTTGGCTTCAGGAGCCCAAAAATTGGATGATTCACACCCTGGAGTTGGCAGCAGCAGCAGCAGGAGCCCAAACATTACTTTAAAGAGACACTGGAGTTGGCAGCAGGAGCCCAAAGATTGGATGAATCACACCCTGGAGTTGGCAGCAGCAGCAGGAGCCCAAATATTACTTTAAAGAGACACTGGGGTTGGCTTCAGGAGCCTAAAAATTGGATGAATCACACCCTGGAGTTGGCAGCAGCAGCAGGAGCCCAAACATTACTTTAAAGAGACACTGGGGTTGGCTTCAGGAGCCCAAAAATTCGGATGAATCACACCCTGGAGTTGGCAGCAGCAGCAGCAGGAGCCCAAATATTACTTTAAAGAGACACTGGAGTTGGCTTCAGGAGCCCAAAAATTGGATGAATCACACCCTGGAGTTGGCAGCAGCAGCAGGAGCCCAAACATTACTTTAAAGAGACACTGGGTTTGGCTTCAGGAGCCCAAAAATTGGATGAATCACACCCTGGAGTTGGCAGCAGAAGCAGCAGGAGCCCAAATATTACTTTAAAGTGACACTGGGGTTGGCTTCAGGAGCCCAAAAATTGGATGAATCCCATCCTGGAGTTGGCAGCAGCAGCAGGAGCCCAAATATTACTTTAAAGAGACACTGGAGTTGGCTTCAGGAGCCCAAAAATTGGGTGATTCACACCCTGGAGTTGGCAGCAGCAGGAGCCCAAACATTACTTTAAAGAGACACTGGAGTTGGCAGCAGGAGCCCAAAGATTGTATGAATCACACCCTGGAGTTGGCAGCAGCAGCAACAGGAGCCCAAACATTACATTAAAGAGACACTGGGGTTGGCTTCAGGAGCCCAAAAATTGGATTAATCACACCCTGGAGTTGCAAGCAGCAGCAGGAGCCCAAACATTGGCTGAAAGAGACACTGGAGTTGGCAGCAGCAGGAGCCCAAAAATTGACTGACACACCCTGGAGTTTCAAGCAGCAGCAGCAGCAGGAGCCCAAACATAGTTTGAAAGAGACACTGGATTTGGCAGCAGGAGCCCAAAATTGGATGAATCACACCCTGGAGTTGGCAGCAGCAGGAGCCCAAACATTACATTAAAGAGACACTGGGTTTGGCTTCAGGAGCCCAAAAATTGGATGAATCACACCCTGGAGTTGGCAACAGCAGCAGGAGCCAAAACATTACTTTAAAGAGACACTGGGGTTGGCTTCAGGAGCCCAAAAATTGGATGAATCACACCCTGGAGTTGGCAGCAGCAGCAGCAGGAGCCCAAATATTACTTTAAAGAGACAATGGAGTTGGCTTCAGGAGCCCGAAAATTGGATGAATCACACCCTGGAGTTGGCAGCAGCAGGAGCCCAAATATTACTTTAAAGAGACACTGGGGTTGGCTTCAGGAGCCCAAAAATTGGATGAATCACACCCTGGAGTTGGCAGCAGCAGCAGGAGCCCAAACATTACTTTAAAGAGACACTGGGGTTGGCTTCAGGAGCCCAAAATTGGATGAATCACACCCTGGAGTTGGCAGCAGCAGCAGCAGGAGCCCAAATATTACTTTAAAGAGACACTGGGGTTGGCTTCAGGAGCCCAAAAATTGGATGAATCACACCCTGGAGTTGGCAGCAGCAGCAGAAGCACCAGCAGCAGCAGGAGCCCAAACATTACTTTAAAGAGACACTGTGGTTGGCTTCAGGAGCCCAAAAATTGGATGAATCACACCCTGGAGTTGGCAGCAGTAACAGGAGCCCAAACATTACTTTAAAGAGACACTGTGGTTGGCTTTAGGGGCCCAGAAATTGGATGAATCACACCCTGGAGTTGGCAGCAGCAGCAGCAGGAGCCCAAACATTACATTAAAGACACACTGGGGGTTTGCATCAGGAGCCCAAAAATTGGATGAATCACACCCTGGAGTTGGCAGCAGCAGGAGCCCAAACATTACTTTAAAGAGACACTGGGGTTGGCTTCAGGAGCCCAAAAATTGGATGATTCACACCCTAGAGTTGGCAGCAGCAGCAGGAGCCCAAATATTACTTTAAAGAGACACTGGAGTTGGCTTCAGGAGCCCAAAAATTGGATGATTCACACCCTGGAGTTAGCAGCAGCAGGAGCACAAACATTACTTTAAAGAGACACTGTGGTTGGCTTCAGGAGCCCAAAAATTGGATGAATCACACCCTGGAGTTGGCAGCAGCAGGAGCCCAAACATTACTTTAAAGAGACACTGGGGTTGGCTTCAGGAGCCCAAAAATTGGATGAGTCACACCCTGGAGTTGGCAGCAGCAGCAGGAGCCCAAATATTACTTTAAAGAGACACTAGAGTTGGCAGCAGGAGCCCAAAGATTGGATGAATCACTCCCTGGAGTTGGCAGCAGCAGCAGCAGGAGCCCAAATATTACTTTAAAGAGACACTGGGGTTGGCTTCAGGAGCCCAAAAATTGGATGAATCACACCCTGGAGTTGCAAGCAGCAGCAGGAGCCCAAACATTGGCTGAAAGAGACACTGGAGTTGGCAGCAGCAGGAGCCCAAAAATTGACTGACACACCCTGGAATTTCAAGCAGAAGCAGCAGCAGCAGCAGGAGCCTAAGCATAGTTTGAAAGAGACACTGGATTTGGCAGCAGGAGCCCAAAATTGGATGAATCACACCCTGGAGATGGCAGCAGCAGCAGGAGCCCAAACATTACTTTAAAGAGACACTGGGTTTGGCTTCAGGAGCCCAAAAATTGGATGAATCACACCCTGGAGTTGGCAGCAGCAGCAGCAGGAGCCCAAACATTACGTTAAAGAGACACTGGAGTTGGCTTCAGGAGCCCAAAAATTGGATGATTCACACCCTGGAGTTGGCAGCAGCAGCAGCAGGAGCCCAAACATTACTTTAAAGAGACACTGGAGTTGGCAGCAGGAGCCCAAAGATTGGATGAATCACACCCTGGAGTTGGCAGCAGCAGCAGGAGCCCAAATATTACTTTAAAGAGACACTGGGGTTGGCTTCAGGAGCCTAAAAATTGGATGAATCACACCCTGGAGTTGGCAGCAGCAGCAGGAGCCCAAACATTACTTTAAAGAGACACTGGGGTTGGCTTCAGGAGCCCAAAAATTCGGATGAATCACACCCTGGAGTTGGCAGCAGCAGCAGCAGGAGCCCAAATATTACTTTAAAGAGACACTGGAGTTGGCTTCAGGAGCCCAAAAATTGGATGAATCACACCCTGGAGTTGGCAGCAGCAGCAGGAGCCCAAACATTACTTTAAAGAGACACTGGGTTTGGCTTCAGGAGCCCAAAAATTGGATGAATCACACCCTGGAGTTGGCAGCAGAAGCAGCAGGAGCCCAAATATTACTTTAAAGTGACACTGGGGTTGGCTTCAGGAGCCCAAAAATTGGATGAATCCCATCCTGGAGTTGGCAGCAGCAGCAGGAGCCCAAATATTACTTTAAAGAGACACTGGAGTTGGCTTCAGGAGCCCAAAAATTGGGTGATTCACACCCTGGAGTTGGCAGCAGCAGGAGCCCAAACATTACTTTAAAGAGACACTGGAGTTGGCAGCAGGAGCCCAAAGATTGTATGAATCACACCCTGGAGTTGGCAGCAGCAGCAACAGGAGCCCAAACATTACATTAAAGAGACACTGGGGTTGGCTTCAGGAGCCCAAAAATTGGATTAATCACACCCTGGAGTTGCAAGCAGCAGCAGGAGCCCAAACATTGGCTGAAAGAGACACTGGAGTTGGCAGCAGCAGGAGCCCAAAAATTGACTGACACACCCTGGAGTTTCAAGCAGCAGCAGCAGCAGGAGCCCAAACATAGTTTGAAAGAGACACTGGATTTGGCAGCAGGAGCCCAAAATTGGATGAATCACACCCTGGAGTTGGCAGCAGCAGGAGCCCAAACATTACATTAAAGAGACACTGGGTTTGGCTTCAGGAGCCCAAAAATTGGATGAATCACACCCTGGAGTTGGCAACAGCAGCAGGAGCCAAAACATTACTTTAAAGAGACACTGGGGTTGGCTTCAGGAGCCCAAAAATTGGATGAATCACACCCTGGAGTTGGCAGCAGCAGCAGCAGGAGCCCAAATATTACTTTAAAGAGACAATGGAGTTGGCTTCAGGAGCCCGAAAATTGGATGAATCACACCCTGGAGTTGGCAGCAGCAGGAGCCCAAATATTACTTTAAAGAGACACTGGGGTTGGCTTCAGGAGCCCAAAAATTGGATGAATCACACCCTGGAGTTGGCAGCAGCAGCAGGAGCCCAAACATTACTTTAAAGAGACACTGGGGTTGGCTTCAGGAGCCCAAAATTGGATGAATCACACCCTGGAGTTGGCAGCAGCAGCAGCAGGAGCCCAAATATTACTTTAAAGAGACACTGGGGTTGGCTTCAGGAGCCCAAAAATTGGATGAATCACACCCTGGAGTTGGCAGCAGCAGCAGAAGCACCAGCAGCAGCAGGAGCCCAAACATTACTTTAAAGAGACACTGTGGTTGGCTTCAGGAGCCCAAAAATTGGATGAATCACACCCTGGAGTTGGCAGCAGTAACAGGAGCCCAAACATTACTTTAAAGAGACACTGTGGTTGGCTTTAGGGGCCCAGAAATTGGATGAATCACACCCTGGAGTTGGCAGCAGCAGCAGCAGGAGCCCAAACATTACATTAAAGACACACTGGGGGTTTGCTTCAGGAGCCCAAAAATTGGATGAATCACACCCTGGAGTTGGCAGCAGCAGGAGCCCAAACATTACTTTAAAGAGACACTGGGGTTGGCTTCAGGAGCCCAAAAATTGGATGATTCACACCCTAGAGTTGGCAGCAGCAGCAGGAGCCCAAATATTACTTTAAAGAGACACTGGAGTTGGCTTCAGGAGCCCAAAAATTGGATGATTCACACCCTGGAGTTAGCAGCAGCAGGAGCACAAACATTACTTTAAAGAGACACTGTGGTTGGCTTCAGGAGCCCAAAAATTGGATGAATCACACCCTGGAGTTGGCAGCAGCAGGAGCCCAAACATTACTTTAAAGAGACACTGGGGTTGGCTTCAGGAGCCCAAAAATTGGATGAGTCACACCCTGGAGTTGGCAGCAGCAGCAGGAGCCCAAATATTACTTTAAAGAGACACTAGAGTTGGCAGCAGGAGCCCAAAGATTGGATGAATCACACCCTGGAGTTGGCAGCAGCAGCAGCAGGAGCCCAAATATTACTTTAAAGAGACACTGGGGTTGGCTTCAGGAGCCCAAAAATTGGATGATTCACACCCTGGAGTTGGCAGCAGCAGCAGGAGCCCAAACATTACATTAAAGAGACACTGGGGTTGGCTTCAGGAGCCCAAATGTTGGATGAATCACACCCTGGAGTTGGCAGCAGCAGCAGCAGGAACCCAAATATTACTTTAAAAAGACACTGGAGTTGGCTTCAGGAGCCCAAAATTGGATGGATCACACCCTGGAGTAGGCAGCAGCAGCAGGAGCCCAAACATTACTTTAAAGAGACACTGGGGTTAGCTTCAGGAGCCCAAAAATTGGATGAATCACACCCTGGAGTTGGCAGCAGCAGCAGCAGGAGCCCAAACATTACTTTAAAGAGACACTGGGGTTGGCTTCAGGAGCCCAAAAATTGGATGATTCACACCCTGGAATTTGGCAGCAGCAGCAGGAGCACAAACATTACTTTAAAGAGACACTGTGGTTGGCTTCAGGAGCCCAAAAATTGGATGAATCACACCCTGGAGTTGGCAGCAGCAGGAGCCCAAACATTACATTAAAGAGACACTGGGGATGGCTTCAGGAGCCCAAAAATTGGATGAATCACACCCTGGAGTTGGCAGCAGCAGCAGGAGCCCAAATATTACTTTTAAGAGACACTGGAGTTGGCAGCAGGAGCCCAAAGATTGGATGAATCACAACCTGGAGTTGGCAGCAGCAGCAGCAGGAGCCCAAATATTACTTTAAAGAGACACTGGGGTTGGCTTCAGGAGCCCAAAAATTGGATGAATCACACCCTGGAGTTGGCAGCAGCAGCAGCAGGAGCCCAAACATTACTTTAAAGAAACACTGGGGTTGGCTTCAGGAGCCCAAATATTGGATGAATCACACCCTGGAGTTGGCAGCAGCAGCAGCAGGAGCCCAAATATTACTTTAAAGAGACACTGGAGTTGGCTTCAGGAGCCCAAAATTGGATGAATCATACCCTGGAGTTGGCAGCAGCAGCAGGAGCCCAAACATTACTTTAAAGAGACACTGGGGTTGGCTTCAGGAGCCCAAAAATTGGATGATTCACACCCTGGAGTTGGCAGCAGCAGCAGCAGGAGCCCAAACATTACATTAAAGAGACACTGGGGTGGCTTCAGGAGCCCAAAATTGGATGAATCACACCCTGTAGTTGGCAGCAGCAGCAGGAGACCAAACATTACTTTAAAGAGACACTGGGGTTGGCTTCAGGAGCCCAAAAATTGGATGAATCACACCCTGGAGTTGGCAGCAGCTGCAGGAGCCCAAACATTACTTTAAAGAGACACTGGAGTTGGCTTCAGGAGCCCAAAAATTGGATGAATCACACCCTGGAGTTGGCAGCAGCAGGAGCCCAAACATTACATTAAAGAGACACTGGGGATGGCTTCAGGAGCCCAAAAATTGGATGAATCACACCCTGGAGTTGGCAGCAGCAGCAGGAGCCCAAATATTACTTTTAAGAGACACTGGAGTTGGCAGCAGGAGCCCAAAGATTGGATGAATCACAACCTGGAGTTGGCAGCAGCAGCAGCAGGAGCCCAAATATTACTTTAAAGAGACACTGGGGATGGCTTCAGAAGCCCAAAAATTGGATGAATCACACCCTGGAGTTGGCAGCAGCAGCAGCAGGAGCCCAAACATTACTTTAAAGAGACACTGGGGTTGGCTTCAGGAGCCCAAATGTTGGATGAATCACACCCTGGAGTTGGCAGCAGCAGCAGCAGGAGCCCAAATATTACTTTAAAGAGACACTGGAGTTGGCTTCAGGAGCCCAAAATTGGATGAATCATACCCTGGAGTTGGCAGCAGCAGCAGGAGCCCAAACATTACTTTAAAGAGACACTGGGGTTGGCTTCAGGAGCCCAAAAATTGGATGATTCACACCCTGGAGTTGGCAGCAGCAGCAGCAGGAGCCCAAATATTACTTTAAAGAGACACTGGAGTTGGCTTCAGGAGCCCAAAAATTGGATGAATCACACCCTGGAGTTGGCGGCAGCAGCAGGAGCCCAAACATTACTTTAAAGAGACACTAGGGTTGGCTTCAGGAGCCCACAAATTTGATGAATCACACCCTGGAGTTTGCAGCAGCAGGAGCCCAAACATTACATTAAAGAGACACTGGGGTGGCTTCAGGAGCCCAAAAATTGGATGAATCACACCCTGTAGTTGGCAGCAGCAGCAGGAGCCCAAACATTACTTTAAAGAGACACTGGGGTTGGCTTCAGGAGCCCAAAAATTGGATGAATCACACCCTGGAGTTGGCAGCAGCTGCAGGAGCCCAAACATTACTTTAAAGAGACACTGGAGTTGGCTTCAGGAGCCCACAAATTGGATGAATAGCACCCTGGAGTTGGCAGCAGCAGCAGGAGCCCAAACATTACTTTAAAGAGACACTGGGGTTGGCTTCAGGAGCCCAAAAATTGGATGAATCACACCCTGGAGTTTGCAGCAGCAGGAGCCCAAACATTACATTAAAGAGACACTGGGGTGGCTTCAGGAGCCCAAAAATTGGATGAATCACACCCTGTAGTTGGCAGCAGCAGCAGGAGCCCAAACATTACTTTAAAGAGACACTGGGGTTGGCTTCAGGAGCCCAAAAATTGGATGAATCACACCCTGGAGTTGGCAGCAGCAGAAGGAGCCCAAATATTACTTTAAAGAGACACTGGAGTTGGCTTCAGGAGCCCACAAATTGGATGAATAGCACCCTGGAGTTGGCAGCAGCAGCAGGAGCCCAAACATTACTTTAAAGAGACACTGGGGTTGGCTTCAGGAGCCCAAAAAATGGATGAATCACACCCTGAAGTTGACAGCAGCAGGAGCCAAAACATTACATTAAAGAGACACTGGGGGCGGCTTCAGGGGCCCAAAAATTGGATGATTCACACCCTGGAGTTGGCAGCAGCAGGAGCCCAAATATTACTTTAAAGAGACACTAAAGTTGGCTACAGGAGCCCAAAAATTGGATGATTCACACCTTGGAGTTGGCAGCAGCAGGAGCCCAAACATTACTTTAAAGAGACACTGGAGTTGGCAGCAGGAGCCCAAAGATTGTATGAATCACACCCTGGAGTTGGCAGCAGCAGCAACAGGAGCCCAAACATTACATTAAAGAGACACTGGGGTTGGCTTCAGGAGCCCAAAAATTGGATTAATCACACCCTGGAGTTGCAAGCAGCAGCAGGAGCCCAAACATTGGCTGAAAGAGACACTGGAGTTGGCAGCAGCAGGAGCCCAAAAATTGACTGACACACCCTGGAGTTTCAAGCAGCAGCAGCAGCAGGAGCCCAAACATAGTTTGAAAGAGACACTGGATTTGGCAGCAGGAGCCCAAAATTGGATGAATCACACCCTGGAGTTGGCAGCAGCAGGAGCCCAAACATTACATTAAAGAGACACTGGGTTTGGCTTCAGGAGCCCAAAAATTGGATGAATCACACCCTGGAGTTGGCAACAGCAGCAGGAGCCAAAACATTACTTTAAAGAGACACTGGGGTTGGCTTCAGGAGCCCAAAAATTGGATGAATCACACCCTGGAGTTGGCAGCAGCAGCAGCAGGAGCCCAAATATTACTTTAAAGAGACAATGGAGTTGGCTTCAGGAGCCCGAAAATTGGATGAATCACACCCTGGAGTTGGCAGCAGCAGGAGCCCAAATATTACTTTAAAGAGACACTGGGGTTGGCTTCAGGAGCCCAACAATTGGATGAATCACACCCTGGAGTTGGCAGCAGCAGCAGGAGCCCAAACATTACTTTAAAGAGACACTGGGGTTGGCTTCAGGAGCCCAAAAATTTGGATGAATCACACCCTGGAGTTGGCAGCAGCAGCAGGAGCAGCATCAGCAGGAGCACAAACATAACTTTTAAGAGACACTGTGGTTGGCTTCAGGAGCCCAAAAATTGGATGAATCACACCCTGGAGTTGGCAGCAGCAGCAGCAGGAGCCCAAACATTACTTTAAAGAGACACTGGGGTTGGCTTCAGGAGCCCAGAAATTGGATGAATCACACCCTAGAGTTGGCAGCAGCAGCAGCAGGAGCCCAAATATTACTTTAAAGAGACACTGGGGTTGGCTTCAGGAGCCCATAAAATTGGATGATTCACACCCTGGAGTTGGCAGCAGCAGCAGGAGCCCAAATATTACTTTAAAGAGACACTGGAGTTGGCTACAGGAGCCCAAAAATTGGATGATTCACACCCTGGAGTTGGCAGCAGCAGCAGCAGGAGCCCAAACATTACCTTAAAGAGACACTGGGGTTGGCTTCAGGAGACAAAAAATTGGATGATTCACACCCTGGAGTTAGCAGCAGCAGCAGCAGCAGGAGCCCAAATATTACTTTAAAGAGACACTGGAGTTGGCAGCAGGAGCCCAAAGATTGGATGAATCACACCCTGGAGTTCGCAGCAGCAGCAGGAGCCCAAATATTACTTTAAAGAGACACTGGGGTTGGCTTCAGGAGCCCCAAAATTGGATGAATCACACCCTGGAGTTGGCAGCAGCAGCAGGAGCCCAAACATTACTTTAAAGAGACACTGGGGTTGGCTTCAGGAGCCCAAAAATTGCATGAATCACACCCTGGAGTTGGCAGCAGCAGCAGCAGGAGCCCAAATATTACTTTAAAGAGACACTGGAGTTGGCTTCAGGAGCCCAAAAATTGGATGAATCACACCCTGGAGTTGGCAGCAGCAGCAGGAGCCCAAACATTACTTTAAAGAGACACTGGGGTTGGCTTCAGGAGCCCAAAAATTGGATGATTCACACCCTGGAGTTGGCAGCAGCAGCAGCAGGAGCCCAAACATTACTTTAAAGAGACACTGGAGTTGGCAGCAGGAGCCCAAAGATTGGATGAATCACACCCTGGAGTTGGCAGCAGCAGCAGCAGGAGCCCAAACATTACTTTAAAGAGACACTGTGGTTGGCTTCAGGAGCCCAAAAATTGGATGATTCACACCCTGGAGTTGGCAGCAGCAGCAGCAGCAGGAGCCCAAATATTACTTTTAAGAGACACTGGAGTTGGCTTCAGGAGCCCAAAAATTGGATGATTCACACCCTGGAGTTGGCAGCAGCAGCAGCAGGAGCCCAAACATTACTTTAAAGAGACACTGGGGTTGGCTTCAGGAGCCCAAAAATTGGATGAATCACACCCTGGAGTTGGCAGCAGCAGCAGCAGGAGCCCAAATATTACTTTAAAGAGACACTGGAGTTGGCTTCAGGAGCCCAAAAATTGGATGAATCACACCCTGGAGTTGGCAGCAGCAGCAACAGCCCAAACATTACTTTAAAGAGACACTGGGGTTGGCTTCAGGAGCCCAAAAATCGGATGATTCACACCCTGGAGTTGGCAGCAGCAGGAGCCCAAACATTACTTTAAAGAGACACTGAGGTTGGCTTCAGGAGCCCAAAAATTGGATGAATCACACCCTGGAGTTGGCAGCAGCAGCAGCAGGAGCCCAAACATTACTTTAAAGAGACACTGGGGTTGGCTTCAGGACCCCAGAAATTGGATGAATCACACCCTAGAGTTGGCAGCAGCAGCAGCAGGAGCCCAAACATTACTTTAAAGAGACACTGGGGTTGGCTTCAGGAGCCCCAAAATTGGTTGATTCATACCCTGGAGTTGGCAGCAGCAGCAGCAGGAGCCCAAATATTACTTTAAAGAGACACTGGGGTTGGCTTCAGGAGCCCAAAAATTGGATGATTCACACCCTGGAGTTGGCTGCAGCAGCAGCAGGAGCCCAAACATTACATTAAAGAGACACTGGGGTTGGCTTTAGGAGCCCAGAAATTGGATGAATCACACCCTAGAGTTGGCAGCAGCAGGAGCCCAAACATTACTTTAAAGAGACACTGGGGTTGGCTTCAGAAGCCCAAAAATTGGATGATTCACACCCTGGAGTTGGCAGCAGCAGCAGCAGCAGGAGCCCAAACATTACTTTAAAGAGACACTGGGGTTGGCTTCAGGAGCCCAAAAATTGGATGATTCACACCCTGGAGTTGGCAGCAGCAGCAGGAGCCCAAATATTACTTTAAAGAGACACTGGAGTTGGCAGCAGGAGCCCAAAGATTGGATGAATCACACCCTGGAGTTGGCAGCAGCAGGAGCCCAAATATTACTTTAAAGAGACACTGGAGTTGGCTTCAGGAGCCCAAAAATTGGATGAATCACACCCTGGAGTTGGCAGCAGCAGCAGGAGCCCAAACATTACTTTAAAGAGACACTGGGGTTGGCTTCAGGAGCCCAAAAATTGGATGATTCACACCCTGGAGTTGGCAGCAGCAGCAGGAGCCCAAACATTACTTTAAAGAGACACTGGGGTTGGCTTCAGGAGCCCAAAAATTGGATGATTCACACCCTGGAGTTGGCAGCAGCAGCAGCAGGAGCCCAAATATTACTTTAAAGAGACACTGGGGTTGGCTTCAGGAGCCCAAAAATTGGATGATTCACACCCTGGAGTTGGCAGCAGCAGCAGCAGCAGGAGCCCAAATATTACTTTAAAGAGACACTGGAGTTGGCCTCAGGAGCCAAAAAATTGGATGATGATGGCTTTTCTCTGTTCATATAATCGGTCCAACATGTGAAGGGTGTAATTCCAACGGGTGGAAACATCGCAAATCAGACTATGTTGGGGGATACCGTTCTGACGCTGTAGCTCAAGAAGGGTGTGTTTGGCGGTGTATGAGTGGCTGAAGTGCATGCAAAGTTTCCTTGAAGTTGTTAGGATGTCTTGCAGATGGGGGGAACACGTCAGAAACCGCTTGACAACCAGATTGAAGACATGAGCCATGCAGGGGGCATGGGTCAGGCTTCCTTGGCGCAGCGCAGACTAAATGTTCTTCCCATTGTCGGTAACCATGATTCCCATTTTAAGTTTTCTTGGAGAAAGCCATGTTTGGATTTCCTGATGAATAAATTTAAGCAGTTCCTCCCCTGTGTGACTCCGTTCGCCAAGACAAACCATGTGAAGCACAGCGTGACACCTCATGGTAGACTGGAGGGGCACTGAGGCTTGAGCCTAAAGTGGAGGGTGAGGAGATGGCGGAGGATGAGGAGGCCGAGTCGCACAGTGTCACAGGCCCAACGGGCAGGGAGCGCGGAGGCCGAAGCGGCGTGACCTATCCAAGTTGCTGCTGCAAAGGGACCACATTCACCCAGTGGGCCGTAAACGACATGCACTGTCCCTGACCGTAGTTACAACTCCAGACGTCGGCGCTGCCATGCACTTTGCTACACACCGACAGGCTCAAGGACTGGCCCACCTTCTGTTCAACAAAAGTGTGCAGCGCTGGTACTGCCTTCTTGGCAAAGAAATGACGGCTTGGGACTCTTCACCTCGGCTCGGCACAAGCCATCAGTTCTCTGAAAGGTGCAGAGTCCACCACCTGAAAAGGGAGCGACTGCAGCACCAACAACTTGGACAGGAGCACATTCAGCTTCTGCGCCGTAGGATGAGTGGGCGCATACTGCTGTCTCTTGGACATGGCTTCGCTGATGGATTGCTGGCGGGATGCATGACTTGGAGGAGGAGGAGCAGGAGCGACAGAGGATGGGTATGACGCACGGCTGCCTTCGGCTGAGGTGCTGGAGCCTTGGCTGGCAGAAATTGGGAGCGGCGTGCCACTTGGTGAGGAAGCAGACTCTACCACCCCTTGGGAGCCTCGGTTCTCCCAGGTTGCTTTATGGTGACGCATCATATGTTGACGCAGGGCCGTGGTGCCAACATTTGGACCCTGGCCACGCTTCACCTTCTGCCTACATATCTTGCATGTGGCCATGTTACCCTCCTGCGGATGCTTCAGGAAAGACTGCCACACTGCCGAGTAGCTACTTTTCCAACCCCCTGGCCTCACTGATTTACTGCTGCTGTTGCCAACTACAGGAACCCCTGCTCCACTACCTCCCGATAAGGTAGACTGCCGCACAGCAGGTGCTCTGCCCCGGGCCCCGGCCGGCTCCAGCCTTTGGAATTGTGCCCCCATGCTGACTGCTACCACCTTGCTGCCTGAGCTGCTGACTCCGGGGCTCTTCTCCTGATGATGACGATGAATCCCCCTCATCACCCGGCTCCCAAGTGCGATCGGCTTCATCGTCATCATCATTATCACCGAGTTGTGGCTGTACGTCACTGATGTTCGTGGATTCGTCAACAGTGTCTGGCGCAGGAGCTGGAACGCTCGCAGCACCCACGACACTGTCCACATCACTATTTGTCTGCCTAGCTAAAGAAGCCACCTCCATTTCTTGGCTGGGCAGTAGCTAGCAGATACTGGCAGATTAGGTCTCTCAGCGTGACTCCTGCTGCTACTGGCCCCCAGTCTGCTGCGACCTCTGCCTACGGAATCTTGGCCTCTGCCACTCCTCTTTTCACTTCCAGGCACTTGTCTGCCCGACATAGTCTAACTGGCGTGGTAGTAGGTGATATTTTAAGAACCCCCAGGCAGTGGTGGGTCTACATGAAGCAGAATATAATGCACACCAAAAGTGAGCAGTAACACTCAGCCTCCAAAAGGCCTGCTTAGTGTAAATAAGAGAGCTGCTTAGTGTAAATAAAGAGGGGTATGGTATGTTACATAATGGGATGCCCCAACCAGAGAGCACCTGGCAGCAGTACTACTATGCACAGCAAAAGTGCCTTTAGCAGGCCAAATTACTTTTAGAATAAGTGCAAAGGGTTATAGTAAATAGAGGCTGTTGTAGTCACAGAATGGGATGCCCCAACCAGAGAGCACCTGGCAGCAGTACTGGTATGCACAGCAAAAGTGTCTTTATCAGGCCACATTACTTTTAGAATAAGTGCAAAGGGTTATAGTAAATAGAGGCTGTTGTAGTCACAGAATGGGATGCCCCAACCGGAGAGCACCTGGCAGCAGTACTACTATGCACAGCAAAAGTGTCTTTATCAGGCCAAATTACTTTTAGAATAAGTGCAAAGGGTTATAGTAAATAGAGGCTGTTGTAGTCACAGAATGGGATGCCCCAACCGGAGAGCACCTGGCAGCAGTACTACTATGCACAGCAAAAGTGTCTTTATCAGGCCAAATTACTTTTAGAATAAGTGCAAAGGGTTATAGTAAATAGAGGCTGTTGTAGTCACAGAATGGGATGCCCCAACCAGAGAGCACCTGGCAGCAGTACTGCTATGCACAGCAAAAGTGTCTTTATCAGGCCAAATTACTTTTAGAATAAGTGCAAAGGGTTATAGTAAATAGAGGCTGGTGTAGTCACAGAATGGGATGCTTCACAGCAGACTTGAGATCAGTTCAGTATATTTGCACAGTAAGTGTATAAGCAGCCTGAAAACGCTAACAAAGCCAGTCAGCCAGCCAGTAACACTCACTCAGGCTGGATGAAAAAAAAAAAAAATCTCCCTGTGACTGCCTCCGATTTTTCCTAACTTTCCCTGCTTCTTGCTGACTTTCTGCCTGTCTCCTGCCTGTCTCCTGCCTGTCCCTGTCTGTCCCTGGCTCTCTGTCTCTCCCTCACTACAGCAGCATCCTGTCTCTCACGAATGCAATAGAGAAATGAGGAAAAGCAAGATGTCCGCCGACTTAAATAGCGCTGTGACGTCACCGGGCTTGCTGGCTGCTGATAGGCTGCATGTGACTGCCCCAGCTTGCACTGGCGCGGGGTAGATGTCTGGACATGTCCCGTCCGCCATCTTAGAATGCCTGTAATGTAAATGAATGGATGTTAAAGGAAAACTTCGAGCGATCGAAGCACGGGGAAATTCGGAATCGATCCAAATCGAATTTTTCATTAAATTCGGATCTAATCCGGGTTCGTCCGGATCGATTCGCTCATCCCTATTAATAACCTGAGTTTCCGTGGCATGTATGATGATTGTGAATGGAAAGCCCTTTGGTAATCCTCTTTTCATTATACATTCTTTCTACACAATGGTGGAAGATATCCCACCCTCTACGCTCCTCATAAAAACATATGCCTGCCAATTTTCCATATGTGCTCTAATGAATTAACTTTACTTTCTATTGGATATCAATTATCCATTCTGTATGTCTTTTTGTTACTTATTTAGTCTATCTTGCTTTACATAGATATTTATATTCTGGACTATATGTGATACAGCACATATATCTATTTATCCGTGATGAATGAATTCTCCTCCTTAGCACTGAGATTTAGGAAATTAGGCACTGAGGTACTGTAAATAGTATTGTTTACATCACTTATTTTCCGGTCCTTGATTGCTTGTCACAGTTTTTTAATGCCACTCAATTAAGGTTGACGAATCAGCTTTTCATTTTATGGAGTTCTGCCTCATTCCTCCTTTAAATCATACTAACCTATTTTTTCTAATTACAGACTAACAACATTCTGGCTGGGCTTGGCTCCTGAGCCCCTTTATACATCAGGCATGGCACAGGCAATACAGCAGCATCTCTGATTTCATACACGGTATTAAACTTTTTTTGGCTTAATCTCCAATTGGTCGAAGATGCAATGACACATGTGATGAAACATGCCTAGGCTATGCTGTGTATCCGCCCCCCAGCCTCCCCATTGGTCCCCTTCGGTAAGTAGGTTGGGGCTCCTGCACCAAACACTGTATGCGAACTGCACATGCAAGCTTCCACCGCTGTTATCTTGTGGCTGTCTGGTCAGAACCCTCCTGCCCTCCAAGAGATGCTGTTAGATGTGATGCACCTTCCTTATGAGCCAGCGCCGGGAAAGAAGTCCCAGGATTGGCCGCCGGGCAATCACGTGGGTGGGTCCTGCCGGCGACCGGCACATACTTTGGCCCATGTGACTGCCCGGTGGCCAATCACGGGACACCTTTGCCGGTGCTGGCTTGTAAGGAAGGTGAGTATTCTAAGTGTCCTGTGTAGTTAGGTGCTTCAGCAAGGGGGCTTCAGCGTTCTGAATGACCCCCTGAGCTTCTTGCTAGCAGCAAAGAGAGGGACCAATACCCATCAAAGTAATAACGGGTGTTGGTCTGGTTTAAGATTACTTGTGGTCCTTAGCAAAGCAGGCTTTTGAGCACAAGTATGTTGCTGCTAGTCATGATCAAGCACTAATTTTTTGTGTTTTCCCAGTGTAATACCGGAATCTGTTGGACATTTTAAATGAATTTTACTATCATTCTTACTGCCAGGACTGTCCCAATCTCTATTATGTCAGGTCAGCCTACATCCCATTGCCACAACAGTCCACCGAACAGATCCCCACGCCACTCTTAGGACCATCTTCCTTGCTGTAGCCCACTGCTCCCTTTAGGCATCCCTCTTTTTGTTGTTCATTGCTAGGACATTTCCCATTATTGTCAGACAAACCCCCCATTAGCATAACCATTTACAATATTTTATGAATAAATCAATGATGCTGGAATTGCTATTTTATTTTCTTAAAGACCTTTTGCTAGTCATTCGACTGGCTTTCCCAATATAGAATGACTTTTCAGGAATCTAGCAGCAATATGTATAGCCATCCACACACTCATTAAGCTGCCTTGAAACCGGTGTGTACACAGCATTGGAACTGGCAGAAGGTAGATGTTGCAGTCTCTGCGACTATTCAAGCTTCAAGACTATCTTTGCCCTTATGTACAAAGATGCATGCATGTATAGGAACCTTCAGAAGATTATCTTCACAGGAACTTCAAGTAACATGCATGTGAATATAGGTGCATGTGTGCAGCGGTTCTTGCAATATGGTAAATATGGTACTTTATATTCTCCTGATAATATATAATAGCAGAAGAATTTGCAAACCAGCAACCAAGCTTATTTTGCAAATCAAAATGATAAATTGAAAAAACAATGCTCAGTACAAACAGCACACATAATTACATTCACTATGAACAAATAGATTCAGACAGTAAAGGATTATATAGTAAGAAAAAATCCCAAGCAATTACTATTTAGCATAACATGAGTACATCAAGGCAAGAACAGATACTAACAGTAGGATTCTGTCCATATACCCCTCGATTCAAAGAGCAAAAGTTAATTGATATCGGATCGAGAATCGTAAGTTTGGGTGGGTGTTAGTCATTTTTTCCAGTTTTTTTGGCCATTTCCGACTCGCACGAGCCTACGTACGATTTCGTATATGCTCTTACGATCATTGGAAGTTCGTTCCTAAATTATAGGATCAAAACCTAAAACTTAGGATCAAAACGTAAAACTTAGGATGATCGGATGTGTTTAGGTGTGATTCAGAGAGCAGTTTTCCAACCTCTAAATACTTTTTAAAAGAAAGCCACTTCCGACACCTTTTAGCAGTCGGATTGCTGTTCTTGAACAGGTTTTTTGGCTATGTGGAGGAGTCTGCGCGTCTTGAGCTCCAATGAACTGCATGTATCAGCATGGCCGAGGCCATAAATTGTATGGCAATGCATACCTGATTCAATACATTTCATGTATGCCTTATAAAAGCATTTTAATGTGGACCTTAATTAGTCCTTTGCATGTAAACCTTTATTTTGCAATACATCCATATATTTGCGTTAATTAAAGAAACGTATGTCCTTTGTTATTTATTTTTAAATTGATGTACTAGAATAATATTTTTAATTTGAATTTATTGGTGTAGTTGTTTACCTTTGCTTTGTTTAATTGTTTTAGCTCATCTTTGGTCAGATGCATCACACTTACTGAGGAGAGGAGAGCGGGATAAAGTGCAGGATGTGGGTTACTGCTGTATTTTGCACAGACACAGCAGAGCTGGGGGCACGGAAAGGTCAGAAATCAAAGAATGCAGAGCAACACAGTCACAAGGCCCTTTCTGTTTGCAGGCTGCCCGAGAATACCTGAGCCGCCATCTTGGCTGTTTCTAGGCTCATAACATGCCGAAGTTGCTGGGTGTTTTTTAATTTTTGAGAGCAATCTGTATGTAGAGGGTGTGGGTAACCAAAACCAAAAATTTTAAGTTGTACCATTTGAGGCCAAAATATTAAAATTAAATCCACAAGTAAAAAATACAAGTTAACTAAAAATTAAACAAAGTAAGATTTACTTATGCAAATGCATTCATTAATGGTTGGTTACTACAAAATGAATGAAATAAAGAAAAATAAAAAAAAAAATATTTAGAATGCACTTTAATGAGGTAAGTTTGTAGTGCGCAGCCGCAAGATCAGAAGGATATACGTCCAGACAAAAAAGGAAAAAGGGCAAAACCAATGTTGCAACCTGAGAAATGAAACGGAAAATTCAGGAAGGAAACTGACATAGGTCTAATTCTCGAACTGCCATACGAACGGACGTAAATTTTAGGATAGAAACGTATTAGCTTATAGAATCACTCGCAAGTTCATACGAGCGCACGAGCGTTCGGGAAAAATAGGATGATCGGCACCAAAATCAAAGCTGTTACATGTTTCTTTGAATCGACCCCATAGTGTAGACCAAGCACCCTCAGAACCAGCCACAAGGTGGCATCAAAGTGTAGCTATTACCTGTCATTAAAGTGGACCAACACCCATGGCTGATCGGCATTCCCGGGCCGATCAGCTCCCTCCCTGCGGGGCATCCAAAATCGTAATGCCCCGCTGTGCGAAACCCCCCAGGACGCCCACAAACCTTACCTTCTCCCCGTTGCAACGGCGCATGCGTGGGCCGCGGCCGCCTCTCGCGTTTCCCTCTAGCAGGGCGCACACCTGCACCGGCTGTTTGTGAAATGCCTTACTTTTATATTGTAAAATGAAAATGGCTCAGTCCATTTGCTGAATGGGGGGGGGGGTCTGCTGTTTTTTATTCAGTGAGGTGATTGAGAGCTGCCACATTTAGGCCACTGGTCTTCTAGCAACAGGTGCAGTAAACTTGCTCCAGCTTTCTTCCCAGGGAAGCAATGTACACGGCAGTAACAGATCTGTGTGTGTGTGAGGTGCTGCTTCTGTGATGAGACCACCAGGTGACTCAATATATATATAAAATTTCTACTAAATAAACTGACTGAAAAAAAATCTACTTTGAATGACTGTGCAGGTATATATATATATATATATATATATATGTATTACAGTGGACCAAAATCCACCCTAGAGTCTATGAGGCATACTTGCTCCAGATTCGGGATGCCCAGCTGTGTCAAATCCCCCAGGTCACCCGAAAACTCACCTTCTTTCCCGGTCCAGCGGCGCATGCGAGAGCAGCGGCTGCATCCTTGCTATGCTTTTAGCATTCATTTGTGAATGTTCAGCACGGGCAATGCTGTTAAAAGGTAGCAGGGGATACGGCAGACAGTGTACTCTGATCCGCTCGCCTTAGGCGAAGGGGCGGGAGTGAATCTGAGCGCGCTGACTGGATTAGAGGCTGCGCATGCTCTGTAGGACAGAGAAAGGGTGAGATTGGGCAACCTGGGGGGATTTCACACAGCGGGGCATTCCGATCAGGATGCCCGGGGGGTAAGGAACAAAGCCCAGGACAGTCAAAATCCTGGGTTTTTGGCCCACTTTAAAGTCTAAAAGAATCCAGTGCTGGCCACTGGCGTTCCCTTGGCGCATCGCAATACGGGATGCCCCACTATGTGAAATACCGCCGGGTCGCCGCAATACCGACCTTTTCCCTGGCTCCCATGGTGATGTAAATAGCTGCAACTGCATCCTCAGCATCATCGGGATGAGGCACGCTCCAATGGATAGCCATTCAGAGAGGCTGGGTGCCCAGGGATGCTGCCACTCCAGGTTCTCGTTGCCAAACTCTGTGTGCGATTGGATGACAGCCTGTGCATGTCCAATGGGACAGGGAAAAGTATATTTTGACAGCTGAACTGGTGGGGGGGGGGTTTACCTAGTTGGGATGCCCCCGGGGCAAGAAAAAGACTGGGGACAGTGAATGGTTTTGTTCCGCTTGAAACACAGAAAGCTGTAAAAAAGAGAAAATGGGAATCGGAAAGATACTGCAAACAGCAGCAGAGGTAAGAAGAAAGAAAAACTGGGAAAATAATTAATCTGTAGAGCAACAAAAACAAGATAAAAATAGAAAAATCCAATTGTAGAAAAAAGTAAAAAAAAAAAATACAATTCTGAGCTGGGCGCGGACTCTCTGTACCATATCTAAATGCTCTACCTACTGAACCATTCAGCCTGCTGAGAGTAAACTTTACTTTATATGGTACATTTCTGAAACAATGTTCCATAATGCAGTCACTATCTCTCTCCTCTCATCCTGCAGTCTCTCTTCTCTAGTCCCAGCCAGACTGTAAAGACACACACACCAGCCACCTTCTGGCCGGCACCATGCAAACACACACAAACACACGCAGCTGCCATCTCCCAGCCAGCAAAGACACACACACACAGCAGCCATCTCCCAACCAGCAAAGACACACACACACAGCAGCCATCTCCCAGCCAGCAAAGACACACACAGCAGCCATCTCCCAGCCAGCCAGCAAAGACACACAGCAGCCATCTCCCAGCCAGCTAGCAAAGACACACACAGTCACACCAGCCATCTCCCAGCCGGCCAAAGACACATACACACACACACACACACACACACACACACACACACACACAGCAGCCATCTTCCAGCCAGCAAAGACACATATACACACACAGCATCCATCTCCCAGCCAGCAAAGACACATACACACACACAGCAGCCATCTCCCAGCCAGCGAAGACACATACACACACACAGCAGCCATCTCCCTGCCAGCACACACACAGCATCCTCAACGCTGTGCTTCTTACATAGCAGTGGCAGGCAGCCGTTCTCCCCCCGCACAGCTCTTGGTATAGCCCGAAATTACAGAGCCCGTCAGTCAGCCACATTTTAAAACAGCTGCCATTCTGTAGCAGCACAATCTACAACTTTTTTGGAAACACATATTGCCTTCTGATTACTATATTTACTCACATTGAAAGTACATTTTAAATCTGTGTTCCAAGCTAAATTTCGCCATAGTGATTAGAGATGAGCGAACTTCTGAAAAATTCGATTCGACTGATTCGCCGAATTTTCCGACAAAAATCGATTCGACGCGAATTTATTCGCGACGAATCGCTATTAAAAATGGGTATTTCTGAGCTTCCTAGAGCCTCAATAGGGTTGTAAATCATTCTGCCTTGCTGTAACACGCCTAGGATGCGTGCTGAGTTAGTGAAATAATACTGTAAATAATTAGGACATGCAGATAAGAGGCATCGCTATTAGAATCGCAGAGCGCACAATTACAGAGAGTTGAGGTGGCATCACTATGAGGGGCCCCTATATTGCCTGAAAAACACACCCTGGAGCTGGCAGCGGCAGGAGCCCAAACATTGGATTTGGCTCAAAGAGACATTGGAGTTGGCAGCAGGAGCAGCAGGAGCCCAAAAATTGGCTGAATGACACCCTGGAGTTGCAAGCAGCAGCAGCAGCAGCAGGAGCCCAAACATAGCTTGAAATAGACACTGGAGTTGGCAGCAGGAGCCCAAAAACTGGATGAATCACACCCTGGAGTTGCAAGCAGCAGCAGGAGCCCTAACATTGCCTGAAAGAGAAACTGGAGTTGGCAGCAGGAGCCCAAAAATTGGATGAATCACACCCTGGAGTTGCAAACAGCAGCAGCAGCAGCCCAAATATAGCTTGAAAGAGACACTCGAGTTGACAGCAGGAGCCCAAAAATTGAATGAATCACACCCTGGAGTTGCAAGCAGCAGCAGCAGGAGCTCACCATTGGCTGAAAAAGACACTGGAGTTGGCTTCAGGAGCCCAAAAATTGGATGAATCACACCCTGGAGTTGCAAGCAGCAGCAGCAGCCCAAACCTAGCTTGAAAGACACACTGGAGTTGGCTTCAGGAGCCCAAAAATTGGATGAATCACACCCTGGAGTTGCAAGCAGCAGCAGCAGGAGCCCAAACATTGGCTTAAAGAGACACTGGAGTTGACAGCAGGAGCCTAAAAATTGGATGAATCACACCCTGGAGTTGCAAGCAGCAGCAGCAGCAGCCCAAACATTGCTTTAAAGAAACACTGGAGTTGGCAGCAGCAGGAGCCCAAAAATTGACTGACACACCCTGGAGTTGGCAGCAGCAGCAGCAGGAACCTAGTAATTGGCTGGAAGGCACCCTGAAGTTGGCAGCAGCAGGAGCACATACATTAGCTGGAAGGCACACCCTGGAGTTGGCAGCAGCATAAGCAGGAGCCCAAACATTGCTTGAAAGACACCCTGGAGTTGGCAGCAGCAGCAGGAGGCCAAAAATTGGCTGAAAGAGACACTGGAGTTGGCAGCTGGAGCCCAAAAATTGGATGAATCACACCCTGGAGTTGCAAGCAGCAGCAGCAGGAGCCCAAACATTGGCTGAAAGAGACACTGGAGTTGGCTTCAGGAGCCCAGAAATTGGATGAATCACACCCTGGAGTTGCAAACAGCAGGAGCCCAAACATAGCTTTAAAGACACACTGGAGTTGGCTTCAGGAGCCCAAAAATTGGATGAATCACACCCTGGAGTTGAAAACAGCAGCAGCAGGAGCCCAACATTGGCTGAAAGAGACACTGGAGTAGGCTTCAGGAGCCCAAAATTGGATGAATCACACCCTGGAGTTGCAAGCAGCAGCAGCAGGAGCCCAAACATTGGCTGAAAGAGACACTGGAGTTGGCTTCAGGAGCCCAGAAATTGGATGAATCACACCCTGGAGTTGCAAACAGCAGGAGCCCAAACATAGCTTTAAAGATACACTGGAGTTGGCTTCAGGAGCCCAAAAATTGGATGAATCACACCCTGGAGTTGAAAACAGCAGCAGCAGGAGCCCAACATTGGCTGAAAGAGACACTGGAGTAGGCTTCAGGAGCCCAAAATTGGATGAATCACACCCTGGAGTTGCAAGCAGCAGCAGCAGGAGCTCAAACATTGGCTGAAAGAGAAACTGGAGTTGGCAGCAGGAGCCCAAAAATTGGATGAATCACACCCTGGAGTTGCAAGCAGCAGCAGCAGGAGCCCAGACATAGCTTTAAAGAGACACTGGATTTGGCAGCAGGAGCCCAAAAATTGGATGACTCACACCCTGGAGTTGCAAGCAGCAGCAGGAGCCCATCATTGGCTGAAAGAGACACTGGAGTTGGCAGCAGAAGCCAAAAAATTTGCTGAATCACACCCTGGAGTTGCAAGCAGCAGCAGCAGGAGCCCAAACATTGCTTTAAAGAGACAATGGAGTTGGCAGCAGCAGGAGCCCAAAAATTGACTGACACACCCTGGAGTTGGCAGCAGCAGCAGCAGGAACCTAGTAATTGGCTGGAAGGCACCCTGAAGTTGGCAGCAGCAGGAGCACATACATTAGCTGAAAGGCACACCCTGAAGTTGGCAGCAGCATAAGCAGGAGCCCAAACATTGCTTGAAAGACACCCTGGAGTTGGCAGCAGCAGCAGCAGGAGGCCAAAAATTGGCTGAAAGAGACACTGGAGTTGGCAGCTGGAGCCCAAAAATTGGATGAATCACACCCTGGAGTTGCAAGCAGCAGCAGCAGGAGCCCAAACATTGGCTGAAAGAGACACTGGAGTTGGCTTCAGGAGCCCAGAAATTGGATGAATCACACCCTGGAGTTGCAAACAGCAGGAGCCCAAACATAGCTTTAAAGACACACTGGAGTTGGCTTCAGGAGCCCAAAAATTGGATGAATCACACCCTGGAGTTGAAAACAGCAGCAGCAGGAGCCCAACATTGGCTGAAAGAGACACTGGAGTAGGCTTCAGGAGCCCAAAATTGGATGAATCACACCCTGGAGTTGCAAGCAGCAGCAGCAGGAGCCCAAACATTGGCTGAAAGAGACACTGGAGTTGGCTTCAGGAGCCCAGAAATTGGATGAATCACACCCTGGAGTTGCAAACAGCAGGAGCCCAAACATAGCTTTAAAGACACACTGGAGTTGGCTTCAGGAGCCCAAAAATTGGATGAATCACACCCTGGAGTTGAAAACAGCAGCAGCAGGAGCCCAACATTGGCTGAAAGAGACACTGGAGTAGGCTTCAGGAGCCCAAAATTGGATGAATCACACCCTGGAGTTGCAAGCAGCAGCAGCAGGAGCTCAAACATTGGCTGAAAGAGAAACTGGAGTTGGCAGCAGGAGCCCAAAAATTGGATGAATCACACCCTGGAGTTGCAAGCAGCAGCAGCAGGATCCCAGACATAGCTTTAAAGAGACACTGGATTTGGCAGCAGGAGCCCAAAAATTGGATGACTCACACCCTGGAGTTGCAAGCAGCAGCAGGAGCCCATCGTTGGCTGAAAGAGACACTGGAGTTGGCAGCAGGAGCCAAAAAATTTGCTGAATCACACCCTGGAGTTGCAAGCAGCAGCAGCAGGAGCCCAAACATTGCTTTAAAGAGACACTGGAGTTGGCAGCAGCAGGAGCCCAAAAATTGACTGACACACCCTGGAGTTGGCAGCAGCAGCAGCAGGAACCTAGTAATTGGCTGGAAGGCACCCTGAAGTTGGCAGCAGCAGGAGCACATACATTAGCTGAAAGGCACACCCTGGAGTTGGCAGCAGCATAAGCAGGAGCCCAAACATTGCTTGAAAGACACCCTGGAGTTGGCAGCAGCAGCAGCAGGAGGCCAAAAATTGGCTGAAAGAGACACTGGAGTTGGCAGCTGGAGCCCAAAAATTGGATGAATCACACCCTGGAGTTGCAAGCAGCAGCAGCATGAGCCCAAACATTGGCTGAAAGAGACACTGGAGTTGGTAGCAGGAGCCCAAACATTGGAAGAATCACACCCTGGAGTTGCAAGCAGCAGGAGCCCAAACATAGCTTGAAAGACACACTGGAGTTTGCTGCAGGAGGCCAAAAATTGGATAAATCACACCCTGGAGTTGCAAGCAGCAGCAGTAGCAGGAGCCCAACATTGGCTGAAAGAGACACTGGAGATGGCAGCAGGAGCCCAAAAATTGGCTAAATCACACCCTGGATTTGCAAGCAGCAGCAGGAGCCCAACCATTGCTTTAAAGAGACACTGGAGTTGGCTGCAGGAGGCCAAAAATTGGATGAATCACACCCTGGAGTTGCAAACAGCAGGAGCCCAAACATAGCTTTAAAGACACACTGGAGTTGGCTTCAGGAGCCCAAAAATTGGATGAATCACACCCTGGAGTTGCAAATAGCAGCAGCAGGAGCCCAACATTGGCTGAAAGAGACACTGGAGTTGGCTTCAGGAGCCCAAAATTGGATGAATCACACCCTGGAGTTGCAAGCAGCAGCAGCAGGAGCTCAAACATTGGCTGAAAGAGAAACTGGAGTTGGCAGCAGGAGCCCTAAAATTGGATGAATCACACCCTGGAGTTGCAAGCAGCAGCAGCAGGAGCCCAAACATTGCTTTAAAAAGACACTGGAGTTGGCAGCAGGAGCCCAAAAATTGGATGAATCACACCCTGGAGTTGCAAGCAGCAGCAGGAGCCCATCATTGGCTGAAAGAGACACTGGAGTTGGCAGCAGGAGCCCAAAAATTTGCTGAATCACACCCTGGAGTTGCAAGCAGCAGCAGCAGGAGCCCAAACATTGCTTTAAAGAGACACTGGAGTTGGCAGCAGCAGGAGCTCAAAAATTGACTGACACACCCTGGAGTTGGCAGCAGCAGCAGCAGCAGGAACCTAGTAATTGGCTGGAAGGCACCCTGAAGTTGGCAGCAGCAGGAGCACATACATTAGCTGGAAGGCAAACCCTGGAGTTGGCAGCAGCATAAGCAGGAGCTCAAACATTGCTTGAAAGACACCCTGGAGTTGGCAGCAGCAGCAGCAGGAGGCCAAAAATTGGCTGAAAGAGACACTGGAGTTGGCAGCTGGAGCCCAAAAATTGGATGAATCACACCCTGGAGTTGCAAGCAGCAGCAGCAGGAGCCCAAACATTGGCTGAAAGAGACACTGGAGTTGGTAGCAGGAGCACAAACATTGGATGAATCACACTCTGGAGTTGCAAGCAGCAGGAGCCCAAACATAGCTTGAAAGACACACTGGAGTTTGCTGCAGGAGGCCAAAAATTGGATGAATCACACCCTGGAGTTGCAAGCAGCAGCAGTAGCAGGAGCCCAACATTGGCTGAAAGAGACACTGGAGATGGCAGCAGGAGCCCAAAAATTGGCTTAATCACACCCTGGAGTTGCAAGCAGCAGCAGGAGCCCAAACATTGCTTTAAAGAGACACTGGAGTTGGCTGCAGGAGGCCAAAAATTGGATGAATCACACCCTGGAGTTGCAAACAGCAGGAGCCCAAACATAGCTTTAAAGACACACTGGAGTTGGCTTCATGAGCCCAAAAATTGGATGAATCACACCCTGGAGTTGCAAATAGCAGCAGCAGGAGCTCAAACATTGGCTGAAAGAGACACTGGAGTTGGCTTCAGGAGCCCAAAATTGGATGAATCACACCCTGGAGTTGCAAGCAGCAGCAGCAGGAGCTCAAACATTGGCTGAAAGAGAAACTGGAGTTGGCAGCAGGAGCCCAAAAATTGGATGAATCACACCCTGGAGTTGCAAGCAGCAGCAGGAGCCCAAACATTGCTTTAAAGAGACACTGGAGTTGGCAGCAGGAGCCCAAAAATTGGATGAATCACACCCTGGAGTTGCAAGCAGCAGCAGGAGCCCATCATTGGTTGAAAGAGACACTGGAGTTGGCAGCAGGAGCCCAAAAATTTTCTGAATCACACCCTGGAGTAGCAAGCAGCAGGAGCCCAAACATTGCTTTAAAGAGACACTGGAGTTGGCAGCAGCAGGAGCCCAAAAATTGACTGACACACCCTGGAGTTGGCAGCAGCAGCAGCAGCAGCAGGAACCTAGTAATTGGCTGGAAGGCACCCTGAAGTTGGCAGCAGCAGGAGCACATACATTAGCTGGAAGGCACACCCTGGAGTTGGCAGCAGCATAAGCAGGAGCTCAAACATTGCTTGAAAGACACCCTGGAGTTGGCAGCAGCAGCAGGAGGCCAAAAATTGGCTGAAAGAGACACTGGAGTTGGCAGCTGGAGCCCAAAAATTGGATGAATCACACCCTGGAGTTGCAAGCAGCAGCAGCAGGAGCCCAAACATTGGCTGAAAGAGACACTGGAGTTGGTAGCAGGAGCCCAAACATTGGATGAATCACACCCTGGAGTTGCAAGCAGCAGGAGCCCAAACATAGCTTGAAAGACACACTGGAGTTTGCTGCAGGAGGCCAAAAATTGGATGAATCACACCCTGGAGTTGCAAGCAGCAGCAGTAGCAGGAGCCCAACATTGGCTGAAAGAGACACTGGAGTTGGCAGCAGGAGCCCAAAAATTGGCTTAATCACACCCTGGAGTTGCAAGCAGCAGCAGGAGCCCAAACATTGCTTTAAAGAGACACTGGAGTTGGCTGCAGGAGGCCAAAAATTAGATGAATCACACCCTGGAGTTGCAAGCAGCAGCAGTAGCAGGAGCCCAACATTGGCTGAAAGAGACACTGGAGTTGGCAGCAGGAGCCCAAAAATTGGATGAATCACACCCTGGAGTTGCAAGCAGCAGCAGCAGCCCAAACCTAGCTTTAAAGACACACTGGAGTTGGCTTCAGGAGCCCAAAAATTGGGTGAATCACACCCTGGAGTTGCAAGCAGCAGCAGCAGGAGGCCAAAAATTGGCTGAAAGGCACACCCTGAAGTTGGCATCAGCAGGAGCCCAAAAAATTGGCCTAAAGACATAAATATGTTTTGCACCATTTGGAAAGTGTAAAACGTGGCACCATGCTGAATCTAGTTGCATGCATCAGGCATTGGTGGGTGGAAATCCTGGCTGATCCATCCCTGATTCATTTTGACAAAGGTGAGTCTCTCCACATTTTTAGTTGACAGACGAGTTCTCCTCCCCATAACTATGGCCCCCGCCGCACTACACACCCGCTCAGATGGCACGCTACTTGCCGGGCAGGACAGCTTTTCCAGGGCAAACTCTGCTAGTTGCGGCCACAAATCAAGTTTGGCTTCCCAGAATCCAGCGGATCCTCAAGGTGTGTTGGCATGGTCATGTCAAGGTATGACATGACCTGCTGGTTGAGGTCCTGCTCCAGGTCTTCCTGCTGCTCATGAGTAGCCTCACTATGCGGTTGTAGAAAGCTACTCATTAGCGACTGAAGACTGAGGCTGCTGCTGATGGAGCTGCTGCTCCTGCCAACCCCCCCAGCAGGCATGGCAGTGGAAGGTGAGCGCAGAGGTTCCCCCGAGTCAGACCTGCGAGAGTATGGACCATGGCGCAGATAGGCATCGGCCAACTGACTACGCAGAATATCTTTGTAGTAGTTCAGTTTGTCCTCCCTCTCGGCGGGTTTACAAAATGCCCCCATTTTGTGCCGGAAGCGAGGGTCCAATAAGGTTTACAGCCAGAAGTCATCCCGCCGACAAATGGAAACAATTCTGGGGTCACTACGCAAGCACGTGAGCATGCTTCCTGCCATTTGCGCAAGTGACTCGGATGGACTGCCTGTCTCCATCTCCACTGCATACTGCCACGGTGTGTCCGGGTCCTCTGTCTCGCCTTCCTCAAAACCCTCTAGCTCCTCTGGCTGCTCCTGCTCCTCCTCTCCTGTCCGCTGACTAGATAAACCAGCCATTTCGCCAAGCCTAAACTGTGCTTCACTGTGCCCCTCCTCCTCCTCTTCCTCCTCCTCCTCCTCCAGTTCAGCTCCAACGGGGTTCATGTGGCCGTAAGATGTAGAGTGCCCTGACATGCCATGGTTTCCAACATGTGCTGTAGAACATGAAGCAGTGGAATCACGTCGTTCATCCCGTAATCCTGCCGACTGACAAATAAAGTGGCTTCCCCAAAGGGCCTGAGCAAACGGCAGGTGTCACGTATGAGCTGCCACTGGTTGACATTGAAGTTACACAGGGGAGTCCCCCTATCTGCTTGGATCATCAGGAAATCTGTGATGGCTTTTCTCTGTTCATATAATCGGTCCAACATGTGAAGGGTGGAATTCCAACGGGTGGAAACATCGCAAATCAGACTATGTTGGGGGATACCGTTCTGACGCTGTAGCTCAAGAAGGGTGTGTTTGGCGGTGTATGAGTGGCTGAAGTGCATGCAAAGTTTCCTTGAAGTTGTTAGGATGTCTTGCAGATGGGGGGAACACTTCAGAAACCGCTTGACAACCAGATTGAAGACGTGAGCCATGCAGGGGGCATGGGTCAGGCTTCCTTGGCGCAGCGCAGACAAAATGTTCTTCCCATTGTCGGTAACCATGATTCCCATTTTAAGTTTTCTTGGAGTAAGCCATGTTTGGATTTCCTGATGAATAAATTTAAGCAGTTCCTCCCCTGTGTGAATCCGTTCGCCAAGACAAACCATGTGAAGCACAGCGTGACACCTCCGTGCCCTGCACACATGGTAGACTGGAGGGGCACTGAGACTTGAGCCTACAGTGGAGGGTGAGGAGATGGCGGAGGATGAGGAGGCCGAGTCGCACGGTGTCACAGGCCCAACGGGCAGGGAACGCGGAGGCCGAAGCGGCGTGACCTGTCCAAGTTGCTGCTGCAAAGGGACCACATTCACCCAGTTGGCCGTAAACTACATGTACTGTCCCTGACCGTAGTTACAGCTCCAGACGTCGGCGCTGCCATGCACTTTGCTACACACCGACAGGCTCAAGGACTGGCCCACCTTCTGTTCAACAAAAGTGTGCGGCGCTGGTACTACCTTCTTGGCAAAGAAATGACGGCTTGGGACTCTCCACCTCGGCTCGGCACAAACCATCAGTTCTCTGAAAGGTGCAGAGTCCACCACCTGAAAAGGGAGCAACTGCAGCACCAGCAACTTGGACAGGAGCACATTCAGCTTCTGCGCCATAGGATGAGTGGGCGCATATTGCTGTCTCTTGGACATGGCTTCGCTGATGGATTGCTGGCGGGATGCATGACTTGGAGAAGGAGGAGCAGGAGTGACAGAGGATGGATATGATGCACAGCTGCCTTCGGCTGAGGTGCTGGAGCTTTGGCTGGCAAAAATTGGGAGCGGCGTGCCACTCGGTGAGGAAGCAGTCTGGCCCACCTCTCCGGAGCCTAGGTTCTCCCAGGCCGCTTTATGGTGACTCTGCATATGTTGACGCAGGGCCGTGGTGCCAACATTTGGACCCTGGCCACGCTTCACCTTCTGCCTACATATCTTGCATGTGGCCATGTTACCCTCCTGCGGATGCTTCAGAAAAACTGCCACACTGCCGAGTAGCTACTTTTCCCACCCCCTGGCCTCACTGATTCACTGCTGCTGTTGCCAACTACAGGAACCCCTGCTCCACTACCTCCCGATAAGGTAGACTGCCGCACAGCAGGTGCTCTACCCCGGCCCCGGCCGGCTCCAGCCTTTGGAATTGTGCCCCCATGCTGACTGCTACCACCTTGCTGCCTGAGCTGCTGACTCCGGGGCAACCTGCGCCCCTCTTCTCCTGATGATGATGATGAAGCCCCTTCATCACCCGGCTCCCAAGTGCGATCGGCTTCATCGTCACCATCATTATCCCCGAGTTGTGGCTGTACGTCACTGATGTTCGTGGATTCGTCAACAGTGTCTGGCGCAGGAGCTGGAACGCTCGCAGCACCCACGACACTGTCCACATCACTATTTGTCTGCCTAGCTAAAGAAGCCACCTCCATTTCTTGGCTGGGCAGTAGCTGCTGACTGTCCTCTATCTGATTGTCCTCCTCACTAAAGAGTGGAGCTGAACCCAAAGCATAGGATACGTCGCTGGGGGAGGGAACGGCATAGGACAGAGGCAATGGGAGGACAGGGACTGCTCTCGGGGCATGCCAACTCAGGGTTGTGTCAGAGGAACCTACCGACCCTAGACTGGAGGTCTCAGACGTAAGTTGTAATGATGTTGTTGATGAGCGCGTTAAGCAATCTACCACGGCAGATGCGTTACTGGTGGAGACCCGACCGCTAGCAGATACTGGCAGATTAGGTCTCTCAGCGTGACTCCTGCTGCTACTGGCCCCCAGTCTGCTGCGACCTCTGCCTGTGGAATCCTGGCCTCCGCCACTCCTCTTTTCACTTCCAGGCACTTGTCTGCCCGACATAGTCTAACTGGCGTGGTAGTAGGTGATATTTTAAGAACCCCCAGGCAGCGGTGGGTCTATATGAAACAGAATATAATGCACACCAAAAGTGAGCAGTAACACTCAGCCTCCAACAGGCCTGCCTAGTCTAAATAAGAGAGCTGCTTAGTGTAAATAAAGAGGGGTATGCTATGTTACAGAATGGGATGCCCCAACAGCCAGCAGTGCACCTGGCAGCAGTAAGACTATGCACAGCAAAAGTGTCTTTATCAGGCCAAATTTCTATGAGAATAAGTGCAAATGGTTATTATGGTATTAAATAGAGGCTGGTGTAGTCACAGAATGGGATGCCACAAAAACCAGAGAGCATGCACAGCAAAAGTGTCTTTATCAGGACTAATTTCTATGAGAAAAAGTGCAAATGGTTATTATGGTATTAAATAGAGGCTGGTGTAGTCACAGAATGGGATGCCCCAACAGGAGTGCACCTGGCAGGCAGCAGTAAGACTATGCACAGCAAAAGTGTCTTTATCAGGCCTAATTTCAATTAGAATAAGTGCAAATGGTTATGGTCTTAAATAGAGGCTGGTGTAGTCACAGAATGGGATGCCCCAAAAACCAGCAGTGCACCTGGGACCAGTAGTGCTATGCACAGCAAAAGTGTCTTTATCTGGCCTAATTTCAATTAGAATAAGTGCAAATGGTTATGGTCTTAAATAGAGGCTGGTGTAGTCACAGAATGGGATGCCACAAAAACCAGAGAGCATGCACAGCAAAAGTGTCTTTATCAGGCCTAATTTCTATGAGAATAAGTGCAAATGGTTATTATGGTATTAAATAGAGGCAGGTGTAGTCACAGAATGGGATGCCACAAAAACCAGAGAGCATGCACAGCAAAAGTGTCTGTATGAGGCCAAATTTCAATTGGAATAAGTGCAAATGGTTATGGTCTTAAATAGAGGCTGGTGTAGTCACAGAATGGGATGCCCCAACAGGAGTGCACCTGGCAGGCAGCAGTAAGTCTATGCACAGCAAAAGTGTCTTTATCAGGCCTAATTTCAATTAGAATAAGTGCAAATGGTTATGGTCTTAAATAGAGGCTGGTGTAGTCACAGAATGGGATGCCCCAAAAACCAGCAGTGCACCTGGCAGGCAGCAGTAAGTCTATGCACAGCAAACGTGTCTTTATCGGGCCTAATTTCAATTAGAATAAGTGCAAATGGTTATGGTCTTAAATAGAGGCTGGTGTAGTCACAGAATGGGATGCCCCAAAAACCAGCAGTGCACCTGGGACCAGTAGTGCTATGCACAGCAAAAGTGTCTTTATCAGGCCTAATTTCAATTAGAATAAGTGCAAATGGTTATGGTCTTAAATAGAGGCTGGTGTAGTCACAGAATGGGATGCCCCAAAAACCAGCAGTGCACCTGGCAGGCAGCAGTAAGATTATGCACAGCAAAAGTGTCTTTATCAGGCCTAATTTCAATTAGAATAAGTGCAAATGGTTATGGTCTTAAATAGAGGCTGGTGTAGTCACAGAATGGGATGCCCCAAAAACCAGCAGTGCACCTGGCAGGCAGCAGAAAGTCTATGCACAGCAAAAGTGTCTTTATCAGGCCTAATTTCAATTAGAATAAGTGCAAATGGTTATGATCTTAAAAAGAGGCTGGTGTAGTCACAGAATGGGATGCCCCAACAGGAGTGCACCTGGCAGGCAGCAGTAAGTCTATGCACAGCAAAAGTGTCTTTATCAGGCCTAATTTCAATTAGAATAAGTGCAAATGGTTATGGTCTTAAATAGAGGCTGGTGTAGTCACAGAATGGGATGCCCCAAAAACCAGCAGTGCACCTGGGACCAGTAGTGCTATGCACAGCAAAAGTGTCTTTATCAGGCCTAATTTCAATTAGAATAAGTGCAAATGGTTATGGTCTTAAATAGAGGCTGGTGTAGTCACAGAATGGGATGCCCCAAAAACCAGCAGTGCGCCTGGCAGGCAGCAGTAAGTCTATGCACAGCAAAAGTGTCTTTATCAGGCCTAATTTCAATTAGAATAAGTGCAAATGGTTATGGTCTTAAATAGAGGCTGGTGTAGTCACAGAATGGGATGCCCCAAAAGCCAGCAGTGCACCTGGCAGGCAGCAGTAAGTCTATGCACAGCAAAAGTGTCTTTATCAGGCCTAATTTCAATTAGAATAAGTGCAAATGGTTATGGTCTTAAATAGAGGCTGGTGTAGTCACATAATGGGATGCCCCAACAGGAGTGCACCTGGGACCAGTAGTGCTATGCACAGCAAAAGTGTCTTTATCAGGCCTAATTTCAATTAGAATACGTGCAAATGGTTATGGTCTTAAATAGAGGCTGGTGTAGTCACAGAATGGGATGCCCCAACAGGAGTGCACCTGGGACCAGTAGTGCTATGCACAGCAAAAGTGTCTTTATCAGGCCTAATTTCAATTAGAATAAGTGCAAATGGGTATGGTCTTAAATAGAGGCTGGTGTAGTCACAGAATGGGATGCCCCAACAGGAGTGCACCTGGCAGGCAGCAGTAAGTCTATGCACAGCAAAAGTGTCTTTATCAGGCCTAATTTCAATTAGAATAAGTGCAAATGGTTATGGTCTTAAATAGAGGCTGGTGTAGTCACAGAATGGGATGCCCCAAAAACCAGCAGTGCACCTGGGAGCAGTAGTGCTATGCACAGCAAAAGTGTCTTTATCAGGCCTAATTTCAATTAGAATAAGTGCAAATGGTTATGGTCTTAAATAGAGGCTGGTGTAGTCACAGAATGGGATGCCTCACAGCAGACTTAAGATCAGTTCAGTATATATGCACAGTTAGTGTATAAGCAGCCTGAAAACGCTAACAAAGCAAGTCAGCCAGCCAGTAACACTCAGGCTGGATGAAAAAAAAAAAAATCTCCCTGTGACTGCCTCCGATTTTTCCTAACTTTCCCGGTTTTTCGCTGACTTTCTGTCTGTCTCCTGCCTGTCTCCTGCCTGTCTCCTGCCTGTCTCCAGCCTGTCTCCAGCCTGTCCCTGTCTGTCTAACTGTCTCTCTCCCTGCCTACAGCAGCGTTCTGTTAAAGGAAAACTTCGCGCGATCGAATCGCGGGGAAATTCGGATTCGATCCAAATCGAATTTTTCATGAAATTCGTATCGAATCCGGGTTCGTCCGGATCGATTCGCTCATCCCTAGTAGCTTCCAACAAAGTGTCCTGCTAGATTCACCATGCATCTTTCTCTAAATATACATCCAGACAGAAATCTGTTGGAAATCTGTTTGAAAGCTGCTATGTTTGCATGCATGTACACATGCACGCAGCTATTTAACTCATTCATGTCCCCGTCTCAACTATTCTCTCACTCACTTCTGCTCCAATGCTTACCTTAACTCACTAGCGGTTCCTGTTTTTCTGTTCTCCCGCCATTCATGCTTACCTTAACTCACTAGTGGTTCCTGTTTAGATGTTCTCACGACATTCATGCTTAACTTAATGTTCTGCATTCTGTAGTTATTTTTCTATTCCTTCTTGATGGCTTCTGATGTATGTTGTTTAGTGGGTGTGTTCATGCATAAAATTTTTGTTTTTTTACAGAAATGAAACACGAAACATGGTAAAGTTTAAATATATGTATTTGGATTTTTTTTTTTAAACACGTTTTATTGTAAATTTTAAGACCATTTTTTTTTTTTTTGCAAAATATAAAATTTTGACATTAGTTTTTTGGCAAAATATAAAATGTGGATTGCTTTTTTCTAAATAATAATTATTACGACAACCAATAATTAATAGTTGGTCACTCGGATTTCATTTAGGTCTACGTGATAAGGAATAATTAAGGACTACATGAAAATGATTGATTTAGATATACATTAAAACATACTGCGATTCAATGAGTTAATGCAAGTCAGAATGTTCACCTAAACCACATTCCTAAAGAGATATTCATCAGCTGCTGGAGGCACCAACGCAACATGCGTATAATCAATCGCACCCATGACGTTGAGCATATCGGCTAGATAAAAAACCCAACTTAAGAGCATTCCAGGCTACCATGTTGTCAGGGAAATATATGTATTTTTGACACAGGGTAGCCATGCCATCCAAAAACTTGTTGAGCGTGCGGCTCAGCGTAGGCGGGGACATCCCCACGGAGAGGGCACCCAGCCTCTGGAACGAGCCGTTCACCAAAAATTGCAGGCAGCCAAGCATTTTGGTCATACCTGAAATTGCATGCCCCTTCCTTGCGGTGCGGGCTAACCATGGCCGCAGCTCACTATACAAGTTATGGAGGGAAACGCAGTTAAGGCGGGTGAGCTCAACGTCATATATGCGATCGATGTCCATACGTGCGTGGTGCAATCTGGATTCGGCCATGCTGATGCAGACCATGGCCCTTATTTATGAAGAAATAGCGACAGGTAGCGACTGGTGAGCGACCGGTAATGACGGGCACCGCCATGAGAACTCCCCACCACAATCACACATTTATCAAGCCGATCCTGCTTAGCGACGAGATAGCGCCAGATAGCCACTCATTCATCATTATTCCAGCCTCAGCCCACAGCGCCAGCGTCCGACCTTGAACAGGGACAGGTATGACCTCTCGCTACCTGGAGCTCTCCAATGCATTTCAATGGAACAATCTTTAAATATTCATAATTAATTGTTATTAATGTTTTGTTTTTTTTTAAATGTGAAAAACTCTGTGACCACTTCTGCCATGTTTTTTTTTTTTTTTACCTTAAAAAATTAACTATGTGTGCAGAATTGATATTACAGGTCTGATATTATTGTATTCATATTACTAAATTCTTTAAACATTTTTTTTTTTTGGTTTCCAAAAATGTGGTTTGGGGGTTAAAAAACGACTTTAACACATCGCCGCCAGCTCTCTGGGGTTTAAACATGCATTTCACAGCGCGAGAATTTTTGGAGCGTGATTTTTTGATGAATGTGGTGGGAGCCGGTCGCTCTGACCAGTCGCTATCATTTGCACCCATAAATCGCGGAACCTGTAAAATAGCGACTCGTCACCCCATATTCAACATTACTGCACACCGACTCAGTCGCTATCAACAACCGAACAATGGCCAAGCACAGCGACTACTAGTGGTCGCTGTGAAAATACTGCTACAGTCGCTCAACTGTCGCTACCTGCCGCTATTAATGAATCGGCCTCCATGTCGTTTAGTTGCAAGCGCTCGTACTCCTCCACGTACTCAGCAAACATCATCTCCGATCTCAACAGCTAACTTTCTCCTACAAAACGACTCCGTAAGTTGAACGAAAACAAACCCATTTTATTGGCTGTGAAAGTGAATGTGAAAGAGGCTCTGAATCATGCACAAGCCCAAACCAATAACTCAAGTAGCCCGGCATAACAGAAATTTGACTATAAACATGCGACAATCAAAAGTGCATATTCACGTTAGCGTAAATGCATATACGCATGAAAATAGTAACGAAAATTCCGAAAAAGCATGCAAAAATTTACAAAAACTCACCAACACATGCGAAAGTGCATGTGAAAGAGGCTTTGAATTAGCCCTATTGTCTCTCAGATCTTCAACAAAAGCAATGCTGTTTGGGGATTTGTATTCCATATCCTTTAACATTGTCATTGTATCCAACAAAGAATTCTGCAAATGTTCTGTTTTGGAGTTTGGTGCTTTTTTTCTTTTGGAAAGTAGATAAAAACTTTGCATCCAAAAACGTTTAGGTGTATTACACTTGGGTTTTCATAGTGCCACAGTTCATATGGAGTTTTCTCCACTGTTCTAGAAAAGAGTCTTTTCTGAAAATAAGTGTCTCATTGGTTACTTGTCTTTACTACATAGTCCTGTAATTTGTCAAGAACTTTTCTCTTGTTTTGCATTAGGTAAGTTACTGTGTATCTTGAAATTTCTATGAAAGTCACTATGCACCTGTTGTCTCCAGGTGTAGGTGGGTTTAGGGGACCACATACATCACTGTGAACTAGGTCAGTGGGTCAGGACGTGCTGCTCCTGTACCTTTAGATTTGATGCAACATTTACACTTAACCATACTTAACCTGGACAAGGGATACTCTGAGATCCTTTGTCAGATTACTTTTTGTAGTTCCTGGGTGTCTGACCTAAACACCTGTGTCTGTGTGTATACAGTCTTTGTGTTTATGGGTACATATTCTCACATTTCCTTCACTGTGTTGAGGTGATACAGATGATCATCCAGCTTGGCACTTGCTATGGTCTGCTTGCCATCCAGGTTAGATCACTTGCCACCTTGTAACTTTACATTGAGTTATTTGGCTTACGCTTCAGTCAGACACTTCACAGATAAGAGTCCTCCGAGGTCAGAAACATAAAGCACATCCTTACTGGTATGGTTAAATTGTGTCCTGCATCATGGGGCATACAAGGGTTCCATGCCCATATACCTCTGCATGTATGCTACTTCCATCTGCAAGGTTAATAGTCTCTTTATTATGCAGGTCAAGTTCTGTGAAAAAGCTTCTACCACTTGTTATGTGACTGGTTGCTCACTAGTCATTACAGCAGCCTGAACTATATGGCTGCCTGTCACTTTAAATGTGGTATTCCAGTTTCCTTTACATGGATCAGAGATTGTAGTTTTGACCTTTTGTTTAGTACAAGAGGGAAGCTCTCTTTCTTGCTCTGATTTCCACGTAGAACATTTTATCTGTATGTGTCTATGTTTGTGGCACCTAAACCAAACCCTGGTTTCCTTCCTGTGTATATTTGTGTCTATTGCTCAATAGTCATTACAGCAGCCTCAAAATATATGGCTGCCTGTCACTTTAAATGCGGTATTCCAGTTTCCTTCACATGGATCAGAGATTGTAGTTTTGACCTTTTGTTTAGTACAAGAAGGAAGCTGCCTCTCTTGCTCTGATTTCCACATTTTCTCTGTTCTCTGTTTTCTCTGTATGTGTCTATGTTTGTGGCACCTAAAGCAGGCCCTGGTTTCCTTCCTGTGTATATTTGTGTCTGTAGCTTTAACCCTTTGAGTGCCAGCCTACCGAGATTTTTTGTCACACTCTGTTGCCGGACTACTTTTCTTGTTTTTGCGCTACACGTGTTAAACCTGGATTTTTGAAGGGATTTCCAGGGATTTTCCAGTAAAATTATATACTGTTTTTTTCAGCAGAGTCTGGGCTTCAACAAGAAATGTCTTGTTTGGCCTTTTTTTAGTGTATTCTCAATACTTTTGGGTGAAATATGTGCAAAAAAAAAAAAAAAAAACTATTTTTTACAATTTGTAGTGTTTTTTTTCTAATACAAAATGTAAGTTTGTTAATAAAATATTATTGCGTGTGAAAGCCCTATTTCTGCCGGTTACAACGGTACCACATATGTATTGGTAGACACCATTTCCTGCCCAGGAAACTCCCCTAAACTGAAACAGCAGTTTAGGAGATTTCAGATAGGATACAACTATGCAATATGATTGCATAGTTGTAAGGGGTTAACTTAAAAAAAAAATGACGTAGGGTCCCCCTTCCCAGGGACCTCATTTTTGGGGGGGAATTTTAAGGGTTAAAAACCCTTAAAATCCCGAAAAAAAATGTCGTAGGGTCCCCCTTACCCAGCATTACCGACCCAGACCAGCTATGGGGGCTTGTAGAACCCTGCAGGCTACTAGCCCACATAGCCACATGGCCCGGGGGCTGGGGGTTATGGCAAGTCACCCGCTTGCCGCAGGTGACCTGCCATACCCAGAGCCTTGTGAACTGGTATAAGGGGTCTCATGGACCCCTTACCAGTTCACAAAGGGTTAAGTAAAAAAAAAAGACACAGACACAAAATTCTTTATTATTCTTCTTTCACTTATACTTAGCTCCCATCCAGTGTCCCACGCCGCTGCAGATGACAGTTGTCGATAGTGATCAGAGCAGGGAGGGAGGCAGGGAGATCAGAGCCTCCCTGCCTGCCACACTCCCTGCTCCGATCGCTACTGACAACTGACAGAACGGAGCCCAGGTGCCGGTAACCCGAGGGGCGGGATGACGTCATCAAGTGGGCGGGGCTAGGGTGGGGCCAGCGCCGGCCGAAGAGGATGGTGAGGGCCTGTTTCTGGGCCCTCACCCGAAGCATGGAAAGCCCAGGAGGGGGGGATCGGAGCCCCCCCCCCGGTGAAGAGGTGAGTAAATGACATTTACTTTTGTTTTGTTTTTTTCAGATGTCTGCGCTGGCGGGGGGGGGGGCTATTCTGGGCCCCCTCCTGAAGATCAGAAAAATCAGAAATCAGAAAATCTACTACTTGATTCTTGTACAGAATCGCTAGCACTTTCAAATGAGGGGTCAGGTAAGTCTGTATCTTTTTTACTTTTTTTTTTATAGGGCTCTAAAGTCAGCTACGTGACTCTCACGTAGCTGGCACTTAACGGTTGGAGAGGCAGCTACGTGAGAGTCACGTAGCTGGCACTAGAAGGGTTAAGAGAGGATTTGCTGTCAGTTTCTGTGGAGCCATGCACAAGCTCCGTCCTTCACTGATATTCGTCTATGAGCTTGGTCTTTATAAATGTTAGCGTCAGATCGGTCTCAGGCCTTGAGCGTGATTCAACAACATCGAAAAAAAATTGTTTGGGTTGGAACATTGGATAGCATGCAAAAAACTTATGTAACTTCAAGCCAAGTTATTCAAGTTAATTAAATGTATCCAGTTAAATAGGCTCGTACATGTGAGAAAAAAATGTATGTTTCCATGTGAAAATTAGTACATGGAAATTTCTGGAAATCAGCTCAAATTCTCTAGCTGAAAATCTCTGAAAGTATTGCTGGCGCTGAGAAGCTTTCAGCCCAAATGATGCATTTGTTTTCAATATTTCACACATAATGATCAGGTGACATCCCCATGTTATATATCTCTATGATTTTATGACAATTATTTTTTAATGGACGTGCAACTAGTCACTTTTTTATGAAGGATCACATTCATCCATGTAGTGTTAGATATGTATTTAGCATTAGATCAAGGCAACTGGGCATGCTGGTTTCTTTTGCTTCAAGTTTTGGTATTCATCCCACTATTAGGAAAAGCAGCTGGATGACTTGTGAAACGTGTTGAAGTAAGAAAATTAAATCATTGCAGTTGCCTAGATTAACTTTTTTTATTTATTTTTTAACTATTTCAAATAAAATGAAAAAAGAATCATGGCCCTTCAGATTAAAGGTTAATTGAGTTTATAGATACTGGACATTTGATAGTGGTGTTTGTTCCAGGCTACATTAAATAGCCTTGATTCAGCATATGACATAATGATAAAAAGGAACACATACCACTCAAATCTACTGCCAAAGGGGTCCTGTTGACCCGATGAAGGGTTTCACCTGAAAGCTTGTCTTACTGGCACCTCCTTGCACTGAATAAACATAGAGGATAAACATGGATTTTCCAGCAGATTAAGGGGTATGTGTTCCTTCCCCTAGATTACCAGACTGTGCACCAGGCATAGTAAGCCCAGGGTCAAAAAGCCAAACAGCCTGCCCTTGGCACTGGCAAATTACCAGCCCCAAGATTTAACGCATTTCCTGGGGTGTTGGTTTTAATATTTTTTTAAACTGTAATAAAAAATATAAAATTATCAACTAAAGAGATGTATTGAGTTATAGTTCAAGGCGTGTTTTGTTATTCACCCCACAGGATGTATTTGTGAATTCAACATTGCCTATTGGGAAAGGCAGCTGGATGACTTGTGAAAGGTGTTAGGGTAAAAAAAAATGCATTTGCATAGATTTATATTTATACTGGAGTTAACTTTTTATTTATTTATTTTTACTGTTTCAATTAGAATGAAAACATACTATGGCCTCTCCCTTCAGATTGCCAGGTTGGTGCACCAGTCTGCTCCTTGCAACTCACTAGCCCCTTTAGCCTCTTGCCCGAGGTTTGGTGCTCTGCCTGGAGTGTCGGCAGTCATTTTTTAAATTAAGACAGTCATAAAAATAAAAAGTTAATTCCACATGTATTGTACACTAATACACTGGCAGTTGCTGACCTGGTTTTTTTTAAATAAAAAAAAATAAGAAAATGTGCTGAGAATTTTTTACACCTGCTCAGGGCAGATGTAATAATTCATTTAGAATACTTTGCTGAATCACATTCATTGTTTACAATTGTAAATTTCAGGTGTATTTCTTTTACTTTTTGAGAGAAGAGTGAAAAAAAATGAGTGTACAAAATGAGGAATAGTTTTTGCTTTGCTGATGTAAAAAATAAATAAAGAATTTTGTGAGTACTCATCTGTAGAATTAATTTCTCTTCCATTATTACTTCAGGACATCAGAGACGATTGGGTTAACCTCTCCAAAAGGGTGTGGACTGCAAGAACAAAGGCGTGGCTCCTCCTCTCGGGCCTATATCCCCCTGTCTGACTTACTCCAGTTTAATTAAAAAGCAGTAGAACCAGCCACCAGGGAGACATACCTATATCTCCTGTTGGAAACAAAAGGCTGGAGACCAAATACAAGACTCCTCTCTCCAATAATTATTATTTTATTTTTTCAATGCTGATCAAACTATTTACATATTTACCACTCCACCAAGATTTGCATCCAAGACATGTACATAGTAACCTAGCAGGTAGGGAGGGTCTGATGTCCTGAAGTAATAATGGAAGAGACATTAATTCTACAGGTGAGTACTCACAGAATTCTCTTTTCTCTTCCATTTTACTTCAGGCCATCAGAGTAATTCTTAGACAATTGGGACCTCATCCCCAAAAACCCTTATTCCTTTCAGGAATAAAACATTTCAAAAAACATCTAATTACTACTGTATGTAATTCCTTCCCACCAAAGGCTCTACCTTATAGAATTTGGTAAATGTACGAACTGAAGACCAAGTAACGGCTTTGCATACATGTAATACGGAAGCTTGATGCTGAAAAGCCTAGGATGCTCCAATAGTTCTTGTCGAATTAGCAGTAGTCCTAAAGGGAGGATCTTCCCTTTGGAGACATAGGCTCTTATCACTGCCTGTCTAATCCATCGTCAGAAGGTAGACTTAGATGACTCTCAGTTAGGACAAATAATGAGCCCAAGCTACAGAAAGATTTTGTAGAAGTGAGAAGAAGAAGTGAGTTTTTTAGTGCTTTCACTACATCCAGCGAATGAAGAATTCTTTCTTTATTGGACACTGGAGTAGGACATAAGGAAGGCAAATTCACCTCTTCATTAAATAAAAACCACTTTAGGAAGAACATCCTGTTTAAAGCAGAAGACGGTAAATCAGTTGTGAGCACCAACATTGCAAAACGTATTCCTATGGGTAACAAATATAAGCGGCTAAATTTAAGCCCCTCATGGCTAACACCTTCGGTTAAAAGGGCAATAAAGAACGAAAAAGGGGCATTCAAACATTACAAGGATGAACTCTCAGCTGAAACACTTGAGAAGTATAAACTAATAAATAAAATGTGTTAAAAAGGTTGGCAAAAGCACAAAATGAAAAAGAATTTTAAATATATTAATTCGAAGAAAATTGAATCAGAACAGGTAGGTGCCCTAATTAATGATAATGGGGAAATTGTCACTGGGGATGAAGGTAAGGCGGAGCTGTTAAATGTATTCTTAAGCTCTGTGTACACAAGAGAAGTTAACAAGCTAAATGTGGATATCCAAGAAAAACTAAATAATTTAAATGTGAATAAGACTGCAGGACCAGATGGACTTCACACAAGAGTTCTCAAAGAACTCAGTTCCGTTATCTCATCACCCCTGTTGTTGATCTTTAAAGACTCACTAGCAACTGGTATAGTGCCAAGGGACTGGCGCAAGGCAAACGTGATGCCCATTTTTAAAAGGGCTCTAGGTCTTCTCTGGACAATTACAGACCTGTTAGCTTAACATCCATTGTGGGAAAATTGCTTGAGGGGCTTTTAAGGGACTACATACACGTATATGTAACTAATAATAATATTATAAGTGACAACCAACACAGTTTTACTAAGGACAGAATCTGCCAGAATAACCTAATTGGCTTCTATGGGGAGGTGAGTAGAAGCCTGGACAGAGAGATGGCTGTGGATATAGTTTTTCTGGATTTCGCAATAGCATTTGACACTGTCCCCCATAGATGCTTATTGGGGAAATTGAGATCTTCAGGATTAGAAAACACAGTTTATAACTGGATTGAAAACTGGCTGAAGGATCGTGTGCAGAGAGTTGTGGTTAATGATACCTACTCTGAATGGTTACCGGTTGTAAGTGGCATACCCCAGGGTTGAGTGCTGGGCCCACTATTATTCAACTTGTTTATAAACGACATAGAAGATGGAATTAAAAGCACTGTCTCTTATTTTTGCAGGCAACACATAGATATGAAGCACAGTGCAGTCTATTGAAGATGTTCAGTGTGGAAAAATGTAAAGTCATTCACTTGGGGTCTAACAACCTTAAGGTCACATATATCCTCGGGGAAGTAAAACTGGGATAGTCACTTGTTGAGAAGGATCTGGGGGTACTGGTAGATCACAGACTAAATAACAGCATGCAATGCCAAGCAGCTGCTTTCAAGGCCACCAAGATGTTGTCTTGCATTAAAAGAGGCATGGAATCATGGGATAGAGATGTAATTTTGCCTCTTTACAATGCACTGGTGTGCCCTCACCTGGAATATGCCGTCCAGTTCTGTGCACCAATTCATAGAAAGGACACTCTGACTATGGGGAAGGTGCAGAGGAGAGCCACCAAACTAATAAGGGGAATGAAAGATCTTAGTTATGAGGAAAGATTACGAGAATTAAATCTGTTTAGTCTTGAGAGGAAATTGCTGAGGGCGGACATGATTAACTTGTATAAATATATAAATGGCCCATACAAAAAATATGGGAGAATACTATTTCAGGTAAAATCCCCTCTAAAGACAAGGGCGCACTCTCTGGAGGCGACAATCGTTTTTACCATAAGAACTATAAATCTAAGGAATAGCCTCACACAGAAGCTTGTTACAGCATCAACCCCTGACATCTTCCAAAAAGGATTAGATGCTTATTTAGAAGAAAATAACAGTAACAGTTACTATTAAAGGTTATCAGTAAAAAAAACAAAAAAAAAAAAAAAATCAAAAAATAAAATAAATAGCTTCCCCTATAAAATAAAAAATAACTTCCCCTACCCCCAACACCCTTGGCTGAACATGATGGACATTTGTCTTTTTTCAACCGTAAAAACTATGTAACTATGTAACTGATAAAGCTGCAAATTCAGAAAGTTCAGGTCAGGTCCCAAACCAGCAGCAGTGGCGTACGAGGAGACCACACAGGAGCGACTCCCTAAACAAAATTTTTTTCACTTTTTCTTCAGCAATGAGTTTCTGAAAAAAGATAAATATAACGCAGATATCTGTCCCTTTAAAGTACTCAATTGAAAACCTTCATCAAGACCCTTCTGCAAAACATTCAATATTCTGGGAACAGAAAAAGTTCCACCAGCGAACCCTTTGGATTTTCACCAATCGATAAATGCTCACCAGACTCTATAGTAGATCATTCATGAAGACTTCTTCCTGGCCTGAATCACAGTCTGGATGACAAAAAACCTTTTCTGTCAAGATGAAGGATTCAATAGCCAGGGCGTCAAAGCCAGAACTTGTGAATTGGGATGCCTTAGAGGCCCCTGTGTGAAAATATCTGGATCATCGGGTAACCTCCACGGGTTGCCCTCTGACATCCTTACTATGTCTGAAAACCAGCTTCTCCTTGGCCACCAAGGAGCTAACAGAATGGTTGTGACTCTCTTGTGAGCTAAAACGTTTAGTACTCGACCCGAAGGGAATGCATAAAGAATCTTGAATGCTGACCACTAAAGAATCAGGGCATCTGTTGCTAGGACACAAACTTAGGACACAAACTTTGGAACCTTTCGATTGTGCTGTGTTGCAAAGAGATCTACATCCGGAATCCCTTAGCACATGCATAGGGATTGAAAAACTCTCTGACTGAGAGACTATTCCCTCTGATACAGGACCATTCTGCTGCGATGATCGGCCTGCAAGTTGTCCACTCCAGGTATGTGTACAGCCAAGATACATGGAACCTGCTTCTCGACCCAAAGACCACAACAGAAAGTTCCCTTTACCCCGCAGCACTGTTCTTTTTTTCTTTCAATATAATGGCTATGCACCAGTTTATCTTTGAGGTTCTTAGGACGCCTAAATATTATTTTTGGCTCTCTTGGGAGGAATGTTTACAAGTGTCTATCGTTCAATAAAATTGGCCAATGATTACTTAAAATTGCCCGTATCTTTTTATGCTCTTCTGTGTATGTAAAAATAAAAAACGGTCCTTCTCGGTCTTTAAGTCTACGGGGCCTATATAATAGTTCTTGTCTGTTTTACTTTTTGGCTTTTTTGTACGCAGTTTTTAATACTTTTTACGTAATACTTTAATACTTTTTAATAATAATCTTTCACGGAGTGTATTTCTTATTGTTTTTGCTTTGCTAATATTTAGGCATCCTTAGAACCTCAAAGATAAACTGGTGCATAGCCATTATGTTGAAAGAAAAAAAGAACAGTGCTGCGGGGTAAAGGGAACTTTCTGTTGTGGTGGAAGCAACATGTGTACATTTTTAAAAACTGAAGGGCACAGCATTACATCAATTGTTTAACAACTAATGTGATATACCTCCTCACATGTGAATGTGCCCTCAAAAAACTGAAATTACGAGCATCAGTATAACATCAGAACGGGAAATGCGAAAACTGTTGTGGTCTAATCCATATCCTCCGAAACCTCAGAATCCAGGTTTTCTCCATAAACTGAGTCCTGAGTCCTGCATTAAGCTGCAGCGGACCCAAAAAAACATCAGAAGTGTTGAGCAAATGGGATGCCCCAACGCTTTCCCCTAAACCTCCAACAACAACATTAACGGACGGTGCGGTAGCAATGGATGGTTCGGAATGCCCTTTAACAACATGAGAGTCCTCTATTGAAGCAATTTTCTGCTTCATTACAAGGATCTCTTTCAAAATGGTAGCCGTATCAGCATCCCTTTTAGCCTCCTTACAATCCAGACATGAAGGCCTCTGCCATGTATCTGGAAGGACACAATGACGATCTTCACATCATTTGGATTTCTTAAGTGCTTTCTTAGGTTTAGAGGGTTCAGTGTCTTTAAACTGGACCTTCAGCATTTTTTTATGGAAAGCCCAAACCCTTAAAAAACTATTCGCCAACATCTAAAATTAATATATTTTAAATTTTTGGTAAAGTAACTCTGTTCAGGACTCGGGATACGGGCGCCTCCATCTTGACTCAGAAGCATCACATACTGAGGAGAGGAGAGCAGTGCAAAAGTACAGCAGGTGAGGTTATAGCTGTGCTTTGCACAGGCAGAGCAGAGCTGGGTTCAGGGAAAGGACAGCAATCCCCGAAGACACTTTCTGTTTGCAGGCTGCCTGATGCTCCATGAGCTGCCATCCTTGATTTTTAAAGGCTCATAACATGCAGTAGATGCAGGTAGGATGATTTTTAATGTGAGCAATATGTATGTACAGGGTGTGGGAAACATATAAGATAGCCTCTAATTCAGGGTGAAGGTCTGCTTTAAGCATTCCAGCCTTAAAAATATAACAATTCAAAATAAAAGATTACCTATGCAATCCTGTAAACTTAGGGCCATCAACACACGCAGACTAGAACCATCCTACCTTCAGGTACTTTAGCTTTAAGCTCAACACTGTGGGGAGACGCTCCCCCGACCGTTGGAGCTCCTACAGCCAGACGCTGTACCGCTTGCCCATCCTTGGACATCATCGACACTACTGCTGCTCAAGTCCGCTCACCACCACCTGAATGCAGGCCAGGGAGGAATGCCGCTCACAGCGTTCCGGTGTGTGCATATCCCTGTGCTGGCCCGGAATGATGTCAAGCGCATTGGTTCCTGACTTTGGCCCCGCCCCCAAATTTGAAATTCTTGGAGGGAAATCAGCTTTCAAAGAAAGAAACAGTTGATCTACCAAAATCAGAAGCCTGCACACGAAAAGAATCTGGCCCACCTGCAGTAACTCACCAAACTTGCAGGACCTGTTAAAGAGACATGACACAACTAGTGGATAGGTCTAATAAAGCTATGTGGGAATTTCTCTGTCCAGGCTGCAGGTGCTACCCCCTCCATATGTGACAAAGAAAGGGTACAGTGGACAATTTCGCCAATGCCGGGTTGTTAGAAGAAAAAACTATAATTACAAACTTGCCCATTGACTATCTCCAGCAGGGCCGGGTCTAGGGTTTTGTGTGCCCTTGGGTGACAGGGTCTCAGTGGGCCCCCTTCTCCAGTCCTATGTCAGGGTATACCCTGCACTGTCCACAGTTCTCCTGTGACTGCAGCACAGACTGTGAACAGAGCGCCCTGCTCTGTGTGTGCGCTAGCCCATCTATTCAAGTGTATAGGTGGGTGGAGGCATGCACAGAGTGGGGGGGAAGCTGCTGTGTGCATCAGAACCAAGATGGCTGCACTCATGACTATAGCCTCGATTCAGAGACACATTCGTCCGGACTTCCGTAGCTGTCTGTGAAAGTTTTGGTGGGTGTTTGTCATTTTTTTGCTTTTTTTCGTACATTTTTCATTCGTACGAACGTTCGGGAAGATGCGTATATGCTCTTTCGAAAAACGGAAGCAAATCGGAAGTTTCTCGTTCATTCGGGAGCATTTTTCCACCAAATCTGAAATTTTTCGTCCGTTCAGAAAGTTTACGTTATTGCAGTGGGCTTGCGATTAATTCAGAGAGCTGATTGCCGATGGGGCAACACCCCATAAATCCGTTTCATTGCCGAACCACTCCCGGCACCTTTTAGACGCCGGAACTAGAGCCATGGACGAGTCTACTGCCTTTGAGGAGCATGAGGATCTGCAATGGGAATTGAGATCGTCCGGAGGTCAGAGACCAGACTGCACCGGCGGCGACGCATGGACATCAATAGCATGCATGACGTTAAGCTGTTCGAGCTGGCCAGGCTTAATCGCGCTGCCCTCCATAAATTGTATAGTGAGCTGCGGCCATGGTTAGCTCGCACCACAAGGAAGGGGCAAGCAATTTCAGGTATGACCAAGATGCTTGGCTGCCTGCAATTTTTGGCGAACGGCTCGTTCCAGAGGCTGGGTGCCCTCTCCGTGGGGATCTCTCAGCCTACGCTGAGCCGCGCACTATCCAAATTTTGGAAGGCATGGCTACCCTAACTCGGAAATATATTTGTTTCCCTGAGGATATGGTAGCCAGAAACGCCATTAAGCTGGCATTTTATAATATCGCCGACATGCCCAACGTCATGGGTGCTATTGACTGCACCCACGTTGCCCTCGTCCCACCGGCAGTCGACGAGTATATATACAGGCAAGTTGTGGCTTCCATTGTATCTATATGTTTGGGTGTCCCTCCTTTGGCCAATAACATTATTTGTATTTCTCCATCCTTGTTTTAAAACCATCTTTGTGAATAGTCCCTCCTTTTAAGCAGAGCATCCTTGGCCTTATTTACTCCATTTTTAGTCTCCTTATTGTGAATAGTCCCTCCTTTTAAGCAGAGCATCCTTGGCCTTATTTACTCCATTTTTAGTCTCCCTTATTGTGAATAGTCCCTCCTTTTAAGCAGAGCATCCTTGGCCTTATTTACTCCATTTTAAGTCTCCCTTATTGTGAATAGTCCCTCCTTTTAAGCAGAGCATCTTTGGCCTTATTTACTCCATTTCTAGTCTCCCTTATTGTGAATAGTCCCTCCTTTTAAGCAGAGCATCCTTGGCCTTATTTACTCAATTTTTAGTCTCCCTTATTGTGAATAGTCCCTCCTTTTAAGCAGAGCATCCTTGGCCTTATTTACTCAATTTTTAGTCTCCCTTATTGTGAATAGTCCCTCCTTTTAAGCAGAGCATCCTTGGCCGTATTTACTCCATTTTTTGTCTCCCTTATTGTGAATAGTCCCTCCTTTTAAGCAGAGCATCCTTGGCCTTATTTACTCCATTTTTAGTCTCCCTTATTGTGAATAGTCCCTCCTTTTAAGCAGAGCATCCTTGGCCTTATTTACTCCATTTTTAGTCTCCCTTATTGTGAATAGTCCCTCCTTTTCATTAGGCACTCTATGTTGCTAGTCTCTCCTTTTACATATTCCCTCATTGCAATCAGTCCCTCCATGATAATGCTTCCTCCTTGGCAAGAGTGTATGTGCAACAATGGCCCTTCTTTTTCCATTCTTTTCCAAGTTTTTGCCAAGTCAAACATTTTAAAGTGTACTTGAAAGAGAACAAGTCACTCAACCTTGTAAAGGCTCGAACATACATCTTCTTTTGTTGGCCACTTAAATGTAAGGTAGTTGTTTAGTGTTAGTTGTCTGGATGTTAACGTTTGACTTAGCCTGTTAGAAGTGAGCGTTGGATTCGTGGCCTCATTTTTTTTTCTTTTTGTTTTATGTTTATTTTTGACACAGAAATCGGAAAATGGGCCACTCACTGAATGTGCAAGCAGTGGTGGCCCAGGATATGCGTTTTCTGAGCGTCCTGGCAGGCTACCCTGGCTCAGCCCATGATGCCTACATCCTGCGCCGTTCAGGATTATTCCGGCGGTTTGAGTCAGGAGAATTTGCGGGTGCAAGTTGAGTCCAATTACCTATTTAGAATTTATATGTGTGCCTTGAATTATTGTGGGAGTCACCTTTCCTCTACGATGCCTTGGCCATCACCTTGGGAACATGCGTAACCCGACTGGACCCATTACTTGATCCAAACTACATTGGCCGTCAAATTTATAGTCCTGCATTGTTTTAACTCCAAAGTGTAATGAGAGCAAAAGTCAGAAACAGTCTTCCAAACACTTTGACATCCAAATCTGTTAGGGACTTTAGCAGAGGGTCTGCGCCATCTTTGCTTACATGCATTTCACTTACTGAGTAGAGGTGAGCGGGATAAAGTGCAGGGGCAGTCTTACACCTGTTTTGGACTAAGCCAAAACAGAAAATGGGTCAGGTAAAGTTAAACCATAATACATTGTTCTGCAGCACAGACAGGAAACAATAGCTGCTAACAGTCTGCCTGATTACCCAGCATCCACAGTATTATTTACCTACTTTGGGCCCCCATCTCTCACATATGTTTAATTGTTGTTTTTGCATCTGCAATATGTATGTTTGTGTGACAATGTCACATACCTCAATCTTTTTTTTAAAGGAATTTTGCGCTGCAATGTATGAATTAATGGTAATATTAGTTTCCCTTACATTGTTGTAGGCGATTTGGGGTATCCACTACTCCCGTGGCTGATGACTCCGGTCCTCCGGCCACAGACTCCAGCCCAAGAGGCCTACAATCGTGCCCATAGAAAGACCAGGGCAGTGGTGGAGAGGGCCTTTGGACTCCTGAAGACCCGTTTTCGGTGCTTGGACCACACTGGGGGCTCCCTGCAGTATGACCCTAAAAAGGTCATTGATATCATTATGGCATGTGCAGCGCTGCATAATTTTGCCATTAAGGGTCCCCCGATATGTTGATTGCCCACCCTCTCCAACCTCCGATGAGCCAGACGACGCCTATGTGGGCCAGCCAAGTGCGTCTGGGCAAGCCGTGCGGGCAAATTTAATTGCCACACATTTTGCCTAATTTATGTTTGGCTTTGTATGTGTTTTTTTGGACTTGTTTATTTATGTTTTTTGTTTTTGTTTTGGTATGTATAATTTCATTATGAATAAACCAATAATGAAGTTGTGCAAAAAAACAACAACAATGTTTGTGGACTTATTTGGAGACATTGGTTATTGTTTTTTTTTTGTTGTCTACTTGAACTAATATTTCTCAATCAAAACACCACAGACATAAACTTGGTGAAACAAAAATATTTACTACTTCGTAAAATGTTTCTGGGATACAAACAGAATAGGAGGTGAGTGCCCCTCACATACTTTGGGGCCAGACATGTACATGCAATTTGGTTAAAAACATGTTCCAAAACAGAAAATTTGACACAAATAAGCCCTCTCCTGCTTGCCCACATTTTCAACAGACACAGGTTGGAAGCAAACCTAGCTATGCCACATCTACACCTGTAAGTCAATGAGCCACCCAAACCAGAACACCCAGTCCCAATCCCAATCCAGTACAATCACAGCCAGGGTCCAAGGTCTTAGTTTGGCAGCCCAGAATGTCACCCAATCATGCCGCCAAACATGAGGAGCCACCACAAATGTTATTGTGCCCAAGACAGCCATGCAACAGCTTAAGTGGCCGCTTCAGTGAGTCTTGGGCTCTGTCATTGGCTAGTGGGCTACCTCAGGCCTTGAATGACCTATATGGGGGCAAATCCAAAACAACCTAGCAAGAGCAGCGCAAAATGGCAGATTTTTAGGCCTCACCAGACAAGTCAATCCAGTGGGGATGTCTCGCAAAGATGTGAAACAAATTCAGGCCAAACACACATTAATATTGTTGATGCCCATAGAACCCAGGTTGGGGCCCTTGGGGGGGGGGGGCCTAACCTGGGCCTGTGTGGCATTCAGAATCTGCAACTGTTCCAAAATGTTTCTTTGGTTACTGTGCATTTCGGCCATGCCTAACCTTATTTCTGATGTCAAGTTGGCCATGTGGCTGTTATGGGTCCTCAATTCAGTCAGCACGGCACTGAAGGTAGTATTTAGGGACTCTAATTGGCCCCTAAGATGCTCTTGATTTTGTTGATTTTGGCGACGAAAAAGCCGCCTCTCGTGGTGCCATGCTGACTCCATCATCTGCACGCCCCTCCCCTGGGAAACTGGGCGACGTTGCTGAGTATGCCGCCCAATTCCCCGGGTTGTGGGGCGTGCAGATGATGTTGCTCGAGGACCCCCAACAGCCACAGGTATGCTCGCCAAATCCTCAGCAGCAGATCTGAAACTGGGGACTGGAGGGTCAGTCTCTGCATGCTGCCCACTATGTGCAGGCAGCATGCAGCCAGCTTCCCTCTGCTGCTGAGGATTTGGCGGAGAAACATTTTGGGACAGTTGCAGATTCTGGCCCAGGGGAAGATCTTCATAATCTCCAAGGAAGCTTCCATCCTCCTCCTGCTCCTGGATTTGCTCCATCAGTGTGTGGCTCTGTTGGGGACATGTGAAAAAAAAAAGTTTCAGTGTAGGGAATACCTATATAAATCAGACAAGAAAAACATGGCAAGCCACATGCATACACAACAGCATCAAAAAACACTTACCGTAGATATTGGATCCTGGGTCCTATGCAGCGCGGAAGAAGACAGCAGCGGTAACATGGCAGAGGAGTCCCCACTAGCTGAGGGATGATGCTGGGCTGCATTAGAAGAAAAAGAGCTATGAAAACACACAACTATGCATTGTTGATGTTTAAGAACACATATGCTAAGCAAAGAAACGTGGCCAAGCAGGAATGGCCACTCCCACAACGTGGCCACTTGGCCTTCACTAGGAATGCCATTACATTAGTGCATGGATTGTTAAACCAGACTACACACATTGGTCACGCGTCTAAAAACAAACATGCAACTAATGGCTGCTGTGTGAGTTGCCACATCCCTTTTAGGCGATGAAGTTAACACACTAAGGTGCCAAATAGCAGTTACAATATGATTCTGGTGGGGAACATTGTATCTCAGAAAACATTTCTAGCAAACCATCTTAATCCGTTGGGCACCCAACCCAGCTCTTAGCAAATTGACCAACAGCCAAAGATGTTAGTGTGGCGTGTGCTTGTCAATTAATACATAGCAAGCATTCCTTTTCTCCACTCCTAAGTTTCATAGTTTTCTGAAATTTACTTAAACGTCATGTATGTGGGTGTCAATTTGCACATTACCAGTCCACACACATTACACACCCTGGTCAAAGTGAGCACTCCAATCAAAGCCACACCCTAGAGCCATGTGTTTAGCTAGCCCTTGCAGCCACACCCTAGAGCCATGTGTTTAGCTAGCCCTTGCTGCCACACCCTAGAGCCATGTGTTTAGCTAGCCCTTGCAGCCACACCCTAGAGCCATGTGTTTAGCTAGCCCTTGCAGCCACACCCTAGAGCCATGTGTTTAGCTAGCCCTTGCAGCCACACCCTAGAGCCATGTGTTTAGCTAGCCCTTGCAGCCACACCCTAGAGCCATGTGTTTAGCTAGCCCTTGCAGCCACACCCTAGAGCCATGTGTTTAGCTAGCCCTTGCTGCCACACCCTAGAGCCATGTGTTTAGCTAGCCCTTGCAGCCACACCCTGGAGCCATGTGTTTAGCTAGCCCTTGCTGCCTATGTGTAGGTTTACACACATTTTTGGGGTCATTCACACATTACTAACCTGCTGGAATTGGCGGGTTGTCCTGCTGGCCCGAGTGTCCCTCTAAGGCCACAGGATGGTGCAAGCCCAGAACCATCTCCTCAGCCTGTGTAAATCTCATTTTGGTTGGAAATCCTCCGCCAGTTTTTTCGCTGTAAAACATAGTAAGCATAATTAAGCGCACTGATGGATACACAAGAATAATAAAAACCCACAAATAAGCTATGTACCTGTACAGCCGCCTTTGACTCTGTTTCTTCCGCACGGCATATTTCAGGTCCGATATCTTCCGCTGAACCTGTTCCACATCTTTGCGTTCCTCACCCGCTGCATTGACTTGCCTGGTGAGTTCTTCCAAAATCTCTGCTTTGCGCTGTTTGCTCGTGGTTTTGGATTTGCTCCCATATAGGTCATCAAAATATAAGGTGAGCCCACTAGCCAATGCCAGAGTTTGGGACTCACCAAAACGGCCACTCAAGTGTCCTCGGCGCAATGTGGGGTGGTTGTGGCTCCTCAGTACTTGGTGGCAAATGGGGTGACATTCTGGGCTGGGGGGATGGAGGAGACCTCAAGGACTGGAGGCTGGCTGTGGATCGTACTGGACTGGGAAAGGGACTGGGTGTTCGGGGCTGGGTGGCCACTGAAGTAGCAGGTGTCGATGTGGCATAGGGGGAATGCGTGACAACCTGTGCCGGAGGAGAATGTGGGCGAGCAAGAGAGGGTCTGGGCGAGCTGGAGCTGCTGCTTTGAGCCCTGTGGGTCTGTGGGGCCTTGGAGGTCGTTGGCTGGGGTGAGGCATATCTGGTGGTTCGCACACTCTTGGCCTTTGCTCTGGAGCCACGTGCGGGGGGGAGGGGGCCGTTGGCCTTTGACGGCTTTTCGGGCTTCTGGACCTGGTTCGGCCCCTGCTGCGCCTTGGGCCCCTGCTGCGGCTTCTGGACCTGGACCTTGTTCGGCCCCTGCTGCGCCTTGGGCCCCTGCTGCGGCTTCTGAACCTGGACCTGGTTCGGCCCCTGCTGCGGCTTCGGGACCTGGACCTTGTTCGGCCCCTGCTGCGCCTTGGGCCCCTGCTGCGGCTTCGGGCCCTGTGTATGGGGCCTTTGGCTATGGCCTTGGTGCCACGTGGGGGGGATGTGGGGCAGGGTGGGGTGGGGCTTCGTCCCCTCTTACCCATCTGTTGGGCATGAGCTTGGCCAGCCTTGGTTTGCTTGCTCTTTGGTTGGGCTGCTGCCACCTCCTTTTTGGCCGCAGCCTTGGTGGTAGCCCTTAGCCTCGCTTTAGGCTCTTGCGACCTGGTTTTCGGGCCCTCTGCCTGCTCAGCCCGCTTGCTCTGCTTCTTCTGGGCGATCTGTTTTTTAGGTCCCATTTTTGGTGGACTCTCAAAGAGAATGAGCTGTGTGTGCAGGGACCTTTAAATAAGGTATCCGGCGTGTGACGCCTACGCGTTCGCTTATGCGCACGGCCGGCCGCAAACCGCTGGGGCAGTGCTTATCTGCTGCCGAGAAGAAGAAGAAAGATGGCGCCCACTATCTTCACCCGCCAACAAAAAGAGATCATCATGCTCGTAAGTGTCTTTTAAGGACTTTGCTTTGATTTGTAAATGCTGCTCTACATGTTAAGGATGTGCACGAAGTAATAGATTGATTTTAAATTTGGTTCACCTACATGCACACCCAAGCGCACGCCACACACGTGCCAAACAACAGTGCGGCCAAATTTGAAAGTTAACTTAGCCTAGAAGTGTGTGTGTGTATGTGTTCATGTGATTGAACCAAAGAATGTATTGTTGGCACTTGTTGATAGGCATTTCTGATTTCTTGCTATGTTTCATTTCTGTTTTGTAGACCATGCTGGAGCGCAGGTACGACTACCTGCCCAACTCGTTTGAGAAACGAAACGTTGCCCTGGAGATCATCTCGGAGATCCAACATCAGACCGACACCACCTTCACCCACACACAGATCATTGCAGCATTGGTCGGACCTGAAGCGACTGCACATGCCCCGGGTGCGGAGGTTTTTCGGGATCCATTTCCCAAGTAAGTACATAGCGCTTGCATGCAAGATGTAACTACGACAGAAGTTAGGCCTTTTATTTATAATGCCTTTTCTTTGGTAGTGTTGGAAATGGATTACCGCATTCGCCACACCCGGAGGCGCACAGGCCGACCAGTGCTGCATGATTCTGCAGCTGGGAGTGAAGGTGGTGGATCTCCAGGGCGACGGCCGACCCCTCCTCTGTGGCCTCCTCAGACCAGCCCCTGGACTTTACCACAGAGGAGGGGCGGCACAGCGTGGGCAGGGAGTCGTACCCTGCCACGCATGCGGGAGCCTCTGGTATGTCACTCTTCATGTCTACGCACAAACATATACATGCTATCTCCTACCCAACTGATTCCTTTCATCTGTTTTTCTATATGCTTCTGGAGCGGTTGAGGAAGTGGAAGAGGAGACAGCAGATGTGCTCCAAGCAGAAGCTGGAGAAGGTGAGTGATGTGAACCAGACTTGCCAAAAGACATTTTCTGACTGAGGAATTTGACCATAAAACTGAACATATTTCCCATGTTTCTACAGGCACTTCTTCACAGCAGAGCCAGGACCCAGGACCTCAGCGTGTTGTCCCCAACGAGCCAGCTCGCGGCCACCAACCAAGTAAGTAGTCAGGGCATTATTAGCATGTATGTGGTACTTGACATCAACACACAGATACATCAAGCCCTAGCCAATGGCAATATAAGTGTGACCTGTGGCCACTTCCTTAGCTTAATGACTTGCCAGAATTACATATGTAGCCTTGATTTATTTGTGTAACTTCAAAACATTCAATCCACAGGTGGCAAACATGTATTGGTATGAATCTAATGTTTTTTTCTCCATTTGTTACAGGGACTACACGGCAACAAATTTTGGAACTGAATAGGAGGGTCCTTGCGTTGGTGGCCGATATGAAGGTGATGGTTCACTCATTGGGGACAACAGAAGAAGAGGAAGAGGATTAGAGTCCTGGGTCCTGGCCCTGGTCTGCTGACCCATGATTTTATAGATCTATTTTAAAAGAAAAAAATTTGAATAGCCAAGGGCTAAAAATGTAAAAAAGAAAATTTTAAAAACAAAAAAAAAATAATATTTTACAGTAAAAAAGTTTTAAAGAAACCAACGTTTCAGTGTCATTTCTGGGCACACATACATTTCCAAAAAAGAAAGGGGCAAAAACATATTTGGAGGTCAAGATTGAGATGTCCACGAAGTGATTTGGGTAAGTTTTAGGGTGCTAAAATGGAAGAAGAACCTAAGCGCTAAGTGATTTGGGTAAGTTTTAGGGTGCTAAAATGGAAGAAGAACCTAAGCGCTAAGTGATTTGGGTAAGTTTTAGGGTGCTAAAATGGAAGAAGAACCTAAGCGCTAAGTGATTTGGGTAAGTTTTAGGGATATTCAATGGAAGAAAAACCTAATCGCTAAGTGATTTGGGTAAGTTTTAGGGTGCTAAATTGGAAGAAGAACCTAAGCGCTAAGTGATTTGGGTAAGTTTTAGGGACCTAAAATGGAAGAAGATCCTAAGCGCTAAGTGATTTGGGTAAGTTTTAGGGTGCTAAAATGGAAGAAGAACCTAAGCGCTAAGTGATTTGGGTAAGTTTTAGGGTTCTAAAATGGAAGAAGAACCTAAGCGCTAAGTGATTTGGGTAAGTTTTAGGGACCTAAAATGGAAGAAGAACCTAAGCGCTAAGTGATTTGGGTAAGTTTTAGGGACCTGAAATGGAAGAAGAACCTAAGCGCTAAGTGATTTGGGTAAGTTTTAGGGTGCTAAAATGGAAGAAGAACCTAAGCGCTAAGTGATTTGGGTAAGTTTTAGGGTTCTAAAATGGAAGAAGAACCTAAGCGCTAAGTGATTTGGGTAAGTTTTAGGGTGCTAAAATGGAAGAAGAACTTAAGCGCTAAGTGAGTTGGGTAAGTTTTAGGGTGCTAAAATGGAAGAAGAACCTAAGCGCTAAGTGATTTGGGTAAGTTTTAGGGTGCTAAAATGGAAGAAGAACCTAAGCGCTAAGTGATTTGGGTACGTTTTAGGGACCTAAAATGGAAGAAGAACCTAAGCGCTAAGTGATTTGGGTAAGTTTTAGGGTGCTAAAATGGAAGAAGAACTTAAGCGCTAAGTGATTTGGGTAAGTTTTAGGGTGCTAAAATGGAAGAAGAACCTAAGCGCTAAGTGATTTGGGTAAGTTTTAGGGTGCTAAAATGGAAGAAGAACCTAAGCGCTAAGTGATTTGGGTACGTTTTAGGGACCTAAAATGGAAGAAGAACCTAAGCGCTAAGTGATTTGGGTACGTTTTAGGGACCTAAAATGGAAGAAGAACCTAAGCGCTAAGTGATTTGGGTAAGTTTTAGGGTGCAAAAATGGAAGATGAACCTAAGCGCTAAGTGATTTGGGTAAGTTTTAGGGTGCTAAAATGGAAGAAGAACCTAAGCGCTAAGTGATTTGGGTAAGTTTAAGGACATTCAATGGAAGAAGAACCTAAGCGCTAAGTGATTTGGGTAAGTTTTAGGGTGCTAAAATGGAAGAAGAACCTAAGCGCTAAGTGATTTGGGTAAGTTTTAGGGTTCTAAAATGGAAGAAGAACCTAAGCGCTAAGTGATTTGGGTAAGTTTTAGGGACATTCAATGGAAGAAGAACCTAAGCGCTAAGTGATTTGGGTACGTTTTAGGGAGCTAAAATGGAAGAAGAACCTAAGCGCTAAGTGATTTGGGTAAGTTTTAGGGTGCTAAAATGGAAGAAGAACCTAAGCGCTAAATGATTTGGGTAAGTTTTAGGGACCTAAAATGGAAGAAGAACCTAAGCGCTAAGTGATTTGGGTAAGTTTTAGGGTTCTAAAATGGAAGAAGAACCTAAGCGCTAAGTGATTTGGGTAAGTTTTAGGGTGCTAAAATGGAAGAAGAACCTAAGCGCTAAGTGATTTGGGTAAGTTTTAGGGTGCTAAAATGGAAGAAGAACCTAAGCGCTAAGTGATTTGGGTAAGTTTTAGGGACCTAAAATGGAAGAAGAACCTAAGCGCTAAGTGATTTGGGTAAGTTTTAGGGTGCTAAAATGGAAGAAGAACCTAAGCGCTAAGTGATTTGGGTAAGTTTTAGGGTGCTAAAATGGAAGAAGAACCTAAGCGCTAAGTGATTTGGGTAAGTTTTAGGGTGCTAAAATGGAAGAAGAACCTAAGCGCTAAGTGATTTGGGTACGTTTTAGGGTTCTAAAATGGAAGAAGAACCTAAGCGCTAAGTGATTTGGGTAAGTTTTAGGGACATTCAATGGAAGAAGAACCTAAGCGCTAAGTGATTTGGGTACGTTTTAGGGAGCTAAAATGGAAGAAGAACCTAAGCGCTAAGTGATTTGGGTAAGTTTTAGGGTGCTAAAATGGAAGAAGAACCTAAGCGCTAAGTGATTTGGGTAAGTTTTAGGGACCTAAAATGGAAGAAGAACCTAAGCGCTAAGTGATTTGGGTAAGTTTTAGGGTTCTAAAATGGAAGAAGAACCTAAGCGCTAAGTGATTTGGGTAAGTTTTAGGGTGCTAAAATGGAAGAAGAACCTAAGCGCTAAGTGATTTGGGTAAGTTTTAGGGTGCTAAAATGGAAGAAGAACCTAAGCGCTAAGTGATTTGGGTAAGTTTTAGGGACCTAAAATGGAAGAAGAACCTAAGCGCTAAGTGATTTGGGTAAGTTTTAGGGTGCTAAAATGGAAGAAGAACCTAAGCGCTAAGTGATTTGGGTAAGTTTTAGGGTGCTAAAATGGAAGAAGAACCTAAGCGCTAAGTGATTTGGGTACGTTTTAGGGACCTAAAATGGAAGAAGAACCTAAGCGCTAAGTGATTTGGGTAAGTTTTAGGGTGCTAAAATGGAAGAAGAACCTAAGCGCTAAGTGATTTGGGTAAGTTTTAGGGTGCTAAAATGGAAGAAGAACCTAAGCGCTAAGTGATTTGGGTAAGTTTAAGGACATTCAATGGAAGAAGAACCTAAGCGCTAAGTGATTTAAGTAAGTTTTAGGGTGCTAAAATGGAAGAAGAACCTAAGCGCTAAGTGATTTGGGTAAGTTTTAGGGACATTCAATGGAAGAAGAACCTAAGCGCTAAGTGATTTGGGTAAGTTTTAGGGTGCTAAAATGGAAGAAGAACCTAAGCGCTAAGTGATTTGGGTAAGTTTTAGGGACCTAAAATGGAAGAAGAACCTAAGTGCTAAGTGATTTGGGTAAGTTTTAGGGTGCTAAAATGGAAGAAAAACCTAAGCGCTAAGTGATTTGGGTAAGTTTTAGGGACCTAAAATAGAAGAAGAACCTAAGCGCTAAGTGATTTGGGTAAGTTTTAGGGTGCTAAAATGGAAGAAGAACCTAAGCGCTAAGTGATTTGGGTAAGTTTTAGGGTGCTAAAATGGAAGAAGAACCTAAGCGCTAAGTGATTTGGGTAAGTTTTAGGGACATTCAATGGAAGAAGAACCTAATCGCTAAGTGATTTGGGAAAGTTTTAGGGTGCTAAAATGGAAGAAGAACCTAAGCGCTAAGTGATTTGGGTAAGTTTTAGGGACCTAAAATGGAAGAAGATCCTAAGCGCTAAGTGATTTGGGTAAGTTTTAGGGTTCTAAAATGGAAGAAGAACCTAAGCGCTAAGTGATTTGGGTACGTTTTAGGGACCTAAAATGGAAGAAGAACCTAAGCGCTAAGTGATTTGGGTAAGTTTTAGGGTGCTAAAATGGAAGAAGAACCTAAGCGCTAAGTGATTTGGGTACGTTTTAGAGGACCTAAAATGGAAGAAGAACCTAAGCGCTAAGTGATTTGGGTAAGTTTTAGGGTGCTAAAATGGAAGAAGAACCTAAGCGCTAAGTGATTTGGGTAAGTTTTAGGGTGCTAAAATGGAAGAAGAACCTAAGCGCTAAATGATTTGGGTAAGTTTTAGGGACCTAAAATGGAAGAAGAACCGAAGCGCTAAGTGATTTGGGTAAGTTTTAGGGTTCTAAAATGGAAGAAGAACCTAAGCGCTAAGTGATTTGGGTAAGTTTTAGGGACCTAAAATGGAAGAAGAACCTAAGCGCTAAGTGATTTGGGTAAGTTTTAGGGACCTAAAATGGAAGAAGAACCTAAGCGCTAAGTAATTTGGGTAAGTTTTAGGGTGCTAAAATGGAAGAAGAACCTAAGCGCTAAGTGATTTGGGTAAGTTTTAGGGACCTAAAATGGAAGAAGAACCTAAGCGCTAAGTGATTTGGGTAAGTTTTAGGGTGCTAAATTGGAAGAAGAACCTAAGCGCTAAGTGATTTGGGTAAGTTTTAGGGTGCTAAAATGGAAGAAGAACCTAAGCGCTAAGTGATTTGGGTAAGTTTTAGGGACCTAAAATAGAAGAAGAACCTAAGCGCTAAGTGATTTGGGTACGTTTTAGGGTGCTAAAATGGAAGAAGAACCTAAGCGCTAAGTGATTTGGGTACGTTTTAGGGTGCTAAAATGGAAGAAGAACCTAAGCGCTAAGTGATTTGGGTACGTTTTAGGGACATTCAATGGAAGAAGAACCTAATCGCTAAGTGATTTGGGTAAGTTTTAGGGTGCTAAAATGGAAGAAGAACCTAAGCGCTAAGTGATTTGGGTAAGTTTTAGGGACCTAAAATGGAAGAAGATCCTAAGCGCTAAGTGATTTGGGTAAGTTTTAGGGTTCTAAAATGGAAGAAGAACCTAAGCGCTAAGTGATTTGGGTACGTTTTAGGGACCTAAAATGGAAGAAGAACCTAAGCGCTAAGTGATTTGGGTAAGTTTTAGGGTGCTAAAATGGAAGAAGAACCTAAGCGCTAAGTGAATTGGGTAAGTTTTAGGGACCTAAAATGGAAGAAGAACCTAAGCGCTAAGTGATTTGGGTAAGTTCTAGGGTGCTAAAATGGAAGAAGAACCTAAGCGCTAAGTGATTTGGGTAAGTTTTAGGGTGCTAAAATGGAAGAAGAACCTAAGCGCTAAGTGATTTGGGTAAGTTTTAGGGACCTAAAATGGAAGAAGAACCTAAGCGCTAAGTGATTTGGGTAAGTTTTAGGGTGCTAAAATGGAAAAAGAACCTAAGCGCTAAATGATTTGGATAAGTTTAAGGGACCTAAAATGGAAGAAGAACCTAAGCGCTAAGTGATTTGGGTAAGTTTTAGGGTTCTAAAATGGAAGAAGAACCTAAGCGCTAAGTGATTTGGGTAAGTTTTAGGGTGCTAAAATGGAAGAAGAACCTAAGCGCTAAGTGATTTGGGTAAGTTTTAGGGTGCTAAAATGGAAGAAGAACCTAAGCGCTAAGTGATTTGGGTAAGTTTTAGGGTGCTAAAATGGAAGAAGAACCTAAGCGCTAAGTGATTTGGGTAAGTTTTAGGGTGCTAAAATGGAAGAAGAACCTAAGCGCTAAATGATTTGGGTAAGTTTTAGGGACCTAAAATGGAAGAAGAACCTAAGCGCTAAGTGAATTGGGTAAGTTTTAGGGTGCTAAAATGGAAGAAGAACCTAAGCGCTAAGTGATTTGGGTAAGTTTTAGGGACCTAAAATGGAAGAAGAACCTAAGCGCTAAGTGATTTGGGTAAGTTTTAGGGTGCTAAATTGGAAGAAGAACCTAAGCGCTAAGTGATTTGGGTAAGTTTTAGGGTGCTAAAATGGAAGAAGAACCTAAGCGCTAAGTGATTTGGGTAAGTTTTAGGGTGCTAAAATGGAAGAAGAACCTAAGCGCTAAGTGATTTGGGTAAGTTTTAGGGACATTCAATGGAAGAAGAACCTAAGCGCTAAGTGATTTGGGTAAGTTTTAGGGTGCTAAAATGGAAGAAGAACCTAAGCGCTAAGTGATTTGGGTAAGTTTTAGGGACCTAAAATGGAAGAAGAACCTAAGCGCTAAGTGATTTGGGTAAGTTTTAGGGTGCTAAAATGGAAGAAGAACCTAAGCGCTAAGTGATTTGGGTAAGTTTTAGGGTGCTAAAATGGAAGAAGAACCTAAGCGCTAAGTGATTTGGGTAAGTTTTAGGGACCTAAAATGGAAGAAGAACCTAAGCGCTAAGTGATTTGGGTACGTTTTAGGGACCTAAAATGGAAGAAGAACCTAAGCGCTAAGTGATTTGGGTACGTTTTAGGGACCTAAAATGGAAGAAGAACCTAAGCGCTAAGTGATTTGGGTAAGTTTTAGGGTGCTAAAATGGAAGAAGAACCTAAGCGCTAAGTGATTTGGGTAAGTTTTAGGGTGCTAAAATGGAAGAAGAACCTAAGCGCTAAGTGATTTGGGTAAGTTTTAGGGTGCTAAAATGGAAGAAGAACCTAAGCGCTAAATGATTTGGGTAAGTTTTAGGGACCTAAAATGGAAGAAGAACCTAAGCGCTAAGTGATTTGGGTAAGTTTTAGGGTTCTAAAATGGAAGAAGAACCTAAGCGCTAAGTGATTTGGGTAAGTTTTAGGGTGCTAAAATGGAAGAAGAACCTAAGCGCTAAGTGATTTGGGTAAGTTTTAGGGTGCTAAAATGGAAGAAGAACCTAAGCGCTAAGTGATTTGGGTAAGTTTTAGGGTGCTAAAATGGAAGAAGAACCTAAGCGCTAAGTGATTTGGGTAAGTTTTAGGGACCTAAAATGGAAGAAGAACCTAAGCGCTAAGTGATTTGGGTACGTTTTAGGGACCTAAAATGGAAGAAGAACCTAAGCGCTAAGTGATTTGGGTAAGTTTTAGGGTGCTAAATTGGAAGAAGAACCTAAGCGCTAAGTGATTTGGGTAAGTTTTAGGGTGCTAAAATGGAAGAAGAACCTAAGCGCTAAGTGATTTGGGTAAGTTTTAGGGTGCTAAAATGGAAGAAGAACCTAAGCGCTAAGTGATTTGGGTAAGTTTTAGGGACATTCAATGGAAGAAGAACCTAAGCGCTAAGTGATTTGGGTAAGTTTTAGGGTGCTAAAATGGAAGAAGAACCTAAGCGCTAAGTGATTTGGGTAAGTTTTAGGGACCTAAAATGGAAGAAGAACCTAAGCGCTAAGTGATTTGGGTAAGTTTTAGGGTGCTAAAATGGAAGAAGAACCTAAGCGCTAAGTGATTTGGGTAAGTTTTAGGGTGCTAAAATGGAAGAAGAACCTAAGCGCTAAGTGATTTGGGTAAGTTTTAGGGACCTAAAATGGAAGAAGAACCTAAGCGCTAAGTGATTTGGGTAAGTTTTAGGGACATTCAATGGAAGAAGAACCTAAGCGCTAAGTGATTTGGGTAAGTTTTAGGGTGCTAAAATGGAAGAAGATCCTAAGCGCTAAGTGATTTGGGTAAGTTTTAGGGACCTAAAATGGAAGAAGAACCTAAGCGCTAAGTGATTTGGGTAAGTTTTAGGGTGCTAAAATGGAAGAAGAACCTAAGCGCTAAGTGATTTGGGTAAGTTTTAGGGTGCTAAAATGGAAGAAGAACCTAAGCGCTAAGTGATTTGGGTAAGTTTTAGGGACCTAAAATGGAAGACGAACCTAAGCGCTAAGTGATTTGGGTAAGTTTTAGGGACCTAAAATGGAAGAAGATCCTAAGCGCTAAGTGATTTGGGTAAGTTTTAGGGTTCTAAAATGGAAGAAGAACCTAAGCGCTAAGTGATTTGGGTAAGTTTTAGGGTGCTAAAATGGAAGAAGAACCTAAGCGCTAAGTGATTTGGGTAAGTTTTAGGTACATTCAATGGAAGAAGAACCTAAGCGCTAAGTAATTTGGGTAAGTTTTAGGGTGCTAAAATGGAAGAAGAACCTAAGCGCTAAGTGATTTGGGTAAGTTTTAGGGACCTAAAATGGAAGAAGAACCTAAGCGCTAAGTGATTTGGGTAAGTTTTAGGGTGCTAAATTGGAAGAAGAACCTAAGCGCTAAGTGATTTGGGTACGTTTTAGGGTGCTAAAATGGAAGAAGAACCTAAGCGCTAAGTGATTTGGGTAAGTTTTAGGGTGCTAAAATGGAAGAAGACCCTAAGCGCTAAGTGATTTGGGTAAGTTTTAGGGACCTAAAATAGAAGAAGAACCTAAGCGCTAAGTGATTTGGGTACGTTTTAGGGTGCTAAAATGGAAGAAGAACCTAAGCGCTAAGTGATTTGGTTAAGTTTTAGGGTGCTAAAATGGAAGAAGAACCTAAGCGCTAAGTGATTTGGGTAAGTTTTAGGGACCTAAAATGGAAGAAGAACCTAAGCGCTAAGTGATTTGGGTAAGTTTTAGGGTGCTAAAATGGAAGAAGAACCTAAGCGCTAAGTGATTTGGGTAAGTTTTAGGGTGCTAAAATGGAAGAAGAACCTAAGCGCTAAGTGATTTGGGTAAGTTTTAGGGACCTAAAATGGAAGAAGAACCTAAGCGCTAAGTGATTTGGGTAAGTTTTAGGGTGCTAAAATGGAAGAAGAACCTAAGCGCTAAATGATTTGGGTAAGTTTAAGGGACCTAAAATGGAAGAAGAACCTAAGCGCTAAGTGATTTGGGTAAGTTTTAGGGTTCTAAAATGGAAGAAGAACCTAAGCGCTAAGTGATTTGGGTAAGTTTTAGGGTGCTAAAATGGAAGAAGAACCTAAGCGCTAAGTGATTTGGGTAAGTTTTAGGGTGCTAAAATGGAAGAAGAACCTAAGCGCTAAGTGATTTGGGTAAGTTTTAGGGTGCTAAAATGGAAGAAGAACCTAAGCGCTAAGTGATTTGGGTACGTTTTAGGGACCTAAAATGGAAGAAGAACCTAAGCGCTAAGTGATTTGGGTAAGTTTTAGGGTGCTAAAATGGAAGAAGAACCTAAGCGCTAAGTGTTTTGGGTAAGTTTTAGGGTGCTAAAATGGAAGAAGAACCTAAGCGCTAAATGATTTGGGTAAGTTTTAGGGACCTAAAATGGAAGAAGAACCTAAGCGCTAAGTGATTTGGGTAAGTTTTAGGGTTCTAAAATGGAAGAAGAACCTAAGCGCTAAGTGATTTGGGAAAGTTTTAGGGTGCTAAAATGGAAGAAGAACCTAAGCGCTAAGTGATTTGGGTAAGTTTTAGGGTGCTAAAATGGAAGAAGAACCTAAGCGCTAAATGATTTGGGTAAGTTTAACCCTTTAAATGCCAGCCACGTAAAATTTACGTGGTTGCCTCTCCGTCACTTAAGTGCCAGCCACGTAAATTTTACGTGCCTGGCATTCCCCAATCCCAGAAAAAAAAGTTAAAAAAAAAGTCACTTACCTGACCCCTTGTTTGGTCCGGCCGGGTCTCCTCTTCAGCCAGCGGGGCTCCGATCGCCGATCGGGGCTTCTCCGGCTGCAGGGGAGGGCCCGGAATAGGGTGCCCCCCCCCTTTCAGCAGCCGCCGGCATTTGCCTGTTAAAAAAAAAAAAAAAAAAAAATGACAGTTACTCACCTCCGCTCCCGCCGACTCCCGCCGCCTCTCCTCTTCATGGGGGGGGGCTCCGATTACCCCCCCCGGGTCTTCTGTCTTCTGGAGGGGGGCATAACAGCCCTCCCTCCGTCGCATCTCCCGATGGCGGCCGCCATCTTGGATTTTAGCCCCGCCCCTTCGGGGGCGGGGCTAATGACGTCACCGCCGGGTGTCATCGGGCACCCGGCAGTTCTCATCTCAGATGCCGGTGATGGCTGGGCAGAGAAGGAGGGAGGTAGGCGATCCTCCGATCGCCTGCCTCCCCCCTTCTCTGCCCAGCTGTCACCGGCATCAGATCGCCGTGGGACATTGCTTCTGAAGATCGGAGGTGAGTAAAGGTAAAATGTTTTTTTTTTTTTTTTAATAAACATATTTAAAAAACTTGTGTGTTGTGTGTTATTTATACTTTTAACCCCTTGTGAACTGGTAAGGGGTCCATGACCCCTATACCAGTTCACAAGGCTGGGGGGATGGCAAGCCATCTGCGCTAGCGGGTGGCTTGCCATTAACCCCTGGCACCCCCATTACCTGCCTCCCCAAAGGCCAGGGGGGGGCAGAAGAGCCCGGGCCCACATGGGCTATGTGGGCTCGTAGGCTGCAGGGTGGGGGGGCCACAAAAGCTGGCCCCCCCACTCTGTGCCTACAAGCCCCCATAGCTGGTCCCGGGCTGGTTACTGTGGGTAAGGGGGACCCCACGTCAATTTTTTTTTTGATTTTTAAGGGTTTTTAACCCTTAAAAATCAAAAAAAAATGGGGTCCGCCCCCCCTGGGAGGGGGGACCCTATGTCATTTTTTTTTTTTATTAACCCTTTGTAATCTGTCATCCAGCAGCTATAAAAGGCTTCTAGCAAGTGAGCAGAAGCCAGTGATCGCGGAGGGACAGAGTGCTCCAGGATGGATGGGAGGTGAGTACAGTGTAAAAAAAAATAAAAATTAATAAAATATTTTTTTCTTTATGTGTGTCTGTGTGATTATTTACATTTAACCCCTTGTGAACTGGTAAGGGGTCCATGACCCCTATACCAGTTCACAAGGCTGGGGGGATGGCAAGCCACCTGCGCTAGCGGGTGGCTTGCCATTAACCCCCGGCACCCCCATTACCTGCCTCCCCAAAGGCCAGGGGGGGGCAGAAGAGCCCGGGCCCACATAGGCTATGTGGGCTCGTAGGCTGCAGGGTGGGGGGGCCACAAAAGCTGGCCCCCCCACTCTGTGCCTACAAGCCCCCATAGCTGGTCCCGGGCTGGTTACTTTGGGTAAGGGGGACCCCACGTCAATTTTTTTTTTGATTTTTAAGGGTTTTTAACCCTTAAAAATCAAAAAAAAAATGGGGTCTCCCTCCCCTGGGAGGGGGGACCCTATGTCATTTTTTTCTCGATTTAACCCTTTGTAGTGTGGATGGTATTTGTATTTTTTTTGTGAATGTTATAAAATACTTGTTTCAGTTAGAGGGGTCTCCTGGGCAAGGATGGGGGGGCTACCGATAAATATGTGGTACCGTTCTAATCGGTAGAAATGGGGCTTTCACATGCAATATGATTTTCCTTAATAAAATACATTTTTTATTTAAAATAAAGGAGTCAATTTTTTAAAAAAAATTTTTATTTATTTATTTATTTTTTTTACTTTATAATATTGTAAAAAAAAAAAAAAAAATTTACAAACAAGACATTTCATGTTAAAGCCTAAACTCTGCTGCAAAAATATATATATAATTTTCCTGAAAGTTCCAGCAAAAATGGCGCAAAACATGACGCAAAATGGGGAAAAATGGCCTGTCAACAGAGGGTGACAAAATCTCAAGTAGGCTGGCAATTACAAGGGTTAATAGTACCTATGCATGTTGGGTATTGTTCTGTTCGGGGGACCTTGCGCTTTCAGACTTAGCTTGTTTTTTCTGGTTTGCATATTTATATTTTAGGAAAAGGTGTTTTTTATTCAGCTTTTTTATAATTTTTTTAGGGAAACCCTGCGCAACCAAAGAATTCTTTGAGGTAATAATTCCAGAAAGATGAGCCCACTAGAACAAGTTGGGTACCCTTAGAAAGCTTAACGTGTGTACTTTCAGGGAATATATGGTTTATGGGGGATATTCTAAATGTCAAGGGTTGTTTTGGTTGAAAAATCGCAAGGTGCGCACTTTGTCTGCAGAGCTGAAATTTTCAAGTAAAATTACCGTTACGCACATGCTTTACTTTGGGGTGTTTGGCAACTCTTCCCTTGACAGTAGCTATGCATGTTGGGTATCGTTCTGTTCGGAGGTTGTTGCGTTTTCAGATTAAACTTGTTTTTTCTTGTTTGTATATAGTTTTTTTAGGAAAATGTGGCTTTGATTCTGCTTTTTTATCCTTTTTTTAGGGAAACTCTTTGCAACCAAAGAATCCATTGAGGGATTACTTCCAGAAAACTATGGCCACATCAACAAGCCTGGTACGCCTAGAAAGCCTGAGGTGTGTACTTCCAGAGAATATATAGTTTGTTGGGGGTATTTCAAATATAAAGGGTTGTTTTTTTGGAAAAACTGCAAGGTGCGCATATTGCGTAGCATAGTTGTATTTTATCTGAAAATCCCCTAAAGCGCTGTTTCAGTTTGGGGGAGTCTCCTGGGCAGGAAAGGGTGTCTACCAATACATTTGTGGTACCGCTGTAACCGGGAGAAATTGGGATTTCACACGCAATAAGATTTCATTGACAAACTTACATTTTTTATTACAAAAAAAACTACAATATGTAAAAATTTTTTTTTTTTTTTTTTTTTTTTGCACATATTTCACCCAAAAATATTAAGAATACACCTAACAAATGACAAACAAGACATTTCATGTTAAAGCCCAGACTCTGCTGAAAAAAACAATATATCATTTTCCTGGGAAATCCCTGGAAATCCCTTCCAAAATCACATTTGAACATGGGGAGCGCAAAATAGTGCAAAATGATCTGGCAACAGAGTGTGACAAAAACTCCAGGTAGGCTGGCACTTAAAGGGTTAAGGGACCTAAAATGGAAGAAGAACCTAAGCGCTAAGTGATTTGGGTAAGTTTTAGGGTTCTAAAATGGAAGAAGAACCTAAGCTCTAAGTGATTTGGGTAAGTTTTAGGGTGCTAAAATGGAAGAAGAACCTAAGCGCTAAGTGATTTGGGTAAGTTTTAGGGTGCTAAAATGGAAGAAGAACCTAAGCGCTAAGTGATTTGGGTAAGTTTTAGGGTGCTAAAATGGAAGAAGAACCTAAGCGCTAAGTGATTTGGGTAAGTTTTAGGGACCTAAAATGGAAGAAGAACCTAAGCGCTAAGTGATTTGGGTAAGTCTTAGGGTGCTAAAATGGAAGAAGAACCTAAGCGCTAAATGATTTGGGTAAGTTTAAGGGACCTAAAATGGAAGAAGAACCTAAGCGCTAAGTGATTTGGGTAAGTTTTAGGGTGCTAAAATGGAAGAAGAACCTAAGCGCTAAGTGATTTGGGTAAGTTTTAGTGTGCTAAAATGGAAGAAGAACCTAAGCGCTAAATGATTTGGGTAAGTTTTAGGGACCTAAAAGGGAAGAAGAACCTAAGCGCTAAGTGATTTGAGTAAGTTTTAGGGTTCTAAAATGGAAGAAGAACCTAAGCGCTAAGTGATTTGGGTAAGTTTTAGGGTGCTAAAATGGAAGAGGAACCTAAGCGCTAAGTGATTTGGGTACGTTTTAGGGACCTAAAATGGAAGAAGAACCTAAGCGCTAAGTGATTTGGGTAAGTTTTAGGGTTCTAAAATGGAAGAAGAACCTAAGCGCTAAGTGATTTCGGAAAGTTTTAGGGTGCTAAAATGGAAGAAGAACCTAAGCGCTAAGTGATTTGGGTAAGTTTTAGGGACCTAAAATGGAAGAAGAACCTAAGCGCTAAGTGATTTGGGTAAGTTTTAGGGTGCTAAAATGGAAGAAGAACCTAAGCGCTAAGTGATTTGGGTACGTTTTAGGGACCTAAAATGGAAGAAGAACCTAAGCGCTAAGTGATTTGGGTAAGTTTTAGGGTGCTAAAATGGAAGAAGAACCTAAGCGCTAAGTGATTTGGGTAAGTTTTAGGGTGCTAAAATGGAAGAAGAACCTAAGCGCTAAGTGATTTGGGTAAGTTTAAGGACATTCAATGGAAGAAGAACCTAAGCGCTAAGTGATTTGGGTAAGTTTTAGGGTGCTAAAATGGAAGAAGAACCTAAGCGCTAAGTGATTTGGGTAAGTTTTAGGGACATTCAATGGAAGAAGAACCTAAGCGCTAAGTGATTTGGGTAAGTTTTAGGGTGCTAAAATGGAAGAAGAACCTAAGCGCTAAGTGATTTGGGTAAGTTTTAGGGACCTAAAATGGAAGAAGAACCTAAGCGCTAAGTGATTTGGGTAAGTTTTAGGGTGCTGAAATGGAAGAAGAACCTAAGCGCTAAGTGATTTGGGTAAGTTTTAGGGTGCTAAAATGGAAGAAGAACCTAAGCGCTAAGTGATTTGGGTAAGTTTTAGGGACCTAAAATGGAAGAAGAACCTAAGCGCTAAGTGATTTGGGTAAGTTTTAGGGACATTCAATGGAAGAAGAACCTAAGCGCTAAGTGATTTGGGTAAGTTTTAGGGTGCTAAAATGGAAGAAGATCCTAAGCGCTAAGTGATTTGGGTAAGTTTTAGGGACCTAAAATGGAAGAAGAACCTAAGCGCTAAGTGATTTGGGTAAGTTTTAGGGTGCTAAAATGGAAGAAGAACCTAAGCGCTAAGTGATTTGGGTAAGTTTTAGGGTGCTAAAATGGAAGAAGAACCTAAGCGCTAAGTGATTTGGGTAAGTTTTAGGGACCTAAAATGGAAGACGAACCTAAGCGCTAAGTGATTTGGGTAAGTTTTAGGGACCTAAAATGGAAGAAGATCCTAAGCGCTAAGTGATTTGGGTAAGTTTTAGGGTTCTAAAATGGAAGAAGAACCTAAGCGCTAAGTGATTTGGGTAAGTTTTAGGGTGCTAAAATGGAAGAAGAACCTAAGCGCTAAGTGATTTGGGTAAGTTTTAGGTACATTCAATGGAAGAAGAACCTAAGCGCTAAGTAATTTGGGTAAGTTTTAGGGTGCTAAAATGGAAGAAGAACCTAAGCGCTAAGTGATTTGGGTAAGTTTTAGGGACCTAAAATGGAAGAAGAACCTAAGCGCTAAGTAATTTGGGTAAGTTTTAGGGTGCTAAAATGGAAGAAGAACCTAAGCGCTAAGTGATTTGGGTAAGTTTTAGGGACCTAAAATGGAAGAAGAACCTAAGCGCTAAGTGATTTGGGTAAGTTTTAGGGTGCTAAATTGGAAGAAGAACCTAAGCGCTAAGTGATTTGGGTACGTTTTAGGGTGCTAAAATGGAAGAAGAACCTAAGCGCTAAGTGATTTGGGTAAGTTTTAGGGTGCTAAAATGGAAGAAGACCCTAAGCGCTAAGTGATTTGGGTAAGTTTTAGGGACCTAAAATAGAAGAAGAACCTAAGCGCTAAGTGATTTGGGTACGTTTTAGGGTGCTAAAATGGAAGAAGAACCTAAGCGCTAAGTGATTTGGGTAAGTTTTAGGGTGCTAAAATGGAAGAAGAACCTAAGCGCTAAGTGATTTGGGTAAGTTTTAGGGACCTAAAATGGAAGAAGAACCTAAGCGCTAAGTGATTTGGGTAAGTTTTAGGGTGCTAAAATGGAAGAAGAACCTAAGCGCTAAGTGATTTGGGTAAGTTTTAGGGTGCTAAAATGGAAGAAGAACCTAAGCGCTAAGTGATTTGGGTAAGTTTTAGGGACCTAAAATGGAAGAAGAACCTAAGCGCTAATTGATTTGGGTAAGTTTTAGGGTGCTAAAATGGAAGAAGAACCTAAGCGCTAAATGATTTGGGTAAGTTTAAGGCACCTAAAATGGAAGAAGAACCTAAGCGCTAAGTGATTTGGGTAAGTTTTAGGGTTCTAAAATGGAAAAAGAACCTAAGCGCTAAGTGATTTGGGTAAGTTTTAGGGTGCTAAAATGGAAGAAGAACCTAAGCGCTAAGTGATTTGGGTAAGTTTTAGGGTGCTAAAATGGAAGAAGAACCTAAGCGCTAAGTGATTTGGGTAAGTTTTTGGGTGCTAAAATGGAAGAAGAACCTAAGCGCTAAGTGATTTGGGTACGTTTTAGGGACCTAAAATGGAAGAAGAACCTAAGCGCTAAGTGATTTGGGTAAGTTTTAGGGTGCTAAAATGGAAGAAGAACCTAAGCGCTAAGTGTTTTGGGTAAGTTTTAGGGTGCTAAAATGGAAGAAGAACCTAAGCGCTAAATGATTTGGGTAAGTTTTAGGGACCTAAAATGGAAGAAGAACCTAAGCGCTAAGTGATTTGGGTAAGTTTTAGGGTTCTAAAATGGAAGAAGAACCTAAGCGCTAAGTGATTTGGGAAAGTTTTAGGGTGCTAAAATGGAAGAAGAACCTAAGCGCTAAGTGATTTGGGTAAGTTTTAGGGTGCTAAAATGGAAGAAGAACCTAAGCGCTAAATGATTTGGGTAAGTTTAAGGGACCTAAAATGGAAGAAGAACCTAAGCGCTAAGTGATTTGGGTAAGTTTTAGGGTTCTAAAATGGAAGAAGAACCTAAGCTCTAAGTGATTTGGGTAAGTTTTAGGGTGCTAAAATGGAAGAAGAACCTAAGCGCTAAGTGATTTGGGTAAGTTTTAGGGTGCTAAAATGGAAGAAGAACCTAAGCGCTAAGTGATTTGGGTAAGTTTTAGGGTGCTAAAATGGAAGAAGAACCTAAGCGCTAAGTGATTTGGGTAAGTTTTAGGGACCTAAAATGGAAGAAGAACCTAAGCGCTAAGTGATTTGGGTAAGTTTTAGGGTGCTAAAATGGAAGAAGAACCTAAGCGCTAAGTGATTTGGGTAAGTTTTAGGGACCTAAAATGGAAGAAGAACCTAAGCGCTAAGTGATTTGGGTAAGTTTTAGGGTGCTAAAATGGAAGAAGAACCTAAGCGCTAAGTGATTTGGGTAAGTTTTAGGGTGCTAAAATGGAAGAAGAACCTAAGCGCTAAGTGATTTGGGTAAGTTTTAGGGACCTAAAATGGAAGAAGAACCTAAGCGCTAAGTGATTTGGGTAAGTTTTAGGGACATTCAATGGAAGAAGAACCTAAGCGCTAAGTGATTTGGGTAAGTTTTAGGGTGCTAAAATGGAAGAAGATCCTAAGCGCTAAGTGATTTGGGTAAGTTTTAGGGACCTAAAATGGAAGAAGAACCTAAGCGCTAAGTGATTTGGGTAAGTTTTAGGGTGCTAAAATGGAAGAAGAACCTAAGCGCTAAGTGATTTGGGTAAGTTTTAGGGTGCTAAAATGGAAGAAGAACCTAAGCGCTAAGTGATTTGGGTAAGTTTTAGGGACCTAAAATGGAAGACGAACCTAAGCGCTAAGTGATTTGGGTAAGTTTTAGGGACCTAAAATGGAAGAAGATCCTAAGCGCTAAGTGATTTGGGTAAGTTTTAGGGTTCTAAAATGGAAGAAGAACCTAAGCGCTAAGTGATTTGGGTAAGTTTTAGGGTGCTAAAATGGAAGAAGAACCTAAGCGCTAAGTGATTTGGGTAAGTTTTAGGTACATTCAATGGAAGAAGAACCTAAGCGCTAAGTAATTTGGGTAAGTTTTAGGGTGCTAAAATGGAAGAAGAACCTAAGCGCTAAGTGATTTGGGTAAGTTTTAGGGACCTAAAATGGAAGAAGAACCTAAGCGCTAAGTAATTTGGGTAAGTTTTAGGGTGCTAAAATGGAAGAAGAACCTAAGCGCTAAGTGATTTGGGTAAGTTTTAGGGACCTAAAATGGAAGAAGAACCTAAGCGCTAAGTGATTTGGGTAAGTTTTAGGGTGCTAAATTGGAAGAAGAACCTAAGCGCTAAGTGATTTGGGTACGTTTTAGGGTGCTAAAATGGAAGAAGAACCTAAGCGCTAAGTGATTTGGGTAAGTTTTAGGGTGCTAAAATGGAAGAAGACCCTAAGCGCTAAGTGATTTGGGTAAGTTTTAGGGACCTAAAATAGAAGAAGAACCTAAGCGCTAAGTGATTTGGGTACGTTTTAGGGTGCTAAAATGGAAGAAGAACCTAAGCGCTAAGTGATTTGGGTAAGTTTTAGGGTGCTAAAATGGAAGAAGAACCTAAGCGCTAAGTGATTTGGGTAAGTTTTAGGGACCTAAAATGGAAGAAGAACCTAAGCGCTAAGTGATTTGGGTAAGTTTTAGGGTGCTAAAATGGAAGAAGAACCTAAGCGCTAAGTGATTTGGGTAAGTTTTAGGGTGCTAAAATGGAAGAAGAACCTAAGCGCTAAGTGATTTGGGTAAGTTTTAGGGACCTAAAATGGAAGAAGAACCTAAGCGCTAATTGATTTGGGTAAGTTTTAGGGTGCTAAAATGGAAGAAGAACCTAAGCGCTAAATGATTTGGGTAAGTTTAAGGGACCTAAAATGGAAGAAGAACCTAAGCGCTAAGTGATTTGGGTAAGTTTTAGGGTTCTAAAATGGAAGAAGAACCTAAGCGCTAAGTGATTTGGGTAAGTTTTAGGGTGCTAAAATGGAAGAAGAACCTAAGCGCTAAGTGATTTGGGTAAGTTTTAGGGTGCTAAAATGGAAGAAGAACCTAAGCGCTAAGTGATTTGGGTAAGTTTTTGGGTGCTAAAATGGAAGAAGAACCTAAGCGCTAAGTGATTTGGGTACGTTTTAGGGACCTAAAATGGAAGAAGAACCTAAGCGCTAAGTGATTTGGGTAAGTTTTAGGGTGCTAAAATGGAAGAAGAACCTAAGCGCTAAGTGTTTTGGGTAAGTTTTAGGGTGCTAAAATGGAAGAAGAACCTAAGCGCTAAATGATTTGGGTAAGTTTTAGGGACCTAAAATGGAAGAAGAACCTAAGCGCTAAGTGATTTGGGTAAGTTTTAGGGTTCTAAAATGGAAGAAGAACCTAAGCGCTAAGTGATTTGGGAAAGTTTTAGGGTGCTAAAATGGAAGAAGAACCTAAGCGCTAAGTGATTTGGGTAAGTTTTAGGGTGCTAAAATGGAAGAAGAACCTAAGCGCTAAATGATTTGGGTAAGTTTAAGGGACCTAAAATGGAAGAAGAACCTAAGCGCTAAGTGATTTGGGTAAGTTTTAGGGTTCTAAAATGGAAGAAGAACCTAAGCTCTAAGTGATTTGGGTAAGTTTTAGGGTGCTAAAATGGAAGAAGAACCTAAGCGCTAAGTGATTTGGGTAAGTTTTAGGGTGCTAAAATGGAAGAAGAACCTAAGCGCTAAGTGATTTGGGTAAGTTTTAGGGTGCTAAAATGGAAGAAGAACCTAAGCGCTAAGTGATTTGGGTAAGTTTTAGGGACCTAAAATGGAAGAAGAACCTAAGCGCTAAGTGATTTGGGTAAGTTTTAGGGTGCTAAAATGGAAGAAGAACCTAAGCGCTAAGTGATTTGGGTAAGTTTTAGGGACCTAAAATGGAAGAAGAACCTAAGCGCTAAGTGATTTGGGTAAGTTTTAGGGTGCTAAAATGGAAGAAGAACCTAAGCGCTAAGTGATTTGGGTAAGTTTTAGGGTGCTAAAATGGAAGAAGAACCTAAGCGCTAAGTGATTTGGGTAAGTTTTAGGGACCTAAAATGGAAGAAGAACCTAAGCGCTAAGTGATTTGGGTAAGTTTTAGGGACATTCAATGGAAGAAGAACCTAAGCGCTAAGTGATTTGGGTAAGTTTTAGGGTGCTAAAATGGAAGAAGATCCTAAGCGCTAAGTGATTTGGGTAAGTTTTAGGGACCTAAAATGGAAGAAGAACCTAAGCGCTAAGTGATTTGGGTAAGTTTTAGGGTGCTAAAATGGAAGAAGAACCTAAGCGCTAAGTGATTTGGGTAAGTTTTAGGGTGCTAAAATGGAAGAAGAACCTAAGCGCTAAGTGATTTGGGTAAGTTTTAGGGACCTAAAATGGAAGACGAACCTAAGCGCTAAGTGATTTGGGTAAGTTTTAGGGTGCTAAAATGGAAGAAGAACCTAAGCGCTAAGTGATTTGGGTAAGTTTTAGGGACCTAAAATGGAAGAAGATCCTAAGCGCTAAGTGATTTGGGTAAGTTTTAGGGTTCTAAAATGGAAGAAGAACCTAAGCGCTAAGTGATTTGGGTAAGTTTTAGGGTGCTAAAATGGAAGAAGAACCTAAGCGCTAAGTGATTTGGGTAAGTTTTAGGTACATTCAATGGAAGAAGAACCTAAGCGCTAAGTAATTTGGGTAAGTTTTAGGGTGCTAAAATGGAAGAAGAACCTAAGCGCTAAGTGATTTGGGTAAGTTTTAGGGACCTAAAATGGAAGAAGAACCTAAGCGCTAAGTAATTTGGGTAAGTTTTAGGGTGCTAAAATGGAAGAAGAACCTAAGCGCTAAGTGATTTGGGTAAGTTTTAGGGACCTAAAATGGAAGAAGAACCTAAGCGCTAAGTGATTTGGGTAAGTTTTAGGGTGCTAAATTGGAAGAAGAACCTAAGCGCTAAGTGATTTGGGTACGTTTTAGGGTGCTAAAATGGAAGAAGAACCTAAGCGCTAAGTGATTTGGGTAAGTTTTAGGGTGCTAAAATGGAAGAAGACCCTAAGCGCTAAGTGATTTGGGTAAGTTTTAGGGACCTAAAATAGAAGAAGAACCTAAGCGCTAAGTGATTTGGGTACGTTTTAGGGTGCTAAAATGGAAGAAGAACCTAAGCGCTAAGTGATTTGGGTAAGTTTTAGGGTGCTAAAATGGAAGAAGAACCTAAGCGCTAAGTGATTTGGGTAAGTTTTAGGGACCTAAAATGGAAGAAGAACCTAAGCGCTAAGTGATTTGGGTACGTTTTAGGGTGCTAAAATGGAAGAAGAACCTAAGCGCTAAGTGATTTGGGTAAGTTTTAGGGTGCTAAAATGGAAGAAGAACCTAAGCGCTAAGTGATTTGGGTAAGTTTTAGGGACCTAAAATGGAAGAAGAACCTAAGCGCTAATTGATTTGGGTAAGTTTTAGGGTGCTAAAATGGAAGAAGAACCTAAGCGCTAAATGATTTGGGTAAGTTTAAGGGACCTAAAATGGAAGAAGAACCTAAGCGCTAAGTGATTTGGGTAAGTTTTAGGGTTCTAAAATGGAAGAAGAACCTAAGCGCTAAGTGATTTGGGTAAGTTTTAGGGTGCTAAAATGGAAGAAGAACCTAAGCGCTAAGTGATTTGGGTAAGTTTTAGGGTGCTAAAATGGAAGAAGAACCTAAGCGCTAAGTGATTTGGGTAAGTTTTTGGGTGCTAAAATGGAAGAAGAACCTAAGCGCTAAGTGATTTGGGTACGTTTTAGGGACCTAAAATGGAAGAAGAACCTAAGCGCTAAGTGATTTGGGTAAGTTTTAGGGTGCTAAAATGGAAGAAGAACCTAAGCGCTAAGTGTTTTGGGTAAGTTTTAGGGTGCTAAAATGGAAGAAGAACCTAAGCGCTAAATGATTTGGGTAAGTTTTAGGGACCTAAAATGGAAGAAGAACCTAAGCGCTAAGTGATTTGGGTAAGTTTTAGGGTTCTAAAATGGAAGAAGAACCTAAGCGCTAAGTGATTTGGGAAAGTTTTAGGGTGCTAAAATGGAAGAAGAACCTAAGCGCTAAGTGATTTGGGTAAGTTTTAGGGTGCTAAAATGGAAGAAGAACCTAAGCGCTAAATGATTTGGGTAAGTTTAAGGGACCTAAAATGGAAGAAGAACCTAAGCGCTAAGTGATTTGGGTAAGTTTTAGGGTGCTAAAATGGAAGAAGAACCTAAGCTCTAAGTGATTTGGGTAAGTTTTAGGGTGCTAAAATGGAAGAAGAACCTAAGCGCTAAGTGATTTGGGTAAGTTTTAGGGTGCTAAAATGGAAGAAGAACCTAAGCGCTAAGTGATTTGGGTAAGTTTTAGGGTGCTAAAATGGAAGAAGAACCTAAGCGCTAAGTGATTTGGGTAAGTTTTAGGGACCTAAAATGGAAGAAGAACCTAAGCGCTAAGTGATTTGGGTAAGTTTTAGGGTGCTAAAATGGAAGAAGAACCTAAGCGCTAAGTGATTTGGGTAAGTTTTAGGGACCTAAAATGGAAGAAGAACCTAAGCGCTAAGTGATTTGGGTAAGTTTTAGGGTGCTAAAATGGAAGAAGAACCTAAGCGCTAAGTGATTTGGGTAAGTTTTAGGGTGCTAAAATGGAAGAAGAACCTAAGCGCTAAATGATTTGGGTAAGTTTTAGGGACCTAAAATGGAAGAAGAACCTAAGCGCTAAGTGATTTGGGTAAGTTTTAGGGTTCTAAAATGGAAGAAGAACCTAAGCGCTAAGTGATTTGGGTAAGTTTTAGGGTGCTAAAATGGAAGAAGAACCTAAGCGCTAAGTGATTTGGGTACATTTTAGGGACCTAAAATGGAAGAAGAACCTAAGCGCTAAGTGATTTGGGTACGTTTTAGGGTTCTAAAATGGAAGAAGAACCTAAGCGCTAAGTGATTTGGGTAAGTTTTAGGGTGCTAAAATGGAAGAAGAACCTAAGCGCTAAGTGATTTGGGTAAGTTTTAGGGGCCTAAAATGGAAGAAGAACCTAAGTGCTAAGTGATTTGGGTAAGTTTTAGGGTGCTAAAATGGAAGAAGAACCTAAGCGCTAAGTGATTTGGGTAAGTTTTAGGGACCTAAAATAGAAGAAGAACCTAAGCGCTAAGTGATTTGGGTAAGTTTTAGGGTGCTAAAATGGAAGAAGAACCTAAGCGCTAAGTGATTTGGGTAAGTTTTAGGGTGCTAAAATGGAAGAAGAACCTAAGCGCTAAGTGATTTGGGTAAGTTTTAGGGACATTCAATGGAAGAAGAACCTAATCGCTAAGTGATTTGGGTAAGTTTTAGGGTGCTAAAATGGAAGAAGAACCTAAGCGCTAAGTGATTTGGGTAAGTTTTAGGGACCTAAAATGGAAGAAGATCCTAAGCGCTAAGTGATTTGGGTAAGTTTTAGGGTTCTAAAATGGAAGAAGAACCTAAGCGCTAAGTGATTTGGGTACGTTTTAGGGACCTAAAATGGAAGAAGAACCTAAGCGCTAAGTGATTTGGGTAAGTTTTAGGGTGCTAAAATGGAAGAAGAACCTAAGCGCTAAGTGATTTGGGTACGTTTTAGGGGACCTAAAATGGAAGAAGAACCTAAGCGCTAAGTGATTTGGGTAAGTTTTAGGGTGCTAAAATGGAAGAAGAACCTAAGCGCTAAGTGATTTGGGTAAGTTTTAGGGTGCTAAAATGGAAGAAGAACCTAAGCGCTAAGTGATTTGGGTAAGTTTTAGGGACCTAAAATAGAAGAAGAACCTAAGCGCTAAGTGATTTGGGTAAGTTTTAGGGTGCTAAAATGGAAGAAGAACCTAAGCGCTAAGTGATTTGGGTAAGTTTTAGGGTGCTAAAATGGAAGAAGAACCTAAGCGCTAAGTGATTTGGGTAAGTTTTAGGGACATTCAATGGAAGAAGAACCTAATCGCTAAGTGATTTGGGTAAGTTTTAGGGTGCTAAAATGGAAGAAGAACCTAAGCGCTAAGTGATTTGGGTAAGATTTAGGGACCTAAAATGGAAGAAGATCCTAAGCGCTAAGTGATTTGGGTAAGTTTTAGGGTTCTAAAATGGAAGAAGAACCTAAGCGCTAAGTGATTTGGGTACGTTTTAGGGACCTAAAATGGAAGAAGAACCTAAGCGCTAAGTGATTTGGGTAAGTTTTAGGGTGCTAAAATGGAAGAAGAACCTAAGCGCTAAGTGATTTGGGTACGTTTTAGGGGACCTAAAATGGAAGAAGAACCTAAGCGCTAAGTGATTTGGGTAAGTTTTAGGGTGCTAAAATGGAAGAAGAACCTAAGCGCTAAGTGATTTGGGTAAGTTTTAGGGTGCTAAAATGGAAGAAGAACCTAAGCGCTAAATGATTTGGGTAAGTTTTAGGGACCTAAAATGGAAGAAGAACCAAAGCGCTAAGTGATTTGGGTAAGTTTTAGGGTTCTAAAATGGAAGAAGAACCTAAGCGCTAAGTGATTTGGGTAAGTTTTAGGGTGCTAAAATGGAAGAAGAACCTAAGCGCTAAGTGATTTGGGTAAGTTTTAGGGTGCTAAAATGGAAGAAGAACCTAAGCGCTAAATGATTTGGGTAAGTTTTAGGGACCTAAAATGGAAGAAGAACCTAAGCGCTAAGTGATTTGGGTAAGTTTTAGGGTTCTAAAATGGAAGAAGAACCTAAGCGCTAAGTGATTTGGGTAAGTTTTAGGGTGCTAAAATGGAAGAAGAACCTAAGCGCTAAGTGATTTGGGTACGTTCTAGGGACCTAAAATGGAAGAAGAACCTAAGCGCTAAGTGATTTGGGTAAGTTTTAGGGTTCTAAAATGGAAGAAGAACCTAAGCGCTAAGTGATTTCGGAAAGTTTTAGGGTGCTAAAATGGAAGAAGAACCTAAGCGCTAAGTGATTTGGGTAAGTTTTAGGGACCTAAAATGGAAGAAGAACCTAAGCGCTAAGTGATTTGGGTAAGTTTTAGGGTGCTAAAATGGAAGAAGAACCTAAGCGCTAAGTGTTTTGGGTAAGTTTTAGGGTGCTAAAATGGAAGAAGAACCTAAGCGCTAAGTGATTTGGGTACGTTTTAGGGACCTAAAATGGAAGAAGAACCTAAGCGCTAAGTGATTTGGGTAAGTTTTAGGGTGCTAAAATGGAAGAAGAACCTAAGCGCTAAGTGATTTGGGTACGTTTTAGGGACCTAAAATGGAAGAAGAACCTAAGCGCTAAGTGATTTGGGTAAGTTTTAGGGTGCTAAAATGGAAGAAGAACCTAAGCGCTAAGTGTTTTGGGTAAGTTTTAGGGTGCTAAAATGGAAGAAGAACCTAAGCGCTAAATGATTTGGGTAAGTTTTAGGGACCTAAAATGGAAGAAGAACCTAAGCGCTAAGTGATTTGGGTAAGTTTTAGGGTTCTAAAATGGAAGAAGAACCTAAGCGCTAAGTGATTTGGGAAAGTTTTAGGGTGCTAAAATGGAAGAAGAACCTAAGCGCTAAGTGATTTGGGTAAGTTTTAGGGTGCTAAAATGGAAGAAGAACCTAAGCGCTAAATGATTTGGGTAAGTTTAAGGGACCTAAAATGGAAGAAGAACCTAAGCGCTAAGTGATTTGGGTAAGTTTTAGGGTGCTAAAATGGAAGAAGAACCTAAGCTCTAAGTGATTTGGGTAAGTTTTAGGGTGCTAAAATGGAAGAAGAACCTAAGCGCTAAGTGATTTGGGTAAGTTTTAGGGTGCTAAAATGGAAGAAGAACCTAAGCGCTAAGTGATTTGGGTAAGTTTTAGGGTGCTAAAATGGAAGAAGAACCTAAGCGCTAAGTGATTTGGGTAAGTTTTAGGGACCTAAAATGGAAGAAGAACCTAAGCGCTAAGTGATTTGGGTAAGTTTTAGGGTGCTAAAATGGAAGAAGAACCTAAGCGCTAAGTGATTTGGGTAAGTTTTAGGGACCTAAAATGGAAGAAGAACCTAAGCGCTAAGTGATTTGGGTAAGTTTTAGGGTGCTAAAATGGAAGAAGAACCTAAGCGCTAAGTGATTTGGGTAAGCTTTAGGGTGCTAAAATGGAAGAAGAACCTAAGCGCTAAATGATTTGGGTAAGTTTTAGGGACCTAAAATGGAAGAAGAACCTAAGCGCTAAGTGATTTGGGTAAGTTTTAGGGTTCTAAAATGGAAGAAGAACCTAAGCGCTAAGTGATTTGGGTAAGTTTTAGGGTGCTAAAATGGAAGAAGAACCTAAGCGCTAAGTGATTTGGGTACATTTTAGGGACCTAAAATGGAAGAAGAACCTAAGCGCTAAGTGATTTGGGTACGTTTTAGGGTTCTAAAATGGAAGAAGAACCTAAGCGCTAAGTGATTTGGGTAAGTTTTAGGGTGCTAAAATGGAAGAAGAACCTAAGCGCTAAGTGATTTGGGTAAGTTTTAGGGGCCTAAAATGGAAGAAGAACCTAAGTGCTAAGTGATTTGGGTAAGTTTTAGGGTGCTAAAATGGAAGAAGAACCTAAGCGCTAAGTGATTTGGGTAAGTTTTAGGGACCTAAAATAGAAGAAGAACCTAAGCGCTAAGTGATTTGGGTAAGTTTTAGGGTGCTAAAATGGAAGAAGAACCTAAGCGCTAAGTGATTTGGGTAAGTTTTAGGGTGCTAAAATGGAAGAAGAACCTAAGCGCTAAGTGATTTGGGTAAGTTTTAGGGACATTCAATGGAAGAAGAACCTAATCGCTAAGTGATTTGGGTAAGTTTTAGGGTGCTAAAATGGAAGAAGAACCTAAGCGCTAAGTGATTTGGGTAAGTTTTAGGGACCTAAAATGGAAGAAGATCCTAAGCGCTAAGTGATTTGGGTAAGTTTTAGGGTTCTAAAATGGAAGAAGAACCTAAGCGCTAAGTGATTTGGGTACGTTTTAGGGACCTAAAATGGAAGAAGAACCTAAGCGCTAAGTGATTTGGGTAAGTTTTAGGGTGCTAAAATGGAAGAAGAACCTAAGCGCTAAGTGATTTGGGTACGTTTTAGGGGACCTAAAATGGAAGAAGAACCTAAGCGCTAAGTGATTTGGGTAAGTTTTAGGGTGCTAAAATGGAAGAAGAACCTAAGCGCTAAGTGATTTGGGTAAGTTTTAGGGTGCTAAAATGGAAGAAGAACCTAAGCGCTAAGTGATTTGGGTAAGTTTTAGGGACCTAAAATAGAAGAAGAACCTAAGCGCTAAGTGATTTGGGTAAGTTTTAGGGTGCTAAAATGGAAGAAGAACCTAAGCGCTAAGTGATTTGGGTAAGTTTTAGGGTGCTAAAATGGAAGAAGAACCTAAGCGCTAAGTGATTTGGGTAAGTTTTAGGGACATTCAATGGAAGAAGAACCTAATCGCTAAGTGATTTGGGTAAGTTTTAGGGTGCTAAAATGGAAGAAGAACCTAAGCGCTAAGTGATTTGGGTAAGATTTAGGGACCTAAAATGGAAGAAGATCCTAAGCGCTAAGTGATTTGGGTAAGTTTTAGGGTTCTAAAATGGAAGAAGAACCTAAGCGCTAAGTGATTTGGGTACGTTTTAGGGACCTAAAATGGAAGAAGAACCTAAGCGCTAAGTGATTTGGGTAAGTTTTAGGGTGCTAAAATGGAAGAAGAACCTAAGCGCTAAGTGATTTGGGTACGTTTTAGGGGACCTAAAATGGAAGAAGAACCTAAGCGCTAAGTGATTTGGGTAAGTTTTAGGGTGCTAAAATGGAAGAAGAACCTAAGCGCTAAGTGATTTGGGTAAGTTTTAGGGTGCTAAAATGGAAGAAGAACCTAAGCGCTAAATGATTTGGGTAAGTTTTAGGGACCTAAAATGGAAGAAGAACCAAAGCGCTAAGTGATTTGGGTAAGTTTTAGGGTTCTAAAATGGAAGAAGAACCTAAGCGCTAAGTGATTTGGGTAAGTTTTAGGGTGCTAAAATGGAAGAAGAACCTAAGCGCTAAGTGATTTGGGTAAGTTTTAGGGTGCTAAAATGGAAGAAGAACCTAAGCGCTAAATGATTTGGGTAAGTTTTAGGGACCTAAAATGGAAGAAGAACCTAAGCGCTAAGTGATTTGGGTAAGTTTTAGGGTTCTAAAATGGAAGAAGAACCTAAGCGCTAAGTGATTTGGGTAAGTTTTAGGGTGCTAAAATGGAAGAAGAACCTAAGCGCTAAGTGATTTGGGTACGTTCTAGGGACCTAAAATGGAAGAAGAACCTAAGCGCTAAGTGATTTGGGTAAGTTTTAGGGTTCTAAAATGGAAGAAGAACCTAAGCGCTAAGTGATTTCGGAAAGTTTTAGGGTGCTAAAATGGAAGAAGAACCTAAGCGCTAAGTGATTTGGGTAAGTTTTAGGGACCTAAAATGGAAGAAGAACCTAAGCGCTAAGTGATTTGGGTAAGTTTTAGGGTGCTAAAATGGAAGAAGAACCTAAGCGCTAAGTGATTTGGGTACGTTTTAGGGACCTAAAATGGAAGAAGAACCTAAGCGCTAAGTGATTTGGGTAAGTTTTAGGGTGCTAAAATGGAAGAAGAACCTAAGCGCTAAGTGATTTGGGTAAGTTTTAGGGTGCTAAAATGGAAGAAGAACCTAAGCGCTAAGTGATTTGGGTAAGTTTTAGGGTGCTAAAATGGAAGAAGAACCTAAGCGCTAAGTGATTTGGGTAAGTTTAAGGACATTCAATGGAAGAAGAACCTAAGCGCTAAGTGATTTGGGTAAGTTTTAGGGTGCTAAAATGGAAGAAGAACCTAAGCGCTAAGTGATTTGGGTAAGTTTTAGGGACATTCAATGGAAGAAGAACCTAAGCGCTAAGTGATTTGGGTAAGTTTTAGGGTGCTAAAATGGAAGAAGAACCTAAGCGCTAAGTGATTTGGGTAAGTTTTAGGGGCCTAAAATGGAAGAAGAACCTAAGTGCTAAGTGATTTGGGTAAGTTTTAGGGTGCTAAAATGGAAGAAGAACCTAAGCGCTAAGTGATTTGGGTAAGTTTTAGGGACCTAAAATAGAAGAAGAACCTAAGCGCTAAGTGATTTGGGTAAGTTTTAGGGTGCTAAAATGGAAGAAGAACCTAAGCGCTAAGTGATTTGGGTAAGTTTTAGGGTGCTAAAATGGAAGAAGAACCTAAGCGCTAAGTGATTTGGGTACGTTTTAGGGACCTAAAATGGAAGAAGAACCTAAGCGCTAAGTGATTTGGGTAAGTTTTAGGGTGCTAAAATGGAAGAAGAACCTAAGCGCTAAGTGATTTGGGTACGTTTTAGGGGACCTAAAATGGAAGAAGAACCTAAGCGCTAAGTGATTTGGGTAAGTTTTAGGGTGCTAAAATGGAAGAAGAACCTAAGCGCTAAGTGATTTGGGTAAGTTTTAGGGTGCTAAAATGGAAGAAGAACCTAAGCGCTAAATGATTTGGGTAAGTTTTAGGGACCTAAAATGGAAGAAGAACCAAAGCGCTAAGTGATTTGGGTAAGTTTTAGGGTTCTAAAATGGAAGAAGAACCTAAGCGCTAAGTGATTTGGGTAAGTTTTAGGGTGCTAAAATGGAAGAAGAACCTAAGCGCTAAGTGATTTGGGTAAGTTTTAGGGTGCTAAAATGGAAGAAGAACCTAAGCGCTAAGTGATTTGGGTAAGTTTTAGGGTGCTAAAATGGAAGAAGAACCTAAGCGCTAAGTGATTTGGGTAAGTTTCAGGGTGCTAAAATGGAAGAAGAACCTAAGCGCTAAGTGATTTGGGTAAGTTTTAGGGACATTCAATGGAAGAAGAACCTAAGCGCTAAGTGATTTGGGTAAGTTTTAGGGTGCTAAAATGGAAGAAGAACCTAAGCGCTAAGTGATTTGGGTAAGTTTTAGGGACATTCAATGGAAGAAGAACCTAAGCGCTAAGTGATTTGGGTAAGTTTTAGGGTGCTAAAATGGAAGAAGATCCTAAGCGCTAAGTGATTTGGGTAAGTTTTAGGGTGCTAAAATGGAAGAAGAACCTAAGCGCTAAGTGATTTGGGTAAGTTTTAGGGTGCTAAAATGGAAGAAGAACCTAAGCGCTAAGTGATTTGGGTAAGTTTTAGGGTGCTAAAATGGAAGAAGAACCTAAGCGCTAAGTGATTTGGGTAAGTTTTAGGGACCTAAAATGGAAGAAGAACCTAAGCGCTAAGTGATTTGGGTAAGTTTTAGGGACCTAAAATGGAAGAAGATCCTAAGCGCTAAGTGATTTGCGTAAGTTTTAGGGTTCTAAAATGGAAGAAGAACCTAAGCGCTAAGTGATTTGGGTAAGTTTTAGGGTTCTAAAATGGAAGAAGAACCTAAGCGCTAAGTGATTTGGGTAAGTTTTAGGGTGCTAAAATGGAAGAAGAACCTAAGCGCTAAGTGATTTGGGTAAGTTTTAGGGACATTCAATGGAAGAAGAACCTACGCGCTAAGTAATTTGGGTAAGTTTTAGGGTGCTAAAATGGAAGAAGAACCTAAGCGCTAAGTGATTTGGGTAAGTTTTAGGGACCTAAAATGGAAGAAGAACCTAAGCGCTAAGTAATTTGGGTAAGTTTTAGGGTGCTAAAATGGAAGAAGAACCTAAGCGCTAAGTGATTTGGGTAAGTTTTAGGGACCTAAAATGGAAGAAGAACCTAAGCGCTAAGTGATTTGGGTAAGTTTTAGGGTGCTAAATTGGAAGAAGAACCTAAGCGCTAAGTGATTTGGGTAAGTTTTAGGGACCTAAAATAGAAGAAGAACCTAAACGCTAAGTGATTTGGGTACGTTTTAGGGTGCTAAAATGGAAGAAGAACCTAAGCGCTAAGTGATTTGGGTACGTTTTAGGGTGCTAAAATGGAAGAAGAACCTAAGCGCTAAGTGATTTGGGTACGTTTTAGGGACATTCAATGGAAGAAGAACCTAATCGCTAAGTGATTTGGGTAAGTTTTAGGGTGCTAAAATGGAAGAAGAACCTAAGCGCTAAGTGATTTGGGTAAGTTTTAGGGACCTAAAATGGAAGAAGAACCTAAGCGCTAAGTAATTTGGGTAAGTTTTAGGGTTCTAAAATGGAAGAAGAACCTAAGCGCTAAGTGATTTGGGTACGTTTTAGGGACCTAAAATGGAAGAAGAACCTAAGCGCTAAGTGATTTGGGTAAGTTTTAGGGTGCTAAAATGGAAGAAGAACCTAAGCGCTAAGTGATTTGGGTAAGTTTTAGGGACCTAAAATGGAAGAAGAACCTAAGCGCTAAGTGATTTGGGTAAGTTTTAGGGTGCTAAAATGGAAGAAGAACCTAAGCGCTAAGTGATTTGGGTAAGTTTTAGGGTGCTAAAATGGAAGAAGAACCTAAGCGCTAAGTGATTTGGGTAAGTTTTAGGGACCTAAAATGGAAGAAGAACCTAAGCGCTAAGTGATTTGGGTAAGTTTTAGGGTGCTAAATTGGAAGAAGAACCTAAGCGCTAAGTGATTTGGGTAAGTTTTAGGGACCTAAAATAGAAGAAGAACCTAAACGCTAAGTGATTTGGGTACGTTTTAGGGTGCTAAAATGGAAGAAGAACCTAAGCGCTAAGTGATTTGGGTACGTTTTAGGGTGCTAAAATGGAAGAAGAACCTAAGCGCTAAGTGATTTGGGTACGTTTTAGGGACATTCAATGGAAGAAGAACCTAATCGCTAAGTGATTTGGGTAAGTTTTAGGGTGCTAAAATGGAAGAAGAACCTAAGCGCTAAGTGATTTGGGTAAGTTTTAGGGACCTAAAATGGAAGAAGAACCTAAGCGCTAAGTAATTTGGGTAAGTTTTAGGGTTCTAAAATGGAAGAAGAACCTAAGCGCTAAGTGATTTGGGTACGTTTTAGGGACCTAAAATGGAAGAAGAACCTAAGCGCTAAGTGATTTGGGTAAGTTTTAGGGTGCTAAAATGGAAGAAGAACCTAAGCGCTAAGTGATTTGGGTAAGTTTTAGGGTGCTAAAATGGAAGAAGAACCTAAGCGCTAAGTGATTTGGGTAAGTTTTAGGGACCTAAAATGGAAGAAGAACCTAAGCGCTAAGTGATTTGGGTAAGTTTTAGGGTGCTAAAATGGAAGAAGAACCTAAGCGCTAAATGATTTGGGTAAGTTTAAGGGACCTAAAATGGAAGAAGAACCTAAGCGCTAAGTGATTTGGGTAAGTTTTAGGGTGCTAAAATGGAAGAAGAACCTAAGCGCTAAGTGATTTGGGTAAGTTTTAGGGTGCTAAAATGGAAGAAGAACCTAAGCGCTAAGTGATTTGGGTAAGTTTTAGGGTGCTAAAATGGAAGAAGAACCTAAGCGCTAAGTGATTTGGGTAAGTTTTAGGGACCTAAAATGGAAGAAGAACCTAAGTGCTAAGTGATTTGGGTAAGTTTTAGGGTGCTAAAATGGAAGAAGAACCTAAGCGCTAAGTGATTTGGGTAAGTTTTAGGGTGCTAAAATGGAAGAAGAACCTAAGCGCTAAATGATTTGGGTAAGTTTTAGGGACCTAAAATGGAAGAAGAACCTAAGCGCTAAGTGATTTGGGTAAGTTTTAGGGTTCTAAAATGGAAGAAGAACCTAAGCGCTAAGTGATTTGGGAAAGTTTTAGGGTGCTAAAATGGAAGAAGAACCTAAGCGCTAAGTGATTTGGGTAAGTTTTAGGGTGCTAAAATGGAAGAAGAACCTAAGCGCTAAGTGATTTGGGTAAGTTTTAGGGTGCTAAAATGGAAGAAGAACCTAAGCGCTAAGTGATTTGGGTAAGTTTAAGGACATTCAATGGAAGAAGAACCTAAGCGCTAAGTGATTTGGGTAAGTTTTAGGGTGCTAAAATGGAAGAAGAACCTAAGCGCTAAGTGATTTGGGTAAGTTTTAGGGACATTCAATGGAAGAAGAACCTAAGCGCTAAGTGATTTGGGTAAGTTTTAGGGTGCTAAAATGGAAGAAGAACCTAAGCGCTAAGTGATTTGGGTAAGTTTTAGGGGCCTAAAATGGAAGAAGAACCTAAGTGCTAAGTGATTTGGGTAAGTTTTAGGGTGCTAAAATGGAAGAAGAACCTAAGCGCTAAGTGATTTGGGTAAGTTTTAGGGACCTAAAATAGAAGAAGAACCTAAGCGCTAAGTGATTTGGGTAAGTTTTAGGGTGCTAAAATGGAAGAAGAACCTAAGCGCTAAGTGATTTGGGTAAGTTTTAGGGTGCTAAAATGGAAGAAGAACCTAAGCGCTAAGTGATTTGGGTACGTTTTAGGGACCTAAAATGGAAGAAGAACCTAAGCGCTAAGTGATTTGGGTAAGTTTTAGGGTGCTAAAATGGAAGAAGAACCTAAGCGCTAAGTGATTTGGGTACGTTTTAGGGGACCTAAAATGGAAGAAGAACCTAAGCGCTAAGTGATTTGGGTAAGTTTTAGGGTGCTAAAATGGAAGAAGAACCTAAGCGCTAAGTGATTTGGGTAAGTTTTAGGGTGCTAAAATGGAAGAAGAACCTAAGCGCTAAATGATTTGGGTAAGTTTTAGGGACCTAAAATGGAAGAAGAACCAAAGCGCTAAGTGATTTGGGTAAGTTTTAGGGTTCTAAAATGGAAGAAGAACCTAAGCGCTAAGTGATTTGGGTAAGTTTTAGGGTGCTAAAATGGAAGAAGAACCTAAGCGCTAAGTGATTTGGGTAAGTTTTAGGGTGCTAAAATGGAAGAAGAACCTAAGCGCTAAGTGATTTGGGTAAGTTTTAGGGTGCTAAAATGGAAGAAGAACCTAAGCGCTAAGTGATTTGGGTAAGTTTCAGGGTGCTAAAATGGAAGAAGAACCTAAGCGCTAAGTGATTTGGGTAAGTTTTAGGGACATTCAATGGAAGAAGAACCTAAGCGCTAAGTGATTTGGGTAAGTTTTAGGGTGCTAAAATGGAAGAAGAACCTAAGCGCTAAGTGATTTGGGTAAGTTTTAGGGACATTCAATGGAAGAAGAACCTAAGCGCTAAGTGATTTGGGTAAGTTTTAGGGTGCTAAAATGGAAGAAGATCCTAAGCGCTAAGTGATTTGGGTAAGTTTTAGGGACCTAAAATGGAAGAAGAACCTAAGCGCTAAGTGATTTGGGTAAGTTTTAGGGTGCTAAAATGGAAGAAGAACCTAAGCGCTAAGTGATTTGGGTAAGTTTTAGGGTGCTAAAATGGAAGAAGAACCTAAGCGCTAAGTGATTTGGGTAAGTTTTAGGGACCTAAAATGGAAGAAGAACCTAAGCGCTAAGTGATTTGGGTAAGTTTTAGGGACCTAAAATGGAAGAAGATCCTAAGCGCTAAGTGATTTGCGTAAGTTTTAGGGTTCTAAAATGGAAGAAGAACCTAAGCGCTAAGTGATTTGGGTAAGTTTTAGGGTTCTAAAATGGAAGAAGAACCTAAGCGCTAAGTGATTTGGGTAAGTTTTAGGGTGCTAAAATGGAAGAAGAACCTAAGCGCTAAGTGATTTGGGTAAGTTTTAGGGACATTCAATGGAAGAAGAACCTACGCGCTAAGTAATTTGGGTAAGTTTTAGGGTGCTAAAATGGAAGAAGAACCTAAGCGCTAAGTGATTTGGGTAAGTTTTAGGGACCTAAAATGGAAGAAGAACCTAAGCGCTAAGTAATTTGGGTAAGTTTTAGGGTGCTAAAATGGAAGAAGAACCTAAGCGCTAAGTGATTTGGGTAAGTTTTAGGGACCTAAAATGGAAGAAGAACCTAAGCGCTAAGTGATTTGGGTAAGTTTTAGGGTGCTAAATTGGAAGAAGAACCTAAGCGCTAAGTGATTTGGGTAAGTTTTAGGGACCTAAAATAGAAGAAGAACCTAAACGCTAAGTGATTTGGGTACGTTTTAGGGTGCTAAAATGGAAGAAGAACCTAAGCGCTAAGTGATTTGGGTACGTTTTAGGGTGCTAAAATGGAAGAAGAACCTAAGCGCTAAGTGATTTGGGTACGTTTTAGGGACATTCAATGGAAGAAGAACCTAATCGCTAAGTGATTTGGGTAAGTTTTAGGGTGCTAAAATGGAAGAAGAACCTAAGCGCTAAGTGATTTGGGTAAGTTTTAGGGACCTAAAATGGAAGAAGAACCTAAGCGCTAAGTAATTTGGGTAAGTTTTAGGGTTCTAAAATGGAAGAAGAACCTAAGCGCTAAGTGATTTGGGTACGTTTTAGGGACCTAAAATGGAAGAAGAACCTAAGCGCTAAGTGATTTGGGTAAGTTTTAGGGTGCTAAAATGGAAGAAGAACCTAAGCGCTAAGTGATTTGGGTAAGTTTTAGGGACCTAAAATGGAAGAAGAACCTAAGCGCTAAGTGATTTGGGTAAGTTTTAGGGTGCTAAAATGGAAGAAGAACCTAAGCGCTAAGTGATTTGGGTAAGTTTTAGGGTGCTAAAATGGAAGAAGAACCTAAGCGCTAAGTGATTTGGGTAAGTTTTAGGGACCTAAAATGGAAGAAGAACCTAAGCGCTAAGTGATTTGGGTAAGTTTTAGGGTGCTAAATTGGAAGAAGAACCTAAGCGCTAAGTGATTTGGGTAAGTTTTAGGGACCTAAAATAGAAGAAGAACCTAAACGCTAAGTGATTTGGGTACGTTTTAGGGTGCTAAAATGGAAGAAGAACCTAAGCGCTAAGTGATTTGGGTACGTTTTAGGGTGCTAAAATGGAAGAAGAACCTAAGCGCTAAGTGATTTGGGTACGTTTTAGGGACATTCAATGGAAGAAGAACCTAATCGCTAAGTGATTTGGGTAAGTTTTAGGGTGCTAAAATGGAAGAAGAACCTAAGCGCTAAGTGATTTGGGTAAGTTTTAGGGACCTAAAATGGAAGAAGAACCTAAGCGCTAAGTAATTTGGGTAAGTTTTAGGGTTCTAAAATGGAAGAAGAACCTAAGCGCTAAGTGATTTGGGTACGTTTTAGGGACCTAAAATGGAAGAAGAACCTAAGCGCTAAGTGATTTGGGTAAGTTTTAGGGTGCTAAAATGGAAGAAGAACCTAAGCGCTAAGTGATTTGGGTAAGTTTTAGGGTGCTAAAATGGAAGAAGAACCTAAGCGCTAAGTGATTTGGGTAAGTTTTAGGGACCTAAAATGGAAGAAGAACCTAAGCGCTAAGTGATTTGGGTAAGTTTTAGGGTGCTAAAATGGAAGAAGAACCTAAGCGCTAAATGATTTGGGTAAGTTTAAGGGACCTAAAATGGAAGAAGAACCTAAGCGCTAAGTGATTTGGGTAAGTTTTAGGGTGCTAAAATGGAAGAAGAACCTAAGCGCTAAGTGATTTGGGTAAGTTTTAGGGTGCTAAAATGGAAGAAGAACCTAAGCGCTAAGTGATTTGGGTAAGTTTTAGGGTGCTAAAATGGAAGAAGAACCTAAGCGCTAAGTGATTTGGGTAAGTTTTAGGGACCTAAAATGGAAGAAGAACCTAAGTGCTAAGTGATTTGGGTAAGTTTTAGGGTGCTAAAATGGAAGAAGAACCTAAGCGCTAAGTGATTTGGGTAAGTTTTAGGGTGCTAAAATGGAAGAAGAACCTAAGCGCTAAATGATTTGGGTAAGTTTTAGGGACCTAAAATGGAAGAAGAACCTAAGCGCTAAGTGATTTGGGTAAGTTTTAGGGTTCTAAAATGGAAGAAGAACCTAAGCGCTAAGTGATTTGGGAAAGTTTTAGGGTGCTAAAATGGAAGAAGAACCTAAGCGCTAAGTGATTTGGGTAAGTTTTAGGGACATTCAATGGAAGAAGAACCTAAGCGCTAAGTAATTTGGGTAAGTTTTAGGGTGCTAAAATGGAAGAAGAACCTAAGCGCTAAGTGATTTGGGTAAGTTTTAGGGACCTAAAATGGAAGAAGAACCTAAGCGCTAAGTAATTTGGGTAAGTTTTAGGGTGCTAAAATGGAAGAAGAACCTAAGCGCTAAGTGATTTGGGTAAGTTTTAGGGACCTAAAATGGAAGAAGAACCTAAGCGCTAAGTGATTTGGGTAAGTTTTAGGGTGCTAAATTGGAAGAAGAACCTAAGCGCTAAGTGATTTGGGTAAGTTTTAGGGACCTAAAATGGAAGAAGAACCTAAGCGCTAAGTGATTTGGGTAAGTTTTAGGGTGCTAAAATGGAAGAAGAACCTAAGCGCTAAGTGATTTGGGTAAGTTTTAGGGACCTAAAATAGAAGAAGAACCTAAGCGCTAAGTGATTTGGGTACGTTTTAGGGTGCTAAAATGGAAGAAGAACCTAAGCACTAAGTGATTTGGGTAAGTTTTAGGGTGCTAAAATGGAAGAAGAACCTAAGCGCTAAGTGATTTGGGTACGTTTTAGGGACATTCAATGGAAGAAGAACCTAATCGCTAAGTGATTTGGGTAAGTTTTAGGGTGCTAAAATGGAAGAAGAACCTAAGCGCTAAGTGATTTGGGTAAGTTTTAGGGACCTAAAATGGAAGAAGATCCTAAGCGCTAAGTGATTTGGGTAAGTTTTAGGGTTCTAAAATGGAAGAAGAACCTAAGCGCTAAGTGATTTGGGTACGTTTTAGGGACCTAAAATGGAAGAAGAACCTAAGCGCTAAGTGATTTGGGTAAGTTTTAGGGTGCTAAAATGGAAGAAGAACCTAAGCGCTAAGTGATTTGGGTAAGTTTTAGGGACCTAAAATGGAAGAAGAACCTAAGCGCTAAGTGATTTGGGTAAGTTTTAGGGTGCTAAAATGGAAGAAGAACCTAAGCACTAAGTGATTTGGGTAAGTTTTAGGGTGCTAAAATGGAAGAAGAACCTAAGCACTAAGTGATTTGGGTAAGTTTTAGGGACCTAAAATGGAAGAAGAACCTAAGCGCTAAGTGATTTGGGTAAGTTTTAGGGTTCTAAAATGGAAGAAGAACCTAAGCGCTAAGTGATTTGGGTACGTTTTAGGGACCTAAAATGGAAGAAGAACCTAAGCGCTAAGTGATTTGGGTAAGTTTTAGGGTGCTAAAATGGAAGAAGAACCTAAGCGCTAAGTGATTTGGGTAAGTTTTAGGGACCTAAAATGGAAGAAGAACCTAAGCGCTAAGTGATTTGGGTACGTTTTAGGGACCTAAAATGGAAGAAGAACCTAAGCGCTAAGTGATTTGGGTAAGTTTTAGGGTGCTAAAATGGAAGAAGAACCTAAGCGCTAAGTGATTTGGGTAAGTTTTAGGGTGCTAAAATGGAAGAAGAACCTAAGCGCTAAGTGATTTGGGTAAGTTTTAGGGTGCTAAAATGGAAGAAGAACCTAAGCGCTAAGTGATTTGGGTAAGTTTTAGGGACCTAAAATGGAAGAAGAACCTAAGCGCTAAGTGATTTGGGTAAGTTTTAGGGTTCTAAAATGGAAGAAGAACCTAAGCGCTAAGTGATTTGGGAAAGTTTTAGGGTGCTAAAATGGAAGAAGAACCTAAGCGCTAAGTGATTTGGGTAAGTTTTAGGGTGCTAAAATGGAAGAAGAACCTAAGCGCTAAGTGATTTGGGTAAGTTTTAGGGTGCTAAAATGGAAGAAGAACCTAAGCGCTAAGTGATTTGGGTAAGTTTTAGGGACCTAAAATGGAAGAAGAACCTAAGCGCTAAGTGATTTGGGTAAGTTTTAGGGTGCTAAAATGGAAGAAGAACCTAAGCGCTAAGTGATTTGGGTAAGTTTTAGGGACCTAAAATGGAAGAAGAACCTAAGCGCTAAGTGATTTGGGTAAGTTTTAGGGTGCTAAAATGGAAGAAGAACCTAAGCGCTAAGGGATTTGGGTAAGTTTTAGGGTGCTAAAATGGAAGAAGAACCTAAGCGCTAAATGATTTGGGTAAGTTTTAGGGACCTAAAATGGAAGAAGAACCTAAGCGCTAAGTGATTTGGGTAAGTTTTAGGGTTCTAAAATGGAAGAAGAACCTAAGCGCTAAGTGATTTGGGTAAGTTTTAGGGTGCTAAAATGGAAGAAGAACCTAAGCGCTAAGTGATTTGGGTAAGTTTTAGGGACCTAAAATGGAAGAAGAACCTAAGCGCTAAGTGATTTGGGTAAGTTTTAGGGTGCTAAAATGGAAGAAGAACCTAAGCGCTAAGTGATTTGGGTAAGTTTTAGGGTGCTAAAATGGAAGAAGAACCTAAGCGCTAAATGATTTGGGTAAGTTTTAGGGACCTAAAATGGAAGAAGAACCTAAGCGCTAAGTGATTTGGGTAAGTTTTAGGGTTCTAAAATGGAAGAAGAACCTAAGCGCTAAGTGATTTGGGTAAGTTTTAGGGTGCTAAAATGGAAGAAGAACCTAAGCGCTAAGTGATTTGGGTACGTTTTAGGGACCTAAAATGGAAGAAGAACCTAAGCGCTAAGTGATTTGGGTACGTTTTAGGGTTCTAAAATGGAAGAAGAACCTAAGCGCTAAGTGATTTGGGTAAGTTTTAGGGTGCTAAAATGGAAGAAGAACCTAAGCGCTAAGTGATTTGGGTAAGTTTTAGGGACCTAAAATAGAAGAAGAACCTAAGCGCTAAGTGATTTGGGTAAGTTTTAGGGTGCTAAAATGGAAGAAGAACCTAAGCGCTAAGTGATTTGGGTAAGTTTTAGGGTGCTAAAATGGAAGAAGAACCTAAGCGCTAAGTGATTTGGGTAAGTTTTAGGGACATTCAATGGAAGAAGAACCTAATCGCTAAGTGATTTGGGTAAGTTTTAGGGTGCTAAATTGGAAGAAGAACCTAAGCGCTAAGTGATTTGGGTAAGTTTTAGGGACCTAAAATAGAAGAAGAACCTAAACGCTAAGTGATTTGGGTACGTTTTAGGGTGCTAAAATGGAAGAAGAACCTAAGCGCTAAGTGATTTGGGTACGTTTTAGGGTGCTAAAATGGAAGAAGAACCTAAGCGCTAAGTGATTTGGGTACGTTTTAGGGACATTCAATGGAAGAAGAACCTAATCGCTAAGTGATTTGGGTAAGTTTTAGGGTGCTAAAATAGAAGAAGAACCTAAGCGCTAAGTGATTTGGGTAAGTTTTAGGGACCTAAAATGGAAGAAGAACCTAAGCGCTAAGTAATTTGGGTAAGTTTTAGGGTTCTAAAATGGAAGAAGAACCTAAGCGCTAAGTGATTTGGGTACGTTTTAGGGACCTAAAATGGAAGAAGAACCTAAGCGCTAAGTGATTTGGGTAAGTTTTAGGGTGCTAAAATGGAAGAAGAACCTAAGCGCTAAGTGATTTGGGTAAGTTTTAGGGTGCTAAAATGGAAGAAGAACCTAAGCGCTAAGTGATTTGGGTAAGTTTTAGGGACCTAAAATGGAAGAAGAACCTAAGCGCTAAGTGATTTGGGTAAGTTTTAGGGTGCTAAAATGGAAGAAGAACCTAAGCGCTAAATGATTTGGGTAAGTTTAAGGGACCTAAAATGGAAGAAGAACCTAAGCGCTAAGTGATTTGGGTAAGTTTTAGGGTGCTAAAATGGAAGAAGAACCTAAGCGCTAAGTGATTTGGGTAAGTTTTAGGGTGCTAAAATGGAAGAAGAACCTAAGCGCTAAGTGATTTGGGTAAGTTTTAGGGACCTAAAATAGAAGAAGAACCTAAGCGCTAAGTGATTTGGGTACGTTTTAGGGTGCTAAAATGGAAGAAGAACCTAAGCGCTAAGTGATTTGGGTAAGTTTTAGGGTGCTAAAATGGAAGAAGAACCTAAGCGCTAAGTGATTTGGGTACGTTTTAGGGACCTAAAATGGAAGAAGAACCTAAGCGCTAAGTGATTTGGGTAAGTTTTAGGGTGCTAAAATGGAAGAAGAACCTAAGCGCTAAGTGATTTGGGTACGTTTTAGGGGACCTAAAATGGAAGAAGAACCTAAGCGCTAAGTGATTTGGGTAAGTTTTAGGGTGCTAAAATGGAAGAAGAACCTAAGCGCTAAGTGATTTGGGTAAGTTTTAGGGTGCTAAAATGGAAGAAGAACCTAAGCGCTAAATGATTTGGGTAAGTTTTAGGGACCTAAAATGGAAGAAGAACCAAAGCGCTAAGTGATTTGGGTAAGTTTTAGGGTTCTAAAATGGAAGAAGAACCTAAGCGCTAAGTGATTTGGGTAAGTTTTAGGGTGCTAAAATGGAAGAAGAACCTAAGCGCTAAGTGATTTGGGTAAGTTTTAGGGTGCTAAAATGGAAGAAGAACCTAAGCGCTAAGTGATTTGGGTAAGTTTTAGGGTGCTAAAATGGAAGAAGAACCTAAGCGCTAAGTGATTTGGGTAAGTTTCAGGGTGCTAAAATGGAAGAAGAACCTAAGCGCTAAGTGATTTGGGTAAGTTTTAGGGACATTCAATGGAAGAAGAACCTAAGCGCTAAGTGATTTGGGTAAGTTTTAGGGTGCTAAAATGGAAGAAGAACCTAAGCGCTAAGTGATTTGGGTAAGTTTTAGGGACATTCAATGGAAGAAGAACCTAAGCGCTAAGTGATTTGGGTAAGTTTTAGGGTGCTAAAATGGAAGAAGATCCTAAGCGCTAAGTGATTTGGGTAAGTTTTAGGGACCTAAAATGGAAGAAGAACCTAAGCGCTAAGTGATTTGGGTAAGTTTTAGGGTGCTAAAATGGAAGAAGAACCTAAGCGCTAAGTGATTTGGGTAAGTTTTAGGGTGCTAAAATGGAAGAAGAACCTAAGCGCTAAGTGATTTGGGTAAGTTTTAGGGACCTAAAATGGAAGAAGAACCTAAGCGCTAAGTGATTTGGGTAAGTTTTAGGGACCTAAAATGGAAGAAGATCCTAAGCGCTAAGTGATTTGCGTAAGTTTTAGGGTTCTAAAATGGAAGAAGAACCTAAGCGCTAAGTGATTTGGGTAAGTTTTAGGGTTCTAAAATGGAAGAAGAACCTAAGCGCTAAGTGATTTGGGTAAGTTTTAGGGTGCTAAAATGGAAGAAGAACCTAAGCGCTAAGTGATTTGGGTAAGTTTTAGGGACATTCAATGGAAGAAGAACCTACGCGCTAAGTAATTTGGGTAAGTTTTAGGGTGCTAAAATGGAAGAAGAACCTAAGCGCTAAGTGATTTGGGTAAGTTTTAGGGACCTAAAATGGAAGAAGAACCTAAGCGCTAAGTAATTTGGGTAAGTTTTAGGGTGCTAAAATGGAAGAAGAACCTAAGCGCTAAGTGATTTGGGTAAGTTTTAGGGACCTAAAATGGAAGAAGAACCTAAGCGCTAAGTGATTTGGGTAAGTTTTAGGGTGCTAAATTGGAAGAAGAACCTAAGCGCTAAGTGATTTGGGTAAGTTTTAGGGACCTAAAATAGAAGAAGAACCTAAACGCTAAGTGATTTGGGTACGTTTTAGGGTGCTAAAATGGAAGAAGAACCTAAGCGCTAAGTGATTTGGGTACGTTTTAGGGTGCTAAAATGGAAGAAGAACCTAAGCGCTAAGTGATTTGGGTACGTTTTAGGGACATTCAATGGAAGAAGAACCTAATCGCTAAGTGATTTGGGTAAGTTTTAGGGTGCTAAAATGGAAGAAGAACCTAAGCGCTAAGTGATTTGGGTAAGTTTTAGGGACCTAAAATGGAAGAAGAACCTAAGCGCTAAGTAATTTGGGTAAGTTTTAGGGTTCTAAAATGGAAGAAGAACCTAAGCGCTAAGTGATTTGGGTACGTTTTAGGGACCTAAAATGGAAGAAGAACCTAAGCGCTAAGTGATTTGGGTAAGTTTTAGGGTGCTAAAATGGAAGAAGAACCTAAGCGCTAAGTGATTTGGGTAAGTTTTAGGGACCTAAAATGGAAGAAGAACCTAAGCGCTAAGTGATTTGGGTAAGTTTTAGGGTGCTAAAATGGAAGAAGAACCTAAGCGCTAAGTGATTTGGGTAAGTTTTAGGGTGCTAAAATGGAAGAAGAACCTAAGCGCTAAGTGATTTGGGTAAGTTTTAGGGACCTAAAATGGAAGAAGAACCTAAGCGCTAAGTGATTTGGGTAAGTTTTAGGGTGCTAAATTGGAAGAAGAACCTAAGCGCTAAGTGATTTGGGTAAGTTTTAGGGACCTAAAATAGAAGAAGAACCTAAACGCTAAGTGATTTGGGTACGTTTTAGGGTGCTAAAATGGAAGAAGAACCTAAGCGCTAAGTGATTTGGGTACGTTTTAGGGTGCTAAAATGGAAGAAGAACCTAAGCGCTAAGTGATTTGGGTACGTTTTAGGGACATTCAATGGAAGAAGAACCTAATCGCTAAGTGATTTGGGTAAGTTTTAGGGTGCTAAAATGGAAGAAGAACCTAAGCGCTAAGTGATTTGGGTAAGTTTTAGGGACCTAAAATGGAAGAAGAACCTAAGCGCTAAGTAATTTGGGTAAGTTTTAGGGTTCTAAAATGGAAGAAGAACCTAAGCGCTAAGTGATTTGGGTACGTTTTAGGGACCTAAAATGGAAGAAGAACCTAAGCGCTAAGTGATTTGGGTAAGTTTTAGGGTGCTAAAATGGAAGAAGAACCTAAGCGCTAAGTGATTTGGGTAAGTTTTAGGGTGCTAAAATGGAAGAAGAACCTAAGCGCTAAGTGATTTGGGTAAGTTTTAGGGACCTAAAATGGAAGAAGAACCTAAGCGCTAAGTGATTTGGGTAAGTTTTAGGGTGCTAAAATGGAAGAAGAACCTAAGCGCTAAATGATTTGGGTAAGTTTAAGGGACCTAAAATGGAAGAAGAACCTAAGCGCTAAGTGATTTGGGTAAGTTTTAGGGTGCTAAAATGGAAGAAGAACCTAAGCGCTAAGTGATTTGGGTAAGTTTTAGGGTGCTAAAATGGAAGAAGAACCTAAGCGCTAAGTGATTTGGGTAAGTTTTAGGGTGCTAAAATGGAAGAAGAACCTAAGCGCTAAGTGATTTGGGTAAGTTTTAGGGACCTAAAATGGAAGAAGAACCTAAGTGCTAAGTGATTTGGGTAAGTTTTAGGGTGCTAAAATGGAAGAAGAACCTAAGCGCTAAGTGATTTGGGTAAGTTTTAGGGTGCTAAAATGGAAGAAGAACCTAAGCGCTAAATGATTTGGGTAAGTTTTAGGGACCTAAAATGGAAGAAGAACCTAAGCGCTAAGTGATTTGGGTAAGTTTTAGGGTTCTAAAATGGAAGAAGAACCTAAGCGCTAAGTGATTTGGGAAAGTTTTAGGGTGCTAAAATGGAAGAAGAACCTAAGCGCTAAGTGATTTGGGTAAGTTTTAGGGACATTCAATGGAAGAAGAACCTAAGCGCTAAGTAATTTGGGTAAGTTTTAGGGTGCTAAAATGGAAGAAGAACCTAAGCGCTAAGTGATTTGGGTAAGTTTTAGGGACCTAAAATGGAAGAAGAACCTAAGCGCTAAGTAATTTGGGTAAGTTTTAGGGTGCTAAAATGGAAGAAGAACCTAAGCGCTAAGTGATTTGGGTAAGTTTTAGGGACCTAAAATGGAAGAAGAACCTAAGCGCTAAGTGATTTGGGTAAGTTTTAGGGTGCTAAATTGGAAGAAGAACCTAAGCGCTAAGTGATTTGGGTAAGTTTTAGGGACCTAAAATGGAAGAAGAACCTAAGCGCTAAGTGATTTGGGTAAGTTTTAGGGTGCTAAAATGGAAGAAGAACCTAAGCGCTAAGTGATTTGGGTAAGTTTTAGGGACCTAAAATAGAAGAAGAACCTAAGCGCTAAGTGATTTGGGTACGTTTTAGGGTGCTAAAATGGAAGAAGAACCTAAGCACTAAGTGATTTGGGTAAGTTTTAGGGTGCTAAAATGGAAGAAGAACCTAAGCGCTAAGTGATTTGGGTACGTTTTAGGGACATTCAATGGAAGAAGAACCTAATCGCTAAGTGATTTGGGTAAGTTTTAGGGTGCTAAAATGGAAGAAGAACCTAAGCGCTAAGTGATTTGGGTAAGTTTTAGGGACCTAAAATGGAAGAAGATCCTAAGCGCTAAGTGATTTGGGTAAGTTTTAGGGTTCTAAAATGGAAGAAGAACCTAAGCGCTAAGTGATTTGGGTACGTTTTAGGGACCTAAAATGGAAGAAGAACCTAAGCGCTAAGTGATTTGGGTAAGTTTTAGGGTGCTAAAATGGAAGAAGAACCTAAGCGCTAAGTGATTTGGGTAAGTTTTAGGGACCTAAAATGGAAGAAGAACCTAAGCGCTAAGTGATTTGGGTAAGTTTTAGGGTGCTAAAATGGAAGAAGAACCTAAGCACTAAGTGATTTGGGTAAGTTTTAGGGTGCTAAAATGGAAGAAGAACCTAAGCACTAAGTGATTTGGGTAAGTTTTAGGGACCTAAAATGGAAGAAGAACCTAAGCGCTAAGTGATTTGGGTAAGTTTTAGGGTTCTAAAATGGAAGAAGAACCTAAGCGCTAAGTGATTTGGGTACGTTTTAGGGACCTAAAATGGAAGAAGAACCTAAGCGCTAAGTGATTTGGGTAAGTTTTAGGGTGCTAAAATGGAAGAAGAACCTAAGCGCTAAGTGATTTGGGTAAGTTTTAGGGACCTAAAATGGAAGAAGAACCTAAGCGCTAAGTGATTTGGGTACGTTTTAGGGACCTAAAATGGAAGAAGAACCTAAGCGCTAAGTGATTTGGGTAAGTTTTAGGGTGCTAAAATGGAAGAAGAACCTAAGCGCTAAGTGATTTGGGTAAGTTTTAGGGTGCTAAAATGGAAGAAGAACCTAAGCGCTAAGTGATTTGGGTAAGTTTTAGGGTGCTAAAATGGAAGAAGAACCTAAGCGCTAAGTGATTTGGGTAAGTTTTAGGGACCTAAAATGGAAGAAGAACCTAAGCGCTAAGTGATTTGGGTAAGTTTTAGGGTTCTAAAATGGAAGAAGAACCTAAGCGCTAAGTGATTTGGGAAAGTTTTAGGGTGCTAAAATGGAAGAAGAACCTAAGCGCTAAGTGATTTGGGTAAGTTTTAGGGTGCTAAAATGGAAGAAGAACCTAAGCGCTAAGTGATTTGGGTAAGTTTTAGGGTGCTAAAATGGAAGAAGAACCTAAGCGCTAAGTGATTTGGGTAAGTTTTAGGGACCTAAAATGGAAGAAGAACCTAAGCGCTAAGTGATTTGGGTAAGTTTTAGGGTGCTAAAATGGAAGAAGAACCTAAGCGCTAAGTGATTTGGGTAAGTTTTAGGGACCTAAAATGGAAGAAGAACCTAAGCGCTAAGTGATTTGGGTAAGTTTTAGGGTGCTAAAATGGAAGAAGAACCTAAGCGCTAAGGGATTTGGGTAAGTTTTAGGGTGCTAAAATGGAAGAAGAACCTAAGCGCTAAATGATTTGGGTAAGTTTTAGGGACCTAAAATGGAAGAAGAACCTAAGCGCTAAGTGATTTGGGTAAGTTTTAGGGTTCTAAAATGGAAGAAGAACCTAAGCGCTAAGTGATTTGGGTAAGTTTTAGGGTGCTAAAATGGAAGAAGAACCTAAGCGCTAAGTGATTTGGGTAAGTTTTAGGGACCTAAAATGGAAGAAGAACCTAAGCGCTAAGTGATTTGGGTAAGTTTTAGGGTGCTAAAATGGAAGAAGAACCTAAGCGCTAAGTGATTTGGGTAAGTTTTAGGGTGCTAAAATGGAAGAAGAACCTAAGCGCTAAATGATTTGGGTAAGTTTTAGGGACCTAAAATGGAAGAAGAACCTAAGCGCTAAGTGATTTGGGTAAGTTTTAGGGTTCTAAAATGGAAGAAGAACCTAAGCGCTAAGTGATTTGGGTAAGTTTTAGGGTGCTAAAATGGAAGAAGAACCTAAGCGCTAAGTGATTTGGGTACGTTTTAGGGACCTAAAATGGAAGAAGAACCTAAGCGCTAAGTGATTTGGGTACGTTTTAGGGTTCTAAAATGGAAGAAGAACCTAAGCGCTAAGTGATTTGGGTAAGTTTTAGGGTGCTAAAATGGAAGAAGAACCTAAGCGCTAAGTGATTTGGGTAAGTTTTAGGGACCTAAAATAGAAGAAGAACCTAAGCGCTAAGTGATTTGGGTAAGTTTTAGGGTGCTAAAATGGAAGAAGAACCTAAGCGCTAAGTGATTTGGGTAAGTTTTAGGGTGCTAAAATGGAAGAAGAACCTAAGCGCTAAGTGATTTGGGTAAGTTTTAGGGACATTCAATGGAAGAAGAACCTAATCGCTAAGTGATTTGGGTAAGTTTTAGGGTGCTAAATTGGAAGAAGAACCTAAGCGCTAAGTGATTTGGGTAAGTTTTAGGGACCTAAAATAGAAGAAGAACCTAAACGCTAAGTGATTTGGGTACGTTTTAGGGTGCTAAAATGGAAGAAGAACCTAAGCGCTAAGTGATTTGGGTACGTTTTAGGGTGCTAAAATGGAAGAAGAACCTAAGCGCTAAGTGATTTGGGTACGTTTTAGGGACATTCAATGGAAGAAGAACCTAATCGCTAAGTGATTTGGGTAAGTTTTAGGGTGCTAAAATGGAAGAAGAACCTAAGCGCTAAGTGATTTGGGTAAGTTTTAGGGACCTAAAATGGAAGAAGAACCTAAGCGCTAAGTAATTTGGGTAAGTTTTAGGGTTCTAAAATGGAAGAAGAACCTAAGCGCTAAGTGATTTGGGTACGTTTTAGGGACCTAAAATGGAAGAAGAACCTAAGCGCTAAGTGATTTGGGTAAGTTTTAGGGTGCTAAAATGGAAGAAGAACCTAAGCGCTAAGTGATTTGGGTAAGTTTTAGGGTGCTAAAATGGAAGAAGAACCTAAGCGCTAAGTGATTTGGGTAAGTTTTAGGGACCTAAAATGGAAGAAGAACCTAAGCGCTAAGTGATTTGGGTAAGTTTTAGGGTGCTAAAATGGAAGAAGAACCTAAGCGCTAAATGATTTGGGTAAGTTTAAGGGACCTAAAATGGAAGAAGAACCTAAGCGCTAAGTGATTTGGGTAAGTTTTAGGGTGCTAAAATGGAAGAAGAACCTAAGCGCTAAGTGATTTGGGTAAGTTTTAGGGTGCTAAAATGGAAGAAGAACCTAAGCGCTAAGTGATTTGGGTAAGTTTTAGGGTGCTAAAATGGAAGAAGAACCTAAGCGCTAAGTGATTTGGGTAAGTTTTAGGGACCTAAAATGGAAGAAGAACCTAAGTGCTAAGTGATTTGGGTAAGTTTTAGGGTGCTAAAATGGAAGAAGAACCTAAGCGCTAAGTGATTTGGGTAAGTTTTAGGGTGCTAAAATGGAAGAAGAACCTAAGCGCTAAATGATTTGGGTAAGTTTTAGGGACCTAAAATGGAAGAAGAACCTAAGCGCTAAGTGATTTGGGTAAGTTTTAGGGTTCTAAAATGGAAGAAGAACCTAAGCGCTAAGTGATTTGGGAAAGTTTTAGGGTGCTAAAATGGAAGAAGAACCTAAGCGCTAAGTGATTTGGGTAAGTTTTAGGGACATTCAATGGAAGAAGAACCTAAGCGCTAAGTAATTTGGGTAAGTTTTAGGGTGCTAAAATGGAAGAAGAACCTAAGCGCTAAGTGATTTGGGTAAGTTTTAGGGACCTAAAATGGAAGAAGAACCTAAGCGCTAAGTAATTTGGGTAAGTTTTAGGGTGCTAAAATGGAAGAAGAACCTAAGCGCTAAGTGATTTGGGTAAGTTTTAGGGACCTAAAATGGAAGAAGAACCTAAGCGCTAAGTGATTTGGGTAAGTTTTAGGGTGCTAAATTGGAAGAAGAACCTAAGCGCTAAGTGATTTGGGTAAGTTTTAGGGACCTAAAATAGAAGAAGAACCTAAGCGCTAAGTGATTTGGGTACGTTTTAGGGTGCTAAAATGGAAGAAGAACCTAAGCACTAAGTGATTTGGGTAAGTTTTAGGGTGCTAAAATGGAAGAAGAACCTAAGCGCTAAGTGATTTGGGTACGTTTTAGGGACATTCAATGGAAGAAGAACCTAATCGCTAAGTGATTTGGGTAAGTTTTAGGGTGCTAAAATGGAAGAAGAACCTAAGCGCTAAGTGATTTGGGTAAGTTTTAGGGACCTAAAATGGAAGAAGATCCTAAGCGCTAAGTGATTTGGGTAAGTTTTAGGGTTCTAAAATGGAAGAAGAACCTAAGCGCTAAGTGATTTGGGTACGTTTTAGGGACCTAAAATGGAAGAAGAACCTAAGCGCTAAGTGATTTGGGTAAGTTTTAGGGTGCTAAAATGGAAGAAGAACCTAAGCGCTAAGTGATTTGGGTAAGTTTTAGGGACCTAAAATGGAAGAAGAACCTAAGCGCTAAGTGATTTGGGTAAGTTTTAGGGTGCTAAAATGGAAGAAGAACCTAAGCACTAAGTGATTTGGGTAAGTTTTAGGGTGCTAAAATGGAAGAAGAACCTAAGCACTAAGTGATTTGGGTAAGTTTTAGGGACCTAAAATGGAAGAAGAACCTAAGCGCTAAGTGATTTGGGTAAGTTTTAGGGTTCTAAAATGGAAGAAGAACCTAAGCGCTAAGTGATTTGGGTACGTTTTAGGGACCTAAAATGGAAGAAGAACCTAAGCGCTAAGTGATTTGGGTAAGTTTTAGGGTGCTAAAATGGAAGAAGAACCTAAGCGCTAAGTGATTTGGGTACGTTTTAGGGACATTCAATGGAAGAAGAACCTAATCGCTAAGTGATTTGGGTAAGTTTTAGGGTGCTAAAATGGAAGAAGAACCTAAGCGCTAAGTGATTTGGGTAAGTTTTAGGGACCTAAAATGGAAGAAGAACCTAAGCGCTAAGTAATTTGGGTAAGTTTTAGGGTTCTAAAATGGAAGAAGAACCTAAGCGCTAAGTGATTTGGGTACGTTTTAGGGACCTAAAATGGAAGAAGAACCTAAGCGCTAAGTGATTTGGGTAAGTTTTAGGGTGCTAAAATGGAAGAAGAACCTAAGCGCTAAGTGATTTGGGTAAGTTTTAGGGTGCTAAAATGGAAGAAGAACCTAAGCGCTAAGTGATTTGGGTAAGTTTTAGGGACCTAAAATGGAAGAAGAACCTAAGCGCTAAGTGATTTGGGTAAGTTTTAGGGTGCTAAAATGGAAGAAGAACCTAAGCGCTAAATGATTTGGGTAAGTTTAAGGGACCTAAAATGGAAGAAGAACCTAAGCGCTAAGTGATTTGGGTAAGTTTTAGGGTGCTAAAATGGAAGAAGAACCTAAGCGCTAAGTGATTTGGGTAAGTTTTAGGGTGCTAAAATGGAAGAAGAACCTAAGCGCTAAGTGATTTGGGTAAGTTTTAGGGTGCTAAAATGGAAGAAGAACCTAAGCGCTAAGTGATTTGGGTAAGTTTTAGGGACCTAAAATGGAAGAAGAACCTAAGTGCTAAGTGATTTGGGTAAGTTTTAGGGTGCTAAAATGGAAGAAGAACCTAAGCGCTAAGTGATTTGGGTAAGTTTTAGGGTGCTAAAATGGAAGAAGAACCTAAGCGCTAAATGATTTGGGTAAGTTTTAGGGACCTAAAAGGGAAGAAGAACCTAAGCGCTAAGTGATTTGGGTAAGTTTTAGGGTTCTAAAATGGAAGAAGAACCTAAGCGCTAAGTGATTTGGGAAAGTTTTAGGGTGCTAAAATGGAAGAAGAACCTAAGCGCTAAGTGATTTGGGTAAGTTTTAGGGACATTCAATGGAAGAAGAACCTAAGCGCTAAGTAATTTGGGTAAGTTTTAGGGTGCTAAAATGGAAGAAGAACCTAAGCGCTAAGTGATTTGGGTAAGTTTTAGGGACCTAAAATGGAAGAAGAACCTAAGCGCTAAGTAATTTGGGTAAGTTTTAGGGTGCTAAAATGGAAGAAGAACCTAAGCGCTAAGTGATTTGGGTAAGTTTTAGGGACCTAAAATGGAAGAAGAACCTAAGCGCTAAGTGATTTGGGTAAGTTTTAGGGTGCTAAATTGGAAGAAGAACCTAAGCGCTAAGTGATTTGGGTAAGTTTTAGGGACCTAAAATGGAAGAAGAACCTAAGCGCTAAGTGATTTGGGTAAGTTTTAGGGTGCTAAAATGGAAGAAGAACCTAAGCGCTAAGTGATTTGGGTAAGTTTTAGGGACCTAAAATAGAAGAAGAACCTAAGCGCTAAGTGATTTGGGTACGTTTTAGGGTGCTAAAATGGAAGAAGAACCTAAGCACTAAGTGATTTGGGTAAGTTTTAGGGTGCTAAAATGGAAGAAGAACCTAAGCGCTAAGTGATTTGGGTACGTTTTAGGGACATTCAATGGAAGAAGAACCTAATCGCTAAGTGATTTGGGTAAGTTTTAGGGTGCTAAAATGGAAGAAGAACCTAAGCGCTAAGTGATTTGGGTAAGTTTTAGGGACCTAAAATGGAAGAAGATCCTAAGCGCTAAGTGATTTGGGTAAGTTTTAGGGTTCTAAAATGGAAGAAGAACCTAAGCGCTAAGTGATTTGGGTACGTTTTAGGGACCTAAAATGGAAGAAGAACCTAAGCGCTAAGTGATTTGGGTAAGTTTTAGGGTGCTAAAATGGAAGAAGAACCTAAGCGCTAAGTGATTTGGGTAAGTTTTAGGGACCTAAAATGGAAGAAGAACCTAAGCGCTAAGTGATTTGGGTAAGTTTTAGGGTGCTAAAATGGAAGAAGAACCTAAGCACTAAGTGATTTGGGTAAGTTTTAGGGTGCTAAAATGGAAGAAGAACCTAAGCACTAAGTGATTTGGGTAAGTTTTAGGGACCTAAAATGGAAGAAGAACCTAAGCGCTAAGTGATTTGGGTACGTTTTAGGGACCTAAAATGGAAGAAGAACCTAAGCGCTAAGTGATTTGGGTAAGTTTTAGGGTGCTAAAATGGAAGAAGAACCTAAGCGCTAAGTGATTTGGGTAAGTTTTAGGGTGCTAAAATGGAAGAAGAACCTAAGCGCTAAGTGATTTGGGTAAGTTTTAGGGTGCTAAAATGGAAGAAGAACCTAAGCGCTAAGTGATTTGGGTAAGTTTTAGGGACCTAAAATGGAAGAAGAACCTAAGCGCTAAGTGATTTGGGTAAGTTTTAGGGTTCTAAAATGGAAGAAGAACCTAAGCGCTAAGTGATTTGGGAAAGTTTTAGGGTGCTAAAATGGAAGAAGAACCTAAGCGCTAAGTGATTTGGGTAAGTTTTAGGGTGCTAAAATGGAAGAAGAACCTAAGCGCTAAGTGATTTGGGTAAGTTTTAGGGTGCTAAAATGGAAGAAGAACCTAAGCGCTAAGTGATTTGGGTAAGTTTTAGGGACCTAAAATGGAAGAAGAACCTAAGCGCTAAGTGATTTGGGTAAGTTTTAGGGTGCTAAAATGGAAGAAGAACCTAAGCGCTAAGTGATTTGGGTAAGTTTTAGGGACCTAAAATGGAAGAAGAACCTAAGCGCTAAGTGATTTGGGTAAGTTTTAGGGTGCTAAAATGGAAGAAGAACCTAAGCGCTAAGGGATTTGGGTAAGTTTTAGGGTGCTAAAATGGAAGAAGAACCTAAGCGCTAAATGATTTGGGTAAGTTTTAGGGACCTAAAATGGAAGAAGAACCTAAGCGCTAAGTGATTTGGGTAAGTTTTAGGGTTCTAAAATGGAAGAAGAACCTAAGCGCTAAGTGATTTGGGTAAGTTTTAGGGTGCTAAAATGGAAGAAGAACCTAAGCGCTAAGTGATTTGGGTAAGTTTTAGGGACCTAAAATGGAAGAAGAACCTAAGCGCTAAGTGATTTGGGTAAGTTTTAGGGTGCTAAAATGGAAGAAGAACCTAAGCGCTAAGTGATTTGGGTAAGTTTTAGGGTGCTAAAATGGAAGAAGAACCTAAGCGCTAAATGATTTGGGTAAGTTTTAGGGACCTAAAATGGAAGAAGAACCTAAGCGCTAAGTGATTTGGGTAAGTTTTAGGGTTCTAAAATGGAAGAAGAACCTAAGCGCTAAGTGATTTGGGTAAGTTTTAGGGTGCTAAAATGGAAGAAGAACCTAAGCGCTAAGTGATTTGGGTACGTTTTAGGGACCTAAAATGGAAGAAGAACCTAAGCACTAAGTGATTTGGGTACGTTTTAGGGTTCTAAAATGGAAGAAGAACCTAAGCGCTAAGTGATTTGGGTAAGTTTTAGGGTGCTAAAATGGAAGAAGAACCTAAGCGCTAAGTGATTTGGGTAAGTTTTAGGGACCTAAAATAGAAGAAGAACCTAAGCGCTAAGTGATTTGGGTAAGTTTTAGGGTGCTAAAATGGAAGAAGAACCTAAGCGCTAAGTGATTTGGGTAAGTTTTAGGGACCTAAAATGGAAGAAGATCCTAAGCGCTAAGTGATTTGGGTAAGTTTTAGGGTTCTAAAATGGAAGAAGAACCTAAGCGCTAAGTGATTTGGGTACGTTCTAGGGACCTAAAATGGAAGAAGAACCTAAGCGCTAAGTGATTTGGGTAAGTTTTAGGGTTCTAAAATGGAAGAAGAACCTAAGCGCTAAGTGATTTCGGAAAGTTTTAGGGTGCTAAAATGGAAGAAGAACCTAAGCGCTAAGTGATTTGGGTACGTTTTAGGGACCTAAAATGGAAGAAGAACCTAAGCGCTAAGTGATTTGGGTAAGTTTTAGGGTGCTAAAATGGAAGAAGAACCTAAGCGCTAAGTGATTTGGGTAAGTTTTAGGGTGCTAAAATGGAAGAAGAACCTAAGCGCTAAGTGATTTGGGTAAGTTTAAGGACATTCAATGGAAGAAGAACCTAAGCGCTAAGTGATTTGGGTAAGTTTTAGGGTGCTAAAATGGAAGAAGAACCTAAGCGCTAAGTGATTTGGGTAAGTTTTAGGGACATTCAATGGAAGAAGAACCTAAGCGCTAAGTGATTTGGGTAAGTTTTAGGGTGCTAAAATGGAAGAAGAACCTAAGCGCTAAGTGATTTGGGTAAGTTTTAGGGGCCTAAAATGGAAGAAGAACCTAAGTGCTAAGTGATTTGGGTAAGTTTTAGGGTGCTAAAATGGAAGAAGAACCTAAGCGCTAAGTGATTTGGGTAAGTTTTAGGGACCTAAAATAGAAGAAGAACCTAAGCGCTAAGTGATTTGGGTAAGTTTTAGGGTGCTAAAATGGAAGAAGAACCTAAGCGCTAAGTGATTTGGGTAAGTTTTAGGGTGCTAAAATGGAAGAAGAACCTAAGCGCTAAGTGATTTGGGTAAGTTTTATGGACATTCAATGGAAGAAGAACCTAATCGCTAAGTGATTTGGGTAAGTTTTAGGGTGCTAAAATGGAAGAAGAACCTAAGCGCTAAGTGATTTGGGTAAGTTTTAGGGACCTAAAATGGAAGAAGATCCTAAGCGCTAAGTGATTTGGGTAAGTTTTAGGGTTCTAAAATGGAAGAAGAACCTAAGCGCTAAGTGATTTGGGTACGTTTTAGGGACCTAAAATGGAAGAAGAACCTAAGCGCTAAGTGATTTGGGTAAGTTTTAGGGTGCTAAAATGGAAGAAGAACCTAAGCGCTAAGTGATTTGGGTACGTTTTAGGGGACCTAAAATGGAAGAAGAACCTAAGCGCTAAGTGATTTGGGTAAGTTTTAGGGTGCTAAAATGGAAGAAGAACCTAAGCGCTAAGTGATTTGGGTAAGTTTTAGGGTGCTAAAATGGAAGAAGAACCTAAGCGCTAAATGATTTGGGTAAGTTTTAGGGACCTAAAATGGAAGAAGAACCAAAGCGCTAAGTGATTTGGGTAAGTTTTAGGGATCTAAAATGGAAGAAGAACCTAAGCGCTAAGTGATTTGGGTAAGTTTTAGGGTGCTAAAATGGAAGAAGAACCTAAGCGCTAAGTGATTTGGGTAAGTTTTAGGGTGCTAAAATGGAAGAAGAACCTAAGCGCTAAGTGATTTGGGTAAGTTTTAGGGTGCTAAAATGGAAGAAGAACCTAAGCGCTAAGTGATTTGGGTAAGTTTTAGGGACCTAAAATGGAAGAAGAACCTAAGCGCTAAGTGATTTGGGTACGTTTTAGGGACCTAAAATGGAAGAAGAACCTAAGCGCTAAGTGATTTGGGTAAGTTTTAGGGTGCTAAATTGGAAGAAGAACCTAAGCGCTAAGTGATTTGGGTAAGTTTTAGGGTGCTAAAATGGAAGAAGAACCTAAGCGCTAAGTGATTTGGGTAAGTTTCAGGGTGCTAAAATGGAAGAAGAACCTAAGCGCTAAGTGATTTGGGTAAGTTTTAGGGACATTCAATGGAAGAAGAACCTAAGCGCTAAGTGATTTGGGTAAGTTTTAGGGTGCTAAAATGGAAGAAGAACCTAAGCGCTAAGTGATTTGGGTAAGTTTTAGGGACATTCAATGGAAGAAGAACCTAAGCGCTAAGTGATTTGGGTAAGTTTTAGGGTGCTAAAATGGAAGAAGATCCTAAGCGCTAAGTGATTTGGGTAAGTTTTAGGGACCTAAAATGGAAGAAGAACCTAAGCGCTAAGTGATTTGGGTAAGTTTTAGGGTGCTAAAATGGAAGAAGAACCTAAGCGCTAAGTGATTTGGGTAAGTTTTAGGGTGCTAAAATGGAAGAAGAACCTAAGCGCTAAGTGATTTGGGTAAGTTTTAGGGACCTAAAATGGAAGAAGAACCTAAGCGCTAAGTGATTTGGGTAAGTTTTAGGGACCTAAAATGGAAGAAGATCCTAAGCGCTAAGTGATTTGGGTAAGTTTTAGGGTTCTAAAATGGAAGAAGAACCTAAGCGCTAAGTGATTTGGGTAAGTTTTAGGGTTCTAAAATGGAAGAAGAACCTAAGCGCTAAGTGATTTGGGTAAGTTTTAGGGTGCTAAAATGGAAGAAGAACCTAAGCGCTAAGTGATTTGGGTAAGTTTTAGGGACCTAAAATGGAAGAAGAACCTAAGCGCTAAGTAATTTGGGTAAGTTTTAGGGTGCTAAAATGGAAGAAGAACCTAAGCGCTAAGTGATTTGGGTAAGTTTTAGGGACCTAAAATGGAAGAAGAACCTAAGCGCTAAGTGATTTGGGTAAGTTTTAGGGTGCTAAATTGGAAGAAGAACCTAAGCGCTAAGTGATTTCGGTAAGTTTTAGGGTGCTAAAATGGAAGAAGAACCTAAGCGCTAAGTGATTTGGGTAAGTTTTAGGGTGCTAAAATGGAAGAAGAACCTAAGCGCTAAGTGATTTGGGTAAGTTTTAGGGACCTAAAATAGAAGAAGAACCTAAGCGCTAAGTGATTTGGGTACGTTTTAGGGTGCTAAAATGGAAGAAGAACCTAAGCGCTAAGTGATTTGGGTACGTTTTAGGGTGCTAAAATGGAAGAAGAACCTAAGCGCTAAGTGATTTGGGTACGTTTTAGGGACATTCAATGGAAGAAGAACCTAATCGCTAAGTGATTTGGGTAAGTTTTAGGGTGCTAAAATGGAAGAAGAACCTAAGCGCTAAGTGATTTGGGTAAGTTTTAGGGACCTAAAATGGAAGAAGATCCTAAGCGCTAAGTGATTTGGGTAAGTTTTAGGGTTCTAAAATGGAAGAAGAACCTAAGCGCTAAGTGATTTGGGTACGTTTTAGGGACCTAAAATGGAAGAAGAACCTAAGCGCTAAGTGATTTGGGTAAGTTTTAGGGTGCTAAAATGGAAGAAGAACCTAAGCGCTAAGTGATTTGGGTAAGTTTTAGGGACCTAAAATGGAAGAAGAACCTAAGCGCTAAGTGATTTGGGTAAGTTTTAGGGTGCTAAAATGGAAGAAGAACCTAAGCGCTAAGTGATTTGGGTAAGTTTTAGGGTGCTAAAATGGAAGAAGAACCTAAGCGCTAAGTGATTTGGGTAAGTTTTAGGGTGCTAAAATGGAAGAAGAACCTAAGCGCTAAGTGATTTGGGTAAGTTTTAGGGTGCTAAAATGGAAGAAGAACCTAAGCGCTAAGTGATTTGGGTAAGTTTTAGGGACCTAAAATGGAAGAAGAACCTAAGCGCTAAGTGATTTGGGTACGTTTTAGGGACCTAAAATGGAAGAAGAACCTAAGCGCTAAGTGATTTGGGTAAGTTTTAGGGTGCTAAATTGGAAGAAGAACCTAAGCGCTAAGTGATTTGGGTAAGTTTTAGGGTGCTAAAATGGAAGAAGAACCTAAGCGCTAAGTGATTTGGGTAAGTTTCAGGGTGCTAAAATGGAAGAAGAACCTAAGCGCTAAGTGATTTGGGTAAGTTTTAGGGACATTCAATGGAAGAAGAACCTAAGCGCTAAGTGATTTGGGTAAGTTTTAGGGTGCTAAAATGGAAGAAGAACCTAAGCGCTAAGTGATTTGGGTAAGTTTTAGGGACATTCAATGGAAGAAGAACCTAAGCGCTAAGTGATTTGGGTAAGTTTTAGGGTGCTAAAATGGAAGAAGATCCTAAGCGCTAAGTGATTTGGGTAAGTTTTAGGGACCTAAAATGGAAGAAGAACCTAAGCGCTAAGTGATTTGGGTAAGTTTTAGGGTGCTAAAATGGAAGAAGAACCTAAGCGCTAAGTGATTTGGGTAAGTTTTAGGGTGCTAAAATGGAAGAAGAACCTAAGCGCTAAGTGATTTGGGTAAGTTTTAGGGACCTAAAATGGAAGAAGAACCTAAGCGCTAAGTGATTTGGGTAAGTTTTAGGGACCTAAAATGGAAGAAGATCCTAAGCGCTAAGTGATTTGGGTAAGTTTTAGGGTTCTAAAATGGAAGAAGAACCTAAGCGCTAAGTGATTTGGGTAAGTTTTAGGGTTCTAAAATGGAAGAAGAACCTAAGCGCTAAGTGATTTGGGTAAGTTTTAGGGTGCTAAAATGGAAGAAGAACCTAAGCGCTAAGTGATTTGGGTAAGTTTTAGGGACCTAAAATGGAAGAAGAACCTAAGCGCTAAGTAATTTGGGTAAGTTTTAGGGTGCTAAAATGGAAGAAGAACCTAAGCGCTAAGTGATTTGGGTAAGTTTTAGGGACCTAAAATGGAAGAAGAACCTAAGCGCTAAGTGATTTGGGTAAGTTTTAGGGTGCTAAATTGGAAGAAGAACCTAAGCGCTAAGTGATTTCGGTAAGTTTTAGGGTGCTAAAATGGAAGAAGAACCTAAGCGCTAAGTGATTTGGGTAAGTTTTAGGGTGCTAAAATGGAAGAAGAACCTAAGCGCTAAGTGATTTGGGTAAGTTTTAGGGACCTAAAATAGAAGAAGAACCTAAGCGCTAAGTGATTTGGGTACGTTTTAGGGTGCTAAAATGGAAGAAGAACCTAAGCGCTAAGTGATTTGGGTACGTTTTAGGGTGCTAAAATGGAAGAAGAACCTAAGCGCTAAGTGATTTGGGTACGTTTTAGGGACATTCAATGGAAGAAGAACCTAATCGCTAAGTGATTTGGGTAAGTTTTAGGGTGCTAAAATGGAAGAAGAACCTAAGCGCTAAGTGATTTGGGTAAGTTTTAGGGACCTAAAATGGAAGAAGATCCTAAGCGCTAAGTGATTTGGGTAAGTTTTAGGGTTCTAAAATGGAAGAAGAACCTAAGCGCTAAGTGATTTGGGTACGTTTTAGGGACCTAAAATGGAAGAAGAACCTAAGCGCTAAGTGATTTGGGTAAGTTTTAGGGTGCTAAAATGGAAGAAGAACCTAAGCGCTAAGTGATTTGGGTAAGTTTTAGGGACCTAAAATGGAAGAAGAACCTAAGCGCTAAGTGATTTGGGTAAGTTTTAGGGTGCTAAAATGGAAGAAGAACCTAAGCGCTAAGTGATTTGGGTAAGTTTTAGGGTGCTAAAATGGAAGAAGAACCTAAGCGCTAAGTGATTTGGGTAAGTTTTAGGGACCTAAAATGGAAGAAGAACCTAAGCGCTAAGTGATTTGGGTAAGTTTTAGGGTGCTAAAATGGAAGAAGAACCTAAGCGCTAAATGATTTGGGTAAGTTTAAGGGACCTAAAATGGAAGAAGAACCTAAGCGCTAAGTGATTTGGGTAAGTTTTAGGGTTCTAAAATGGAAGAAGAACCTAAGCGCTAAGTGATTTGGGTAAGTTTTAGGGTGCTAAAATGGAAGAAGAACCTAAGCGCTAAGTGATTTGGGTAAGTTTTAGGGTGCTAAAATGGAAGAAGAACCTAAGCGCTAAGTGATTTGGGTAAGTTTTAGGGTGCTAAAATGGAAGAAGAACCTAAGCGCTAAGTGATTTGGGTAAGTTTTAGGGACCTAAAATGGAAGAAGAACCTAAGCGCTAAGTGATTTGGGTAAGTTTTAGGGTGCTAAAATGGAAGAAGAACCTAAGCGCTAAGTGATTTGGGTAAGTTTTAGGGTGCTAAAATGGAAGAAGAACCTAAGCGCTAAATGATTTGGGTAAGTTTTAGGGACCTAAAATGGAAGAAGAACCTAAGCGCTAAGTGATTTGGGTAAGTTTTAGGGTTCTAAAATGGAAGAAGAACCTAAGCGCTAAGTGATTTGGGAAAGTTTTAGGGTGCTAAAATGGAAGAAGAACCTAAGCGCTAAGTGATTTGGGTAAGTTTTAGGGACATTCAATGGAAGAAGAACCTACGCGCTAAGTAATTTGGGTAAGTTTTAGGGTGCTAAAATGGAAGAAGAACCTAAGCGCTAAGTGATTTGGGTAAGTTTTAGGGACCTAAAATGGAAGAAGAACCTAAGCGCTAAGTAATTTGGGTAAGTTTTAGGGTGCTAAAATGGAAGAAGAACCTAAGCGCTAAGTGATTTGGGTAAGTTTTAGGGACCTAAAATGGAAGAAGAACCTAAGCGCTAAGTGATTTGGGTAAGTTTTAGGGTGCTAAATTGGAAGAAGAACCTAAGCGCTAAGTGATTTGGGTAAGTTTTAGGGTGCTAAAATGGAAGAAGAACCTAAGCGCTAAGTGATTTGGGTAAGTTTTAGGGTGCTAAAATGGAAGAAGAACCTAAGCGCTAAGTGATTTGGGTAAGTTTTAGGGACCTAAAATAGAAGAAGAACCTAAGCGCTAAGTGATTTGGGTACGTTTTAGGGTGCTAAAATGGAAGAAGAACCTAAGCGCTAAGTGATTTGGGTAAGTTTTAGGGTGCTAAAATGGAAGAAGAACCTAAGCGCTAAATGATTTGGGTAAGTTTTAGGGACCTAAAATGGAAGAAGAACCTAATCGCTAAGTGATTTGGGTAAGTTTTAGGGTGCTAAAATGGAAGAAGAACCTAAGCGCTAAGTGATTTGGGTAAGTTTTAGGGACCTAAAATGGAAGAAGATCCTAAGCGCTAAGTGATTTGGGTAAGTTTTAGGGTTCTAAAATGGAAGAAGAACCTAAGCGCTAAGTGATTTGGGTAAGTTTTAGGGTGCTAAAATGGAAGAAGAACCTAAGCGCTAAGTGATTTGGGTAAGTTTTAGGGACCTAAAATGGAAGAAGAACCTAAGCGCTAAGTGATTTGGGTAAGTTTTAGGGTGCTAAAATGGAAGAAGAACCTAAGCGCTAAGTGATTTGGGTAAGTTTTAGGGTGCTAAAATGGAAGAAGAACCTAAGCGCTAAGTGATTTGGGTAAGTTTTAGGGACCTAAAATGGAAGAAGAACCTAAGCGCTAAGTGATTTGGGTAAGTTTAGGGTGCTAAAATGGAAGAAGAACCTAAGCGCTAAATGATTTGGGTAAGTTTAAGGGACCTAAAATGGAAGAAGAACCTAAGCGCTAAGTGATTTGGGTAAGTTTTAGGGTTCTAAAATGGAAGAAGAACCTAAGCGCTAAGTGATTTGGGTAAGTTTTAGGTGCTAAAATGGAAGAAGAACCTAAGCGCTAAGTGATTTGGGTAAGTTTTAGGGTGCTAAAATGGAAGAAGAACCTAAGCGCTAAGTGATTTGGGTAAGTTTTAGGGTGCTAAAATGGAAGAAGAACCTAAGCGCTAAGTGATTTGGGTAAGTTTTAGGGACCTAAAATGGAAGAAGAACCTAAGCGCTAAGTGATTTGGGTAAGTTTTAGGGTGCTAAAATGGAAGAAGAACCTAAGCGCTAAGTGATTTGGGTAAGTTTTAGGGTGCTAAAATGGAAGAAGAACCTAAGCGCTAAATGATTTGGGTAAGTTTTAGGGACCTAAAATGGAAGAAGAACCTAAGCGCTAAGTGATTTGGGTAAGTTTTAGGGTTCTAAAATGGAAGAAGAACCTAAGCGCTAAGTGATTTGGGAAAGTTTTAGGGTGCTAAAATGGAAGAAGAACCTAAGCGCTAAGTGATTTGGGTAAGTTTTAGGGACCTAAAATGGAAGAAGATCCTAAGCGCTAAGTGATTTGGGTAAGTTTTAGGGTTCTAAAATGGAAGAAGAACCTAAGCGCTACGTGATTTGGGTAAGTTTTAGGGTTCTAAAATGGAAGAAGAACCTAAGCGCTAAGTGATTTGGGTAAGTTTTAGGGTGCTAAAATGGAAGAAGAACCTAAGCGCTAAGTGATTTGGGTAAGTTTTAGGGACATTCAATGGAAGAAGAACCTAAGCGCTAAGTAATTTGGGTAAGTTTTAGGGTGCTAAAATGGAAGAAGAACCTAAGCGCTAAGTGATTTGGGTAAGTTTTAGGGACCTAAAATGGAAGAAGAACCTAAGCGCTAAGTAATTTGGGTAAGTTTTAGGGTGCTAAAATGGAAGAAGAACCTAAGCGCTAAGTGATTTGGGTAAGTTTTAGGGACCTAAAATGGAAGAAGAACCTAAGCGCTAAGTGATTTGGGTAAGTTTTAGGGTGCTAAATTGGAAGAAGAACCTAAGCGCTAAGTGATTTGGATAAGTTTTAGGGTGCTAAAATGGAAGAAGAACCTAAGCGCTAAGTGATTTGGGTAAGTTTTAGGGTGCTAAAATGGAAGAAGAACCTAAGCGCTAAGTGATTTGGGTAAGTTTTAGGGACCTAAAATAGAAGAAGAACCTAAGCGCTAAGTGATTTGGGTACGTTTTAGGGTGCTAAAATGGAAGAAGAACCTAAGCGCTAAGTGATTTGGGTACGTTTTAGGGTGCTAAAATGGAAGAAGAACCTAAGCGCTAAGTGATTTGGGTACGTTTTAGGGACATTCAATGGAAGAAGAACCTAATCGCTAAGTGATTTGGGTAAGTTTTAGGGTGCTAAAATGGAAGAAGAACCTAAGCGCTAAGTGATTTGGGTAAGTTTTAGGGACCTAAAATGGAAGAAGATCCTAAGCGCTAAGTGATTTGGGTAAGTTTTAGGGTTCTAAAATGGAAGAAGAACCTAAGCGCTAAGTGATTTGGGTAAGTTTTAGGGTGCTAAAATGGAAGAAGAACCTAAGCGCTAAGTGATTTGGGTACGTTTTAGGGTGCTAAAATGGAAGAAGAACCTAAGCGCTAAGTGATTTGGGTAAGTTTTAGGGTGCTAAAATGGAAGAAGAACCTAAGCGCTAAGTGATTTGGGTAAGTTTTAGGGACCTAAAATGGAAGAAGAACCTAAGCGCTAAGTGATTTGGGTAAGTTTTAGGGTTCTAAAATGGAAGAAGAACCTAAGCGCTAAGTGATTTGGGTACGTTTTAGGGACCTAAAATGGAAGAAGAACCTAAGCGCTAAGTGATTTGGGTAAGTTTTAGGGTGCTAAAATGGAAGAAGAACCTAAGCGCTAAGTGATTTGGGTAAGTTTTAGGGACCTAAAATGGAAGAAGAACCTAAGCGCTAAGTGATTTGGGTACGTTTTAGGGACCTAAAATGGAAGAAGAACCTAAGCGCTAAGTGATTTGGGTAAGTTTTAGGGTGCTAAAATGGAAGAAGAACCTAAGCGCTAAGTGATTTGGGTAAGTTTTAGGGTGCTAAAATGGAAGAAGAACCTAAGCGCTAAGTGATTTGGGTAAGTTTTAGGGTGCTAAAATGGAAGAAGAACCTAAGCGCTAAGTGATTTGGGTAAGTTTTAGGGACCTAAAATGGAAGAAGAACCTAAGCGCTAAGTGATTTGGGTAAGTTTTAGGGTGCTAAAATGGAAGAAGAACCTAAGCGCTAAGTGATTTGGGTAAGTTTTAGGGTGCTAAAATGGAAGAAGAACCTAAGCGCTAAATGATTTGGGTAAGTTTTAGGGACCTAAAATGGAAGAAGAACCTAAGCGCTAAGTGATTTGGGTAAGTTTTAGGGTTTTAAAATGGAAGAAGAACCTAAGCGCTAAGTGATTTGGGAAAGTTTTAGGGTGCTAAAATGGAAGAAGAACCTAAGCGCTAAGTGATTTGGGTAAGTTTTAGGGTGCTAAAATGGAAGAAGAACCTAAGCGCTAAATGATTTGAGTAAGTTTAAGGGACCTAAAATGGAAGAAGAACCTAAGCGCTAAGTGATTTGGGTAAGTTTTAGGGTGCTAAAATGGAAGAAGAACCTAAGCGCTAAGTGATTTGGGTAAGTTTTAGGGTGCTAAAATGGAAGAAGAACCTAAGCGCTAAGTGATTTGGGTAAGTTTTAGGGACATTCAATGGAAGAAGAACCTAAGCGCTAAGTAATTTGGGTAAGTTTTAGGGTGCTAAAATGGAAGAAGAACCTAAGCGCTAAGTGATTTGGGTAAGTTTTAGGGTGCTAAAATGGAAGAAGAACCTAAGCGCTAAGTGATTTGGGTAAGTTTTAGGGTGCTAAAATGGAAGAAGAACCTAAGCGCTAAGTGATTTGGGTAAGTTTTAGGGACCTAAAATGGAAGAAGAACCTAAGCGCTAAGTGATTTGGGTAAGTTTTAGGGTGCTAAATTGGAAGAAGAACCTAAGCGCTAAGTGATTTGGATAAGTTTTAGGGTGCTAAAATGGAAGAAGAACCTAAGCGCTAAGTGATTTGGGTACGTTTTAGGGACCTAAAATGGAAGAAGAACCTAAGCGCTAAGTGATTTGGGTAAGTTTTAGGGTGCTAAAATGGAAGAAGAACCTAAGCGCTAAGTGATTTGGGTAAGTTTTAGGGACCTAAAATGGAAGAAGAACCTAAGCGCTAAGTGATTTGGGTACGTTTTAGGGACCTAAAATGGAAGAAGAACCTAAGCGCTAAGTGATTTGGGTAAGTTTTAGGGTGCTAAAATGGAAGAAGAACCTAAGCGCTAAGTGATTTGGGTAAGTTTTAGGGTGCTAAAATGGAAGAAGAACCTAAGCGCTAAGTGATTTGGGTAAGTTTTAGGGTGCTAAAATGGAAGAAGAACCTAAGCGCTAAGTGATTTGGGTAAGTTTTAGGGACCTAAAATGGAAGAAGAACCTAAGCGCTAAGTGATTTGGGTAAGTTTTAGGGTGCTAAAATGGAAGAAGAACCTAAGCGCTAAGTGATTTGGGTAAGTTTTAGGGTGCTAAAATGGAAGAAGAACCTAAGCGCTAAATGATTTGGGTAAGTTTTAGGGACCTAAAATGGAAGAAGAACCTAAGCGCTAAGTGATTTGGGTAAGTTTTAGGGTTCTAAAATGGAAGAAGAACCTAAGCGCTAAGTGATTTGGGAAAGTTTTAGGGTGCTAAAATGGAAGAAGAACCTAAGCGCTAAGTGATTTGGGTAAGTTTTAGGGTGCTAAAATGGAAGAAGAACCTAAGCGCTAAATGATTTGAGTAAGTTTAAGGGACCTAAAATGGAAGAAGAACCTAAGCGCTAAGTGATTTGGGTAAGTTTTAGGGTGCTAAAATGGAAGAAGAACCTAAGCGCTAAGTGATTTGGGTAAGTTTTAGGGTGCTAAAATGGAAGAAGAACCTAAGCGCTAAGTGATTTGGGTAAGTTTTAGGTACATTCAATGGAAGAAGAACCTAAGCGCTAAGTAATTTGGGTAAGTTTTAGGGTGCTAAAATGGAAGAAGAACATAAGCGCTAAATGATTTGGGTAAGTTTAAGGGACCTAAAATGGAAGAAGAACCTAAGCGCTAAGTGATTTGGGTAAGTTTTAGGGTTCTAAAATGGAAGAAGAACCTAAGCGCTAAGTGATTTGGGTAAGTTTTAGGGTGCTAAAATGGAAGAAGAACCTAAGCGCTAAGTGATTTGGGTAAGTTTTAGGGTGCTAAAATGGAAGAAGAACCTAAGCGCTAAGTGATTTGGGTAAGTTTTAGGGACCTAAAATGGAAGAAGAACCTAAGCGCTAAGTGATTTGGGTAAGTTTTAGGGTGCTAAAATGGAAGAAGAACCTAAGCGCTAAGTGATTTGGGTAAGTTTTAGGGTGCTAAAATGGAAGAAGAACCTAAGCGCTAAATGATTTGGGTAAGTTTTAGGGACCTAAAATGGAAGAAGAACCTAAGCGCTAAGTGATTTGGGTAAGTTTTAGGGTTCTAAAATGGAAGAAGAACCTAAGCGCTAAGTGATTTGGGAAAGTTTTAGGGTGCTAAAATGGAAGAAGAACCTAAGCGCTAAGTGATTTGGGTAAGTTTTAGGGACCTAAAATGGAAGAAGATCCTAAGCGCTAAGTGATTTGGGTAAGTTTTAGGGTTCTAAAATGGAAGAAGAACCTAAGCGCTAAGTGATTTGGGTAAGTTTTAGGGTTCTAAAATGGAAGAAGAACCTAAGCGCTAAGTGATTTGGGTAAGTTTTAGGGTGCTAAAATGGAAGAAGAACCTAAGCGCTAAGTGATTTGGGTAAGTTTTAGGGACATTCAATGGAAGAAGAACCTAAGCGCTAAGTAATTTGGGTAAGTTTTAGGGTGCTAAAATGGAAGAAGAACCTAAGCGCTAAGTGATTTGGGTAAGTTTTAGGGACCTAAAATGGAAGAAGAACCTAAGCGCTAAGTAATTTGGGTAAGTTTTAGGGTGCTAAAATGGAAGAAGAACCTAAGCGCTAAGTGATTTGGGTAAGTTTTAGGGACCTAAAATGGAAGAAGAACCTAAGCGCTAAGTGATTTGGGTAAGTTTTAGGGTGCTAAATTGGAAGAAGAACCTAAGCGCTAAGTGATTTGGGTAAGTTTTAGGGTGCTAAAATGGAAGAAGAACCTAAGCGCTAAGTGATTTGGGTAAGTTTTAGGGTGCTAAAATGGAAGAAGAACCTAAGCGCTAAGTGATTTGGGTACGTTTTAGGGTGCTAAAATGGAAGAAGAACCTAAGCGCTAAGTGATTTGGGTACGTTTTAGGGTGCTAAAATGGAAGAAGAACCTAAGCGCTAAGTGATTTGGGTACGTTTTAGGGACATTCAATGGAAGAAGAACCTAATCGCTAAGTGATTTGGGTAAGTTTTAGGGTGCTAAAATGGAAGAAGAACCTAAGCGCTAAGTGATTTGGGTAAGTTTTAGGGACCTAAAATGGAAGAAGATCCTAAGCGCTAAGTGATTTGGGTAAGTTTTAGGGTTCTAAAATGGAAGAAGAACCTAAGCGCTAAGTGATTTGGGTACGTTTTAGGGACCTAAAATGGAAGAAGAACCTAAGCGCTAAGTGATTTGGGTAAGTTTTAGGGTGCTAAAATGGAAGAAGAACCTAAGCGCTAAGTGATTTGGGTAAGTTTTAGGGACCTAAAATGGAAGAAGAACCTAAGCGCTAAGTGATTTGGGTAAGTTTTAGGGTGCTAAAATGGAAGAAGAACCTAAGCGCTAAGTGATTTGGGTAAGTTTTAGGGTGCTAAAATGGAAGAAGAACCTAAGCGCTAAGTGATTTGGGTAAGTTTTAGGGACCTAAAATGGAAGAAGAACCTAAGCGCTAAGTGATTTGGGTAAGTTTTAGGGTTCTAAAATGGAAGAAGAACCTAAGCGCTAAGTGATTTGGGTACGTTTTAGGGACCTAAAATGGAAGAAGAACCTAAGCGCTAAGTGATTTGGGTAAGTTTTAGGGTGCTAAAATGGAAGAAGAACCTAAGCGCTAAGTGATTTGGGTAAGTTTTAGGGACCTAAAATGGAAGAAGAACCTAAGCGCTAAGTGATTTGGGTACGTTTTAGGGACCTAAAATGGAAGAAGAACCTAAGCGCTAAGTGATTTGGGTAAGTTTTAGGGTGCTAAAATGGAAGAAGAACCTAAGCGCTAAGTGATTTGGGTAAGTTTTAGGGTGCTAAAATGGAAGAAGAACCTAAGCGCTAAGTGATTTGGGTAAGTTTTAGGGTGCTAAAATGGAAGAAGAACCTAAGCGCTAAGTGATTTGGGTAAGTTTTAGGGACCTAAAATGGAAGAAGAACCTAAGCGCTAAGTGATTTGGGTAAGTTTTAGGGTGCTAAAATGGAAGAAGAACCTAAGCGCTAAGTGATTTGGGTAAGTTTTAGGGTGCTAAAATGGAAGAAGAACCTAAGCGCTAAATGATTTGGGTAAGTTTTAGGGACCTAAAATGGAAGAAGAACCTAAGCGCTAAGTGATTTGGGTAAGTTTTAGGGTTCTAAAATGGAAGAAGAACCTAAGCGCTAAGTGATTTGGGAAAGTTTTAGGGTGCTAAAATGGAAGAAGAACCTAAGCGCTAAGTGATTTGGGTAAGTTTTAGGGTGCTAAAATGGAAGAAGAACCTAAGCGCTAAATGATTTGAGTAAGTTTAAGGGACCTAAAATGGAAGAAGAACCTAAGCGCTAAGTGATTTGGGTAAGTTTTAGGGTGCTAAAATGGAAGAAGAACCTAAGCGCTAAGTGATTTGGGTAAGTTTTAGGGTGCTAAAATGGAAGAAGAACCTAAGCGCTAAGTGATTTGGGTAAGTTTTAGGTACATTCAATGGAAGAAGAACCTAAGCGCTAAGTAATTTGGGTAAGTTTTAGGGTGCTAAAATGGAAGAAGAACCTAAGCGCTAAGTGATTTGGGTAAGTTTTAGGGTTCTAAAATGGAAGAAGAACCTAAGCTCTAAGTGATTTGGGTAAGTTTTAGGGTGCTAAAATGGAAGAAGAACCTAAGCGCTAAGTGATTTGGGTAAGTTTTAGGGTTCTAAAATGGAAGAAGAACCTAAGCGCTAAGTGATTTGGGTAAGTTTTAGGGACATTCAATGGAAGAAGAACCTAAGCGCTAAGTGATTTGGGTACGTTTTAGGGACCTAAAATAGAAGAAGAACCTAAGCGCTAAGTGATTTGGGTAAGTTTTAGGGTGCTAAAATGGAAGAAGAACCTAAGCGCTAAGTGATTTGGGTAAGTTTTAGGGTGCTAAAATGGAAGAAGAACCTAAGCGCTAAGTGATTTGGGTAAGTTTTAGGGACATTCAATGGAAGAAGAACCTAATCGCTAAGTGATTTGGGTAAGTTTTAGGGTGCTAAAATGGAAGAAGAACCTAAGCGCTAAGTGATTTGGGTAAGTTTTAGGGACCTAAAATGGAAGAAGATCCTAAGCGCTAAGTGATTTGGGTAAGTTTTAGGGTTCTAAAATGGAAGAAGAACCTAAGCGCTAAGTGATTTGGGTACGTTTTAGGGACCTAAAATGGAAGAAGAACCTAAGCGCTAAGTGATTTGGGTAAGTTTTAGGGTGCTAAAATGGAAGAAGAACCTAAGCGCTAAGTGATTTGGGTACGTTTTAGGGGACCTAGAATGGAAGAAGAACCTAAGCGCTAAGTGATTTGGGTAAGTTTTAGGGTGCTAAAATGGAAGAAGAACCTAAGCGCTAAGTGATTTGGGTAAGTTTTAGGGTGCTAAAATGGAAGAAGAACCTAAGCGCTAAATGATTTGGGTAAGTTTTAGGGACCTAAAATGGAAGAAGAACCTAAGCGCTAAGTGATTTGGGTAAGTTTTAGGGTTCTAAAATGGAAGAAGAACCTAAGCGCTAAGTGATTTGGGTAAGTTTTAGGGTGCTAAAATGGAAGAAGTACCTAAGCGCTAAGTGATTTGGGTAAGTTTTAGGGTGCTAAAATGGAAGAAGAACCTAAGCGCTAAGTGATTTGGGTAAGTTTTAGGGTGCTAAAATGGAAGAAGAACCTAAGCGCTAAGTGATTTGGGTACGTTTTAGGGACCTAAAATGGAAGAAGAACCTAAGCGCTAAGTGATTTGGGTAAGTTTTAGGGTGCTAAATTGGAAGAAGAACCTAAGCGCTAAGTGATTTGGGTAAGTTTTAGGGTGCTAAAATGGAAGAAGAACCTAAGCGCTAAGTGATTTGGGTAAGTTTTAGGGACCTAAAATGGAAGAAGAACCTAAGCGCTAAGTGATTTGGGTACGTTTTAGGGACCTAAAATGGAAGAAGAACCTGAGCGCTAAGTGATTTGGGTAAGTTTTAGGGTGCTAAATTGGAAGAAGAACCTAAGCGCTAAGTGATTTGGGTAAGTTTTAGGGTGCTAAAATGGAAGAAGAACCTAAGCGCTAAGTGATTTGGGTAAGTTTTAGGGTGCTAAAATGGAAGAAGAACCTAAGCGCTAAGTGATTTGGGTAAGTTTTAGGGACATTCAATGGAAGAAGAACCTAAGCGCTAAGTGATTTGGGTAAGTTTTAGGGTGCTAAAATGGAAGAAGATCCTAAGCGCTAAGTGATTTGGGTAAGTTTTAGGGACCTAAAATGGAAGAAGAACCTAAGCGCTAAGTGATTTGGGTAAGTTTTAGGGTGCTAAAATGGAAGAAGAACCTAAGCGCTAAGTGATTTGGGTAAGTTTTAGGGTGCTAAAATGGAAGAAGAACCTAAGCGCTAAGTGATTTGGGTAAGTTTTAGGGACCTAAAATGGAAGAAGAACCTAAGCGCTAAGTGATTTGGGTAAGTTTTAGGGTTCTAAAATAGAAGAAGAACCTAAGCGCTAAGTGATTTGGGTACGTTTTAGGGACCTAAAATGGAAGAAGAACCTAAGCGCTAAGTGATTTGGGTAAGTTTTAGGGTGCTAAAATGGAAGAAGAACCTAAGCGCTAAGTGATTTGGGTACGTTTTAGGGGACCTAGAATGGAAGAAGAACCTAAGCGCTAAGTGATTTGGGTAAGTTTTAGGGTGCTAAAATGGAAGAAGAACCTAAGCGCTAAGTGATTTGGGTAAGTTTTAGGGTGCTAAAATGGAAGAAGAACCTAAGCGCTAAATGATTTGGGTAAGTTTTAGGGACCTAAAATGGAAGAAGAACCTAAGCGCTAAGTGATTTGGGTAAGTTTTAGGGTGCTAAAATGGAAGAAGTACCTAAGCGCTAAGTGATTTGGGTAAGTTTTAGGGTGCTAAAATGGAAGAAGAACCTAAGCGCTAAGTGATTTGGGTAAGTTTTAGGGTGCTAAAATGGAAGAAGAACCTAAGCGCTAAGTGATTTGGGTACGTTTTAGGGACCTAAAATGGAAGAAGAACCTAAGCGCTAAGTGATTTGGGTAAGTTTTAGGGTGCTAAATTGGAAGAAGAACCTAAGCGCTAAGTGATTTGGGTAAGTTTTAGGGTGCTAAAATGGAAGAAGAACCTAAGCGCTAAGTGATTTGGGTAAGTTTTAGGGACCTAAAATGGAAGAAGAACCTAAGCGCTAAGTGATTTGGGTACGTTTTAGGGACCTAAAATGGAAGAAGAACCTAAGCGCTAAGTGATTTGGGTAAGTTTTAGGGTGCTAAATTGGAAGAAGAACCTAAGCGCTAAGTGATTTGGGTAAGTTTTAGGGTGCTAAAATGGAAGAAGAACCTAAGCGCTAAGTGATTTGGGTAAGTTTTAGGGTGCTAAAATGGAAGAAGAACCTAAGCGCTAAGTGATTTGGGTAAGTTTTAGGGACATTCAATGGAAGAAGAACCTAAGCGCTAAGTGATTTGGGTAAGTTTTAGGGTGCTAAAATGGAAGAAGAACCTAAGCGCTAAGTGATTTGGGTAAGTTTTAGGGACATTCAATGGAAGAAGAACCTAAGCGCTAAGTGATTTGGGTAAGTTTTAGGGTGCTAAAATGGAAGAAGATCCTAAGCGCTAAGTGATTTGGGTAAGTTTTAGGGACCTAAAATGGAAGAAGAACCTAAGCGCTAAGTGATTTGGGTAAGTTTTAGGGTGCTAAAATGGAAGAAGAACCTAAGCGCTAAGTGATTTGGGTAAGTTTTAGGGTGCTAAAATGGAAGAAGAACCTAAGCGCTAAGTGATTTGGGTAAGTTTTAGGGACCTAAAATGGAAGAAGAACCTAAGCGCTAAGTGATTTGGGTAAGTTTTAGGGACCTAAAATGGAAGAAGATCCTAAGCGCTAAGTGATTTGGGTAAGTTTTAGGGTTCTAAAATGGAAGAAGAACCTAAGCGCTAAGTGATTTGGGTAAGTTTTAGGGTTCTAAAATGGAAGAAGAACCTAAGCGCTAAGTGATTTGGGTAAGTTTTAGGGTGCTAAAATGGAAGAAGAACCTAAGCGCTAAGTGATTTGGGTAAGTTTTAGGGACATTCAATGGAAGAAGAACCTAAGCGCTAAGTAATTTGGGTAAGTTTTAGGGTGCTAAAATGGAAGAAGAACCTAAGCGCTAAGTGATTTGGGTAAGTTTTAGGGACCTAAAATGGAAGAAGAACCTAAGCGCTAAGTAATTTGGGTAAGTTTTAGGGTGCTAAAATGGAAGAAGAACCTAAGCGCTAAGTGATTTGGGTAAGTTTTAGGGACCTAAAATGGAAGAAGAACCTAAGCGCTAAGTGATTTGGGTAAGTTTTAGGGTGCTAAAATGGAAGAAGAACCTAAGCGCTAAGTGATTTGGGTAAGTTTTAGGGACCTAAAATGGAAGACGAACCTAAGCGCTAAGTGATTTGGGTAAGTTTTAGGGTGCTAAATTGGAAGAAGAACCTAAGCGCTAAGTGATTTGGGTAAGTTTTAGGGTGCTAAAATGGAAGAAGACCCTAAGCGCTAAGTGATTTGGGTAAGTTTTAGGGACCTAAAATAGAAGAAGAACCTAAGCGCTAAGTGATTTGGGTACGTTCTAGGGACCTAAAATGGAAGAAGAACCTAAGCGCTAAGTGATTTGGGTAAGTTTTAGGGTTCTAAAATGGAAGAAGAACCTAAGCGCTAAGTGATTTCGGAAAGTTTTAGGGTGCTAAAATGGAAGAAGAACCTAAGCGCTAAGTGATTTGGGTAAGTTTTAGGGTGCTAAAATGGAAGAAGAACCTAAGCGCTAAGTGATTTGGGTACGTTTTAGGGACATTCAATGGAAGAAGATCCTAAGCGCTAAGTGATTTGGGTAAGTTTTAGGGTGCTAAAATGGAAGAAGAACCTAAGCGCTAAGTGATTTGGGTAAGTTTTAGGGTGCTAAAATGGAAGAAGAACCTAAGCGCTAAGTGATTTGGGTACGTTTTAGGGACCTAAAATGGAAGAAGAACCTAAGCGCTAAGTGATTTGGGTAAGTTTTAGGGTTCTAAAATGGAAGAAGAACCTAAGCGCTAAGTGATTTGGGTAAGTTTTAGGGTGCTAAAATGGAAGAAGAACCTAAGCGCTAAATGATTTGGGTAAGTTTTAGGGACCTAAAATGGAAGAAGAACCTAAGCGCTAAGTGATTTGGGTAAGTTTTAGGGTTCTAAAATGGAAGAAGAACCTAAGCGCTAAGTGATTTGGGTAAGTTTTAGGGTGCTAAAATGGAAGAAGAACCTAAGCGCTAAGTGATTTGGGTACGTTCTAGGGACCTAAAATGGAAGAAGAACCTAAGCGCTAAGTGATTTGGGTAAGTTTTAGGGTTCTAAAATGGAAGAAGAACCTAAGCGCTAAGTGATTTCGGAAAGTTTTAGGGTGCTAAAATGGAAGAAGAACCTAAGCGCTAAGTGATTTGGGTAAGTTTTAGGGACCTAAAATGGAAGAAGAACCTAAGCGCTAAGTGATTTGGGTAAGTTTTAGGGTGCTAAAATGGAAGAAGAACCTAAGCGCTAAGTGATTTGGGTAAGTTTTAGGGTGCTAAAATGGAAGAAGAACCTAAGCGCTAAGTGATTTGGGTAAGTTTTAGGGTGCTAAAATGGAAGAAGAACCTAAGCGCTAAGTGATTTGGGTAAGTTTAAGGACATTCAATGGAAGAAGAACCTAAGCGCTAAGTGATTTGGGTAAGTTTTAGGGTGCTAAAATGGAAGAAGAACCTAAGCGCTAAGTGATTTGGGTAAGTTTTAGGGACATTCAATGGAAGAAGAACCTAAGCGCTAAGTGATTTGGGTAAGTTTTAGGGTGCTAAAATGGAAGAAGAACCTAAGCGCTAAGTGATTTGGGTAAGTTTTAGGGGCCTAAAATGGAAGAAGAACCTAAGTGCTAAGTGATTTGGGTAAGTTTTAGGGTGCTAAAATGGAAGAAGAACCTAAGCGCTAAGTGAGCGCTGGAAGTGATTTGGGTAAGTTTTAGGGACATTCAATGGAAGAAGAACCTAATCGCTAAGTGATTTGGGTAAGTTTTAGGGTGCTAAAATGGAAGAAGAACCTAAGCGCTAAGTGATTTGGGTAAGTTTTAGGGACCTAAAATGAAAGAAGATCCTAAGCGCTAAGTGATTTGGGTAAGTTTTAGGGTTCTAAAATGGAAGAAGAACCTAAGCGCTAAGTGATTTGGGTACGTTTTAGGGACCTAAAATGGAAGAAGAACCTAAGCGCTAAGTGATTTGGGTAAGTTTTAGGGTGCTAAAATGGAAGAAGAACCTAAGCGCTAAGTGATTTGGGTACGTTTTAGGGGACCTAAAATGGAAGAAGAACCTAAGCGCTAAGTGATTTGGGTAAGTTTTAGGGTTCTAAAATGGAAGAAGAACCTAAGCGCTAAGTGATTTCGGAAAGTTTTAGGGTGCTAAAATGGAAGAAGAACCTAAGCGCTAAGTGATTTGGGTAAGTTTTAGGGTTCTAAAATGGAAGAAGAACCTAAGCGCTAAGTGATTTGGGTAAGTTTTAGGGTGCTAAAATGGAAGAAGAACCTAAGCGCTAAGTGATTTGGGTACGTTCTAGGGACCTAAAATGGAAGAAGAACCTAAGCGCTAAGTGATTTGGGTAAGTTTTAGGGTGCTAAAATGGAAGAAGAACCTAAGCGCTAAGTGATTTGGGTAAGTTTTAGGGTGCTAAAATGGAAGAAGAACCTAAGCGCTAAGTGATTTGGGTAAGTTTTAGGGACCTAAAATGGAAGAAGAACCTAAGCGCTAAGTGATTTGGGTACGTTTTAGGGACCTAAAATGGAAGAAGAACCTAAGCGCTAAGTGATTTGGGTAAGTTTTAGGGTGCTAAATTGGAAGAAGAACCTAAGCGCTAAGTGATTTGGGTAAGTTTTAGGGTGCTAAAATGGAAGAAGAACCTAAGCGCTAAGTGATTTGGGTAAGTTTCAGGGTGCTAAAATGGAAGAAGAACCTAAGCGCTAAGTGATTTGGGTAAGTTTTAGGGACATTCAATGGAAGAAGAACCTAAGCGCTAAGTGATTTGGGTAAGTTTTAGGGTGCTAAAATGGAAGAAGAACCTAAGCGCTAAGTGATTTGGGTAAGTTTTAGGGACATTCAATGGAAGAAGAACCTAAGCGCTAAGTGATTTGGGTAAGTTTTAGGGTGCTAAAATGGAAGAAGATCCTAAGCGCTAAGTGATTTGGGTAAGTTTTAGGGACCTAAAATGGAAGAAGAACCTAAGCGCTAAGTGATTTGGGTAAGTTTTAGGGTGCTAAAATGGAAGAAGAACCTAAGCGCTAAGTGATTTGGGTAAGTTTTAGGGTGCTAAATTGGAAGAAGAACCTAAGCGCTAAGTGATTTGGGTAAGTTTTAGGGTGCTAAAATGGAAGAAGAACCTAAGCGCTAAGTGATTTGGGTAAGTTTCAGGGTGCTAAAATGGAAGAAGAACCTAAGCGCTAAGTGATTTGGGTAAGTTTTAGGGACATTCAATGGAAGAAGAACCTAAGCGCTAAGTGATTTGGGTAAGTTTTAGGGTGCTAAAATGGAAGAAGAACCTAAGCGCTAAGTGATTTGGGTAAGTTTTAGGGACATTCAATGGAAGAAGAACCTAAGCGCTAAGTGATTTGGGTAAGTTTTAGGGTGCTAAAATGGAAGAAGATCCTAAGCGCTAAGTGATTTGGGTAAGTTTTAGGGACCTAAAATGGAAGAAGAACCTAAGCGCTAAGTGATTTGGGTAAGTTTTAGGGTGCTAAAATGGAAGAAGAACCTAAGCGCTAAGTGATTTGGGTAAGTTTTAGGGTGCTAAAATGGAAGAAGAACCTAAGCGCTAAGTGATTTGGGTAAGTTTTAGGGACCTAAAATGGAAGAAGAACCTAAGCGCTAAGTGATTTGGGTAAGTTTTAGGGACCTAAAATGGAAGAAGATCCTAAGCGCTAAGTGATTTGGGTAAGTTTTAGGGTTCTAAAATGGAAGAAGAACCTAAGCGCTAAGTGATTTGGGTAAGTTTTAGGGTTCTAAAATGGAAGAAGAACCTAAGCGCTAAGTGATTTGGGTAAGTTTTAGGGTGCTAAAATGGAAGAAGAACCTAAGCGCTAAGTGATTTGGGTAAGTTTTAGGGACATTCAATGGAAGAAGAACCTACGCGCTAAGTAATTTGGGTAAGTTTTAGGGTGCTAAAATGGAAGAAGAACCTAAGCGCTAAGTAATTTGGGTAAGTTTTAGGGTTTTAAAATGGAAGAAGAACCTAAGCGCTAAGTGATTTGGGTAAGTTTTAGGGTTCTAAAATGGAAGAAGAACCTACGCGCTAAGTAATTTGGGTAAGTTTTAGGGTGCTAAAATGGAAGAAGAACCTAAGCGCTAAGTGATTTGGGTAAGTTTTAGGGACCTAAAATGGAAGAAGAACCTAAGCGCTAAGTAATTTGGGTAAGTTTTAGGGTGCTAAAATGGAAGAAGAACCTAAGCGCTAAGTGATTTGGGTAAGTTTTAGGGACCTAAAATGGAAGAAGAACCTAAGCGCTAAGTGATTTGGGTAAGTTTTAGGGTGCTAAATTGGAAGAAGAACCTAAGCGCTAAGTGATTTGGGTAAGTTTTAGGGTGCTAAAATGGAAGAAGAACCTAAGCGCTAAGTGATTTGGGTAAGTTTTAGGGTGCTAAAATGGAAGAAGAACCTAAGCGCTAAGTGATTTGGGTAAGTTTTAGGGACCTAAAATAGAAGAAGAACCTAAGCGCTAAGTGATTTGGGTACGTTTTAGGGTGCTAAAATGGAAGAAGAACCTAAGCGCTAAGTGATTTGGGTACGTTTTAGGGTGCTAAAATGGAAGAAGAACCTAAGCGCTAAGTGATTTGGGTACGTTTTAGGGACATTCAATGGAAGAAGAACCTAATCGCTAAGTGATTTGGGTAAGTTTTAGGGTGCTAAAATGGAAGAAGAACCTAAGCGCTAAGTGATTTGGGTAAGTTTTAGGGACCTAAAATGGAAGAAGATCCTAAGCGCTAAGTGATTTGGGTAAGTTTTAGGGTTCTAAAATGGAAGAAGAACCTAAGCGCTAAGTGATTTGGCTACGTTTTAGGGACCTAAAATGGAAGAAGAACCTAAGCGCTAAGTGATTTGGGTAAGTTTTAGGGTGCTAAAATGGAAGAAGAACCTAAGCGCTAAGTGATTTGGGTAAGTTTTAGGGACCTAAAATGGAAGAAGAACCTAAGCGCTAAGTGATTTGGGTAAGTTTTAGGGTGCTAAAATGGAAGAAGAACCTAAGCGCTAAGTGATTTGGGTAAGTTTTAGGGTGCTAAAATGGAAGAAGAACCTAAGCGCTAAGTGATTTGGGTAAGTTTTAGGGACCTAAAATGGAAGAAGAACCTAAGCGCTAAGTGATTTGGGTAAGTTTTAGGGTGCTAAAATGGAAGAAGAACCTAAGCGCTAAATGATTTGGGTAAGTTTAAGGGACCTAAAATGGAAGAAGAACCTAAGCGCTAAGTGATTTGGGTAAGTTTTAGGGTTCTAAAATGGAAGAAGAACCTAAGCGCTAAGTGATTTGGGTAAGTTTTAGGGTGCTAAAATGGAAGAAGAACCTAAGCGCTAAGTGATTTGGGTAAGTTTTAGGGTGCTAAAATGGAAGAAGAACCTAAGCGCTAAGTGATTTGGGTAAGTTTTAGGGTGCTAAAATGGAAGAAGAACCTAAGCGCTAAGTGATTTGGGTACGTTTTAGGGTGCTAAAATGGAAGAAGAACCTAAGCGCTAAGTGATTTGGGTACGTTTTAGGGTGCTAAAATGGAAGAAGAACCTAAGCGCTAAGTGATTTGGGTACGTTTTAGGGACATTCAATGGAAGAAGAACCTAATCGCTAAGTGATTTGGGTAAGTTTTAGGGTGCTAAAATGGAAGAAGAACCTAAGCGCTAAGTGATTTGGGTAAGTTTTAGGGACCTAAAATGGAAGAAGATCCTAAGCGCTAAGTGATTTGGGTAAGTTTTAGGGTTCTAAAATGGAAGAAGAACCTAAGCGCTAAGTGATTTGGCTACGTTTTAGGGACCTAAAATGGAAGAAGAACCTAAGCGCTAAGTGATTTGGGTAAGTTTTAGGGTGCTAAAATGGAAGAAGAACCTAAGCGCTAAGTGATTTGGGTAAGTTTTAGGGACCTAAAATGGAAGAAGAACCTAAGCGCTAAGTGATTTGGGTAAGTTTTAGGGTGCTAAAATGGAAGAAGAACCTAAGCGCTAAGTGATTTGGGTAAGTTTTAGGGTGCTAAAATGGAAGAAGAACCTAAGCGCTAAGTGATTTGGGTAAGTTTTAGGGACCTAAAATGGAAGAAGAACCTAAGCGCTAAGTGATTTGGGTAAGTTTTAGGGTGCTAAAATGGAAGAAGAACCTAAGCGCTAAATGATTTGGGTAAGTTTAAGGGACCTAAAATGGAAGAAGAACCTAAGCGCTAAGTGATTTGGGTAAGTTTTAGGGTTCTAAAATGGAAGAAGAACCTAAGCGCTAAGTGATTTGGGTAAGTTTTAGGGTGCTAAAATGGAAGAAGAACCTAAGCGCTAAGTGATTTGGGTAAGTTTTAGGGTGCTAAAATGGAAGAAGAACCTAAGCGCTAAGTGATTTGGGTAAGTTTTAGGGTGCTAAAATGGAAGAAGAACCTAAGCGCTAAGTGATTTGGGTAAGTTTTAGGGACCTAAAATGGAAGAAGAACCTAAGCGCTAAGTGATTTGGGTAAGTTTTAGGGTGCTAAAATGGAAGAAGAACCTAAGCGCTAAGTGATTTGGGTAAGTTTTAGGGTGCTAAAATGGAAGAAGAACCTAAGCGCTAAATGATTTGGGTAAGTTTTAGGGACCTAAAATGGAAGAAGATCCTAAGCGCTAAGTGATTTGGGTAAGTTTTAGGGTTCTAAAATGGAAGAAGAACCTAAGCGCTAAGTGATTTGGGTAAGTTTTAGGGTTCTAAAATGGAAGAAGAACCTAAGCGCTAAGTGATTTGGGTAAGTTTTAGGGTGCTAAAATGGAAGAAGAACCTAAGCGCTAAGTGATTTGGGTAAGTTTTAGGGACATTCAATGGAAGAAGAACCTAAGCGCTAAGTAATTTGGGTAAGTTTTAGGGTGCTAAAATGGAAGAAGAACCTAAGCGCTAAGTGATTTGGGTAAGTTTTAGGGACCTAAAATGGAAGAAGAACCTAAGCGCTAAGTAATTTGGGTAAGTTTTAGGGTGCTAAAATGGAAGAAGAACCTAAGCGCTAAGTGATTTGGGTAAGTTTTAGGGACCTAAAATGGAAGAAGAACCTAAGCGCTAAGTGATTTGGGTAAGTTTTAGGGTGCTAAATTGGAAGAAGAACCTAAGCGCTAAGTGATTTGGGTAAGTTTTAGGGTGCTAAAATGGAAGAAGAACCTAAGCGCTAAGTGATTTGGGTACGTTTTAGGGTGCTAAAATGGAAGAAGAACCTAAGCGCTAAGTGATTTGGGTACGTTTTAGGGTGCTAAAATGGAAGAAGAACCTAAGCGCTAAGTGATTTGGGTACGTTTTAGGGACATTCAATGGAAGAAGATCCTAAGCGCTAAGTGATTTGGGTATGTTTTAGGGTTCTAAAATGGAAGAAGAACCTAAGCGCTAAGTGATTTGGGTACGTTTTAGGGACCTAAAATGGAAGAAGAACCTAAGCGCTAAGTAATTTGGGTAAGTTTTAGGGTGCTAAAATGGAAGAAGAACCTAAGCGCTAAGTGATTTGGGTAAGTTTTAGGGACCTACAATGGAAGAAGAACCTAAGCGCTAAGTGATTTGGGTAAGTTTTAGGGTGCTAAATTGGAAGAAGAACCTAAGCGCTAAGTGATTTGGGTAAGTTTTAGGGTGCTAAAATGGAAGAAGAACCTAAGCGCTAAGTGATTTGGGTACGTTTTAGGGTGCTAAAATGGAAGAAGAACCTAAGCGCTAAGTGATTTGGGTACGTTTTAGGGTGCTAAAATGGAAGAAGAACCTAAGCGCTAAGTGATTTGGGTACGTTTTAGGGACATTCAATGGAAGAAGATCCTAAGCGCTAAGTGATTTGGGTATGTTTTAGGGTTCTAAAATGGAAGAAGAACCTAAGCGCTAAGTGATTTGGGTACGTTTTAGGGACCTAAAATGGAAGAAGAACCTAAGCGCTAAGTGATTTGGGTAAGTTTTAGGGTGCTAAAATGGAAGAAGAACCTAAGCGCTAAGTGATTTGGGTAAGTTTTAGGGACCTAAAATGGAAGAAGAACCTAAGCGCTAAGTGATTTGGGTAAGTTTTAGGGTGCTAAAATGGAAGAAGAACCTAAGCGCTAAGTGATTTGGGTAAGTTTTAGGGTGCTAAAATGGAAGAAGAACCTAAGCGCTAAGTGATTTGGGTAAGTTTTAGGGACCTAAAATGGAAGAAGAACCTAAGCGCTAAGTGATTTGGGTAAGTTTTAGGGTGCTAAAATGGAAGAAGAACCTAAGCGCTAAATGATTTGGGTAAGTTTAAGGGACCTAAAATGGAAGAAGAACCTAAGCGCTAAGTGATTTGGGTAAGTTTTAGGGTTCTAAAATGGAAGAAGAACATAAGCGCTAAGTGATTTGGGTAAGTTTTAGGGTGCTAAAATGGAAGAAGAACCTAAGCGCTAAGTGATATGGGTAAGTTTTAGGGTGCTAAAATGGAAGAAGAACCTAAGCGCTAAGTGATTTGGGTAAGTTTTAGGGTGCTAAAATGGAAGAAGAACCTAAGCGCTAAGTGATTTGGGTAAGTTTTAGGGACCTAAAATGGAAGAAGAACCTAAGCGCTAAGTGATTTGGGTAAGTTTTAGGGTGCTAAAATGGAAGAAGAACCTAAGCGCTAAGTGATTTGGGTAAGTTTTAGGGTGCTAAAATGGAAGAAGAACCTAAGCGCTAAATGATTTGGGTAAGTTTTAGGGACCTAAAATGGAAGAAGAACCTAAGCGCTAAGTGATTTGGGTAAGTTTTAGGGTTCTAAAATGAAAGAAGAACCTAAGCGCTAAGTGATTTGGGAAAGTTTTAGGGTGCTAAAATGGAAGAAGAACCTAAGCGCTAAGTGATTTGGGTAAGTTTTAGGGTGCTAAAATGGAAGAAGAACCTAAGCGCTAAATGATTTGAGTAAGTTTAAGGGACCTAAAATTGAAGAAGAACCTAAGCGCTAAGTGATTTGGGTAAGTTTTAGGGTGCTAAAATGGAAGAAGAACCTAAGCGCTAAGTGATTTGGGTAAGTTTTAGGTACATTCAATGGAAGAAGAACCTAAGCGCTAAGTAATTTGGGTAAGTTTTAGGGTGCTAAAATGGAAGAAGAACCTAAGCGCTAAGTGATTTGGGTAAGTTTTAGGGTTCTAAAATGGAAGAAGAACCTAAGCTCTAAGTGATTTGGGTAAGTTTTAGGGTGCTAAAATGGAAGAAGAACCTAAGCGCTAAGTGATTTGGGTAAGTTTTAGGGTTCTAAAATGGAAGAAGAACCTAAGCGCTAAGTGATTTGGGTAAGTTTTAGGGACATTCAATGGAAGAAGAACCTAAGCGCTAAGTGATTTGGGTAAGTTTTAGGGTGCTAAAATGGAAGAAGAACCTAAGCGCTAAGTGATTTGGGTACGTTTTAGGGACCTAAAATAGAAGAAGAACCTAAGCGCTAAGTGATTTGGGTAAGTTTTAGGGTGCTAAAATGGAAGAAGAACCTAAGCGCTAAGTGATTTGGGTAAGTTTTAGGGTGCTAAAATGGAAGAAGAACCTAAGCGCTAAGTGATTTGGGTAAGTTTTAGGGACATTCAATGGAAGAAGAACCTAATCGCTAAGTGATTTGGGTAAGTTTTAGGGTGCTAAAATGGAAGAAGAACCTAAGCGCTAAGTGATTTGGGTAAGTTTTAGGGACCTAAAATGGAAGAAGATCCTAAGCGCTAAGTGATTTGGGTAAGTTTTAGGGTTCTAAAATGGAAGAAGAACCTAAGCGCTAAGTGATTTGGGTACGTTTTAGGGACCTAAAATGGAAGAAGAACCTAAGCGCTAAGTGATTTGGGTAAGTTTTAGGGTGCTAAAATGGAAGAAGAACCTAAGCGCTAAGTGATTTGGGTACGTTTTAGGGGACCTAAAATGGAAGAAGAACCTAAGCGCTAAGTGATTTGGGTAAGTTTTAGGGTGCTAAAATGGAAGAAGAACCTAAGCGCTAAGTGATTTGGGTAAGTTTTAGGGTGCTAAAATGGAAGAAGAACCTAAGCGCTAAATGATTTGGGTAAGTTTTAGGGACCTAAAATGGAAGAAGAACCTAAGCGCTAAGTGATTTGGGTAAGTTTTAGGGTTCTAAAATGGAAGAAGAACCTAAGCGCTAAGTGATTTGGGTAAGTTTTAGGGTGCTAAAATGGAAGAAGTACCTAAGCGCTAAGTGATTTGGGTAAGTTTTAGGGTGCTAAAATGGAAGAAGAACCTAAGCGCTAAGTGATTTGGGTAAGTTTTAGGGTGCTAAAATGGAAGAAGAACCTAAGCGCTAAGTGATTTGGGTAAGTTTTAGGGACCTAAAATGGAAGAAGAACCTAAGCGCTAAGTGATTTGGGTACGTTTTAGGGACCTAAAATGGAAGAAGAACCTAAGCGCTAAGTGATTTGGGTAAGTTTTAGGGTGCTAAAATGGAAGAAGAACCTAAGCGCTAAGTGATTTGGGTAAGTTTTAGGGACATTCAATGGAAGAAGAACCTAAGCGCTAAGTGATTTGGGTAAGTTTTAGGGTGCTAAAATGGAAGAAGAACCTAAGCGCTAAGTGATTTGGGTAAGTTTTAGGGACATTCAATGGAAGAAGAACCTAAGCGCTAAGTGATTTGGGTAAGTTTTAGGGTGCTAAAATGGAAGAAGATCCTAAGTGCTAAGTGATTTGGGTAAGTTTTAGGGACCTAAAATGGAAGAAGAACCTAAGCGCTAAGTGATTTGGGTAAGTTTTAGGGTGCTAAAATGGAAGAAGAACCTAAGCGCTAAGTGATTTGGGTAAGTTTTAGGGTGCTAAAATGGAAGAAGAACCTAAGCGCTAAGTGATTTGGGTAAGTTTTAGGGACCTAAAATGGAAGAAGAACCTAAGCGCTAAGTGATTTGGGTAAGTTTTAGGGACCTAAAATGGAAGAAGATCCTAAGCGCTAAGTGATTTGGGTAAGTTTTAGGGTTCTAAAATGGAAGAAGAACCTAAGAGCTAAGTGATTTGGGTAAGTTTTAGGGTTCTAAAATGGAAGAAGAACCTAAGCGCTAAGTGATTTGGGTAAGTTTTAGGGTGCTAAAATGGAAGAAGAACCTAAGCGCTAAGTGATTTGGGTAAGTTTTAGGGACATTCAATGGAAGAAGAACCTAAGCGCTAAGTAATTTGGGTAAGTTTTAGGGTGCTAAAATGGAAGAAGAACCTAAGCGCTAAGTGATTTGGGTAAGTTTTAGGGACCTAAAATGGAAGAAGAACCTAAGCGCTAAGTAATTTGGGTAAGTTTTAGGGTGCTAAAATGGAAGAAGAACCTAAGCGCTAAGTGATTTGGGTAAGTTTTAGGGTGCTAAAATGGAAGAAGAACCTAAGCGCTAAGTGATTTGGGTAAGTTTTAGGGACATTCAATGGAAGAAGAACCTAAGCGCTAAGTGATTTGGGTAAGTTTTAGGGTGCTAAAATGGAAGAAGATCCTAAGCGCTAAGTGATTTGGGTAAGTTTTAGGGACCTAAAATGGAAGAAGAACCTAAGCGCTAAGTGATTTGGGTAAGTTTTAGGGTGCTAAAATGGAAGAAGAACCTAAGCGCTAAGTGATTTGGGTAAGTTTTAGGGTGCTAAAATGGAAGAAGAACCTAAGCGCTAAGTGATTTGGGTAAGTTTTAGGGACCTAAAATGGAAGAAGAACCTAAGCGCTAAGTGATTTGGGTAAGTTTTAGGGACCTAAAATGGAAGAAGATCCTAAGCGCTAAGTGATTTGGGTAAGTTTTAGGGTTCTAAAATGGAAGAAGAACCTAAGTGCTAAGTGATTTGGGTAAGTTTTAGGGTTCTAAAATGGAAGACGAACCTAAGCGCTAAGTGATTTGGGTAAGTTTTAGGGTGCTAAAATGGAAGAAGAACCTAAGCGCTAAGTGATTTGGGTAAGTTTTAGGGACATTCAATGGAAGAAGAACCTAAGCGCTAAGTAATTTGGGTAAGTTTTAGGGTGCTAAAATGGAAGAAGAACCTAAGCGCTAAGTGATTTGGGTAAGTTTTAGGGACCTAAAATGGAAGAAGAACCTAAGCGCTAAGTAATTTGGGTAAGTTTTAGGGTGCTAAAATGGAAGAAGAACCTAAGCGCTAAGTGATTTGGGTAAGTTTTAGGGACCTAAAATGGAAGAAGAACCTAAGCGCTAAGTGATTTGGGTAAGTTTTAGGGTGCTAAAATGGAAGAAGAACCTAAGCGCTAAGTGATTTGGGTAAGTTTTAGGGACCTAAAATGGAAGAAGAACCTAAGCGCTAAGTGATTTGGGTAAGTTTTAGGGTGCTAAATTGGAAGAAGAACCTAAGCGCTAAGTGATTTGGGTAAGTTTTAGGGTGCTAAAATGGAAGAAGACCCTAAGCGCTAAGTGATTTGGGTAAGTTTTAGGGACCTAAAATAGAAGAAGAACCTAAGCGCTAAGTGATTTGGGTACGTTTTAGGGTGCTAAAATGGAAGAAGAACCTAAGCGCTAAGTGATTTGGGTAAGTTTTAGGGTGCTAAAATGGAAGAAGAACCTAAGCGCTAAGTGATTTGGGTACGTTTTAGGGACATTCAATGGAAGAAGATCCTAAGCGCTAAGTGATTTGGGTAAGTTTTAGGGTGCTAAAATGGAAGAAGAACCTAAGCGCTAAGTGATTTGGGTAAGTTTTAGGGTGCTAAAATGGAAGAAGAACCTAAGCGCTAAGTGATTTGGGTAAGTTTTAGGGTGCTAAAATGGAAGAAGAACCTAAGCGCTAAGTGATTTGGGTAAGTTTTAGGGACCTAAAATGGAAGAAGAACCTAAGCGCTAAGTGATTTGGGTACGTTTTAGGGACCTAAAATGGAAGAAGAACCTAAGCGCTAAGTGATTTGGGTAAGTTTTAGGGTGCTAAATTGGAAGAAGAACCTAAGCGCTAAGTGATTTGGGTAAGTTTTAGGGTGCTAAAATGGAAGAAGAACCTAAGCGCTAAGTGATTTGGGTAAGTTTTAGGGTGCTAAAATGGAAGAAGAACCTAAGCGCTAAGTGATTTGGGTAAGTTTTAGGGACATTCAATGGAAGAAGAACCTAAGCGCTAAGTGATTTGGGTAAGTTTTAGGGTGCTAAAATGGAAGAAGAACCTAAGCGCTAAGTGATTTGGGTAAGTTTTAGGGACATTCAATGGAAGAAGAACCTAAGCGCTAAGTGATTTGGGTAAGTTTTAGGGTGCTAAAATGGAAGAAGATCCTAAGCGCTAAGTGATTTGGGTAAGTTTTAGGGACCTAAAATGGAAGAAGAACCTAAGCGCTAAGTGATTTGGGTAAGTTTTAGGGTGCTAAAATGGAAGAAGAACCTAAGCGCTAAGTGATTTGGGTAAGTTTTAGGGTGCTAAAATGGAAGAAGAACCTAAGCGCTAAGTGATTTGGGTAAGTTTTAGGGACCTAAAATGGAAGAAGAACCTAAGCGCTAAGTGATTTGGGTAAGTTTTAGGGACCTAAAATGGAAGAAGATCCTAAGCGCTAAGTGATTTGGGTAAGTTTTAGGGTTCTAAAATGGAAGAAGAACCTAAGCGCTAAGTGATTTGGGTAAGTTTTAGGGTTCTAAAATGGAAGAAGAACCTAAGCGCTAAGTGATTTGGGTAAGTTTTAGGGTGCTAAAATGGAAGAAGAACCTAAGCGCTAAGTGATTTGGGTAAGTTTTAGGGACATTCAATGGAAGAAGAACCTAAGCGCTAAGTAATTTGGGTAAGTTTTAGGGTGCTAAAATGGAAGAAGAACCTAAGCGCTAAGTGATTTGGGTAAGTTTTAGGGACCTAAAATGGAAGAAGAACCTAAGCGCTAAGTAATTTGGGTAAGTTTTAGGGTGCTAAAATGGAAGAAGAACCTAAGCGCTAAGTGATTTGGGTAAGTTTTAGGGACCTAAAATGGAAGAAGAACCTAAGCGCTAAGTGATTTGGGTAAGTTTTAGGGTGCTAAAATGGAAGAAGAACCTAAGCGCTAAGTGATTTGGGTAAGTTTTAGGGACCTAAAATGGAAGAAGAACCTAAGCGCTAAGTGATTTGGGTAAGTTTTAGAGTGCTAAATTGGAAGAAGAACCTAAGCGCTAAGTGATTTGGGTAAGTTTTAGGGACCTAAAATAGAAGAAGAACCTAAGCGCTAAGTGATTTGGGTACGTTTTAGGGTGCTAAAATGGAAGAAGAACCTAAGCGCTAAGTGATTTGGGTAAGTTTTAGGGTGCTAAAATGGAAGAAGAACCTAAGCGCTAAGTGATTTGGGTACGTTTTAGGGACATTCAATGGAAGAAGAACCTAATCGCTAAGTGATTTGGGTAAGTTTTAGGGTGCTAAAATGGAAGAAGAACCTAAGCGCTAAGTGATTTGGGTAAGTTTTAGGGACCTAAAATGGAAGAAGATCCTAAGCGCTAAGTGATTTGGGTAAGTTTTAGGGTGCTAAAATGGAAGAAGAACCTAAGCGCTAAGTGATTTGGGTAAGTTTTAGGGACCTAAAATGGAAGAAGAACCTAAGCGCTAAGTGATTTGGGTAAGTTTTAGGGACCTAAAATGGAAGAAGAACCTAAGCGCTAAGTGATTTGGGTAAGTTTTAGGGACCTAAAATGGAAGAAGATCCTAAGCGCTAAGTGATTTGGGTAAGTTTTAGGGTTCTAAAATGGAAGAAGAACCTAAGCGCTAAGTGATTTGGGTAAGTTTTAGGGTTCGAAAATGGAAGAAGAACCTAAGCGCTAAGTGATTTGGGTAAGTTTTAGGGTGCTAAAATGGAAGAAGAACCTAAGCGCTAAGTGATTTGGGTAAGTTTTAGGGACATTCAATGGAAGAAGAACCTAAGCGCTAAGTAATTTGGGTAAGTTTTAGGGTGCTAAAATGGAAGAAGAACCTAAGCGCTAAGTGATTTGGGTAAGTTTTAGGGACCTAAAATGGAAGAAGAACCTAAGCGCTAAGTAATTTGGGTAAGTTTTAGGGTGCTAAAATGGAAGAAGAACCTAAGCGCTAAGTGATTTGGGTAAGTTTTAGGGTGCTAAAATGGAAGAAGAACCTAAGCGCTAAGTGATTTGGGTAAGTTTTAGGGACATTCAATGGAAGAAGAACCTAAGCGCTAAGTGATTTGGGTAAGTTTTAGGGTGCTAAAATGGAAGAAGATCCTAAGCGCTAAGTGATTTGGGTAAGTTTTAGGGACCTAAAATGGAAGAAGAACCTAAGCGCTAAGTGATTTGGGTAAGTTTTAGGGTGCTAAAATGGAAGAAGAACCTAAGCGCTAAGTGATTTGGGTAAGTTTTAGGGTGCTAAAATGGAAGAAGAACCTAAGCGCTAAGTGATTTGGGTAAGTTTTAGGGACCTAAAATGGAAGAAGAACCTAAGCGCTAAGTGATTTGGGTAAGTTTTAGGGACCTAAAATGGAAGAAGATCCTAAGCGCTAAGTGATTTGGGTAAGTTTTAGGGTTCTAAAATGGAAGAAGAACCTAAGCGCTAAGTGATTTGGGTAAGTTTTAGGGTTCTAAAATGGAAGACGAACCTAAGCGCTAAGTGATTTGGGTAAGTTTTAGGGTGCTAAAATGGAAGAAGAACCTAAGCGCTAAGTGATTTGGGTAAGTTTTAGGGACATTCAATGGAAGAAGAACCTAAGCGCTAAGTAATTTGGGTAAGTTTTAGGGTGCTAAAATGGAAGAAGAACCTAAGCGCTAAGTGATTTGGGTAAGTTTTAGGGACCTAAAATGGAAGAAGAACCTAAGCGCTAAGTAATTTGGGTAAGTTTTAGGGTGCTAAAATGGAAGAAGAACCTAAGCGCTAAGTGATTTGGGTAAGTTTTAGGGACCTAAAATGGAAGAAGAACCTAAGCGCTAAGTGATTTGGGTAAGTTTTAGGGTGCTAAAATGGAAGAAGAACCTAAGCGCTAAGTGATTTGGGTAAGTTTTAGGGACCTAAAATGGAAGAAGAACCTAAGCGCTAAGTGATTTGGGTAAGTTTTAGGGTGCTAAATTGGAAGAAGAACCTAAGCGCTAAGTGATTTGGGTAAGTTTTAGGGTGCTAAAATGGAAGAAGACCCTAAGCGCTAAGTGATTTGGGTAAGTTTTAGGGACCTAAAATAGAAGAAGAACCTAAGCGCTAAGTGATTTGGGTACGTTTTAGGGTGCTAAAATGGAAGAAGAACCTAAGCGCTAAGTGATTTGGGTAAGTTTTAGGGTGCTAAAATGGAAGAAGAACCTAAGCGCTAAGTGATTTGGGTACGTTTTAGGGACATTCAATGGAAGAAGATCCTAAGCGCTAAGTGATTTGGGTAAGTTTTAGGGTGCTAAAATGGAAGAAGAACCTAAGCGCTAAGTGATTTGGGTAAGTTTTAGGGTGCTAAAATGGAAGAAGAACCTAAGCGCTAAGTGATTTGGGTAAGTTTTAGGGTGCTAAAATGGAAGAAGAACCTAAGCGTTAAGTGATTTGGGTAAGTTTTAGGGACCTAAAATGGAAGAAGAACCTAAGCGCTAAGTGATTTGGGTACGTTTTAGGGACCTAAAATGGAAGAAGAACCTAAGCGCTAAGTGATTTGGGTAAGTTTTAGGGTGCTAAATTGGAAGAAGAACCTAAGCGCTAAGTGATTTGGGTAAGTTTTAGGGTGCTAAAATGGAAGAAGAACCTAAGCGCTAAGTGATTTGGGTAAGTTTTAGGGTGCTAAAATGGAAGAAGAACCTAAGCGCTAAGTGATTTGGGTAAGTTTTAGGGACATTCAATGGAAGAAGAACCTAAGCGCTAAGTGATTTGGGTAAGTTTTAGGGTGCTAAAATGGAAGAAGATCCTAAGCGCTAAGTGATTTGGGTAAGTTTTAGGGACCTAAAATGGAAGAAGAACCTAAGCGCTAAGTGATTTGGGTAAGTTTTAGGGTGCTAAAATGGAAGAAGAACCTAAGCGCTAAGTGATTTGGGTAAGTTTTAGGGTGCTAAAATGGAAGAAGAACCTAAGCGCTAAGTGATTTGGGTAAGTTTTAGGGACCTAAAATGGAAGAAGAACCTAAGCGCTAAGTGATTTGGGTAAGTTTTAGGGACCTAAAATGGAAGAAGATCCTAAGCGCTAAGTGATTTGGGTAAGTTTTAGGGTTCTAAAATGGAAGAAGAACCTAAGCGCTAAGTGATTTGGGTAAGTTTTAGGGTTCTAAAATGGAAGAAGAACCTAAGCGCTAAGTGATTTGGGTAAGTTTTAGGGTGCTAAAATGGAAGAAGAACCTAAGCGCTAAGTGATTTGGGTAAGTTTTAGGGACATTCAATGGAAGAAGAACCTAAGCGCTAAGTAATTTGGGTAAGTTTTAGGGTGCTAAAATGGAAGAAGAACCTAAGCGCTAAGTGATTTGGGTAAGTTTTAGGGACCTAAAATGGAAGAAGAACCTAAGCGCTAAGTAATTTGGGTAAGTTTTAGGGTGCTAAAATGGAAGAAGAACCTAAGCGCTAAGTGATTTGGGTAAGTTTTAGGGACCTAAAATGGAAGAAGAACCTAAGCGCTAAGTGATTTGGGTAAGTTTTAGGGTGCTAAAATGGAAGAAGAACCTAAGCGCTAAGTGATTTGGGTAAGTTTTAGGGACCTAAAATGGAAGAAGATCCTAAGCGCTAAGTGATTTGGGTAAGTTTTAGGGTTCTAAAATGGAAGAAGAACCTAAGCGCTAAGTGATTTGGGTAAGTTTTAGGGACCTAAAATAGAAGAAGAATCTAAGCGCTAAGTGATTTGGGTACGTTTTAGGGTGCTAAAATGGAAGAAGAACCTAAGCGCTAAGTGATTTGGGTAAGTTTTAGGGTGCTAAAATGGAAGAAGAACCTAAGCGCTAAGTGATTTGGGTACGTTTTAGGGACATTCAATGGAAGAAGAACCTAATCGCTAAGTGATTTGGGTAAGTTTTAGGGTGCTAAAATGGAAGAAGAACCTAAGCGCTAAGTGATTTGGGTAAGTTTTAGGGACCTAAAATGGAAGAAGATCCTAAGCGCTAAGTGATTTGGGTAAGTTTTAGGGTTCTAAAATGGAAGAAGAACCTAAGCGCTAAGTGATTTGGGTACGTTTTAGGGACCTAAAATGGAAGAAGAACCTAAGCGCTAAGTGATTTGGGTAAGTTTTAGGGTGCTAAAATGGAAGAAGAACCTAAGCGCTAAGTGATTTGGGTAAGTTTTAGGGACCTAAAATGGAAGAAGAACCTAAGCGCTAAGTGATTTGGGTAAGTTCTAGGGTGCTAAAATGGAAGAAGAACCTAAGCGCTAAGTGATTTGGGTAAGTTTTAGGGTGCTAAAATGGAAGAAGAACCTAAGCGCTAAGTGATTTGGGTAAGTTTTAGGGACCTAAAATGGAAGAAGAACCTAAGCGCTAAGTGATTTGGGTAAGTTTTAGGGTGCTAAAATGGAAGAAGAACCTAAGCGCTAAGTGATTTGGGTAAGTTTTATGGTGCTAAAATGGAAGAAGAACCTAAGCGCTAAATGATTTGGGTAAGTTTTAGGGACCTAAAATGGAAGAAGAACCTAAGCGCTAAGTGATTTGGGTAAGTTTTAGGGTTCTAAAATGGAAGAAGAACCTAAGCGCTAAGTGATTTGGGAAAGTTTTAGGGTGCTAAAATGGAAGAAGAACCTAAGCGCTAAGTGATTTGGGTAAGTTTTAGGGTGCTAAAATGGAAGAAGAACCTAAGCGCTAAATGATTTGAGTAAGTTTAAGGGACCTAAAATGGAAGAAGAACCTAAGCGCTAAGTGATTTGGGTAAGTTTTAGGGTTCTAAAATGGAAGAAGAACCTAAGCTCTAAGTGATTTGGGTAAGTTTTAGGGTGCTAAAATGGAAGAAGAACCTAAGCGCTAAGTGATTTGGGTAAGTTTTAGGGTGCTAAAATGGAAGAAGAACCTAAGCGCTAAGTGATTTGGGTAAGTTTAAGGACATTCAATGGAAGAAGAACCTAAGCGCTAAGTGATTTGGGTAAGTTTTAGGGTTCTAAAATGGAAGAAGAACCTAAGCGCTAAGTGATTTGGGTAAGTTTTAGGGACATTCAATGGAAGAAGAACCTAAGCGCTAAGTGATTTGGGTAAGTTTTAGGGTGCTAAAATGGAAGAAGAACCTAAGCGCTAAGTGATTTGGGTAAGTTTTAGGGACCTAAAATGGAAGAAGAACCTAAGCGCTAAGTGATTTGGGTAAGTTTTAGGGTGCTAAAATGGAAGAAGAACCTAAGCGCTAAGTGATTTGGGTACGTATTAGGGACCTAAAATAGAAGAAGAACCTAAGCGCTAAGTGATTTGGGTAAGTTTTAGGGTGCTAAAATGGAAGAAGAACCTAAGCGCTAAGTGATTTGGGTAAGTTTTAGGGTGCTAAAATGGAAGAAGAACCTAAGCGCTAAGTGATTTGGGTAAGTTTTAGGGACATTCAATGGAAGAAGAACCTAATCGCTAAGTGATTTGGGTAAGTTTTAGGGTGCTAAAATGGAAGAAGAACCTAAGCGCTAAGTGATTTGGGTAAGTTTTAGGGACCTAAAATGGAAGAAGATCCTAAGCGCTAAGTGATTTGGGTAAGTTTTAGGGTTCTAAAATGGAAGAAGAACCTAAGCGCTAAGTGATTTGTGTAAGTTTTAGGGTGCTAAAATGGAAGAAGAACCTAAGCGCTAAGTGATTTGGGTAAGTTTTAGGGTTCTAAAATGGAAGAAGAACCTAAGCGCTAAGTGATTTGGGTAAGTTTTAGGGTGCTAAAATGGAAGAAGAACCTAAGCGCTAAGTGATTTGGGTAAGTTTTAGGGTGCTAAAATGGAAGAAGAACCTCAGCGCTAAGTGATTTGGGTAAGTTTTAGGGTGCTAAAATGGAAGAAGAACCTAAGCGCTAAGTGATTTGGGTAAGTTTTAGGGACCTAAAATGGAAGAAGAACCTAAGCGCTAAGTGATTTGGGTACGTTTTAGGGACCTAAGATGGAAGAAGAACCTAAGCGCTAAGTGATTTGGGTAAGTTTTAGGGTGCTAAATTGGAAGAAGAACCTAAGCGCTAAGTGATTTGGGTAAGTTTTAGGGTGCTAAAATGGAAGAAGAACCTAAGCGCTAAGTGATTTGGGTAAGTTTTAGGGTGCTAAAATGGAAGAAGAACCTAAGCGCTAAGTGATTTGGGTAAGTTTTAGGGACATTCAATGGAAGAAGAACCTAAGCGCTAAGTGATTTGGGTAAGTTTTAGGGTGCTAAAATGGAAGAAGAACCTAAGCGCTAAGTGATTTGGGTAAGTTTTAGGGACCTAAAATGGAAGAAGAACCTAAGCGCTAAGTGATTTGGGTAAGTTTTAGGGTGCTAAAATGGAAGAAGAACCTAAGCGCTAAGTGATTTGGGTAAGTTTTAGGGTGCTAAAATGGAAGAAGAACCTAAGCGCTAAGTGATTTGGGTAAGTTTTAGGGACCTAAAATGGAAGAAGAACCTAAGCGCTAAGTGATTTGGGTAAGTTTTAGGGACATTCAATGGAAGAAGAACCTAAGCGCTAAGTGATTTGGGTAAGTTTTAGGGTGCTAAAATGGAAGAAGATCCTAAGCGCTAAGTGATTTGGGTAAGTTTTAGGGACCTAAAATGGAAGAAGAACCTAAGCGCTAAGTGATTTGGGTAAGTTTTAGGGTGCTAAAATGGAAGAAGAACCTAAGCGCTAAGTGATTTGGGTAAGTTTTAGGGTGCTAAAATGGAAGAAGAACCTAAGCGCTAAGTGATTTGGGTAAGTTTTAGGGACCTAAAATGGAAGACGAACCTAAGCGCTAAGTGATTTGGGTAAGTTTTAGGGACCTAAAATGGAAGAAGATCCTAAGCGCTAAGTGATTTGGGTAAGTTTTAGGGTGCTAAAATGGAAGAAGAACCTAAGCGCTAAGTGATTTGGGTAAGTTTTAGGTACATTCAATGGAAGAAGAACCTAAGCGCTAAGTAATTTGGGTAAGTTTTAGGGTGCTAAAATGGAAGAAGAACCTAAGCGCTAAGTGATTTGGGTAAGTTTTAGGGACCTAAAATGGAAGAAGAACCTAAGCGCTAAGTAATTTGGGTAAGTTTTAGGGTGCTAAAATGGAAGAAGAACCTAAGCGCTAAGTGATTTGGGTAAGTTTTAGGGACCTAAAATGGAAGAAGAACCTAAGCGCTAAGTGATTTGGGTAAGTTTTAGGGTGCTAAATTGGAAGAAGAACCTAAGCGCTAAGTGATTTGGGTACGTTTTAGGGTGCTAAAATGGAAGAAGAACCTAAGCGCTAAGTGATTTGGGTAAGTTTTAGGGACCTAAAATGGAAGAAGAACCTAAGCGCTAAGTGATTTGGGTAAGTTTTAGGGTGCTAAAATGGAAGAAGAACCTAAGCGCTAAGTGATTTGGGTAAGTTTTAGGGTGCTAAAATGGAAGAAGAACCTAAGCGCTAAGTGATTTGGGTAAGTTTTAGGGACCTAAAATGGAAGAAGAACCTAAGCGCTAAGTGATTTGGGTAAGTTTTAGGGTGCTAAAATGGAAGAAGAACCTAAGCGCTAAATGATTTGGGTAAGTTTAAGGGACCTAAAATGGAAGAAGAACCTAAGCGCTAAGTGATTTGGGTAAGTTTTAGGGTTCTAAAATGGAAGAAGAACCTAAGCGCTAAGTGATTTGGGTAAGTTTTAGGGTGCTAAAATGGAAGAAGAACCTAAGCGCTAAGTGATTTGGGTAAGTTTTAGGGTGCTAAAATGGAAGAAGAACCTAAGCGCTAAGTGATTTGGGTAAGTTTTAGGGTGCTAAAATGGAAGAAGAACCTAAGCGCTAAGTGATTTGGGTACGTTTTAGGGACCTAAAATGGAAGAAGAACCTAAGCGCTAAGTGATTTGGGTAAGTTTTAGGGTGCTAAAATGGAAGAAGAACCTAAGCGCTAAGTGTTTTGGGTAAGTTTTAGGGTGCTAAAATGGAAGAAGAACCTAAGCGCTAAATGATTTGGGTAAGTTTTAGGGACCTAAAATGGAAGAAGAACCTAAGCGCTAAGTGATTTGGGTAAGTTTTAGGGTGCTAAAATGGAAGAAGAACCTAAGCGCTAAGTGATTTGGGTACGTTTTAGGGACCTAAAATGGAAGAAGAACCTAAGCGCTAAGTGATTTGGGAAAGTTTTAGGGTGCTAAAATGGAAGAAGAACCTAAGCGCTAAGTGATTTGGGTAAGTTTTAGGGTGCTAAAATGGAAGAAGAACCTAAGCGCTAAATGATTTGGGTAAGTTTAAGGGACCTAAAATGGAAGAAGAACCTAAGCGCTAAGTGATTTGGGTAAGTTTTAGGGTTCTAAAATGGAAGAAGAACCTAAGCTCTAAGTGATTTGGGTAAGTTTTAGGGTGCTAAAATGGAAGAAGAACCTAAGCGCTAAGTGATTTGGGTAAGTTTTAGGGTGCTAAAATGGAAGAAGAACCTAAGCGCTAAGTGATTTGGGTAAGTTTTAGGGTGCTAAAATGGAAGAAGAACCTAAGCGCTAAGTGATTTGGGTAAGTTTTAGGGACCTAAAATGGAAGAAGAACCTAAGCGCTAAGTGATTTGGGTAAGTTTTAGGGTGCTAAAATGGAAGAAGAACCTAAGCGCTAAGTGATTTGGGTAAGTTTTAGGGTGCTAAAATGGAAGAAGAACCTAAGCGCTAAGTGATTTGGGTAAGTTTTAGGGACCTAAAATGGAAGACGAACCTAAGCGCTAAGTGATTTGGGTAAGTTTTAGGGACCTAAAATGGAAGAAGATCCTAAGCGCTAAGTGATTTGGGTAAGTTTTAGGGTTCTAAAATGGAAGAAGAACCTAAGCGCTAAGTGATTTGGGTAAGTTTTAGGGTGCTAAAATGGAAGAAGAACCTAAGCGCTAAGTGATTTGGGTAAGTTTTAGGTACATTCAATGGAAGAAGAACCTAAGCGCTAAGTAATTTGGGTAAGTTTTAGGGTGCTAAAATGGAAGAAGAACCTAAGCGCTAAGTGATTTGGGTAAGTTTTAGGGACCTAAAATGGAAGAAGAACCTAAGCGCTAAGTAATTTGGGTAAGTTTTAGGGTGCTAAAATGGAAGAAGAACCTAAGCGCTAAGTGATTTGGGTAAGTTTTAGGGACCTAAAATGGAAGAAGAACCTAAGCGCTAAGTGATTTGGGTAAGTTTTAGGGTGCTAAAATGGAAGAAGAACCTAAGCGCTAAGTGATTTGGGTAAGTTTTAGGGACCTAAAATGGAAGAAGAACCTAAGCGCTAAGTGATTTGGGTAAGTTTTAGGGTGCTAAATTGGAAGAAGAACCTAAGCGCTAAGTGATTTGGGTAAGTTTTAGGGTGCTAAAATGGAAGAAGAACCTAAGCGCTAAGTGATTTGGGTAAGTTTTAGGGACCTAAAATAGAAGAAGAACCTAAGCGCTAAGTGATTTGGGTACGTTTTAGGGTGCTAAAATGGAAGAAGAACCTAAGCGCTAAGTGATTTGGGTAAGTTTTAGGGTGCTAAAATGGAAGAAGAACCTAAGCGCTAAGTGATTTGGGTACGTTTTAGGGACATTCAATGGAAGAAGAACCTAATCGCTAAGTGATTTGGGTAAGTTTTAGGGTGCTAAAATGGAAGAAGAACCTAAGCGCTAAGTGATTTGGGTAAGTTTTAGGGACCTAAAATGGAAGAAGATCCTAAGCGCTAAGTGATTTGGGTAAGTTTTAGGGTTCTAAAATGGAAGAAGAACCTAAGCGCTAAGTGATTTGGGTACGTTTTAGGGACCTAAAATGGAAGAAGAACCTAAGCGCTAAGTGATTTGGGTAAGTTTTAGGGTGCTAAAATGGAAGAAGAACCTAAGCGCTAAGTGATTTGGGTAAGTTTTAGGGACCTAAAATGGAAGAAGAACCTAAGCGCTAAGTGATTTGGGTAAGTTCTAGGGTGCTAAAATGGAAGAAGAACCTAAGCGCTAAGTGATTTGGGTAAGTTTTAGGGTGCTAAAATGGAAGAAGAACCTAAGCGCTAAGTGATTTGGGTAAGTTTTAGGGACCTAAAATGGAAGAAGAACCTAAGCGCTAAGTGATTTGGGTAAGTTTTAGGGTGCTAAAATGGAAGAAGAACCTAAGCGCTAAGTGATTTGGGTAAGTTTTAGGGTGCTAAAATGGAAGAAGAACCTAAGCGCTAAATGATTTGGGTAAGTTTTAGGGACCTAAAATGGAAGAAGAACCTAAGCGCTAAGTGATTTGGGTAAGTTTTAGGGTTCTAAAATGGAAGAAGAACCTAAGCGCTAAGTGATTTGGGAAAGTTTTAGGGTGCTAAAATGGAAGAAGAACCTAAGCGCTAAGTGATTTGGGTAAGTTTTAGGGTGCTAAAATGGAAGAAGAACCTAAGCGCTAAATGATTTGAGTAAGTTTAAGGGACCTAAAATGGAAGAAGAACCTAAGCGCTAAGTGATTTGGGTAAGTTTTAGGGTTCTAAAATGGAAGAAGAACCTAAGCTCTAAGTGATTTGGGTAAGTTTTAGGGTGCTAAAATGGAAGAAGAACCTAAGCGCTAAGTGATTTGGGTAAGTTTTAGGGTGCTAAAATGGAAGAAGAACCTAAGCGCTAAGTGATTTGGGTAAGTTTTAGGGACCTAAAATGGAAGAAGAACCTAAGCGCTAAGTGATTTGGGTAAGTTTTAGGGTGCTAAAATGGAAGAAGAACCTAAGCGCTAAGTGATTTGGGTAAGTTTTAGGGACCTAAAATGGAAGAAGAACCTAAGCGCTAAGTGATTTGGGTAAGTTCTAGGGTGCTAAAATGGAAGAAGAACCTAAGCGCTAAGTGATTTGGGTAAGTTTTAGGGTGCTAAAATGGAAGAAGAACCTAAGCGCTAAGTGATTTGGGTAAGTTTTAGGGACCTAAAATGGAAGAAGAACCTAAGCGCTAAGTGATTTGGGTAAGTTTTAGGGTGCTAAAATGGAAGAAGAACCTAAGCGCTAAGTGATTTGGGTAAGTTTTAGGGTGCTAAAATGGAAGAAGAACCTAAGCGCTAAATGATTTGGGTAAGTTTTAGGGACCTAAAATGGAAGAAGAACCTAAGCGCTAAGTGATTTGGGTAAGTTTTAGGGTTCTAAAATGGAAGAAGAACCTAAGCGCTAAGTGATTTGGGAAAGTTTTAGGGTGCTAAAATGGAAGAAGAACCTAAGCGCTAAGTGATTTGGGTAAGTTTTAGGGTGCTAAAATGGAAGAAGAACCTAAGCGCTAAATGATTTGAGTAAGTTTAAGGGACCTAAAATGGAAGAAGAACCTAAGCGCTAAGTGATTTGGGTAAGTTTTAGGGTTCTAAAATGGAAGAAGAACCTAAGCTCTAAGTGATTTGGGTAAGTTTTAGGGTGCTAAAATGGAAGAAGAACCTAAGCGCTAAGTGATTTGGGTAAGTTTAAGGACATTCAATGGAAGAAGAACCTAAGCGCTAAGTGATTTGGGTAAGTTTTAGGGTTCTAAAATGGAAGAAGAACCTAAGCGCTAAGTGATTTGGGTAAGTTTTAGGGACATTCAATGGAAGAAGAACCTAAGCGCTAAGTGATTTGGGTAAGTTTTAGGGTGCTAAAATGGAAGAAGAACCTAAGCGCTAAGTGATTTGGGTAAGTTTTAGGGACCTAAAATGGAAGAAGAACCTAAGCGCTAAGTGATTTGGGTAAGTTTTAGGGTGCTAAAATGGAAGAAGAACCTAAGCGCTAAGTGATTTGGGTACGTTTTAGGGACCTAAAATAGAAGAAGAACCTAAGCGCTAAGTGATTTGGGTAAGTTTTAGGGTGCTAAAATGGAAGAAGAACCTAAGCGCTAAGTGATTTGGGTAAGTTTTAGGGTGCTAAAATGGAAGAAGAACCTAAGCGCTAAGTGATTTGGGTAAGTTTTAGGGACATTCAATGGAAGAAGAACCTAATCGCTAAGTGATTTGGGTAAGTTTTAGGGTGCTAAAATGGAAGAAGAACCTAAGCGCTAAGTGATTTGGGTAAGTTTTAGGGACCTAAAATGGAAGAAGATCCTAAGCGCTAAGTGATTTGGGTAAGTTTAAGGGTTCTAAAATGGAAGAAGAACCTAAGCGCTAAGTGATTTGGGTACGTTTTAGGGACCTAAAATGGAAGAAGAACCTAAGCGCTAAGTGATTTGGGTAAGTTTTAGGGTGCTAAAATGGAAGAAGAATCTAAGCGCTAAGTGATTTGGGTAAGTTTTAGGGTGCTAAAATGGAAGAAGAACCTAAGCGCTAAGTGATTTGGGTAAGTTTTAGGGACCTAAAATGGAAGAAGAACCTAAGCGCTAAGTGATTTGGGTAAGTTTTAGGGTTCTAAAATGGAAGAAGAACCTAAGCGCTAAGTGATTTGTGTAAGTTTTAGGGTGCTAAAATGGAAGAAGAACCTAAGCGCTAAGTGATTTGGGTAAGTTTTAGGGTTCTAAAATGGAAGAAGAACCTAAGCGCTAAGTGATTTGGGTAAGTTTTAGGGTGCTAAAATGGAAGAAGAACCTAAGCGCTAAGTGATTTGGGTAAGTTTTAGGGTGCTAAAATGGAAGAAGAACCTAAGCGCTAAGTGATTTGGGTAAGTTTTAGGGTGCTAAAATGGAAGAAGAACCTAAGCGCTAAGTGATTTGGGTAAGTTTTAGGGACCTAAAATGGAAGAAGAACCTAAGCGCTAAGTGATTTGGGTACGTTTTAGGGACCTAAAATGGAAGAAGAACCTAAGCGCTAAGTGATTTGGGTAAGTTTTAGGGTGCTAAATTGGAAGAAGAACCTAAGCGCTAAGTGATTTGGGTAAGTTTTAGGGTGCTAAAATGGAAGAAGAACCTAAGCGCTAAGTGATTTGGGTAAGTTTTAGGGTGCTAAAATGGAAGAAGAACCTAAGCGCTAAGTGATTTGGGTAAGTTTTAGGGACATTCAATGGAAGAAGAACCTAAGCGCTAAGTGATTTGGGTAAGTTTTAGGGTGCTAAAATGGAAGAAGAACCTAAGCGCTAAGTGATTTGGGTAAGTTTTAGGGACCTAAAATGGAAGAAGAACCTAAGCGCTAAGTGATTTGGGTAAGTTTTAGGGACATTCAATGGAAGAAGAACCTAAGCGCTAAGTGATTTGGGTAAGTTTTAGGGTGCTAAAATGGAAGAAGATCCTAAGCGCTAAGTGATTTGGGTAAGTTTTAGGGACCTAAAATGGAAGAAGAACCTAAGCGCTAAGTGATTTGGGTAAGTTTTAGGGTGCTAAAATGGAAGAAGAACCTAAGCGCTAAGTGATTTGGGTAAGTTTTAGGGTGCTAAAATGGAAGAAGAACCTAAGCGCTAAGTGATTTGGGTAAGTTTTAGGGACCTAAAATGGAAGACGAACCTAAGCGCTAAGTGATTTGGGTAAGTTTTAGGGACCTAAAATGGAAGAAGATCCTAAGCGCTAAGTGATTTGGGTAAGTTTTAGGGTTCTAAAATGGAAGAAGAACCTAAGCGCTAAGTGATTTGGGTAAGTTTTAGGGTGCTAAAATGGAAGAAGAACCTAAGCGCTAAGTGATTTGGGTAAGTTTTAGGTACATTCAATGGAAGAAGAACCTAAGCGCTAAGTAATTTGGGTAAGTTTTAGGGTGCTAAAATGGAAGAAGAACCTAAGCGCTAAGTGATTTGGGTAAGTTTTAGGGACCTAAAATGGAAGAAGAACCTAAGCGCTAAGTAATTTGGGTAAGTTTTAGGGTGCTAAAATGGAAGAAGAACCTAAGCGCTAAGTGATTTGGGTAAGTTTTAGGGACCTAAAATGGAAGAAGAACCTAAGCGCTAAGTGATTTGGGTAAGTTTTAGGGTGCTAAATTGGAAGAAGAACCTAAGCGCTAAGTGATTTGGGTACGTTTTAGGGTGCTAAAATGGAAGAAGAACCTAAGCGCTAAGTGATTTGGGTAAGTTTTAGGGACCTAAAATGGAAGAAGAACCTAAGCGCTAAGTGATTTGGGTAAGTTTTAGGGTGCTAAAATGGAAGAAGAACCTAAGCGCTAAGTGATTTGGGTAAGTTTTAGGGTGCTAAAATGGAAGAAGAACCTAAGCGCTAAGTGATTTGGGTAAGTTTTAGGGACCTAAAATGGAAGAAGAACCTAAGCGCTAAGTGATTTGGGTAAGTTTTAGGGTGCTAAAATGGAAGAAGAACCTAAGCGCTAAATGATTTGGGTAAGTTTAAGGGACCTAAAATGGAAGAAGAACCTAAGCGCTAAGTGATTTGGGTAAGTTTTAGGGTTCTAAAATGGAAGAAGAACCTAAGCGCTAAGTGATTTGGGTAAGTTTTAGGGTGCTAAAATGGAAGAAGAACCTAAGCGCTAAGTGATTTGGGTAAGTTTTAGGGTGCTAAAATGGAAGAAGAACCTAAGCGCTAAGTGATTTGGGTAAGTTTTAGGGTGCTAAAATGGAAGAAGAACCTAAGCGCTAAGTGATTTGGGTACGTTTTAGGGACCTAAAATGGAAGAAGAACCTAAGCGCTAAGTGATTTGGGTAAGTTTTAGGGTGCTAAAATGGAAGAAGAACCTAAGCGCTAAGTGTTTTGGGTAAGTTTTAGGGTGCTAAAATGGAAGAAGAACCTAAGCGCTAAATGATTTGGGTAAGTTTTAGGGACCTAAAATGGAAGAAGAACCTAAGCGCTAAGTGATTTGGGTAAGTTTTAGGGTGCTAAAATGGAAGAAGAACCTAAGCGCTAAGTGATTTGGGTACGTTTTAGGGACCTAAAATGGAAGAAGAACCTAAGCGCTAAGTGATTTGGGAAAGTTTTAGGGTGCTAAAATGGAAGAAGAACCTAAGCGCTAAGTGATTTGGGTAAGTTTTAGGGTGCTAAAATGGAAGAAGAACCTAAGCGCTAAATGATTTGGGTAAGTTTAAGGGACCTAAAATGGAAGAAGAACCTAAGCGCTAAGTGATTTGGGTAAGTTTTAGGGTTCTAAAATGGAAGAAGAACCTAAGCTCTAAGTGATTTGGGTAAGTTTTAGGGTGCTAAAATGGAAGAAGAACCTAAGCGCTAAGTGATTTGGGTAAGTTTTAGGGTGCTAAAATGGAAGAAGAACCTAAGCGCTAAGTGATTTGGGTAAGTTTTAGGGTGCTAAAATGGAAGAAGAACCTAAGCGCTAAGTGATTTGGGTAAGTTTTAGGGACCTAAAATGGAAGAAGAACCTAAGCGCTAAGTGATTTGGGTAAGTTTTAGGGTGCTAAAATGGAAGAAGAACCTAAGCGCTAAGTGATTTGGGTAAGTTTTAGGGTGCTAAAATGGAAGAAGAACCTAAGCGCTAAGTGATTTGGGTAAGTTTTAGGGACCTAAAATGGAAGACGAACCTAAGCGCTAAGTGATTTGGGTAAGTTTTAGGGACCTAAAATGGAAGAAGATCCTAAGCGCTAAGTGATTTGGGTAAGTTTTAGGGTTCTAAAATGGAAGAAGAACCTAAGCGCTAAGTGATTTGGGTAAGTTTTAGGGTGCTAAAATGGAAGAAGAACCTAAGCGCTAAGTGATTTGGGTAAGTTTTAGGTACATTCAATGGAAGAAGAACCTAAGCGCTAAGTAATTTGGGTAAGTTTTAGGGTGCTAAAATGGAAGAAGAACCTAAGCGCTAAGTGATTTGGGTAAGTTTTAGGGACCTAAAATGGAAGAAGAACCTAAGCGCTAAGTAATTTGGGTAAGTTTTAGGGTGCTAAATTGGAAGAAGAACCTAAGCGCTAAGTGATTTGGGTAAGTTTTAGGGACCTAAAATGGAAGAAGAACCTAAGCGCTAAGTGATTTGGGTAAGTTTTAGGGTGCTAAATTGGAAGAAGAACCTAAGCGCTAAGTGATTTGGGTACGTTTTAGGGTGCTAAAATGGAAGAAGAACCTAAGCGCTAAGTGATTTGGGTAAGTTTTAGGGACCTAAAATGGAAGAAGAACCTAAGCGCTAAGTGATTTGGGTAAGTTTTAGGGTGCTAAAATGGAAGAAGAACCTAAGCGCTAAGTGATTTGGGTAAGTTTTAGGGACCTAAAATGGAAGAAGAACCTAAGCGCTAAGTGATTTGGGTAAGTTTTAGGGTGCTAAAATGGAAGAAGAACCTAAGCGCTAAATGATTTGGGTAAGTTTAAGGGACCTAAAATGGAAGAAGAACCTAAGCGCTAAGTGATTTGGGTAAGTTTTAGGGTTCTAAAATGGAAGAAGAACCTAAGCTCTAAGTGATTTGGGTAAGTTTTAGGGTGCTAAAATGGAAGAAGAACCTAAGCGCTAAGTGATTTGGGTAAGTTTTAGGGTGCTAAAATGGAAGAAGAACCTAAGCGCTAAGTGATTTGGGTAAGTTTTAGGGTGCTAAAATGGAAGAAGAACCTAAGCGCTAAGTGATTTGGGTAAGTTTTAGGGACCTAAAATGGAAGAAGAACCTAAGCGCTAAGTGATTTGGGTAAGTTTTAGGGTGCTAAAATGGAAGAAGAACCTAAGCGCTAAGTGATTTGGGTAAGTTTTAGGGTGCTAAAATGGAAGAAGAACCTAAGCGCTAAGTGATTTGGGTAAGTTTTAGGGACCTAAAATGGAAGACGAACCTAAGCGCTAAGTGATTTGGGTAAGTTTTAGGGACCTAAAATGGAAGAAGATCCTAAGCGCTAAGTGATTTGGGTAAGTTTTAGGGTTCTAAAATGGAAGAAGAACCTAAGCGCTAAGTGATTTGGGTAAGTTTTAGGGTGCTAAAATGGAAGAAGAACCTAAGCGCTAAGTGATTTGGGTAAGTTTTAGGTACATTCAATGGAAGAAGAACCTAAGCGCTAAGTAATTTGGGTAAGTTTTAGGGTGCTAAAATGGAAGAAGAACCTAAGCGCTAAGTGATTTGGGTAAGTTTTAGGGACCTAAAATGGAAGAAGAACCTAAGCGCTAAGTAATTTGGGTAAGTTTTAGGGTGCTAAATTGGAAGAAGAACCTAAGCGCTAAGTGATTTGGGTAAGTTTTAGGGACCTAAAATGGAAGAAGAACCTAAGCGCTAAGTGATTTGGGTAAGTTTTAGGGTGCTAAATTGGAAGAAGAACCTAAGCGCTAAGTGATTTGGGTACGTTTTAGGGTGCTAAAATGGAAGAAGAACCTAAGCGCTAAGTGATTTGGGTAAGTTTTAGGGACCTAAAATGGAAGAAGAACCTAAGCGCTAAGTGATTTGGGTAAGTTTTAGGGTGCTAAAATGGAAGAAGAACCTAAGCGCTAAGTGATTTGGGTAAGTTTTAGGGACCTAAAATGGAAGAAGAACCTAAGCGCTAAGTGATTTGGGTAAGTTTTAGGGTGCTAAAATGGAAGAAGAACCTAAGCGCTAAATGATTTGGGTAAGTTTAAGGGACCTAAAATGGAAGAAGAACCTAAGCGCTAAGTGATTTGGGTAAGTTTTAGGGTTCTAAAATGGAAGAAGAACCTAAGCGCTAAGTGATTTGGGTAAGTTTTAGGGTGCTAAAATGGAAGAAGAACCTAAGCGCTAAGTGATTTGGGTAAGTTTTAGGGTGCTAAAATGGAAGAAGAACCTAAGCGCTAAGTGATTTGGGTAAGTTTTAGGGTGCTAAAATGGAAGAAGAACCTAAGCGCTAAGTGATTTGGGTACGTTTTAGGGACCTAAAATGGAAGAAGAACCTAAGCGCTAAGTGATTTGGGTAAGTTTTAGGGTGCTAAAATGGAAGAAGAACCTAAGCGCTAAGTGTTTTGGGTAAGTTTTAGGGTGCTAAAATGGAAGAAGAACCTAAGCGCTAAATGATTTGGGTAAGTTTTAGGGACCTAAAATGGAAGAAGAACCTAAGCGCTAAGTGATTTGGGTAAGTTTTAGGGTGCTAAAATGGAAGAAGAACCTAAGCGCTAAGTGATTTGGGTACGTTTTAGGGACCTAAAATGGAAGAAGAACCTAAGCGCTAAGTGATTTGGGAAAGTTTTAGGGTGCTAAAATGGAAGAAGAACCTAAGCGCTAAGTGATTTGGGTAAGTTTTAGGGTGCTAAAATGGAAGAAGAACCTAAGCGCTAAATGATTTGGGTAAGTTTAAGGGACCTAAAATGGAAGAAGAACCTAAGCGCTAAGTGATTTGGGTAAGTTTTAGGGTTCTAAAATGGAAGAAGAACCTAAGCTCTAAGTGATTTGGGTAAGTTTTAGGGTGCTAAAATGGAAGAAGAACCTAAGCGCTAAGTGATTTGGGTAAGTTTTAGGGTGCTAAAATGGAAGAAGAACCTAAGCGCTAAGTGATTTGGGTAAGTTTTAGGGTGCTAAAATGGAAGAAAAACCTAAGCGCTAAGTGATTTGGGTAAGTTTTAGGGACCTAAAATGGAAGAAGAACCTAAGCGCTAAGTGATTTGGGTAAGTTTTAGGGTGCTAAAATGGAAGAAGAACCTAAGCGCTAAGTGATTTGGGTAAGTTTTAGGGACCTAAAATGGAAGAAGAACCTAAGCGCTAAGTGATTTGGGTAAGTTTTAGGGTGCTAAAATGGAAGAAGAACCTAAGCGCTAAGTGATTTGGGTAAGTTTTAGGGTGCTAAAATGGAAGAAGAACCTAAGCGCTAAATGATTTGGGTAAGTTTTAGGGACCTAAAATGGAAGAAGAACCTAAGCGCTAAGTGATTTGGGTAAGTTTTAGGGTTCTAAAATGGAAGAAGAACCTAAGCGCTAAGTGATTTGGGTAAGTTTTAGGGTGCTAAAATGGAAGAAGAACCTAAGCGCTAGGTGATTTGGGTACGTTTTAGGGACCTAAAATGGAAGAAGAACCTAAGCGCTAAGTGATTTGGGTAAGTTTTAGGGTTCTAAAATGGAAGAAGAACCTAAGCGCTAAGTGATTTCGGAAAGTTTTAGGGTGCTAAAATGGAAGAAGAACCTAAGCGCTAAGTGATTTGGGTAAGTTTTAGGGACCTAAAATGGAAGAAGAACCTAAGCGCTAAGTGATTTGGGTAAGTTTTAGGGTGCTAAAATGGAAGAAGAACCTAAGCGCTAAGTGATTTGGGTAAGTTTTAGGGACCTAAAATGGAAGAAGAACCTAAGCGCTAAGTGATTTGGGTAAGTTTTAGGGTGCTAAAATGGAAGAAGAACCTAAGCGCTAAGTGATTTGGGTAAGTTTTAGGGTGCTAAAATGGAAGAAGAACCTAAGCGCTAAGTGATTTGGGTAAGTTTAAGGACATTCAATGGAAGAAGAACCTAAGCGCTAAGTGATTTGGGTAAGTTTTAGGGTGCTAAAATGGAAGAAGAACCTAAGCGCTAAGTGATTTGGGTAAGTTTTAGGGACATTCAATGGAAGAAGAACCTAAGCGCTAAGTGATTTGGGTAAGTTTTAGGGTGCTAAAATGGAAGAAGAACCTAAGCGCTAAGTGATTTGGGTAAGTTTTAGGGTGCTAAAATGGAAGAAGAACCTAAGCGCTAAGTGATTTGGGTAAGTTTTAGGGACATTCAATGGAAGAAGAACCTAAGCGCTAAGTGATTTGGGTAAGTTTTAGGGTGCTAAAATGGAAGAAGAACCTAAGCGCTAAGTGATTTGGGTAAGTTTTAGGGTGCTAAAATGGAAGAAGAACCTAAGCGCTAAGTGATTTGGGTAATTTTTAGGGACATTCAATGGAAGAAGAACCTAATCGCTAAGTGATTTGGGTAAGTTTTAGGGTGCTAAAATGGAAGAAGAACCTAAGCGCTAAGTGATTTGGGTAAGTTTTAGGGACCTAAAATGGAAGAAGAACCTAAGCGCTAAGTGATTTGGGTAAGTTTTAGGGACATTCAATGGAAGAAGAACCTAAGCACTAAGTGATTTGGGTAAGTTTTAGGGTGCTAAAATGGAAGAAGATCCTAAGCGCTAAGTGATTTGGGTAAGTTTTAGGGACCTAAAATGGAAGAAGAACCTAAGCGCTAAGTGATTTGGGTAAGTTTTAGGGTGCTAAAATGGAAGAAGAACCTAAGCGCTAAGTGATTTGGGTAAGTTTTAGGGTGCTAAAATGGAAGAAGAACCTAAGCGCTAAGTGATTTGGGTAAGTTTTAGGGACCTAAAATGGAAGAAGATCCTAAGCGCTAAGTGATTTGGGTAAGTTTTAGGGTTCTAAAATGGAAGAAGAACCTAAGCGCTAAGTGATTTGGGTAAGTTTTAGGGTGCTAAAATGGAAGAAGAACCTAAGCGCTAAGTGATTTGGGTAAGTTTTAGGTACATTCAATGGAAGAAGAACCTAAGCGCTAAGTAATTTGGGTAAGTTTTAGGGTGCTAAAATGGAAGAAGAACCTAAGCGCTAAGTGATTTGGGTAAGTTTTAGGGACCTAAAATGGAAGAAGAACCTAAGCGCTAAGTAATTTGGGTAAGTTTTAGGGTGCTAAAATGGAAGAAGAACCTAAGCGCTAAGTGATTTGGGTAAGTTTTAGGGACCTAAAATGGAAGAAGAACCTAAGCGCTAAGTGATTTGGGTAAGTTTTAGGGTGCTAAATTGGAAGAAGAACCTAAGCGCTAAGTGATTTGGGTACGTTTTAGGGTGCTAAAATGGAAGAAGACCCTAAGCGCTAAGTGATTTGGGTAAGTTTTAGGGACCTAAAATAGAAGAAGAACCTAAGCGCTAAGTGATTTGGGTACGTTTTAGGGTGCTAAAATGGAAGAAGAACCTAAGCGCTAAGTGATTTGGGTAAGTTTTAGGGTGCTAAAATGGAAGAAGAACCTAAGCGCTAAGTGATTTGGGTAAGTTTTAGGGACCTAAAATGGAAGAAGAACCTAAGCGCTAAGTGATTTGGGTAAGTTTTAGGGTGCTAAAATGGAAGAAGAACCTAAGCGCTAAGTGATTTGGGTAAGTTTTAGGGTGCTAAAATGGAAGAAGAACCTAAGCGCTAAGTGATTTGGGTAAGTTTTAGGGTGCTAAAATGGAAGAAGACCCTAAGCGCTAAGTGATTTGGGTAAGTTTTAGGGACCTAAAATAGAAGAAGAACCTAAGCGCTAAGTGATTTGGGTACGTTTTAGGGTGCTAAAATGGAAGAAGAACCTAAGCGCTAAGTGATTTGGGTAAGTTTTAGGGTGCTAAAATGGAAGAAGAACCTAAGCGCTAAGTGATTTGGGTAAGTTTTAGGGACCTAAAATGGAAGAAGAACCTAAGCGCTAAGTGATTTGGGTAAGTTTTAGGGTGCTAAAATGGAAGAAGAACCTAAGCGCTAAGTGATTTGGGTAAGTTTTAGGGTGCTAAAATGGAAGAAGAACCTAAGCGCTAAGTGATTTGGGTAAGTTTTAGGGACCTAAAATGGAAGAAGAACCTAAGCGCTAAGTGATTTGGGTAATTTTTAGGGACATTCAATGGAAGAAGAACCTAATCGCTAAGTGATTTGGGTAAGTTTTAGGGTGCTAAAATGGAAGAAGAACCTAAGCGCTAAGTGATTTGGGTAAGTTTTAGGGACCTAAAATGGAAGAAGAACCTAAGCGCTAAGTGATTTGGGTAAGTATTAGGGACATTCAATGGAAGAAGAACCTAAGCGCTAAGTGATTTGGGTAAGTTTTAGGGTGCTAAAATGGAAGAAGATCCTAAGCGCTAAGTGATTTGGGTAAGTTTTAGGGACCTAAAATGGAAGAAGAACCTAAGCGCTAAGTGATTTGGGTAAGTTTTAGGGTGCTAAAATGGAAGAAGAACCTAAGCGCTAAGTGATTTGGGTAAGTTTTAGGGTGCTAAAATGGAAGAAGAACCTAAGCGCTAAGTGATTTGGGTAAGTTTTAGGGACCTAAAATGGAAGAAGATCCTAAGCGCTAAGTGATTTGGGTAAGTTTTAGGGTTCTAAAATGGAAGAAGAACCTAAGCGCTAAGTGATTTGGGTAAGTTTTAGGTACATTCAATGGAAGAAGAACCTAAGCGCTAAGTAATTTGGGTAAGTTTTAGGGTGCTAAAATGGAAGAAGAACCTAAGCGCTAAGTGATTTGGGTAAGTTTTAGGGACCTAAAATGGAAGAAGAACCTAAGCGCTAAGTAATTTGGGTAAGTTTTAGGGTGCTAAAATGGAAGAAGAACCTAAGCGCTAAGTGATTTGGGTAAGTTTTAGGGACCTAAAATGGAAGAAGAACCTAAGCGCTAAGTGATTTGGGTACGTTTTAGGGACCTAAAATGGAAGAAGAACCTAAGCGCTAAGTGATTTGGGTAAGTTTTAGGGTTCTAAAATGGAAGAAGAACCTAAGCGCTAAGTGATTTCGGAAAGTTTTAGGGTGCTAAAATGGAAGAAGAACCTAAGCGCTAAGTGATTTGGGTAAGTTTTAGGGACCTAAAATGGAAGAAGAACCTAAGCGCTAAGTGATTTGGGTAAGTTTTAGGGTGCTAAAATGGAAGAAGAACCTAAGCGCTAAGTGACTTGGGTACGTTTTAGGGACCTAAAATGGAAGAAGATCCTAAGCGCTAAGTGATTTGGGTAAGTTTTAGGGTGCTAAAATGGAAGAAGAACCTAAGCGCTAAGTGATTTGGGTAAGTTTTAGGGTGCTAAAATGGAAGAAGAACCTAAGCGCTAAGTGATTTGGGTAAGTTTAAGGACATTCAATGGAAGAAGAACCTAAGCGCTAAGTGATTTGGGTAAGTTTTAGGGTGCTAAAATGGAAGAAGAACCTAAGCGCTAAGTGATTTGGGTAAGTTTTAGGGACATTCAATGGAAGAAGAACCTAAGCGCTAAGTGATTTGGGTAAGTTTTAGGGTGCTAAAATGGAAGAAGAACCTAAGCGCTAAGTGATTTGGGTAAGTTTTAGGGTGCTAAAATGGAAGAAGAACCTAAGCGCTAAGTGATTTGGGTAAGTTTTAGGGACATTCAATGGAAGAAGAACCTAAGCGCTAAGTGATTTGGGTAAGTTTTAGGGTGCTAAAATGGAAGAAGAACCTAAGCGCTAAGTGATTTGGGTAAGTTTTAGGGTGCTAAAATGGAAGAAGAACCTAAGCGCTAAGTGATTTGGGTAATTTTTAGGGACATTCAATGGAAGAAGAACCTAATCGCTAAGTGATTTGGGTAAGTTTTAGGGTGCTAAAATGGAAGAAGAACCTAAGCGCTAAGTGATTTGGGTAAGTTTTAGGGACCTAAAATGGAAGAAGAACCTAAGCGCTAAGTGATTTGGGTAAGTTTTAGGGACATTCAATGGAAGAAGAACCTAAGCGCTAAGTGATTTGGGTAAGTTTTAGGGTGCTAAAATGGAAGAAGATCCTAAGCGCTAAGTGATTTGGGTAAGTTTTAGGGACCTAAAATGGAAGAAGAACCTAAGCGCTAAGTGATTTGGGTAAGTTTTAGGGTTCTAAAATGGAAGAAGAACCTAAGCGCTAAGTGATTTGGGTAAGTTTTAGGTACATTCAATGGAAGAAGAACCTAAGCGCTAAGTAATTTGGGTAAGTTTTAGGGTGCTAAAATGGAAGAAGAACCTAAGCGCTAAGTGATTTGGGTAAGTTTTAGGGACCTAAAATGGAAGAAGAACCTAAGCGCTAAGTAATTTGGGTAAGTTTTAGGGTGCTAAAATGGAAGAAGAACCTAAGCGCTAAGTGATTTGGGTAAGTTTTAGGGACCTAAAATGGAAGAAGAACCTAAGCGCTAAGTGATTTGGGTAAGTTTTAGGGTGCTAAATTGGAAGAAGAACCTAAGCGCTAAGTGATTTGGGTACGTTTTAGGGTGCTAAAATGGAAGAAGAACCTAAGCGCTAAGTGATTTGGGTAATTTTTAGGGTGCTAAAATGGAAGAAGACCCTAAGCGCTAAGTGATTTGGGTAAGTTTTAGGGACCTAAAATAGAAGAAGAACCTAAGCGCTAAGTGATTTGGGTACGTTTTAGGGTGCTAAAATGGAAGAAGAACCTAAGCGCTAAGTGATTTGGGTAAGTTTTAGGGTGCTAAAATGGAAGAAGAACCTAAGCGCTAAGTGATTTGGGTAAGTTTTAGGGACCTAAAATGGAAGAAGAACCTAAGCGCTAAGTGATTTGGGTAAGTTTTAGGGTGCTAAAATGGAAGAAGAACCTAAGCGCTAAGTGATTTGGGTAAGTTTTAGGGTGCTAAAATGGAAGAAGAACCTAAGCGCTAAGTGATTTGGGTAAGTTTTAGGGACCTAAAATGGAAGAAGAACCTAAGCGCTAAGTGATTTGGGTAATTTTTAGGGACATTCAATGGAAGAAGAACCTAATCGCTAAGTGATTTGGGTAAGTTTTAGGGACCTAAAATGGAAGAAGAACCTAAGCGCTAAGTGATTTGGGTAAGTATTAGGGACATTCAATGGAAGAAGAACCTAAGCGCTAAGTGATTTGGGTAAGTTTTAGGGTGCTAAAATGGAAGAAGATCCTAAGCGCTAAGTGATTTGGGTAAGTTTTAGGGACCTAAAATGGAAGAAGAACCTAAGCGCTAAGTGATTTGGGTAAGTTTTAGGGTGCTAAAATGGAAGAAGAACCTAAGCGCTAAGTGATTTGGGTAAGTTTTAGGGTGCTAAAATGGAAGAAGAACCTAAGCGCTAAGTGATTTGGGTAAGTTTTAGGGACCTAAAATGGAAGAAGATCCTAAGCGCTAAGTGATTTGGGTAAGTTTTAGGGTTCTAAAATGGAAGAAGAACCTAAGCGCTAAGTGATTTGGGTAAGTTTTAGGGTGCTAAAATGGAAGAAGAACCTAAGCGCTAAGTGATTTGGGTAAGTTTTAGGTACATTCAATGGAAGAAGAACCTAAGCGCTAAGTAATTTGGGTAAGTTTTAGGGTGCTAAAATGGAAGAAGAACCTAAGCGCTAAATGATTTGGGTAAGTTTTAGGGACCTAAAATGGAAGAAGAACCTAAGCGCTAAGTAATTTGGGTAAGTTTTAGGGTGCTAAAATGGAAGAAGAACCTAAGCGCTAAGTGATTTGGGTAAGTTTTAGGGACCTAAAATGGAAGAAGAACCTAAGCGCTAAGTGATTTGGGTAAGTTTTAGGGTGCTAAATTGGAAGAAGAACCTAAGCGCTAAGTGATTTGGGTACGTTTTAGGGTGCTAAAATGGAAGAAGAACCTAAGCGCTAAGTGATTTGGGTAAGTTTTAGGGTGCTAAAATGGAAGAAGAACCTAAGCGCTAAGTGATTTGGGTAAGTTTTAGGGTGCTAAAATGGAAGAAGAACCTAAGCGCTAAGTGATTTGGGTAAGTTTAAGGACATTCAATGGAAGAAGAACCTAAGCGCTAAGTGATTTGGGTAAGTTTTAGGGTGCTAAAATGGAAGAAGAACCTAAGCGCTAAGTGATTTGGGTAAGTTTTAGGGACATTCAATGGAAGAAGAACCTAAGCGCTAAGTGATTTGGGTAAGTTTTAGGGTGCTAAAATGGAAGAAGAACCTAAGCGCTAAGTGATTTGGGTAAGTTTTAGGGTGCTAAAATGGAAGAAGAACCTAAGCGCTAAGTGATTTGGGTAAGTTTTAGGGACATTCAATGGAAGAAGAACCTAAGCGCTAAGTGATTTGGGTAAGTTTTAGGGTGCTAAAATGGAAGAAGAACCTAAGCGCTAAGTGATTTGGGTAAGTTTTAGGGTGCTAAAATGGAAGAAGAACCTAAGCGCTAAGTGATTTGGGTAATTTTTAGGGACATTCAATGGAAGAAGAACCTAATCGCTAAGTGATTTGGGTAAGTTTTAGGGTGCTAAAATGGAAGAAGAACCTAAGCGCTAAGTGATTTGGGTAAGTTTTAGGGACCTAAAATGGAAGAAGAACCTAAGCGCTAAGTGATTTGGGTAAGTTTTAGGGACATTCAATGGAAGAAGAACCTAAGCGCTAAGTGATTTGGGTAAGTTTTAGGGTGCTAAAATGGAAGAAGATCCTAAGCGCTAAGTGATTTGGGTAAGTTTTAGGGACCTAAAATGGAAGAAGAACCTAAGCGCTAAGTGATTTGGGTAAGTTTTAGGGTGCTAAAATGGAAGAAGAACCTAAGCGCTAAGTGATTTGGGTAAGTTTTAGGGTGCTAAAATGGAAGAAGAACCTAAGCGCTAAGTGATTTGGGTAAGTTTTAGGGACCTAAAATGGAAGAAGATCCTAAGCGCTAAGTGATTTGGGTAAGTTTTAGGGTTCTAAAATGGAAGAAGAACCTAAGCGCTAAGTGATTTGGGTAAGTTTTAGGGTGCTAAAATGGAAGAAGAACCTAAGCGCTAAGTGATTTGGGTAAGTTTTAGGTACATTCAATGGAAGAAGAACCTAAGCGCTAAGTAATTTGGGTAAGTTTTAGGGTGCTAAAATGGAAGAAGAACCTAAGCGCTAAGTGATTTGGGTAAGTTTTAGGGACCTAAAATGGAAGAAGAACCTAAGCGCTAAGTAATTTGGGTAAGTTTTAGGGTGCTAAAATGGAAGAAGAACCTAAGCGCTAAGTGATTTGGGTAAGTTTTAGGGACCTAAAATGGAAGAAGAACCTAAGCGCTAAGTGATTTGGGTAAGTTTTAGGGTGCTAAATTGGAAGAAGAACCTAAGCGCTAAGTGATTTGGGTACGTTTTAGGGTGCTAAAATGGAAGAAGAACCTAAGCGCTAAGTGATTTGGGTAAGTTTTAGGGTGCTAAAATGGAAGAAGACCCTAAGCGCTAAGTGATTTGGGTAAGTTTTAGGGACCTAAAATAGAAGAAGAACCTAAGCGCTAAGTGATTTGGGTACGTTTTAGGGTGCTAAAATGGAAGAAGAACCTAAGCGCTAAGTGATTTGGGTAAGTTTTAGGGTGCTAAAATGGAAGAAGAACCTAAGCGCTATGTGATTTGGGTAAGTTTTAGGGACCTAAAATGGAAGAAGAACCTAAGCGCTAAGTGATTTGGGTAAGTTTTAGGGTGCTAAAATGGAAGAAGAACCTAAGCGCTAAGTGATTTGGGTAAGTTTTAGGGTGCTAAAATGGAAGAAGAACCTAAGCGCTAAGTGATTTGGGTAAGTTTTAGGGACCTAAAATGGAAGAAGAACCTAAGCGCTAAGTGATTTGGGTAATTTTTAGGGACATTCAATGGAAGAAGAACCTAATCGCTAAGTGATTTGGGTAAGTTTTAGGGTGCTAAAATGGAAGAAGAACCTAAGCGCTAAGTGATTTGGGTAAGTTTTAGGGACCTAAAATGGAAGAAGAACCTAAGCGCTAAGTGATTTGGGTAAGTATTAGGGACATTCAATGGAAGAAGAACCTAAGCGCTAAGTGATTTGGGTAAGTTTTAGGGTGCTAAAATGGAAGAAGATCCTAAGCGCTAAGTGATTTGGGTAAGTTTTAGGGACCTAAAATGGAAGAAGAACCTAAGCGCTAAGTGATTTGGGTAAGTTTTAGGGTGCTAAAATGGAAGAAGAACCTAAGCGCTAAGTGATTTGGGTAAGTTTTAGGGTGCTAAAATGGAAGAAGAACCTAAGCGCTAAGTGATTTGGGTAAGTTTTAGGGACCTAAAATGGAAGAAGATCCTAAGCGCTAAGTGATTTGGGTAAGTTTTAGGGTTCTAAAATGGAAGAAGAACCTAAGCGCTAAGTGATTTGGGTAAGTTTTAGGGTGCTAAAATGGAAGAAGAACCTAAGCGCTAAGTGATTTGGGTAAGTTTTAGGTACATTCAATGGAAGAAGAACCTAAGCGCTAAGTAATTTGGGTAAGTTTTAGGGTGCTAAAATGGAAGAAGAACCTAAGCGCTAAGTGATTTGGGTAAGTTTTAGGGACCTAAAATGGAAGAAGAACCTAAGCGCTAAGTAATTTGGGTAAGTTTTAGGGTGCTAAAATGGAAGAAGAACCTAAGCGCTAAGTGATTTGGGTAAGTTTTAGGGACCTAAAATGGAAGAAGAACCTAAGCGCTAAGTGATTTGGGTAAGTTTTAGGGTGCTAAATTGGAAGAAGAACCTAAGCGCTAAGTGATTTGGGTACGTTTTAGGGTGCTAAAATGGAAGAAGAACCTAAGCGCTAAGTGATTTGGGTAAGTTTTAGGGTGCTAAAATGGAAGAAGACCCTAAGCGCTAAGTGATTTGGGTAAGTTTTAGGGACCTAAAATAGAAGAAGAACCTAAGCGCTAAGTGATTTGGGTACGTTTTAGGGTGCTAAAATGGAAGAAGAACCTAAGCGCTAAGTGATTTGGGTAAGTTTTAGGGTGCTAAAATGGAAGAAGAACCTAAGCGCTAAGTGATTTGGGTAAGTTTTAGGGACCTAAAATGGAAGAAGAACCTAAGCGCTAAGTGATTTGGGTAAGTTTTAGGGTGCTAAAATGGAAGAAGAACCTAAGCGCTAAGTGATTTGGGTAAGTTTTAGGGTGCTAAAATGGAAGAAGAACCTAAGCGCTAAGTGATTTGGGTAAGTTTTAGGGACCTAAAATGGAAGAAGAACCTAAGCGCTAAGTGATTTGGGTAAGTTTTAGGGTGCTAAAATGGAAGAAGAACCTAAGCGCTAAGTGATTTGGGTACGTTTTAGGGACCTAAAATGGAAGAAGAACCTAAGCGCTAAGTGATTTGGGTAAGTTTTAGGGTGCTAAAATGGAAGAAGAACCTAAGCGCTAAGTGTTTTGGGTAAGTTTTAGGGTGCTAAAATGGAAGAAGAACCTAAGCGCTAAATGATTTGGGTAAGTTTTAGGGACCTAAAATGGAAGAAGAACCTAAGCGCTAAGTGATTTGGGTAAGTTTTAGGGTTCTAAAATGGAAGAAGAACCTAAGCGCTAAGTGATTTGGGAAAGTTTTAGGGTGCTAAAATGGAAGAAGAACCTAAGCGCTAAGTGATTTGGGTAAGTTTTAGGGTGCTAAAATGGAAGAAGAACCTAAGCGCTAAATGATTTGGGTAAGTTTAAGGGACCTAAAATGGAAGAAGAACCTAAGCGCTAAGTGATTTGGGTAAGTTTTAGGGTGCTAAAATGGAAGAAGAACCTAAGCGCTAAGTGATTTGGGTAAGTTTTAGGGTGCTAAAATGGAAGAAGAACCTAAGCGCTAAGTGATTTGGGTAAGTTTTAGGGTGCTAAAATGGAAGAAGAACCTAAGCGCTAAGTGATTTGGGTAAGTTTTAGGGACCTAAAATGGAAGAAGAACCTAAGCGCTAAGTGATTTGGGTAAGTTTTAGGGTGCTAAAATGGAAGAAGAACCTAAGCGCTAAGTGATTTGGGTAAGTTTTAGGGACCTAAAATGGAAGAAGAACCTAAGCGCTAAGTGATTTGGGTAAGTTTTAGGGTGCTAAAATGGAAGAAGAACCTAAGCGCTAAATGATTTGGGTAAGTTTTAGGGTGCTAAAATGGAAGAAGAACCTAAGCGCTAAATGATTTGGGTAAGTTTTAGGGACCTAAAATGGAAGAAGAACCTAAGCGCTAAGTGATTTGGGTAAGTTTTAGGGTTCTAAAATGGAAGAAGAACCTAAGCGCTAAGTGATTTGGGTAAGTTTTAGGGTGCTAAAATGGAAGAAGAACCTAAGCGCTAAGTGATTTGGGTAAGTTTTAGGGACCTAAAATGGAAGAAGAACCTAAGCGCTAAGTGATTTGGGTAAGTTTTAGGGTGCTAAAATGGAAGAAGAACCTAAGCGCTAAATGATTTGGGTAAGTTTAAGGGACCTAAAATGGAAGAAGAACCTAAGCGCTAAGTGATTTGGGTAAGTTTTAGGGTTCTAAAATGGAAGAAGAACCTAAGCGCTAAGTGATTTGGGTAAGTTTTAGGGTGCTAAAATGGAAGAAGAACCTAAGCGCTAAGTGATTTGGGTAAGTTTTAGGGTGCTAAAATGGAAGAAGAACCTAAGCGCTAAGTGATTTGGGTAAGTTTTAGGGTGCTAAAATGGAAGAAGAACCTAAGCGCTAAGTGATTTGGGTAAGTTTTAGGGACCTAAAATGGAAGAAGAACCTAAGCGCTAAGTGATTTGGGTAAGTTTTAGGGACATTCAATGGAAGAAGAACCTAAGCGCTAAGTGATTTGGGTAAGTTTTAGGGTGCTAAAATGGAAGAAGATCCTAAGCGCTAAGTGATTTGGGTAAGTTTTAGGGACCTAAAATGGAAGAAGAACCTAAGCGCTAAGTGATTTGGGTAAGTTTTAGGGTGCTAAAATGGAAGAAGAACCTAAGCGCTAAGTGATTTGGGTAAGTTTTAGGGACCTAAAATGGAAGAAGATCCTAAGCGCTAAGTGATTTGGGTAAGTTTTAGGGTTCTAAAATGGAAGAAGAACCTAAGCGCTAAGTGATTTGGGTAAGTTTTAGGGTGCTAAAATGGAAGAAGAACCTAAGCGCTAAGTGATTTGGGTAAGTTTTAGGTACATTCAATGGAAGAAGAACCTAAGCGCTAAGTAATTTGGGTAAGTTTTAGGGTGCTAAAATGGAAGAAGAACCTAAGCGCTAAGTGATTTGGGTAAGTTTTAGGGACCTAAAATGGAAGAAGAACCTAAGCGCTAAGTAATTTGGGTAAGTTTTAGGGTGCTAAAATGGAAGAAGAACCTAAGCGCTAAGTGATTTGGGTAAGTTTTAGGGACCTAAAATGGAAGAAGAACCTAAGCGCTAAGTGATTTGGGTAAGTTTTAGGGTGCTAAATTGGAAGAAGAACCTAAGCGCTAAGTGATTTGGGTACGTTTTAGGGTGCTAAAATGGAAGAAGAACCTAAGCGCTAAGTGATTTGGGTAAGTTTTAGGGTGCTAAAATGGAAGAAGACCCTAAGCGCTAAGTGATTTGGGTAAGTTTTAGGGACCTAAAATAGAAGAAGAACCTAAGCGCTAAGTGATTTGGGTACGTTTTAGGGTGCTAAAATGGAAGAAGAACCTAAGCGCTAAGTGATTTGGGTAAGTTTTAGGGTGCTAAAATGGAAGAAGAACCTAAGCGCTAAGTGATTTGGGTAAGTTTTAGGGACCTAAAATGGAAGAAGAACCTAAGCGCTAAGTGATTTGGGTAAGTTTTAGGGTGCTAAAATGGAAGAAGAACCTAAGCGCTAAGTGATTTGGGTAAGTTTTAGGGTGCTAAAATGGAAGAAGAACCTAAGCGCTAAGTGATTTGGGTAAGTTTTAGGGACCTAAAATGGAAGAAGAACCTAAGCGCTAAGTGATTTGGGTAATTTTTAGGGACATTCAATGGAAGAAGAACCTAATCGCTAAGTGATTTGGGTAAGTTTTAGGGTGCTAAAATGGAAGAAGAACCTAAGCGCTAAGTGACTTGGGTAAGTTTTAGGGACCTAAAATGGAAGAAGAACCTAAGCGCTAAGTGATTTGGGTAAGTATTAGGGACATTCAATGGAAGAAGAACCTAAGCGCTAAGTGATTTGGGTAAGTTTTAGGGTGCTAAAATGGAAGAAGATCCTAAGCGCTAAGTGATTTGGGTAAGTTTTAGGGACCTAAAATGGAAGAAGAACCTAAGCGCTAAGTGATTTGGGTAAGTTTTAGGGTGCTAAAATGGAAGAAGAACCTAAGCGCTAAGTGATTTGGGTAAGTTTTAGGGTGCTAAAATGGAAGAAGAACCTAAGCGCTAAGTGATTTGGGTAAGTTTTAGGGACCTAAAATGGAAGAAGATCCTAAGCGCTAAGTGATTTGGGTAAGTTTTAGGGTTCTAAAATGGAAGAAGAACCTAAGCGCTAAGTGATTTGGGTAAGTTTTAGGGTGCTAAAATGGAAGAAGAACCTAAGCGCTAAGTGATTTGGGTAAGTTTTAGGTACATTCAATGGAAGAAGAACCTAAGCGCTAAGTAATTTGGGTAAGTTTTAGGGTGCTAAAATGGAAGAAGAACCTAAGCGCTAAGTGATTTGGGTAAGTTTTAGGGACCTAAAATGGAAGAAGAACCTAAGCGCTAAGTAATTTGGGTAAGTTTTAGGGTGCTAAAATGGAAGAAGAACCTAAGCGCTAAGTGATTTGGGTAAGTTTTAGGGACCTAAAATGGAAGAAGAACCTAAGCGCTAAGTGATTTGGGTAAGTTTTAGGGTGCTAAATTGGAAGAAGAACCTAAGCGCTAAGTGATTTGGGTACGTTTTAGGGTGCTAAAATGGAAGAAGAACCTAAGCGCTAAGTGATTTGGGTAAGTTTTAGGGTGCTAAAATGGAAGAAGACCCTAAGCGCTAAGTGATTTGGGTAAGTTTTAGGGACCTAAAATAGAAGAAGAACCTAAGCGCTAAGTGATTTGGGTACGTTTTAGGGTGCTAAAATGGAAGAAGAACCTAAGCGCTAAGTGATTTGGGTAAGTTTTAGGGTGCTAAAATGGAAGAAGAACCTAAGCGCTAAGTGATTTGGGTAAGTTTTAGGGACCTAAAATGGAAGAAGAACCTAAGCGCTAAGTGATTTGGGTAAGTTTTAGGGTGCTAAAATGGAAGAAGAACCTAAGCGCTAAGTGATTTGGGTAAGTTTTAGGGTGCTAAAATGGAAGAAGAACCTAAGCGCTAAGTGATTTGGGTAAGTTTTAGGGACCTAAAATGGAAGAAGAACCTAAGCGCTAAGTGATTTGGGTAAGTTTTAGGGTGCTAAAATGGAAGAAGAACCTAAGCGCTAAGTGATTTGGGTACGTTTTAGGGACCTAAAATGGAAGAAGAACCTAAGCGCTAAGTGATTTGGGTAAGTTTTAGGGTGCTAAAATGGAAGAAGAACCTAAGCGCTAAGTGTTTTGGGTAAGTTTTAGGGTGCTAAAATGGAAGAAGAACCTAAGCGCTAAATGATTTGGGTAAGTTTTAGGGACCTAAAATGGAAGAAGAACCTAAGCGCTAAGTGATTTGGGTAAGTTTTAGGGTTCTAAAATGGAAGAAGAACCTAAGCGCTAAGTGATTTGGGAAAGTTTTAGGGTGCTAAAATGGAAGAAGAACCTAAGCGCTAAGTGATTTGGGTAAGTTTTAGGGTGCAAAAATGGAAGAAGAACCTAAGCGCTAAATGATTTGGGTAAGTTTAAGGGACCTAAAATGGAAGAAGAACCTAAGCGCTAAGTGATTTGGGTAAGTTTTAGGGTGCTAAAATGGAAGAAGAACCTAAGCGCTAAGTGATTTGGGTAAGTTTTAGGGTGCTAAAATGGAAGAAGAACCTAAGCGCTAAGTGATTTGGGTAAGTTTTAGGGTGCTAAAATGGAAGAAGAACCTAAGCGCTAAGTGATTTGGGTAAGTTTTAGGGACCTAAAATGGAAGAAGAACCTAAGCGCTAAGTGATTTGGGTAAGTTTTAGGGTGCTAAAATGGAAGAAGAACCTAAGCGCTAAGTGATTTGGGTAAGTTTTAGGGACCTAAAATGGAAGAAGAACCTAAGCGCTAAGTGATTTGGGTAAGTTTTAGGGTGCTAAAATGGAAGAAGAACCTAAGCGCTAAATGATTTGGGTAAGTTTTAGGGTGCTAAAATGGAAGAAGAACCTAAGCGCTAAATGATTTGGGTAAGTTTTAGGGACCTAAAATGGAAGAAGAACCTAAGCGCTAAGTGATTTGGGTAAGTTTTAGGGTTCTAAAATGGAAGAAGAACCTAAGCGCTAAGTGATTTGGGTAAGTTTTAGGGTTCTAAAATGGAAGAAGAACCTAAGCGCTAAGTGATTTGGGTAAGTTTTAGGGTGCTAAAATGGAAGAAGAACCTAAGCGCTAAGTGATTTGGGTACGTTTTAGGGACCTAAAATGGAAGAAGAACCTAAGCGCTAAGTGATTTGGGTAAGTTTTAGGGTGCTAAAATGGAAGAAGAACCTAAGCGCTAAATGATTTGGGTAAGTTTAAGGGACCTAAAATGGAAGAAGAACCTAAGCGCTAAGTGATTTGGGTAAGTTTTAGGGTTCTAAAATGGAAGAAGAACCTAAGCGCTAAGTGATTTGGGTAAGTTTTAGGGTGCTAAAATGGAAGAAGAACCTAAGCGCTAAGTGATTTGGGTAAGTTTTAGGGTGCTAAAATGGAAGAAGAACCTAAGCGCTAAGTGATTTGGGTAAGTTTTAGGGTGCTAAAATGGAAGAAGAACCTAAGCGCTAAGTGATTTGGGTACGTTTTAGGGACCTAAAATGGAAGAAGAACCTAAGCGCTAAGTGATTTGGGTAAGTTTTAGGGTGCTAAAATGGAAGAAGAACCTAAGCGCTAAGTGTTTTGGGTAAGTTTTAGGGTGCTAAAATGGAAGAAGAACCTAAGCGCTAAATGATTTGGGTAAGTTTTAGGGACCTAAAATGGAAGAAGAACCTAAGCGCTAAGTGATTTGGGTAAGTTTTAGGGTTCTAAAATGGAAGAAGAACCTAAGCGCTAAGTGATTTGGGAAAGTTTTAGGGTGCTAAAATGGAAGAAGAACCTAAGCGCTAAGTGATTTGGGTAAGTTTTAGGGTGCTAAAATGGAAGAAGAACCTAAGCGCTAAATGATTTGGGTAAGTTTAAGGGACCTAAAATGGAAGAAGAACCTAAGCGCTAAGTGATTTGGGTAAGTTTTAGGGTGCTAAAATGGAAGAAGAACCTAAGCGCTAAGTGATTTGGGTAAGTTTTAGGGTGCTAAAATGGAAGAAGAACCTAAGCGCTAAGTGATTTGGGTAAGTTTTAGGGTGCTAAAATGGAAGAAGAACCTAAGCGCTAAGTGATTTGGGTAAGTTTTAGGGACCTAAAATGGAAGAAGAACCTAAGCGCTAAGTGATTTGGGTAAGTTTTAGGGTGCTAAAATGGAAGAAGAACCTAAGCGCTAAGTGATTTGGGTAAGTTTTAGGGACCTAAAATGGAAGAAGAACCTAAGCGCTAAGTGATTTGGGTAAGTTTTAGGGTGCTAAAATGGAAGAAGAACCTAAGCGCTAAATGATTTGGGTAAGTTTTAGGGTGCTAAAATGGAAGAAGAACCTAAGCGCTAAATGATTTGGGTAAGTTTTAGGGACCTAAAATGGAAGAAGAACCTAAGCGCTAAGTGATTTGGGTAAGTTTTAGGGTTCTAAAATGGAAGAAGAACCTAAGCGCTAAGTGATTTGGGTAAGTTTTAGGGTGCTAAAATGGAAGAAGAACCTAAGCGCTAAGTGATTTGGGTACGTTTTAGGGACCTAAAATGGAAGAAGAACCTAAGCGCTAAGTGATTTGGGTAAGTTTTAGGGTTCTAAAATGGAAGAAGAACCTAAGCGCTAAGTGATTTCGGAAAGTTTTAGGGTGCTAAAATGGAAGAAGAACCTAAGCGCTAAGTGATTTGGGTAAGTTTTAGGGACCTAAAATGGAAGAAGAACCTAAGCGCTAAGTGATTTGGGTAAGTTTTAGGGTGCTAAAATGGAAGAAGAACCTAAGCGCTAAGTGATTTGGGTACGTTTTAGGGACCTAAAATGGAAGAAGAACCTAAGCGCTAAGTGATTTGGGTAAGTTTTAGGGTGCTAAAATGGAAGAAGAACCTAAGCGCTAAGTGATTTGGGTAAGTTTTAGGGTGCTAAAATGGAAGAAGAACCTAAGCGCTAAGTGATTTGGGTAAGTTTTAGGGACATTCAATGGAAGAAGAACCTAAGCGCTAAGTGATTTGGGTAAGTTTTAGGGTGCTAAAATGGAAGAAGAACCTAAGCGCTAAGTGATTTGGGTAAGTTTTAGGGGCCTAAAATGGAAGAAGAACCTAAGTGCTAAGTGATTTGGGTAAGTTTTAGGGTGCTAAAATGGAAGAAGAACCTAAGCGCTAAGTGATTTGGGTAAGTTTTAGGGACCTAAAATAGAAGAAGAACCTAAGCGCTAAGTGATTTGGGTACGTTTTAGGGTGCTAAAATGGAAGAAGAACCTAAGCGCTAAGTGATTTGGGTAAGTTTTAGGGTGCTAAAATGGAAGAAGAACCTAAGCGCTAAGTGATTTGGGTAAGTTTTAGGGACCTAAAATGGAAGAAGAACCTAAGCGCTAAGTGATTTGGGTAAGTTTTAGGGTGCTAAAATGGAAGAAGAACCTAAGCGCTAAGTGATTTGGGTAAGTTTTAGGGTGCTAAAATGGAAGAAGAACCTAAGCGCTAAGTGATTTGGGTAAGTTTTAGGGACCTAAAATGGAAGAAGAACCTAAGCGCTAAGTGATTTGGGTAAGTTTTAGGGTGCTAAAATGGAAGAAGAACCTAAGCGCTAAATGATTTGGGTAAGTTTAAGGGACCTAAAATGGAAGAAGAACCTAAGCGCTAAGTGATTTGGGTAAGTTTTAGGGTTCTAAAATGGAAGAAGAACCTAAGCGCTAAGTGATTTGGGTAAGTTTTAGGGTGCTAAAATGGAAGAAGAACCTAAGCGCTAAGTGATTTGGGTAAGTTTTAGGGTGCTAAAATGGAAGAAGAACCTAAGCGCTAAGTGATTTGGGTAAGTTTTAGGGTGCTAAAATGGAAGAAGAACCTAAGCGCTAAGTGATTTGGGTACGTTTTAGGGACCTAAAATGGAAGAAGAACCTAAGCACTAAGTGATTTGGGTAAGTTTTAGGGTGCTAAAATGGAAGAAGAACCTAAGCGCTAAGTGTTTTGGGTAAGTTTTAGGGTGCTAAAATGGAAGAAGAACCTAAGCGCTAAATGATTTGGGTAAGTTTTAGGGACCTAAAATGGAAGAAGAACCTAAGCGCTAAGTGATTTGGGTAAGTTTTAGGGTTCTAAAATGGAAGAAGAACCTAAGCGCTAAGTGATTTGGGAAAGTTTTAGGGTGCTAAAATGGAAGAAGAACCTAAGCGCTAAGTGATTTGGGTAAGTTTTAGGGACCTAAAATGGAAGAAGAACCTAAGCGCTAAGTGATTTGGGTAAGTTTTAGGGTGCTAAAATGGAAGAAGAACCTAAGCGCTAAATGATTTGGGTAAGTTTTAGGGTGCTAAAATGGAAGAAGAACCTAAGCGCTAAATGATTTGGGTAAGTTTTAGGGACCTAAAATGGAAGAAGAACCTAAGCGCTAAGTGATTTGGGTAAGTTTTAGGGTTCTAAAATGGAAGAAGAACCTAAGCGCTAAGTGATTTGGGTAAGTTTTAGGGTGCTAAAATGGAAGAAGAACCTAAGCGCTAAGTGATTTGGGTACGTTTTAGGGACCTAAAATGGAAGAAGAACCTAAGCGCTAAGTGATTTGGGTAAGTTTTAGGGTTCTAAAATGGAAGAAGAACCTAAGCGCTAAGTGATTTCGGAAAGTTTTAGGGTGCTAAAATGGAAGAAGAACCTAAGCGCTAAGTGATTTGGGTAAGTTTTAGGGACCTAAAATGGAAGAAGAACCTAAGCGCTAAGTGATTTGGGTAAGTTTTAGGGTGCTAAAATGGAAGAAGAACCTAAGCGCTAAGTGATTTGGGTACGTTTTAGGGACCTAAAATGGAAGAAGAACCTAAGCGCTAAGTGATTTGGGTAAGTTTTAGGGTGCTAAAATGGAAGAAGAACCTAAGCGCTAAGTGATTTGGGTAAGTTTTAGGGTGCTAAAATGGAAGAAGAACCTAAGCGCTAAGTGATTTGGGTAAGTTTTAGGGACATTCAATGGAAGAAGAACCTAAGCGCTAAGTGATTTGGGTAAGTTTTAGGGTGCTAAAATGGAAGAAGAACCTAAGCGCTAAGTGATTTGGGTAAGTTTTAGGGGCCTAAAATGGAAGAAGAACCTAAGTGCTAAGTGATTTGGGTAAGTTTTAGGGTGCTAAAATGGAAGAAGAACCTAAGCGCTAAGTGATTTGGGTAAGTTTTAGGGACCTAAAATAGAAGAAGAACCTAAGCGCTAAGTGATTTGGGTAAGTTTTAGGGTGCTAAAATGGAAGAAGAACCTAAGCGCTAAGTGATTTGGGTAAGTTTTAGGGTGCTAAAATGGAAGAAGAACCTAAGCGCTAAGTGATTTGGGTAAGTTTTAGGGACCTAAAATGGAAGAAGATCCTAAGCGCTAAGTGATTTGGGTAAGTTTTAGGGTTCTAAAATGGAAGAAGAACCTAAGCGCTAAGTGATTTGGGTACGTTTTAGGGACCTAAAATGGAAGAAGAACCTAAGCGCTAAGTGATTTGGGTAAGTTTTAGGGTGCTAAAATGGAAGAAGAACCTAAGCGCTAAGTGATTTGGGTACGTTTTAGGGGACCTAAAATGGAAGAAGAACCTAAGCGCTAAGTGATTTGGGTACGTTTTAGGGACCTAAAATGGAAGAAGAACCTAAGCGCTAAGTGATTTGGGTAAGTTTTAGGGTTCTAAAATGGAAGAAGAACCTAAGCGCTAAGTGATTTCGGAAAGTTTTAGGGTGCTAAAATGGAAGAAGAACCTAAGCGCTAAGTGATTTGGGTAAGTTTTAGGGACCTAAAATGGAAGAAGAACCTAAGCGCTAAGTGATTTGGGTAAGTTTTAGGGTGCTAAAATGGAAGAAGAACCTAAGCGCTAAGTGATTTGGGTACGTTTTAGGGACCTAAAATGGAAGAAGAACCTAAGCGCTAAGTGATTTGGGTAAGTTTTAGGGTGCTAAAATGGAAGAAGAACCTAAGCGCTAAGTGATTTGGGTAAGTTTTAGGGTGCTAAAATGGAAGAAGAACCTAAGCGCTAAGTGATTTGGGTAAGTTTAAGGACATTCAATGGAAGAAGAACCTAAGCGCTAAGTGATTTGGGTAAGTTTTAGGGTGCTAAAATGGAAGAAGAACCTAAGCGCTAAGTGATTTGGGTAAGTTTTAGGGACATTCAATGGAAGAAGAACCTAAGCGCTAAGTGATTTGGGTAAGTTTTTAGGGTGCTAAAATGGAAGAAGAACCTAAGCGCTAAGTGATTTGGGTAAGTTTTAGGGGCCTAAAATGGAAGAAGAACCTAAGTGCTAAGTGATTTGGGTAAGTTTTAGGGTGCTAAAATGGAAGAAGAACCTAAGCGCTAAGTGATTTGGGTAAGTTTTAGGGACCTAAAATAGAAGAAGAACCTAAGCGCTAAGTGATTTGGGTAAGTTTTAGGGTGCTAAAATGGAAGAAGAACCTAAGCGCTAAGTGATTTGGGTAAGTTTTAGGGTGCTAAAATGGAAGAAGAACCTAAGCGCTAAGTGATTTGGGTAAGTTTTAGGGACATTCAATGGAAGAAGAACCTAATCGCTAAGTGATTTGGGTAAGTTTTAGGGTTCTAAAATGGAAGAAGAACCTAAGCGCTAAGTGATTTGGGTACGTTTTAGGGGACCTAAAATGGAAGAAGAACCTAAGCGCTAAGTGATTTGGGTAAGTTTTAGGGACCTAAAATGGAAGAAGATCCTAAGCGCTAAGTGATTTGGGTAAGTTTTAGGGACCTAAAATGGAAGAAGATCCTAAGCGCTAAGTGATTTGGGTAAGTTTTAGGGTGCTAAAATGGAAGAAGAACCTAAGCGCTAAGTGATTTGGGTACGTTTTAGGGGACCTAAAATGGAAGAAGAACCTAAGCGCTAAGTGATTTGGGTAAGTTTTAGGGTGCTAAAATGGAAGAAGAACCTAAGCGCTAAGTGATTTGGGTAAGTTTTAGGGTGCTAAAATGGAAGAAGAACCTAAGCGCTAAATGATTTGGGTAAGTTTTAGGGACCTAAAATGGAAGAAGAACCAAAGCGCTAAGTGATTTGGGTAAGTTTTAGGGTTCTAAAATGGAAGAAGAACCTAAGCGCTAAGTGATTTGGGTAAGTTTTAGGGTGCTAAAATGGAAGAAGAACCTAAGCGCTAAGTGATTTGGGTAAGTTTTAGGGTGCTAAAATGGAAGAAGAACCTAAGCGCTAAGTGATTTGGGTAAGTTTTAGGGACCTAAAATGGAAGAAGAACCTAAGCGCTAAGTGATTTGGGTAAGTTTTAGGGTGCTAAAATGGAAGAAGAACCTAAGCGCTAAGTGATTTGGGTAAGTTTTAGGGTGCTAAAATGGAAGAAGAACCTAAGCGCTAAATGATTTGGGTAAGTTTTAGGGACCTAAAATGGAAGAAGAACCAAAGCGCTAAGTGATTTGGGTAAGTTTTAGGGTTCTAAAATGGAAGAAGAACCTAAGCGCTAAGTGATTTGGGTAAGTTTTAGGGTGCTAAAATGGAAGAAGAACCTAAGCGCTAAGTGATTTGGGTAAGTTTTAGGGTTCTAAAATGGAAGAAGAACCTAAGCTCTAAGTGATTTGGGAAAGTTTTAGGGTGCTAAAATGGAAGAAGAACCTAAGCGCTAAGTGATTTGGGTAAGTTTTAGGGTGCTAAAATGGAAGAAGAACCTAAGCGCTAAATGATTTGGGTAAGTTTAAGGGACCTAAAATGGAAGAAGAACCTAAGCGCTAAGTGATTTGGGTAAGTTTTATAGTTCTAAAATGGAAGAAGAACCTAAGCGCTAAGTGATTTCGGAAAGTTTTAGGGTGCTAAAATGGAAGAAGAACCTAAGCGCTAAGTGATTTGGGTAAGTTTTAGGGACCTAAAATGGAAGAAGAACCTAAGCGCTAAGTGATTTGGGTAAGTTTTAGGGTGCTAAAATGGAAGAAGAACCTAAGCGCTAAGTGATTTGGGTAAGTTTTAGGGACCTAAAATGGAAGAAGAACCTAAGCGCTAAGTGATTTGGGTAAGTTTTAGGGTGCTAAAATGGAAGAAGAACCTAAGCGCTAAGTGATTTGGGTAAGTTTTAGGGTGCTAAAATGGAAGAAGAACCTAAGCGCTAAGTGATTTGGGTAAGTTTAAGGACATTCAATGGAAGAAGAACCTAAGCGCTAAGTGATTTGGGTAAGTTTTAGGGTGCTAAAATGGAAGAAGAACCTAAGCGCTAAGTGATTTGGGTAAGTTTTAGGGACATTCAATGGAAGAAGAACCTAAGCGCTAAGTGATTTGGGTAAGTTTTAGGGTGCTAAAATGGGAGAAGAACCTAAGCGCTAAGTGATTTGGGTAAGTTTTAGGGACCTAAAATAGAAGAAGAACCTAAGCGCTAAGTGATTTGGGTAAGTTTTAGGGTGCTAAAATGGAAGAAGAACCTAAGCGCTAAGTGATTTGGGTAAGTTTTAGGGTGCTAAAATGGAAGAAGAACCTAAGCGCTAAGTGATTTGGGTAAGTTTTAGGGACATTCAATGGAAGAAGAACCTAAGCGCTAAGTGATTTGGGTAGGTTTTAGGGTGCTAAAATGGAAGAAGAACCTAAGCGCTAAGTGATTTGGGTAAGTTTTAGGGACCTAAAATGGAAGAAGAACCTAAGCGCTAAGTGATTTGGGTACGTTTTAGGGACCTAAAATGGAAGAAGAACCTAAGCGCTAAGTGATTTGGGTAAGTTTTAGGGTGCTAAAATGGAAGAAGAACCTAAGCGCTAAATGATTTGGGTAAGTTTTAGGGACCTAAAATGGAAGAAGAACCAAAGCGCTAAGTGATTTGGGTAAGTTTTAGGGTTCTAAAATGGAAGAAGAACCTAAGCGCTAAGTGATTTGGGTAAGTTTTAGGGTGCTAAAATGGAAGAAGAACCTAAGCGCTAAGTGATTTGGGTAAGTTTTAGGGTGCTAAAATGGAAGAAGAACCTAAGCGCTAAATGATTTGGGTAAGTTTTAGGGACCTAAAATGGAAGAAGAACCTAAGCGCTAAGTGATTTGGGTAAGTTTTAGGGTTCTAAAATGGAAGAAGAACCTAAGCGCTAAGTGATTTGGGTAAGTTTTAGGGTGCTAAAATGGAAGAAGAACCTAAGCGCTAAGTGATTTGGGTACGTTTTAGGGACCTAAAATGGAAGAAGAACCTAAGCGCTAAGTGATTTGGGTAAGTTTTAGGGTTCTAAAATGGAAGAAGAACCTAAGCGCTAAGTGATTTCGGAAAGTTTTAGGGTGCTAAAATGGAAGAAGAACCTAAGCGCTAAGTGATTTGGGTAAGTTTTAGGGACCTAAAATGGAAGAAGAACCTAAGCGCTAAGTGATTTGGGTAAGTTTTAGGGTGCTAAAATGGAAGAAGAACCTAAGCGCTAAGTGATTTGGGTACGTTTTAGGGACCTAAAATGGAAGAAGAACCTAAGCGCTAAGTGATTTGGGTAAGTTTTAGGGTGCTAAAATGGAAGAAGAATCTAAGCGCTAAGTGATTTGGGTAAGTTTTAGGGTGCTAAAATGGAAGAAGAACCTAAGCGCTAAGTGATTTGGGTAAGTTTTAGGGTGCTAAAATGGAAGAAGAACCTAAGCGCTAAGTGATTTGGGTAAGTTTAAGGACATTCAATGGAAGAAGAACCTAAGCGCTAAGTGATTTGGGTAAGTTTTAGGGTGCTAAAATGGAAGAAGAACCTAAGCGCTAAGTGATTTGGGTAAGTTTTAGGGACATTCAATGGAAGAAGAACCTAAGCGCTAAGTGATTTGGGTAAGTTTTAGGGTGCTAAAATGGAAGAAGAACCTAAGCGCTAAGTGATTTGGGTAAGTTTTAGGGGCCTAAAATGGAAGAAGAACCTAAGTGCTAAGTGATTTGGGTAAGTTTTAGGGTGCTAAAATGGAAGAAGAACCTAAGCGCTAAGTGATTTGGGTAAGTTTTAGGGACCTAAAATAGAAGAAGAACCTAAGCGCTAAGTGATTTGGGTAAGTTTTAGGGTGCTAAAATGGAAGAAGAACCTAAGCGCTAAGTGATTTGGGTAAGTTTTAGGGTGCTAAAATGGAAGAAGAACCTAAGCGCTAAGTGATTTGGGTAAGTTTTAGGGACATTCAATGGAAGAAGAACCTAATCGCTAACTGATTTGGGTAAGTTTTAGGGTGCTAAAATGGAAGAAGAACCTAAGCGCTAAGTGATTTGGGTAAGTTTTAGGGACCTAAAATGGAAGAAGATCCTAAGCGCTAAGTGATTTGGGTAAGTTTTAGGGTTCTAAAATGGAAGAAGAACCTAAGCGCTAAGTGATTTGGGTACGTTTTAGGGACCTAAAATGGAAGAAGAACCTAAGCGCTAAGTGATTTGGGTAAGTTTTAGGGTGCTAAAATGGAAGAAGAACCTAAGCGCTAAGTGATTTGGGTACGTTTTAGGGGACCTAAAATGGAAGAAGAACCTAAGCTCTAAGTGATTTGGGTAAGTTTTAGGGACCTAAAATGGAAGAAGAACCAAAGCGCTAAGTGATTTGGGTAAGTTTTAGGGTTCTAAAATGGAAGAAGAACCTAAGCGCTAAGTGATTTGGGTAAGTTTTAGGGTGCTAAAATGGAAGAAGAACCTAAGCGCTAAGTGATTTGGGTAAGTTTTAGGGTGGTAAAATGGAAGAAGAACCTAAGCGCTAAGTGATTTGGGTAAGTTTCAGGGTGCTAAAATGGAAGAAGAACCTAAGCGCTAAGTGATTTGGGTAAGTTTTAGGGACATTCAATGGAAGAAGAACCTAAGCGCTAAGTGATTTGGGTAAGTTTTAGGGTGCTAAAATGGAAGAAGAACCTAAGCGCTAAGTGATTTGGGTAAGTTTTAGGGACATTCAATGGAAGAAGAACCTAAGCGCTAAGTGATTTGGGTAAGTTTTAGGGTGCTAAAATGGAAGAAGATCCTAAGCGCTAAGTGATTTGGGTAAGTTTTAGGGACCTAAAATGGAAGAAGAACCTAAGCGCTAAGTGATTTGGGTAAGTTTTAGGGTGCTAAAATGGAAGAAGAACCTAAGCGCTAAGTGATTTGGGTAAGTTTTAGGGACATTCAATGGAAGAAGAACCTAAGCGCTAAGTGATTTGGGTAAGTTTTAGGGTGCTAAAATGGAAGAAGAACCTAAGCGCTAAGTGATTTGGGTAAGTTTTAGGGTGCTAAAATGGAAGAAGAACCTAAGCGCTAAGTGATTTGGGTAAGTTTTAGGGACCTAAAATGGAAGAAGAACCTAAGCGCTAAGTGATTTGGGTACGTTTTAGGGTGCTAAATTGGAAGAAGAACCTAAGCGCTAAGTGATTTGGGTAAGTTTTAGGGTGCTAAAATGGAAGAAGAACCTAAGCGCTAAGTGATTTGGGTAAGTTTCAGGGTGCTAAAATGGAAGAAGAACCTAAGCGCTAAGTGATTTGGGTAAGTTTTAGGGACATTCAATGGAAGAAGAACCTAAGCGCTAAGTGATTTGGGTAAGTTTTAGGGTGCTAAAATGGAAGAAGAACCTAAGCGCTAAGTGATTTGGGTAAGTTTTAGGGACATTCAATGGAAGAAGAACCTAAGCGCTAAGTGATTTGGGTACGTTTTAGGGTGCTAAAATGGAAGAAGAACCTAAGCGCTAAGTGATTTGGGTACGTTTTAGGGACCTAAAATGGAAGAAGAACCTAAGCGCTAAGTGATTTGGGTAAGTTTTAGGGTGCTAAAATGGAAGAAGAACCTAAGCGCTAAGTGATTTGGGTAAGTTTTAGGGACCTAAAATGGAAGAAGAACCTAAGCGCTAAGTGATTTGGGTAAGTTTTAGGGTGCTAAAATGGAAGAAGAACCTAAGCGCTAAATGATTTGGGTAAGTTTAAGGGACCTAAAATGGAAGAAGAACCTAAGCGCTAAGTGATTTGGGTAAGTTTTAGGGTTCTAAAATGGAAGAAGAACCTAAGCGCTAAGTGATTTGGGTAAGTTTTAGGTTGCTAAAATGGAAGAAGAACCTAAGCGCTAAGTGATTTGGGTAAGTTTTAGGGTGCTAAAATGGAAGAAGAACCTAAGCGCTAAGTGATTTGGGTAAGTTTTAGGGTGCTAAAATGGAAGAAGAACCTAAGCGCTAAGTGATTTGGGTAAGTTTTAGGGACCTAAAATGGAAGAAGAACCTAAGCGCTAAGTGATTTGGGTAAGTTTTAGGGTGCTAAAATGGAAGAAGAACCTAAGCGCTAAGTGATTTGGGTAAGTTTTAGGGTGCTAAAATGGAAGAAGAACCTAAGCGCTAAATGATTTGGGTAAGTTTTAGGGACCTAAAATGGAAGAAGAACCTAAGCGCTAAGTGATTTGGGTAAGTTTTAGGGTTCTAAAATGGAAGAAGAACCTAAGCTCTAAGTGATTTGGGTAAGTTTTAGGGTGCTAAAATGGAAGAAGAACCTAAGCGCTAAGTGATTTGGGTAAGTTTTAGGGTGCTAAAATGGAAGAAGAACCTAAGCGCTAAGTGATTTGGGTAAGTTTTAGGGTGCTAAAATGGAAGAAGAACCTAAGCGCTAAGTGATTTGGGTAAGTTTTAGGGACCTAAAATGGAAGAAGAACCTAAGCGCTAAGTGATTTGGGTAAGTTTTAGGGTGCTAAAATGGAAGAAGAACCTAAGCGCTAAGGGATTTGGGTAAGTTTTAGGGACCTAAAATGGAAGAAGAACCTAAGCGCTAAGTGATTTGGGTAAGTTTTAGGGTGCTAAAATGGAAGAAGAACCTAAGCGCTAAGTGATTTGGGTAAGTTTTAGGGGCCTAAAATGGAAGAAGAACCTAAGTGCTAAGTGATTTGGGTAAGTTTTAGGGTGCTAAAATGGAAGAAGAACCTAAGCGCTAAGTGATTTGGGTAAGTTTTAGGGACATTCAATGGAAGAAGAACCTAAGCGCTAAGTGATTTGGGTAAGTTTTAGGGTGCTAAAATGGAAGAAGAACCTAAGCGCTAAGTGATTTGGGTAAGTTTTAGGGGCCTAAAATGGAAGAAGAACCTAAGTGCTAAGTGATTTGGGTAAGTTTTAGGGTGCTAAAATGGAAGAAGAACCTAAGCGCTAAGTGATTTGGGTAAGTTTTAGGGACCTAAAATAGAAGAAGAACCTAAGCGCTAAGTGATTTGGGTAAGTTTTAGGGTGCTAAAATGGAAGAAGAACCTAAGCGCTAAGTGATTTGGGTAAGTTTTAGGGTGCTAAAATGGAAGAAGAACCTAAGCGCTAAGTGATTTGGGTAAGTTTTAGGGACCTAAAATGGAAGAAGATCCTAAGCGCTAAGTGATTTGGGTAAGTTTTAGGGTTCTAAAATGGAAGAAGAACCTAAGCGCTAAGTGATTTGGGTACGTTTTAGGGACCTAAAATGGAAGAAGAACCTAAGCGCTAAGTGATTTGGGTAAGTTTTAGGGTGCTAAAATGGAAGAAGAACCTAAGCGCTAAGTGATTTGGGTACGTTTTAGGGGACCTAAAATGGAAGAAGAACCTAAGCGCTAAGTGATTTGGGTAAGTTTTAGGGTGCTAAAATGGAAGAAGAACCTAAGCGCTAAGTGATTTGGGTAAGTTTTAGGGTGCTAAAATGGAAGAAGAACCTAAGCGCTAAATGATTTGGGTAAGTTTTAGGGACCTAAAATGGAAGAAGAATCAAAGCGCTAAGTGATTTGGGTAAGTTTTAGGGTTCTAAAATGGAAGAAGAACCTAAGCGCTAAGTGATTTGGGTAAGTTTTAGGGTGCTAAAATGGAAGAAGAACCTAAGCGCTAAGTGATTCGGGTAAGTTTTAGGGTGCTAAAATGGAAGAAGAACCTAAGCGCTAAGTGATTTGGGTAAGTTTTAGGGTGCTAAAATGGAAGAAGAACCTAAGCGCTAAGTGATTTGGGTAAGTTTTAGGGTTCTAAAATGGAAGAAGAACCTAAGCGCTAAGTGATTTGGGTACGTTTTAGGGACCTAAAATGGAAGAAGAACCTAAGCGCTAAGTGATTTGGGTAAGTTTTAGGGTGCTAAAATGGAAGAAGAACCTAAGCGCTAAGTGATTTGGGTACGTTTTAGGGGACCTAAAATGGAAGAAGAACCTAAGCGCTAAGTGATTTGGGTAAGTTTTAGGGTGCTAAAATGGAAGAAGAACCTAAGCGCTAAGTGATTTGGGTAAGTTTTAGGGTGCTAAAATGGAAGAAGAACCTAAGCGCTAAATGATTTGGGTAAGTTTTAGGGACCTAAAATGGAAGAAGAATCAAAGCGCTAAGTGATTTGGGTAAGTTTTAGGGTTCTAAAATGGAAGAAGAACCTAAGCGCTAAGTGATTTGGGTAAGTTTTAGGGTGCTAAAATGGAAGAAGAACCTAAGCGCTAAGTGATTCGGGTAAGTTTTAGGGTGCTAAAATGGAAGAAGAACCTAAGCGCTAAGTGATTTGGGTAAGTTTTAGGGTGCTAAAATGGAAGAAGAACCTAAGCGCTAAGTGATTTGGGTAAGTTTTAGGGACCTAAAATGGAAGAAGAACCTAAGCGCTAAGTGATTTGGGTACGTTTTAGGGACCTAAAATGGAAGAAGAACCTAAGCGCTAAGTGATTTGGGTAAGTTTTAGGGTGCTAAAATGGAAGAAGAACCTAAGCGCTAAGTGATTTGGGTAAGTTTTAGGGACATTCAATGGAAGAAGAACCTAATCGCTAAGTGATTTGGGTAAGTTTTAGGGTGCTAAAATGGAAGAAGAACCTAAGCGCTAAGTGATTTGGGTAAGTTTTAGGGACCTAAAATGGAAGAAGAACCTAAGCGCTAAGTGATTTGGGTAAGTTTTAGGGTGCTAAAATGGAAGAAGAACCTAAGCGCTAAGTGATTTGGGTACGTTTTAGGGACCTAAAATGGAAGCAGAACCTAAGCGCTAAGTGATTTGGGTAAGTTTTAGGGTGCTAAAATGGAAGAAGAACCTAAGCGCTAAGTGATTTGGGTAAGTTTTAGGGTGCTAAAATGGAAGAAGAACCTAAGCGCTAAGTGATTTGGGTAAGTTTAAGGACATTCAATGGAAGAAGAACCTAAGCGCTAAGTGATTTGGGTAAGTTTTAGGGTGCTAAAATGGAAGAAGAACCTAAGCGCTAAGTGATTTGGGTAAGTTTTAGGGACATTCAATGGAAGAAGAACCTAAGCGCTAAGTGATTTGGGTAAGTTTTAGGGTGCTAAAATGGGAGAAGAACCTAAGCGCTAAGTGATTTGGGTAAGTTTTAGGGACCTAAAATAGAAGAAGAACCTAAGCGCTAAGTGATTTGGGTAAGTTTTAGGGTGCTAAAATGGAAGAAGAACCTAAGCGCTAAGTGATTTGGGTAAGTTTTAGGGTGCTAAAATGGAAGAAGAACCTAAGCGCTAAGTGATTTGGGTAAGTTTTAGGGACATTCAATGGAAGAAGAACCTAATCACTAAGTGATTTGGGTAAGTTTTAGGGTGCTAAAATGGAAGAAGAACCTAAGCGCTAAGTGATTTGGGTAAGTTTTAGGGACCTAAAATGGAAGAAGATCCTAAGCGCTAAGTGATTTGGGTAAGTTTTAGGGTTCTAAAATGGAAGAAGAACCTAAGCGCTAAGTGATTTGGGTACGTTTTAGGGACCTAAAATGGAAGCAGAACCTAAGCGCTAAGTGATTTGGGTAAGTTTTAGGGTGCTAAAATGGAAGAAGAACCTAAGCGCTAAGTGATTTGGGTAAGTTTTAGGGTGCTAAAATGGAAGAAGAACCTAAGCGCTAAGTGATTTGGGTAAGTTTAAGGACATTCAATGGAAGAAGAACCTAAGCGCTAAGTGATTTGGGTAAGTTTTAGGGTGCTAAAATGGAAGAAGAACCTAAGCGCTAAGTGATTTGGGTAAGTTTTAGGGACATTCAATGGAAGAAGAACCTAAGCGCTAAGTGATTTGGGTAAGTTTTAGGGTGCTAAAATGGGAGAAGAACCTAAGCGCTAAGTGATTTGGGTAAGTTTTAGGGACCTAAAATAGAAGAAGAACCTAAGCGCTAAGTGATTTGGGTAAGTTTTAGGGTGCTAAAATGGAAGAAGAACCTAAGCGCTAAGTGATTTGGGTACGTTTTAGGGGACCTAAAATGGAAGAAGAACCTAAGCGCTAAGTGATTTGGGTAAGTTTTAGGGTGCTAAAATGGAAGAAGAACCTAAGCGCTAAGTGATTTGGGTAAGTTTTAGGGTGCTAAAATGGAAGAAGAACATAAGCGCTAAATGATTTGGGTAAGTTTTAGGGACCTAAAATGGAAGAAGAACCAAAGCGCTAAGTGATTTGGGTAAGTTTTAGGGTTCTAAAATGGAAGAAGAACCTAAGCGCTAAGTGATTTGGGTAAGTTTTAGGGTGCTAAAATGGAAGAAGAACCTAAGCGCTAAGTGATTTGGGTAAGTTTTAGGGTGCTAAAATGGAAGAAGAACCTAAGCGCTAAGTGATTTGGGTAAGTTTTAGGGACCTAAAATGGAAGAAGAACCTAAGCGCTAAGTGATTTGGGTAAGTTTTAGGGTTCTAAAATGGAAGAAGAACCTAAGCGCTAAGTGATTTGGGTAAGTTTTAGGGTGCTAAAATGGAAGAAGAACCTAAGCGCTAAGTGATTTGGGTACGTTTTAGGGACCTAAAATGGAAGAAGAACCTAAGCGCTAAGTGATTTGGGTAAGTTTTAGGGTTCTAAAATGGAAGAAGAACCTAAGCGCTAAGTGATTTCGGAAAGTTTTAGGGTGCTAAAATGGAAGAAGAACCTAAGCGCTAAGTGATTTGGGTAAGTTTTAGGGACCTAAAATGGAAGAAGAACCTAAGCGCTAAGTGATTTGGGTAAGTTTTAGGGTGCTAAAATGGAAGAAGAACCTAAGCGCTAAGTGATTTGGGTACGTTTTAGGGACCTAAAATGGAAGAAGAACCTAAGCGCTAAGTGATTTGGGTAAGTTTTAGGGTGCTAAAATGGAAGAAGAACCTAAGCGCTAAGTGATTTGGGTAAGTTTTAGGGTGCTAAAATGGAAGAAGAACCTAAGCGCTAAGTGATTTGGGTAAGTTTAAGGACATTCAATGGAAGAAGAACCTAAGCGCTAAGTGATTTGGGTAAGTTTTAGGGTGCTAAAATGGAAGAAGAACCTAAGCGCTAAGTGATTTGGGTAAGTTTTAGGGACATTCAATGGAAGAAGAACCTAAGCGCTAAGTGATTTGGGTAAGTTTTAGGGTGCTAAAATGGAAGAAGAACCTAAGCGCTAAGTGATTTGGGTAAGTTTTAGGGGCCTAAAATGGAAGAAGAACCTAAGTGCTAAGTGATTTGGGTAAGTTTTAGGGTGCTAAAATGGAAGAAGAACCTAAGCGCTAAGTGATTTGGGTAAGTTTTAGGGACCTAAAATAGAAGAAGAACCTAAGCGCTAAGTGATTTGGGTAAGTTTTAGGGTGCTAAAATGGAAGAAGAACCTAAGCGCTAAGTGATTTGGGTAAGTTTTAGGGTGCTAAAATGGAAGAAGAACCTAAGCGCTAAGTGATTTGGGTAAGTTTTAGGGACATTCAATGGAAGAAGAACCTAATCGCTAAGTGATTTGGGTAAGTTTTAGGGTGCTAAAATGGAAGAAGAACCTAAGCGCTAAGTGATTTGGGTAAGTTTTAGGGACCTAAAATGGAAGAAGATCCTAAGCGCTAAGTGATTTGGGTAAGTTTTAGGGTTCTAAAATGGAAGAAGAACCTAAGCGCTAAGTGATTTGGGTACGTTTTAGGGACCTAAAATGGAAGAAGAACCTAAGCGCTAAGTGATTTGGGTAAGTTTTAGGGTGCTAAAATGGAAGAAGAACCTAAGCGCTAAGTGATTTGGGTACGTTTTAGGGGACCTAAAATGGAAGAAGAACCTAAGCGCTAAGTGATTTGGGTAAGTTTTAGGGTGCTAAAATGGAAGAAGAACCTAAGCGCTAAGTGATTTGGGTAAGTTTTAGGGTGCTAAAATGGAAGAAGAACCTAAGCGCTAAATGATTTGGGTAAGTTTTAGGGACCTAAAATGGAAGAAGAACCAAAGCGCTAAGTGATTTGGGTAAGTTTTAGGGTTCTAAAATGGAAGAAGAACCTAAGCGCTAAGTGATTTGGGTAAGTTTTAGGGTGCTAAAATGGAAGAAGAACCTAAGCGCTAAGTGATTTGGGTAAGTTTTAGGGTGCTAAAATGGAAGAAGAACCTAAGCGCTAAGTGATTTGGGTAAGTTTTAGGGTGCTAAAATGGAAGAAGAACCTAAGCGCTAAGTGATTTGGGTAAGTTTTAGGGACCTAAAATGGAAGAAGAACCTAAGCGCTAAGTGATTTGGGTACGTTTTAGGGACCTAAAATGGAAGAAGAACCTAAGCGCTAAGTGATTTGGGTAAGTTTTAGGGTGCTAAAATGGAAGAAGAACCTAAGCGCTAAGTGATTTGGGTAAGTTTCAGGGTGCTAAAATGGAAGAAGAACCTAAGCGCTGAGTGATTTGGGTAAGTTTTAGGGACATTCAATGGAAGAAGAACCTAAGCGCTAAGTGATTTGGGTAAGTTTTAGGGTGCTAAAATGGAAGAAGAACCTAAGTGCTAAGTGATTTGGGTAAGTTTTAGGGACATTCAATGGAAGAAGAACCTAAGCGCTAAGTGACTTGGGTAAGTTTTAGGGTGCTAAAATGGAAGAAGATCCTAAGCGCTAAGTGATTTGGGTAAGTTTTAGGGACCTAAAATGGAAGAAGAACCTAAGCGCTAAGTGATTTGGGTAAGTTTTAGGGTGCTAAAATGGAAGAAGAACCTAAGCGCTAAGTGATTTGGGTAAGTTTTAGGGTGCTAAAATGGAAGAAGAACCTAAGCGCTAAGTGATTTGGGTAAGTTTTAGGGACCTAAAATGGAAGAAGAACCTAAGCGCTAAGTGATTTGGGTACGTTTTAGGGTGCTAAATTGGAAGAAGAACCTAAGCGCTAAGTGATTTGGGTAAGTTTTAGGGTGCTAAAATGGAAGAAGAACCTAAGCGCTAAGTGATTTGGGTAAGTTTCAGGGTGCTAAAATGGAAGAAGAACCTAAGCGCTAAGTGATTTGGGTAAGTTTTAGGGACATTCAATGGAAGAAGAACCTAAGCGCTAAGTGATTTGGGTAAGTTTTAGGGTGCTAAAATGGAAGAAGAACCTAAGCGCTAAGTGATTTGGGTAAGTTTTAGGGACATTCAATGGAAGAAGAACCTAAGCGCTAAGTGATTTGGGTAAGTTTTAGGGTGCTAAAATGGAAGAAGATCCTAAGCGCTAAGTGATTTGGGTAAGTTTTAGGGACCTAAAATGGAAGAAGAACCTAAGCGCTAAGTGATTTGGGTAAGTTTTAGGGTGCTAAAATGGAAGAAGAACCTAAGCGCTAAGTGATTTGGGTAAGTTTTAGGGTGCTAAAATGGAAGAAGAACCTAAGCGCTAAGTGATTTGGGTAAGTTTTAGGGTGCTAAAATGGAAGAAGAACCTAAGCGCTAAGTGATTTGGGTAAGTTTTAGGGACCTAAAATAGAAGAAGAACCTAAGCGCTAAGTGATTTGGGTACGTTTTAGGGTGCTAAAATGGAAGAAGAACCTAAGCGCTAAGTGATTTGGGTACGTTTTAGGGTGCTAAAATGGAAGAAGAACCTAAGCGCTAAGTGATTTGGGTACGTTTTAGGGACATTCAATGGAAGAAGAACCTAATCGCTAAGTGATTTGGGTAAGTTTTAGGGTGCTAAAATGGAAGAAGAACCTAAGCGCTAAGTGATTTGGGTAAGTTTTAGGGACCTAAAATGGAAGAAGATCCTAAGCGCTAAGTGATTTGGGTAAGTTTTAGGGTTCTAAAATGGAAGAAGAACCTAAGCGCTAAGTGATTTGGGTACGTTTTAGGGACCTAAAATGGAAGAAGAACCTAAGCGCTAAGTGATTTGGGTAAGTTTTAGGGTGCTAAAATGGAAGAAGAACCTAAGCGCTAAGTGATTTGGGTAAGTTTTAGGGACCTAAAATAGAAGAAGAACCTAAGCGCTAAGTGATTTGGGTACGTTTTAGGGTGCTAAAATGGAAGAAGAACCTAAGCGCTAAGTGATTTGGGTACGTTTTAGGGTGCTAAAATGGAAGAAGAACCTAAGCGCTAAGTGATTTGGGTACGTTTTAGGGACATTCAATGGAAGAAGAACCTAATCGCTAAGTGATTTGGGTAAGTTTTAGGGTGCTAAAATGGAAGAAGAACCTAATCGCTAAGTGATTTGGGTAAGTTTTAGGGACCTAAAATGGAAGAAGATCCTAAGCGCTAAGTGATTTGGGTACGTTTTAGGGACCTAAAATGGAAGAAGAACCTAAGCGCTAAGTGATTTGGGTAAGTTTTAGGGTGCTAAAATGGAAGAAGAACCTAAGCGCTAAGTGATTTGGGTAAGTTTTAGGGACCTAAAATGGAAGAAGAACCTAAGCGCTAAGTGATTTGGGTAAGTTTTAGGGTGCTAAAATGGAAGAAGAACCTAAGCGCTAAGTGATTTGGGTAAGTTTTAGGGTGCTAAAATGGAAGAAGAATCTAAGCGCTAAGTGATTTGGGTAAGTTTTAGGGACCTAAAATGGAAGAAGAACCTAAGCGCTAAGTGATTTGGGTAAGTTTTAGGGTGCTAAAATGGAAGAAGAACCTAAGCGCTAAATGATTTGGGTAAGTTTAAGGGACCTAAAATGGAAGAAGAACCTAAGCGCTAAGTGATTTGGGTAAGTTTTAGGGTTCTAAAATGGAAGAAGAACCTAAGCGCTAAGTGATTTGGGTAAGTTTTAGGGTGCTAAAATGGAAGAAGAACCTAAGCGCTAAGTGATTTGGGTAAGTTTTAGGGTGCTAAAATGGAAGAAGAACCTAAGCGCTAAGTGATTTGGGTAAGTTTTAGGGTGCTAAAATGGAAGAAGAACCTAAGCGCTAAGTGATTTGGGTAAGTTTTAGGGACCTAAAATAGAAGAAGAACCTAAGCGCTAAGTGATTTGGGTACGTTTTAGGGTGCTAAAATGGAAGAAGAACCTAAGCGCTAAGTGATTTGGGTAAGTTTAAGGACATTCAATGGAAGAAGAACCTAAGCGCTAAGTGATTTGGGTACGTTTTAGGGTGCTAAAATGGAAGAAGAACCTAAGCGCTAAGTGATTTGGGTACGTTTTAGGGACATTCAATGGAAGAAGAACCTAATCGCTAAGTGATTTGGGTAAGTTTTAGGGTGCTAAAATGGAAGAAGAACCTAAGCGCTAAGTGATTTGGGTAAGTTTTAGGGACCTAAAATGGAAGAAGATCCTAAGCGCTAAGTGATTTGGGTAAGTTTTAGGGTTCTAAAATGGAAGAAGAACCTAAGCGCTAAGTGATTTGGGTACGTTTTAGGGACCTAAAATGGAAGAAGAACCTAAGCGCTAAGTGATTTGGGTAAGTTTTAGGGTGCTAAAATGGAAGAAGAACCTAAGCGCTAAGTGATTTGGGTAAGTTTTAGGGACCTAAAATAGAAGAAGAACCTAAGCGCTAAGTGATTTGGGTACGTTTTAGGGTGCTAAAATGGAAGAAGAACCTAAGCGCTAAGTGATTTGGGTACGTTTTAGGGTGCTAAAATGAAAGAAGAACCTAAGCGCTAAGTGATTTGGGTACGTTTTAGGGACATTCAATGGAAGAAGAACCTAATCGCTAAGTGATTTGGGTAAGTTTTAGGGTGCTAAAATGGAAGAAGAACCTAATCGCTAAGTGATTTGGGTAAGTTTTAGGGACCTAAAATGGAAGAAGATCCTAAGCGCTAAGTGATTTGGGTAAGTTTTAGGGTTCTAAAATGGAAGAAGAACCTAAGCGCTAAGTGATTTGGGTACGTTTTAGGGACCTAAAATGGAAGAAGAACCTAAGCGCTAAGTGATTTGGGTAAGTTTTAGGGTGCTAAAATGGAAGAAGAACCTAAGCGCTAAGTGATTTGGGTAAGTTTTAGGGACCTAAAATGGAAGAAGAACCTAAGCGCTAAGTGATTTGGGTAAGTTTTAGGGTGCTAAAATGGAAGAAGAACCTAAGCGCTAAGTGATTTGGGTAAGTTTTAGGGTGCTAAAATGGAAGAAGAACCTAAGCGCTAAGTGATTTGGGTAAGTTTTAGGGACCTAAAATGGAAGAAGAACCTAAGCGCTAAGTGATTTGGGTAAGTTTTAGGGTGCTAAAATGGAAGAAGAACCTAAGCGCTAAATGATTTGGGTAAGTTTAAGGGACCTAAAATGGAAGAAGAACCTAAGCGCTAAGTGATTTGGGTAAGTTTTAGGGTTCTAAAATGGAAGAAGAACCTAAGCGCTAAGTGATTTGGGTAAGTTTTAGGGGGCTAAAATGGAAGAAGAACCTAAGCGCTAAGTGATTTGGGTAAGTTTTAGGGTGCTAAAATGGAAGAAGAACCTAAGCGCTAAGTGATTTGGGTAAGTTTTAGGGTGCTAAAATGGAAGAAGAACCTAAGCGCTAAGTGATTTGGGTAAGTTTTAGGGACCTAAAATGGAAGAAGAACCTAAGCGCTAAGTGATTTGGGTAAGTTTTAGGGTGCTAAAATGGAAGAAGAACCTAAGCGCTAAGTGATTTGGGTAAGTTTTAGGGTGCTAAAATGGAAGAAGAACCTAAGCGCTAAATGATTTGGGTAAGTTTTAGGGACCTAAAATGGAAGAAGAACCTAAGCGCTAAGTGATTTGGGTAAGTTTTAGGGTTCTAAAATGGAAGAAGAACCTAAGCGCTAAGTGATTTGGGAAAGTTTTAGGGTGCTAAAATGGAAGAAGAACCTAAGCGCTAAGTGATTTGGGTAAGTTTTAGGGTGCTAAAATGGAAGAAGAACCTAAGCGCTAAATGATTTGAGTAAGTTTAAGGGACCTAAAATGGAAGAAGAACCTAAGCGCTAAGTGATTTGGGTAAGTTTTAGGGTTCTAAAATGGAAGAAGAACCTAAGCTCTAAGTGATTTGGGTAAGTTTTAGGGTGCTAAAATGGAAGAAGAACCTAAGCGCTAAGTGATTTGGGTAAGTTTTAGGGTGCTAAAATGGAAGAAGAACCTAAGCGCTAAGTGATTTGGGTAAGTTTAAGGACATTCAATGGAAGAAGAACCTAAGCGCTAAGTGATTTGGGTAAGTTTTAGGGTTCTAAAATGGAAGAAGAACCTAAGCGCTAAGTGATTTGGGTAAGTTTTAGGGACAATCAATGGAAGAAGAACCTAAGCGCTAAGTGATTTGGGTAAGTTTTAGGGTGCTAAAATGGAAGAAGAACCTAAGCGCTAAGTGATTTGGGTACGTTTTAGGGACCTAAAATAGAAGAAGAACCTAAGCGCTAAGTGATTTGGGTAAGTTTTAGGGTGCTAAAATGGAAGAAGAACCTAAGCGCTAAGTGATTTGGGTAAGTTTTAGGGTGCTAAAATGGAAGAAGAACCTAAGCGCTAAGTGATTTGGGTAAGTTTTAGGGACATTCAATGGAAGAAGAACCTAATCGCTAAGTGATTTGGGTAAGTTTTAGGGTGCTAAAATGGAAGAAGAACCTAAGCGCTAAGTGATTTGGGTAAGTTTTAGGGACCTAAAATGGAAGAAGATCCTAAGCGCTAAGTGATTTGGGTAAGTTTTAGGGTTCTAAAATGGAAGAAGAACCTAAGCGCTAAGTGATTTGGGTAAGTTTTAGGGACCTAAAATGGAAGAAGAACCTAAGCGCTAAGTGATTTGGGTAAGTTTTAGGGTGCTAAAATGGAAGAAGAACCTAAGCGCTAAGTTATTTGGGTACGTTTTAGGGGACCTAAAATGGAAGAAGAACCTAAGCGCTAAGTGATTTGGGTAAGTTTTAGGGTGCTAAAATGGAAGAAGAACCTAAGCGCTAAGTGATTTGGGTAAGTTTTAGGGTGCTAAAATGGAAGAAGAACCTAAGCGCTAAATGATTTGGGTAAGTTTTAGGGACCTAAAATGGAAGAAGAACCTAAGCGCTAAGTGATTTGGGTAAGTTTTAGGGTTCTAAAATGGAAGAAGAACCTAAGCGCTAAGTGATTTGGGTAAGTTTTAGGGTGCTAAAATGGAAGAAGAACCTAAGCGCTAAGTGATTTGGGTAAGTTTTAGGGTGCTAAAATGGAAGAAGAACCTAAGCGCTAAGTGATTTGGGTAAGTTTTAGGGTGCTAAAATGGAAGAAGAACCTAAGCGCTAAGTGATTTGGGTAAGTTTTAGGGACCTAAAATGGAAGAAGAACCTAAGCGCTAAGTGATTTGGGTACGTTTTAGGGACATTCAATGGAAGAAGAACCTAATCGCTAAGTGATTTGGGTAAGTTTTAGGGTGCTAAAATGGAAGAAGAACCTAAGCGCTAAGTGATTTGGGTAAGTTTTAGGGACCTAAAATGGAAGAAGATCCTAAGCGCTAAGTGATTTGGGTAAGTTTTAGGGTTCTAAAATGGAAGAAGAACCTAAGCGCTAAGTGATTTGGGTACGTTTTAGGGACCTAAAATGGAAGAAGAACCTAAGCGCTAAGTGATTTGGGTAAGTTTTAGGGTGCTAAAATGGAAGAAGAACCTAAGCGCTAAGTGATTTGGGTAAGTTTTAGGGACCTAAAATGGAAGAAGAACCTAAGCGCTAAGTGATTTGGGTAAGTTTTAGGGTGCTAAAATGGAAGAAGAACCTAAGCGCTAAGTGATTTGGGTAAGTTTTAGGGTGCTAAAATGGAAGAAGAACCTAAGCGCTAAGTGATTTGGGTAAGTTTTAGGGACCTAAAATGGAAGAAGAACCTAAGCGCTAAGTGATTTGGGTAAGTTTTAGGGTGCTAAAATGGAAGAAGAACCTAAGCGCTAAATGATTTGGGTAAGTTTAAGGGACCTAAAATGGAAGAAGAACCTAAGCGCTAAGTGATTTGGGTAAGTTTTAGGGTTCTAAAATGGAAGAAGAACCTAAGCGCTAAGTGATTTGGGTAAGTTTTAGGGTGCTAAAATGGAAGAAGAACCTAAGCGCTAAGTGATTTGGGTAAGTTTTAGGGTGCTAAAATGGAAGAAGAACCTAAGCGCTAAGTGATTTGGGTAAGTTTTAGGGTGCTAAAATGGAAGAAGAACCTAAGCGCTAAGTGATTTGGGTAAGTTTTAGGGACCTAAAATGGAAGAAGAACCTAAGCGCTAAGTGATTTGGGTAAGTTTTAGGGTGCTAAAATGGAAGAAGAACCTAAGCGCTAAGTGATTTGGGTAAGTTTTAGGGTGCTAAAATGGAAGAAGAACCTAAGCGCTAAATGATTTGGGTAAGTTTTAGGGACCTAAAATGGAAGAAGAACCTAAGCGCTAAGTGATTTGGGTAAGTTTTAGGGTTCTAAAATGGAAGAAGAACCTAAGCGCTAAGTGATTTGGGAAAGTTTTAGGGTGCTAAAATGGAAGAAGAACCTAAGCGCTAAGTGATTTGGGTAAGTTTTAGGGTGCTAAAATGGAAGAAGAACCTAAGCGCTAAATGATTTGAGTAAGTTTAAGGGACCTAAAATGGAAGAAGAACCTAAGCGCTAAGTGATTTGGGTAAGTTTTAGGGTTCTAAAATGGAAGAAGAACCTAAGCGCTAAGTGATTTGGGTAAGTTTTAGGGTGCTAAAATGGAAGAAGAACCTAAGCGCTAAGTGATTTGGGTAAGTTTTAGGGTGCTAAAATGGAAGAAGAACCTAAGCGCTAAGTGATTTGGGTAAGTTTTAGGGTGCTAAAATGGAAGAAGAACCTAAGCGCTAAGTGATTTGGGTAAGTTTTAGGGACATTCAATGGAAGAAGAACCTAATCGCTAAGTGATTTGGGTAAGTTTTAGGGTGCTAAAATGGAAGAAGAACCTAAGCGCTAAGTGATTTGGGTAAGTTTTAGGGACCTAAAATGGAAGAAGATCCTAAGCGCTAAGTGATTTGGGTAAGTTTTAGGGTTCTAAAATGGAAGAAGAACCTAAGCGCTAAGTGATTTGGGTACGTTTTAGGGACCTAAAATGGAAGAAGAACCTAAGCGCTAAGTGATTTGGGTAAGTTTTAGGGTGCTAAAATGGAAGAAGAACCTAAGCGCTAAGTGATTTGGGTACGTTTTAGGGGACCTAAAATGGAAGAAGAACCTAAGCGCTAAGTGATTTGGGTAAGTTTTAGGGTGCTAAAATGGAAGAAGAACCTAAGCGCTAAGTGATTTGGGTAAGTTTTAGGGTGCTAAAATGGAAGAAGAACCTAAGCGCTAAATGATTTGGGTAAGTTTTAGGGACCTAAAATGGAAGAAGAACCTAAGCGCTAAGTGATTTGGGTAAGTTTTAGGGTTCTAAAATGGAAGAAGAACCTAAGCGCTAAGTGATTTGGGTAAGTTTTAGGGTGCTAAAATGGAAGAAGAACCTAAGCGCTAAGTGATTTGGGTAAGTTTTAGGGTGCTAAAATGGAAGAAGAACCTAAGCGCTAAGTGATTTGGGTAAGTTTTAGGGTGCTAAAATGGAAGAAGAACCTAAGCGCTAAGTGATTTGGGTAAGTTTTAGGGACCTAAAATGGAAGAAGAACCTAAGCGCTAAGTGATTTGGGTACGTTTTAGGGACCTAAAATGGAAGAAGAACCTAAGCGCTAAGTGATTTGGGTAAGTTTTAGGGTGCTAAATTGGAAGAAGAACCTAAGCGCTAAGTGATTTGGGTAAGTTTTAGGGTGCTAAAATGGAAGAAGAACCTAAGCGCTAAGTGATTTGGGTAAGTTTTAGGGTGCTAAAATGGAAGAAGAACCTAAGCGCTAAGTGATTTGGGTAAGTTTTAGGGACATTCAATGGAAGAAGAACCTAAGCGCTAAGTGATTTGGGTAAGTTTTAGGGACATTCAATGGAAGAAGAACCTAAGCGCTAAGTGATTTGGGTAAGTTTTAGGGTGCTAAAATGGAAGAAGATCCAAAGCGCTAAGTGATTTGGGTAAGTTTTAGGGACCTAAAATGGAAGAAGAACCTAAGCGCTAAGTGATTTGGGTAAGTTTTAGGGTGCTAAAATGGAAGAAGAACCTAAGCGCTAAGTGATTTGGGTAAGTTTTAGGGTGCTAAAATGGAAGAAGAACCTAAGCGCTAAGTGATTTGGGTAAGTTTTAGGGACCTAAAATGGAAGAAGAACCTAAGCGCTAAGTGATTTGGGTAAGTTTTAGGGACCTAAAATGGAAGAAGATCCTAAGCGCTAAGTGATTTGGGTAAGTTTTAGGGTTCTAAAATGGAAGAAGAACCTAAGCGCTAAGTGATTTGGGTAAGTTTTAGGGTTCTAAAATGGAAGAAGAACCTAAGCGCTAAGTGATTTGGGTAAGTTTTAGGGTGCTAAAATGGAAGAAGAACCTAAGCGCTAAGTGATTTGGGTAAGTTTTAGGTACATTCAATGGAAGAAGAACCTAAGCGCTAAGTAATTTGGGTAAGTTTTAGGGTGCTAAAATGGAAGAAGAACCTAAGCGCTAAGTGATTTGGGTAAGTTTTAGGGACCTAAAATGGAAGAAGAACCTAAGCGCTAAGTAATTTGGGTAAGTTTTAGGGTGCTAAAATGGAAGAAGAACCTAAGCGCTAAGTGATTTGGGTAAGTTTTAGGGACCTAAAATGGAAGAAGAACCTAAGCGCTAAGTGATTTGGGTAAGTTTTAGGGACCTACAATGGAAGAAGAACCTAAGCGCTAAGTGATTTGGGTAAGTTTTAGGGTGCTAAATTGGAAGAAGAACCTAAGCGCTAAGTGATTTGGGTAAGTTTTAGGGTGCTAAAATGGAAGAAGACCCTAAGCGCTATGTGATTTGGGTAAGTTTTAGGGACCTAAAATAGAAGAAGAACCTAAGCGCTAAGTGATTTGGGTACGTTTTAGGGTGCTAAAATGGAAGAAGAACCTAAGCGCTAAGTGATTTGGGTAAGTTTTAGGGTGCTAAAATGGAAGAAGAACCTAAGCGCTAAGTGATTTGGGTACGTTTTAGGGACATTCAATGGAAGAAGAACCTAATCGCTAAGTGATTTGGGTAAGTTTTAGGGTGCTAAAATGGAAGAAGAACCTAAGCGCTAAGTGATTTGGGTAAGTTTTAGGGACCTAAAATGGAAGAAGATCCTAAGCGCTAAGTGATTTGGGTAAGTTTTAGGGTTCTAAAATGGAAGAAGAACCTAAGCGCTAAGTGATTTGGGTACGTGTTAGGGACCTAAAATGGAAGAAGAACCTAAGCGCTAAGTGATTTGGGTAAGTTTTAGGGTGCTAAAATGGAAGAAGAACCTAAGCGCTAAGTGATTTGGGTAAGTTTTAGGGTGCTAAAATGGAAGAAGAACCTAAGCGCTAAGTGATTTGGGTAAGTTTAAGGGACCTAAAATGGAAGAAGAACCTAAGCGCTAAGTGATTTGGGTAAGTTTTAGGGTGCTAAAATGGAAGAAGAACCTAAGCGCTAAATGATTTGGGTAAGTTTAAGGGACCTAAAATGGAAGAAGAACCTAAGCGCTAAGTGATTTGGGTAAGTTTTAGGGTTCTAAAATGGAAGAAGAACCTAAGCGCTAAGTGATTTGGGTAAGTTTCAAGGTGCTAAAATGGAAGAAGAACCTAAGCGCTAAGTGATTTGGGTAAGTTTTAGGGTGCTAAAATGGAAGAAGAACCTAAGCGCTAAGTGATTTGGGTAAGTTTTAGGGTGCTAAAATGGAAGAAGAACCTAAGCGCTAAGTGATTTGGGTACGTTTTAGGGACCTAAAATGGAAGAAGAACCTAAGCGCTAAGTGATTTGGGTAAGTTTTAGGGTGCTAAAATGGAAGAAGAACCTAAGCGCTAAGTGATTTGGGTAAGTTTTAGGGTGCTAAAATGGAAGAAGAACCTAAGCGCTAAATGATTTGGGTAAGTTTTAGGGACCTAAAATGGAAGAAGAACCTAAGCGCTAAGTGATTTGGGTAAGTTTTAGGGTTCTAAAATGGAAGAAGAACCTAAGCGCTAAGTGATTTGGGAAAGTTTTAGGGTGCTAAAATGGAAGAAGAACCTAAGCGCTAAGTGATTTGGGTAAGTTTTAGGGTGCTAAAATGGAAGAAGAACCTAAGCGCTAAATGATTTGGGTAAGTTTAAGGGACCTAAAATGGAAGAAGAACCTAAGCGCTAAGTGATTTGGGTAAGTTTTAGGGTTCTAAAATGGAAGAAGAACCTAAGCTCTAAGTGATTTGGGTAAGTTTTAGGGTGCTAAAATGGAAGAAGAACCTAAGCGCTAAGTGATTTGGGTAAGTTTTAGGGTGCTAAAATGGAAGAAGAACCTAAGCGCTAAGTGATTTGGGTAAGTTTTAGGGTGCTAAAATGGAAGAAGAACCTAAGCGCTAAGTGATTTGGGTAAGTTTTAGGGACCTAAAATGGAAGAAGAACCTAAGCGCTAAGTGATTTGGGTAAGTTTTAGGGTGCTAAAATGGAAGAAGAACCTAAGCGCTAAGTGATTTGGGTAAGTTTTAGGGACCTAAAATGGAAGAAGAACCTAAGCGCTAAGTGATTTGGGTAAGTTTTAGGGTGCTAAAATGGAAGAAGAACCTAAGCGCTAAGTGATTTGGGTAAGTTTTAGGGTGCTAAAATGGAAGAAGAACCTAAGCGCTAAATGATTTGGGTAAGTTTTAGGGACCTAAAATGGAAGAAGAACCTAAGCGCTAAGTGATTTGGGTAAGTTTTAGGGTTCTAAAATGGAAGAAGAACCTAAGCGCTAAGTGATTTGGGTAAGTTTTAGGGTGCTAAAATGGAAGAAGAACCTAAGCGCTAAGTGATTTGGGTAAGTTTTAGGGACCTAAAATGGAAGAAGAACCTAAGCGCTAAGTGATTTGGGTAAGTTTTAGGGTGCTAAAATGGAAGAAGAACCTAAGCGCTAAGTGATTTGGGTACGTTTTAGGGACCTAAAATGGAAGAAGAACCTAAGCGCTAAGTGATTTGGGTAAGTTTTAGGGTGCTAAAATGGAAGAAGAACCTAAGCGCTAAGTGATTTGGGTAAGTTTTAGGGACCTAAAATAGAAGAAGAACCGAAGCGCTAAGTGATTTGGGTAAGTTTTAGGGTGCTAAAATGGAAGAAGAACCTAAGCGCTAAGTGATTTGGGTAAGTTTTAGGGTGCTAAAATGGAAGAAGAACCTAAGCGCTAAGTGATTTGGGTAAGTTTTAGGGACCTAAAATGGAAGAAGAACCTAAGCGCTAAGTGATTTGGGTAAGTTTTAGGGTGCTAAAATGGAAGAAGAACCTAAGCGCTAAGTGATTTGGGTAAGTTTTAGGGACCTAAAATGGAAGAAGATCCTAAGCGCTAAGTGATTTGGGTAAGTTTTAGGGTTCTAAAATGGAAGAAGAACCTAAGCGCTAAGTGATTTGGGTACGTTTTAGGGACCTAAAATGGAAGAAGAACCTAAGCGCTAAGTGATTTGGGTAAGTTTTAGGGACCTAAAATGGAAGAAGAACCTAAGCGCTAAGTGATTTGGGTAAGTTTTAGGGTGCTAAAATGGAAGAAGAACCTAAGCGCTAAGTGATTTGGGTACGTTTTAGGGACCTAAAATGGAAGAAGAACCTAAGCGCTAAGTGATTTGGGTAAGTTTTAGGGTGCTAAAATGGAAGAAGAACCTAAGCGCTAAGTGATTTGGGTAAGTTTTAGGGACCTAAAATGGAAGAAGAACCTAAGCGCTAAGTGATTTGGGTAAGTTTTAGGGTGCTAAAATGGAAGAAGAACCTAAGCGCTAAGTGATTTGGGTAAGTTTTAGGGACCTAAAATGGAAGAAGAACCTAAGCGCTAAGTGATTTGGGTAAGTTTTAGGGTGCTAAAATGGAAGAAGAACCTAAGCGCTAAGTGATTTGGGTAAGTTTTAGGGTGCTAAAATGGAAGAAGAACCTAAGCGCTAAATGATTTGGGTAAGTTTTAGGGACCTAAAATGGAAGAAGAACCTAAGCGCTAAGTGATTTGGGTAAGTTTTAGGGTTCTAAAATGGAAGAAGAACCTAAGCGCTAAGTGATTTGGGTAAGTTTTAGGGTGCTAAAATGGAAGAAGAACCTAAGCGCTAAGTGATTTGGGTACGTTTTAGGGACCTAAAATGGAAGAAGAACCTAAGCGCTCAGTGATTTGGGTAAGTTTTAGGGTTCTAAAATGGAAGAAGAACCTAAGCGCTAAGTGATTTCGGAAAGTTTTAGGGTGCTAAAATGGAAGAAGAACCTAAGCGCTAAGTGATTTGGGTAAGTTTTAGGGACCTAAAATGGAAGAAGAACCTAAGCGCTAAGTGATTTGGGTAAGTTTTAGGGTGCTAAAATGGAAGAAGAACCTAAGCGCTAAGTGATTTGGGTACGTTTTAGGGACCTAAAATGGAAGAAGAACCTAAGCGCTAAGTGATTTGGGTAAGTTTTAGGGTGCTAAAATGGAAGAAGAACCTAAGCGCTAAGTGATTTGGGTAAGTTTTAGGGTGCTAAAATGGAAGAAGAACCTAAGCGCTAAGTGATTTGGGTAAGTTTTAGGGACCTAAAATGGAAGAAGAACCTAAGCGCTAAGTGATTTGGGTAAGTTTTAGGGTGCTAAAATGGAAGAAGAACCTAAGCGCTAAGTGATTTGGGTACGTTTTAGGGACCTAAAATGGAAGAAGAACCTAAGCGCTAAGTGATTTGGGTAAGTTTTAGGGTGCTAAAATGGAAGAAGAACCTAAGCGCTAAGTGATTTGGGTAAGTTTTAGGGACCTAAAATAGAAGAAGAACCGAAGCGCTAAGTGATTTGGGTAAGTTTTAGGGTGCTAAAATGGAAGAAGAACCTAAGCGCTAAGTGATTTGGGTAAGTTTTAGGGTGCTAAAATGGAAGAAGAACCTAAGCGCTAAGTGATTTGGGTAAGTTTTAGGGACCTAAAATGGAAGAAGAACCTAAGCGCTAAGTGATTTGGGTAAGTTTTAGGGTGCTAAAATGGAAGAAGAACCTAAGCGCTAAGTGATTTGGGTAAGTTTTAGGGACCTAAAATGGAAGAAGATCCTAAGCGCTAAGTGATTTGGGTAAGTTTTAGGGTTCTAAAATGGAAGAAGAACCTAAGCGCTAAGTGATTTGGGTACGTTTTAGGGACCTAAAATGGAAGAAGAACCTAAGCGCTAAGTGATTTGGGTAAGTTTTAGGGTGCTAAAATGGAAGAAGAACCTAAGCGCTAAGTGATTTGGGTAAGTTTTAGGGACCTCAAATGTAAGAAGAACCTAAGCGCTAAGTGATTTGGGTAAGTTTTAGGGTGCTAAAATGGAAGAAGAAGCTAAGCGCTAAGTGATTTGGGTAAGTTTTAGGGACCTAAAATGGAAGAAGAACCTAAGCGCTAAGTGATTTGGGTAAGTTTTAGGGACATTCAATGGAAGAAGAACCTAAGCGCTAAGTGATTTGGGTAAGTTTTAGGGTGCTAAAATGGAAGAAGAACCTAAGCGCTAAGTGGTTCGGGTGAGCTTTAAGGGACCAAAAGGGAAAAGGCAGGATCGCGCTAAGTAGTTAGAATGAGCTTTAAGGCCCCAAAAGGGAAAAGGCAGGATAGCGCTAAGTAGTTAGGGTGAGCTTTAAGGCCCCAAAAGGGAAAAGGCAGGATAGCACTAAGTGGTTAGGGTGAGCTTTAAGGCCCCAAAAGGGAAAAGGCAGGATAGCGCTAAGTGGTTAGGGTGAGCTTTAAGGCCCCAAAAGGGAAAAGGCAGGATAGCACTAAGTGGTTAGGGTGAGCTTTAAGGCCCCAAAAGGGAAAAGGCAGGATAGCGCTAAGTGGTTCGGGTGAGCTTTAAGGGACCAAAAGGGAAAAGGCAGGATAGGGCTAAGTGGTTTGGGTGAGCTTTAAGGGACCAAAAGGGAAAATGCAGGATAGCGCTAAGTGGTTCGGGTGAGTTTTTCTGGAATATAAGTGATGGGAGTGAAATTATGTATGCGAGCACTTTAATGAGTTAAGTTTGTAGTGCGCACGCGCAAGATCGTAAGAATTTCGTCTGGACGAATATTTTTGGAAAAAGTGAAGCAGGATGTATCGGGAAACAGAAAGGATTTGTGTGAGGATACGATGGGAAAAGGCCAAAAACGAAAGGCTACGTTGTTAGCTGAGAAAATGAATCTGAAAAGTCTCGTTGGAAAATGACATCCTCGTACGCGTACTCTGGCATACGAGAGGACGGAAGCTTTATGGAAGGTTTACGAAGCATGCTTGGAATCGCTCGCACATTCATACGAGAGCGGGAACTTTTGAAAATGATACGACGACGGCACTAAAACCGAAGTTTTTTTGTGTCTCTCTGAATCAAGGCTTATGTCATTCGTCAAATGGCTCTCATGGGCTAGAATGGAGAGAAGACACTGCTGCATCCCACGCACTGCCATGAGCAACAACGAGAGCCACCTGCTGAATGACATAGTCACATGATTTGGGATGCCCCTGGGGAAAAGCCAGCAGCCATTCCAGGGCCAGACCACATTGGTTTTGTTCTGTTTTCACACAGTAGATCATCCCAGTTTGGGATGCCCAAGAGAGAGGGAATCAGCCAGCCCAGGAGTCTCATTGGGATGCCTCACTGTGTGAAACCCCAAGAACAACACTTCACTATGTCATTTGGCAGGTGGCTCTCATTGGACGAGAGCCCGCGCATGCACCGTTGGAGCAGAGAGGGGTGAGTTTTATGGGCATCTGGAGAGGTGTCACACAGTGGGGTATCCCGATTCGGGGAAAAGCCAGTGGCTGGCCTTGAAATCTTTTAGATTCCATACCGGCTGCTGCTGGGTTTTGTTCCACTTTAATCAGGGTTACATCATCTAAACCATAGCCAGAGTGCTCAGTGCTTTAGTAAATGGTAAAAACATATGAAGTCCAACAGACACAGAGAGAGATACAGAGAGAGAGAGACTCACACAGACACACACATACACAAAGACACACACAGGCACACATGCAGACACAGAGACACACACAGGCACACACACACAGACACACACACACACAGACAGAGAGACACACAGACACACACACAGAGACACACACACACAGACACACACACAGAGACACACACACAGAGACACACACACTCACACTCACACAGAGACCCACACACACACAGATACACAGACACACACACACAGACACACACAGACACAGAGACACAGAGACACACAGACACATAGACACACATACAGACATCCCTACATTATCAGTACTGCACACTTGCTCCTCACAGCTCCGGAGACACAGGCAGCAGAATGATGATGCATCTGGAGGCGGCACCTGCTCAATCAGGAAGCCACTGCTCTCTGCCTATGCGGACCCAGCGACCGCACAAACAGCCTGGCTTTCCCTTCCTACTGCCCTGCCATCTAACAGGTGCCTCTGGACAGCACCATGTCAAGGTCAGTGCCATGCCCCTATGCTCAGGGACATTGTGCCTCACCTCCCACCGGCACCAGTGGGCCCCCCTCCTCCCTTGGGCCCTCGGCAGATGCCCGACCCTGCCGGGTGCTAGCGCCGGCTCTGATCTCCAGACCACTCCATCCAGTGGTTCCCCTAGAAAGGAAACACAAAACTTAGGTAGACAGGAAGGGGTGGGCTTTTAATCTCTGTCCAGTTTGTGTTTCCTCCCAGCGGGTGAGGCCTGCTCTCTCCACGTGGTCAGACTGAGGTATAAAATGGAAAAATAGTGGCGGGCAAAAGCTATTAATATGAGGGAAAGGTACCAACGAGTTCCTTCAACCATGTCTAGGCACTGTAGTTTCCCACCAATATTGGGACAGGTCTTAGAAAAGTGACCTGGGTTCCCACAATACAGGCACAGTCCCTGCATCCGACACCTTGTTTTCTCGGCCTGGGAGAGGCGAGTTGTGCCAAGCTGCATGGGCTCCTCTGACGCTGTGGAGGATGAGGAGGTGAGACCCATAGGAGATTACTCTTGGTGGGGAGAACCTCAGTGTTGGTCTTTAGCCCTTTCTAGACGCCGTTCTCTGAGACTGCATATAATCGTCCAGGTACTTGGGCTGAAGGAAGTTCACTAAGGTGCCTTTAATGCTTTCTGAGAGCCTAATTCTAAATTGACTGAAAAGGGCCAGATTGTTCCATTGTGGGTAGATCGCCCACGGCACAATTCGGCACTGTGTTCCTCAGCTGAATGTTTGCCTTGTTTCAGGCTTCACAAGTTAGCGTCCGTGGTCGAAGCCCTGTCAGGGTCCACATACAGGATCTCCATAGCCGAGAAAAAAGCAGAGACAGTTTATAAAGTCTCATTAGTGGGTGCTCATCCGAATGTCCAAGTCTGTGGATCTCCCTGCAACAGAGAAATAAACAGGCCTACTTTCTGTGTCTCTGTGCCACAAGAGCCACAATCGGAATGAATAGTTCACACAAATTCTTGAAGTTAGAAATTTTGAATGATCCCCAAAAAATGTCTCCGGAAGAGAAAGCTTCGGCTTGACAGGAGGTGAGGATACTTGTGGTGCAGACAGCAGATGACTCTTCTGAGTAGCCACTCATTGAGCCAGTTGGTTTATGGTGATAGCCATGGCCTGCACTTGTTTCACAAGTTCTTCCATCTATCAGCCCGTGATAATGTCAAACCTCAAGGACACCTGCCATCTTAGCGGTGTTCACAACCCCCAATCTCCACAGCTAGCTTCACCTATAGCCCCCATTTGATGGGACGCTTTAAACACCTCACCTCACCGCCCCCAGGACTTGGTAGTTCAAAGATTGTGAACTCACAGGGGTAAAGACAAATGAACCGGAGAGCGCAGTTGGACAAGCCGGGGTCATACATGGAATAATCAGTCCCCTTGATACACACTGCCAATCGAGAAACACGAGAAAGGCCAAAGGTCAAGCCAAAGGTCAAACCAGGTAAGCAGAGAGCTCGCAGTACAATGGATGAGGCAGAAACATAGTTTGAATCCAGGGAAAGCTCGGTTCAGGTGACTGTCATGGAATGGTTAGGCAAGCTAGGTCAGCAATGGTTTTAACATCAATGGACACAGGATCCATAGCACACAGCAGTATGCTATCACGGGCAGTGAGAGAGTGAGCTGGGAACGCCTAAAAATCCTGGAAATGGATGGGATTGGTCAGGGGGAACACTTGGCTTATTGGCCCAACTACAACCTTTGGGCTGATTGCTCAATACATAATTAGGGCAAATCGCCCATCAGCAATATTAGAGCTCATTGGCCCTTTAACTAATCCTCCAGCAATAGGTAAGTAAAGAAAGGGGAAATTTGTCAAATGGCTTGTAATATGGTAACTCTATAATAACTGATAACTGTAAAATTAGAGATAGACTGACTACTGCGTCTGACTACTGTGACCCGAGGTTTTATCGGCATACTATCGCCTATTCGCCCTAATGGCACAGTGAGAGCACCTGAACAGTCCAGGCGGAAATGCCCCTGCTGTAAGGCAGCATGCATATTACCGCCGTCAGTTTTTATTTTGGGTGAGTCTATCTTTAATTTTACAGTTATCAGTTATTATAGATTTACCATGGATGTTAAGCTAACAGGTCTGTAATTGCCCGGAGAAGACCTAGAGCCCTTTTTAAAAATGGGCACCACATTTCCCTTGCGCCAGTCCCTTGGCACTATACCAGTTGCTAGTGAGTCTTTAAAGATCAACAACAAGGGTGATGAGATAACTGAACTTTGAGAAATCTTGGGTGAAGTCCATCTGGTCCTGCAGTCTTATTCACATTTAAATTATTTGTTGTCCACATTTAGCTTGTTACCTATTATACTTGGGCTATTGCAATCAGTGGAACTTCTGTGTTGGCTCTTTGCTCCATTATCATTAATTAGGGCACCTACCTGTTCTGATTTAGTTTTCTTCTAATTAATATATTTAAAAAAACGTTTAGGGTTTGTTTTGCTTTATTTGGTCACATCTCTTACATTTTGTGCTTTTGCCAAACATTTTTTTTAAATGCTCTTTTTGTGTTCTTTATTGCCTTTTTAACCGCAGGTGTCAGCCATGAGGAGTTTACATTTAGACACTTAGATTTGTTACCCGTAGGAATACATTTTGCAATGTTTATACTCACAATTGATTTAAAGCACTCCCATTTGGCATCTTTATTCCTGAACAGATGCTCCCAGTCTATAGGCTCGATTCAGAGGCACATTCATCTGGACTTCCGTAGCTGTCTGTGAAAGTTTTTGTTTGTGTTTGTCATTTTTTTGTTCTTTTTCGTCCATTTTTCATTCGTACGAACGTTCGGGAAAATGCGTATATGCGCTTTCAATGAACGAAAGCAAATCGGATCATTTCCATTAGTTTGGATCATTTTCCCAACAAAATCTGATATTTTTCATTCGTTCAGATAACTTACGTTGTTGGGATGGGCTTGCGTCTGATTCAGAGAGCTGATTGCCGAGGGACCACCACCCTATTAAACCGTTTCATCTCCGATCCACTTACGGGACCTTTGAGGCCTCGGATTGCTATTGTTGAACATGTTTTGTGGCTATGTGGAGGAGTCTGCGCGCCTTCAGTTCCAAGGCATTGCATGTATCAGCATGGCCGAGGCCATAAATTGTATAGCAATGCATACCTGAATCAATACATTTCATGTATGCCTTATAGAAGCATTTTAATGCTGACCTTAATTAGTCCTTAGCATGTAAACCTTTATTTTCCCACACATCCATATAACTGATATATTTTTTTAGACTTATGTCCTTTGTGAATTATATTTGGATTGTTGAACCTGAATCTTAATTTGTTGTAGGAGTTATTGTTTTAGTTGGTTCCCTTCGCTTTGTGTAATTATTTTACATTTGGTTGCAGGAACCGTAATATGTGCCACTTGCACAACATACAAGCAGTGTTTGGTCCAGCTATGCGATTCCTCAGTGTTGTTGCAGGGCATCCAGGGTCGTCCCATGATGCTTATATATTGCAGAGCTCCGGCTTATTTCGTCAGTTTGAGTCAAGAGAATTATCTGGTGGATGGCTCCTGGGTAAGTTTGCTCACATTCCATCAATCCATTTTCACTGTATGGCAATGAATATAGTTGATGACTTATGTCTTAACCTATGGCTGTTTTTAACCCTTGATGACATGTTAAACAATATTGTAGCTTAGAATGTGTATTTTATGTTAGTATTTTTCAATTCTTTCAGGGGATTCTGGATATCCACTCCTGCCCTTGCTCCTGATGCCCATTCTTTGCCTGCCGAATGCGGGCCAGGAGTTCTCTAATCGGGCCCTATGCAAAACCCGGGCCGTGGTGGCGAGGGCCTTCGGGCTTTTGAAGTCCAGATTTAGGTGTTTGGACCTTGGGCACTGCTGTATGACCCCAACAAGGTTATACCAATAATTTAATTTACGTTTTTTAACAGGGACCACACATGCCAGAGTGGCACAACTGAGTGTCAGGGTCCTTCAGTTGGTGGGCGAGATGCAGGAGCTGTGCAACCCGTTGGGGACCACAGATGAAGAATAATGTTCTGTGGCCTGCCATTGCTATGTATTTTTTATAGTTCAAAATATTTTAATATTTTAGATTTTATGATGGAAAAAAATAAATAAATAAAAGTTTCAGTGTCATTTCATTTACAAAATACATTAACACAAAACTAATGGGCCCAGAAATATTTAAAGATGAATATTCACATGACCGAGAAGTGATTTGGGTAAGTTTTAGGGACCTAAAATGGAAGAAGAACCTAACCGCGAAGTGGTTTGGGTGAGCTTTAAGGGTCCAAAAGGGAAGAGAGAGGATAGTGCTAAGTGGTTGGGGTGAGCTTTAAGGGTCCCAAAGGGAAGAGGGAGGATAGTGCTAAGTGGTTGGGGTGAGCTTTAAGTGTCCAAAAGGGAAGAGGGAGGATAGTGCTAAGTGATTTAGCTAAACATTGTAGTATGTAATATGTAGGCGAGCACGTTAATGTTTGTTTGTAGTGCGCAGGCGCTAGATCGTAAGGTTTTTCGTCTGGACGATTATTTATTGAAAAAGGGGAACAGAATCTATCAGGAAACATAAAGGATTTGTGGGAGAAGACGATGGGAAAGGGCAAAAACGAAAGTCTACGTTGTAACATGAGAAAATGAAATGGAAAAGTCATGCTGGAAAATGACATCCTGGTACTCGTACTCTGCCGTACGAACGGACGGAAACTTTACTGAAGGTTAGCAATGCATGCATAGAATCGCTCGCACACTCATACTAGAGCGGGAAAATTAAAAAACAAACAAACAGATCGGCACAAAATCGAACGTCTTTTTTTGTCTCTCTGAATCGAGCCTTATGTCCTGGAGTGAGTCTGGGGAAGTTGGCCTTCCTAAAATTTAGTGTTTTTGCCCTCCCCACAGAAAATCTTTCTTACAGTTTATGTTAAACACAACTATATTGTGGTCACTGTTACCAAGATATTTACAGACTGTTACTGTTCCTATCAGGTTATCATTATTTGATATTACCAGATATAAAAGAGCACCACCCCTAGTAGGTGACTCCACAAACTGATTCATATAGTTATCTTGTAGCAGGCTGAGGAATGCTCTCCTCCTTGTAGTGGAAGCAGAACCATATTTCCAGTCTATTCCTGGGTAGTTGAAGTCCCCCATCACCACCACTGTACCAGCCTGTGATGCCCACTCTGTTTATGTAGGTGACCCTCTATTTCCTCAGTTATATTTAGGGGTCTATAGATTACACCAAACTGTATTTTAACATTGTTTACATTGCGCCCCACTTTTACCCACAATGATTCTACATCCTCACAATATTCTGCTAGTATCCCCTCATTAATATATGCTTTGAATTCTTGATTTACATAAAGACACACGCCGCCCCCTTTCTTTTTGCTCTGTCTTTCCGAAAAAGAGCTAAACCTTGTAGATCGACAGTCCAGTCATGTGTGGAATTCCAGCCATGTCTCAGCCAAACCAACAACATCAATATTCTCTGCCAGCACCAGAGCCTCAAGCTCCCCCACTTTACTTGCCAGACTTCTGGCATTTGTGAACATACACTTTATGTTCCTATTTAGTTTGACACATTGAGGTATAGTATTAGCTTCTGCAGTAATGCATCCACCTTATTTTTCACTGCTGGTTTGCAACACACCTTATCCATCATAGCAGTCCTCCCCCCTTCTAATTCTCCACCCCCCATCATATGCTGTCCCCTAAGCAACCTGTCTTAACTTTTGACTTCACTCTTGCCCTCCCCCCCTTATCTCTAGTTTAAATAACTCTCCACCACCTCTAGTATCCTTTTACCCAGCACAGCAGCCTCCTTCCATTCAGGTGCAAATAATCTGTAGAATAAAGTTTGTACCCCAATGAAAAGTCAGCCCAGTGCTCTAGGAACCAAAATCCCTCTGCCCTACGCCAGGACTTGAGCCATGCGTTTAACTCTCTAAGCTTCCTCTGTCTTTCATGTGTAGCACATGGCACTGGCAGTATTCCAGAGAATACAATCTTGGAGTTCCTTCCCTTCAACTTGGTGCAGAATTCCTTAAATGTATTCTTAAGGATCCTCCATTTCCCATTATTTCTGTCATTGGTCCCAAAGTGGACCACTACAGTTGGGTCATCCCCAGCTCCTCCCAGTAATTTATCCACCCTTTCCACCACATGCCAAACCCTGGCACCAGGGAGACAGTAAACCATTCGGATGAGGCGGTCAGAAACGAGCCAGCCCGCAGCCAAGATGTTGTAAAAATAGTCCACTCTTTATTTTCTCGCATAGGATAGTATGGCAATAAAACAGCAATCAGAGCATAGTCAAGCAGATATCGCGTCGACGCGTTTCGAGCCTGCGCTCTTAATCATGACAGCGAGGTAACTGCCTGGTTCATAATAAATAGACAAATGCTTAATTACCCTAATGAGGCGCCTCATAAATATCAATTAATAACACCCGCAGCCTAAGGAAAACACCCTTAGATCTTCAATTAATTATAACCATAGTAATCAGTTGTAACATTTCAAATACCTTTAGGTCATGCTGTTATCCCGACGCCGCACGTGCCGAGCCATAACGCCATATTGGGCCAGTGCTTCCGGGTAAGCTTCAATGCGCCGCATTGAAATCCCGATCACTGCTAACCCTACGGCGTCATCCCCTGGGCGGAGCCTAGCAGGACGTCAGAGGCCTGGCAAGACATTATCGTCCATGGCGGGAGACATTACTGGCAAATACACGCGCAGGGCGGGACAACAAGCAGGCCGCTACATTTCTCACAAATATATACTATAACTAATGCGCCTCAACATAGATAACATCACAGAATAACGTAATAATTTACAAAAAATGTTAGAAAACGAAAACCACACATATACTCTTAATAGGTACATAATGATATTTATCACCAACGATTTGAATAATTTAGAAGATCTCTCTATAAATACAGCAATCACGAGATTAATAAGGGATGAGGGTACATAGAACAGACTGGACACACTTCAAAACTGTAACCCTCCACCCATCTAATTATGTTTAAGAAACAGATCCACGTCCCATCTTGCATTAAGTCCTTTGGGGCTGCGTGTACCTAATGTGAAGATCCAAAAGACCTCCCGCTGTAACAATTTATCCATAAGGTCACCGCCCCTTGGCCCCAACACTACTTTCTCTATGGGTACCCATCTAAGCGAGGTTAGGTCACCCCCATGGTGAGACCTAAAGTGTTTCCCCACATTTGATGTACAGGTTAGGCGGTCCAGGGATGCGGAAGCTAGATGTTCTGCAATTCGTTTTTTGACAGGGCGTGTGGTGCAGCCCACATACTGTATCCTACAATCTACACAGGTGATTAAATAAATCACATTTGAAGAATTACAGTTAATAAAGTTCTTTATTTGATAATTTTTATTATCTGCTACTGTACTAAAATTTAGTCCTGGTTGCAGAAATTTACAGACCCCACACCTCCTACCACCACATTTAAAGGCTCCTAGCTGGGACAACCACGTTCTAGACCCGCTACCCTGTTTCATGTATAAGCTGGGTGACAATTTACATCCTATTGTGGGTGATTTGTGACTCACTATCCTGATACCTTGTTCGACTACCCGCCTAAGTTGGGGATCACAGTTGAGTAAAGGGAGGTGTTTCTGTATTATTGCTTTAATTTTATAAAACTCCTCACTATATGAAGTGACAAAAGTCACCGAACCCTGTGAAATCTTGGGGAGTCCCTCTACAACTTTGTGGACTTTTTTCTTTCTTATATCAGTGAACATTTTGTCTCTATCCCTATTTGAGGCTATTACTCTAGCCCGTTCCAACATCTCAGACGAATATCCCCGTTCAGCAAATCTGTTAGATATCGAAGCAATCTCATCCTGAAACATCACATCCTGAGAGCAGTTCCTCCGGGCCCTGATCATCTCGCCCACAGGGATTGCTCTAATGGTGTGGGGCGGATGACAGCTTTCAGCTCTTAAGGTGGTATTACCCGCCGTCTCCTTTCTAAACGTCCTAGTTGTAATTTGAAGGGTATCATAGTCTGCCTCTAACAATAAATCCAAAAAGGAAATTGTCTTAGGATTGTATTCTGAAGTAAACCTCAGACCTAAGTCATTAGAATTCAAATATTCTAAAAATTGGGTTACTGTATCCTGGGGCCCAGACCATACCAGGATAAGGTCATCGATGTACCGCCCGTACAGTTTAATCCGGCCCAAGAAAGGGTTGTCACAACCGAAAATGGCCCACCTCTCCCACCACCCCATATAGAGGTTGGCCAGGGAGGGGGAGAATGGTGCCCCCATAGAAGCCCCGCATCTTTGTAAGAAATACTGGCCTGCAAATAGGAAATAATTATGTTGTAACAGGTATTGCAGGGCTAGAATGAGGAAAGTTTTCAAATCCTCAGGGTACTTGGAATAATTGTCCAGATGGAATTGGACCACCTCTAGGGCCAAATTATGGGGTATAATTGAGTACAGCGAGGCCACATCACACGTGAGCCACCCAAAGCTAGTACTCCATTGGAATTCCCGCAGCTGAATCAAGATATCACGGGAGTCTTGCAAAAAGCCTGGGAGCCTACGTACTAATGGGAGCAATTGGGCGTCTACCCACTGCCCCAGCCTCTCATTCAACCCCCCAATCCCAGCCACAATTGGTCTCCCAGCAGGTGGACGCTGGGGCTTGTGGATTTTGGGGAGGTGATGAAAGACTGGGGCAGTGGGGGAGGCCACAAAAAGAGCCTCTGCCTCAGATTGAGTTAAGACTCCCAATGCCACACCTTCATCCAGTAATATATTCAGATCCTTCTGAAATTCCTCCACTGGATTAGACTTAAGTTTGACATAAGTGGTCTCATCCTCCAGCTGTCTCCATGCTTCCTTCTCATAGTCTAAGGCATCCAATACAACCACACATCCCCCCTTATCTGCCGAACGGATGACTATCGTGTCGTTATCACTCAAACTATTAAGCGCCTCTTTCTCGCCCTTTGACAGATTGGAGTGGCCTAGAGGTTTGGACCTGGAATTATTCGCTAAAGCCGTGAGGTCAGCCTCCACCGCCTCCTGGAAAACGTCCAGTACAGGCGATCTGGAGCTAATCGGATAAAAGCTCCGGTTCGGAAATTTTAACCTAGGGGGAGGATCAATTTTGGTAGGTCCCTCGTCCGACATACCATCCAACCACAAATGCATGGTAGTATCCTCGAACGAGGGAACCCGTATCACAGGATCTGTTATCCCTCTTTGATGTATATCCATCCCCCCTTGTTGGTCCCCTTGTCTGGGTACCTCCGAACTCCCATCACAAAAATCTGAAATAAAATGTCTACGCAAAGTTAAATTTCTAACAAATCTATTAATATCAAGAATCGTAGAAAATAAATTGAAATGAAATGTTGGGGCAAAAGAGAGTCCTTTGGCCAAAACTCTTTCCTCATCAGCAGACAAGGAATGGGACGATAAATTGATTACACTTGTCAGTCCTGTTGTCTGCGACCTCGGAGCATGTAGCGGGAGCCTGGGATGATGTTTCCTCCCTGATCTGTGGCCCCTCTTGGAAACTTTTTCTTCCTTGACTTTGGAGTCGATGCCCGTTGAAAATTTCCCGGTCCTTGCTCTGCGTCAGATCGGTCACTGCCAGACGACCACTCTGCCGATTCCGTTGTGTTAAAGGAAACCATCTTTTTACCAGATGGAGATTTAAGAATGGATCTCGGGCGTGGATTTCTGGCAAAACGTTTCCATGAATACACACGGTCATTGGAGTAGTCCTCCGTATCACGTTGGAATTTATTCCTTTTAATTTGCATGATCTGCGATTCCATATTGTCAATTGATTTCTTCATCTTATCCATGTATTGCTGGAATTGAGGATCAGGTTCAAATTCTTTCAAGGATGTCTCAATATTTACAATTGTTGTTTGAATCTCCTTAAGCCTCTCTTCCTCATGTTGTGTGATCAACTTCATGAGTTCAATGGAAGCCTTTGTAAGAATATCATCCCATTCACTCTTGAACTTGTCTGAGTAAATTGTAGTTGGGATTTTTCTAATTCTTAGACCTCTGGGGATCATCTGATTCTGTAAATATTTATTCAAAGAGCTGAGGTCCCACCATGTTTTTAATTCCTTCTTCATGGTGTCCTCATAATCCCTCATTATATTTTTCAAATCACAGGGCAGTGATATGCTTTGTGTGGCAGAGGTGGATACAAACACAGAGTCAAACTTCTCTTGACTATTACTAGTGCCACCAAAATACGATTTCACACGTTCCATATTGAATACACAATCGCTCTTGTTGCTGTAATGCGTTAATAAGCTTGCATGTGAATTCTCAAGCGAGAGGTGGAGTATGCATAAACAAAAACAGTCCTGAGCTAGGCACGGCTGAGCCAATCAATATACAGAGATCCAAAATTGCCAGCCTTCACTTCCCGGACAAAGACCCACATCAGCTGCCGGCACGGCACAGGGAGCTCACCCAGACACTGTAAACGATCCACGGTCAGAAACGAGCCAGCCCGCAGCCAAGATGTTGTAAAAATAGTCCACTCTTTATTTTCTCGCATAGGATAGTATGGCAATAAAACAGCAATCAGAGCATAGTCAAGCAGATATCGCGTCGACGCGTTTCGAGCCTGCGCTCTTAATCATGACAGCGAGGTAACTGCCTGGTTCATAATAAATAGACAAATGCTTAATTACCCTAATGAGGCGCCTCATAAATATCAATTAATAACACCCGCAGCCTAAGGAAAACACCCTTAGATCTTCAATTAATTATAACCATAGTAATCAGTTGTAACATTTCAAATACCTTTAGGTCATGCTGTTATCCCGACGCCGCACGTGCCGAGCCATAACGCCATATTGGGCCAGTGCTTCCGGGTAAGCTTCAATGCGCCGCATTGAAATCCCGATCACTGCTAACCCTACGGCGTCATCCCCTGGGCGGAGCCTAGCAGGACGTCAGAGGCCTGGCAAGACATTATCGTCCATGGCGGGAGACATTACTGGCAAATACACGCGCAGGGCGGGACAACAAGCAGGCCGCTACATTTCTCACAAATATATACTATAACTAATGCGCCTCAACATAGATAACATCACAGAATAACGTAATAATTTACAAAAAATGTTAGAAAACGAAAACCACACATATACTCTTAATAGGTACATAATGATATTTATCACCAACGATTTGAATAATTTAGAAGATCTCTCTATAAATACAGCAATCACGAGATTAATAAGGGATGAGGGTACATAGAACAGACTGGACACACTTCAAAACTGTAACCCTCCACCCATCTAATTATGTTTAAGAAACAGATCCACGTCCCATCTTGCATTAAGTCCTTTGGGGCTGCGTGTACCTAATGTGAAGATCCAAAAGACCTCCCGCTGTAACAATTTATCCATAAGGTCACCGCCCCTTGGCCCCAACACTACTTTCTCTATGGGTACCCATCTAAGCGAGGTTAGGTCACCCCCATGGTGAGACCTAAAGTGTTTCCCCACATTTGATGTACAGGTTAGGCGGTCCAGGGATGCGGAAGCTAGATGTTCTGCATTCGGATGAGGCGGTCTTGGTGACAAATTATATCAGTCTGCCTAATAATAGAATGCCCTATAACCACTAACAGTCTAGTCCTACCTGCAAATTTTCTAGTGGCTGTCGCACTCTTACTCATATGTATCCCATGTCGGGTGGGTGCGCGGTCCGCGGAGACACCGCCAAAGTCCAAGAATTTTGTAAAGAACCAGCACTCCAATGTAAAGGTAAAAGTAAATGAGCTTATATTTGTAATCCAAACACCATAAATCGTGCAAAACAAGGATTGGTTTCTGGTCGACGTTTCGGGGTGCACTGTGGCCCCCTTCCTCAGGACCAACCACATACAACCAGAACAGGCAGTGAACAGCCATTATATACAAAAAGGGGGCCTACTGGCCCATAACCATTCAAAAATTCGCGCCTGACGTCATCAATGACGTCACCGGCGCTCGGAAATTAGCATATCAATAAGAATGTAAATTAATGCTGTAAATGACAATAGAGGGGCCCCTTGAGGTCCCGGCTTACCTCTGCTAGGCGCCCCTGCCAATAGAATCTGCAGGGCACCGCCGCTATTGTCAGCAGGGGGTTGCCAAGCAACCCCATGCTGTCCCCCAATCAGGGAAGGTCAGGCGTGATGTCACAGGTCCCGGGAAATCTGCCCGGTAACCGATGACGCTGCCCAGGAGCCAAATGATTGGCTCTCGGGTGTAGCAGAGCTAGCACTCTATCTCCAGCAAAAGCTTTGCTGGAGGCAGAGCATCAGCTTCTGCACCCGACGCCAGTGCGGCGGTGTCTTAAAGAAGAACGCAACTGCAGGATATTTAAAAAGATTATACATGAAAAACCTAAAATACAAAAATAACCATACAACATTTGGAAATAAAAAATATGAAAAATAATAATGTGAAAAACTTATCCTACATAAGGAGAAAGGCCCTTAGGGATGGAAATGGAACACCAATAATTTGCTTGGACTGGAGAATTGGGGTATATACAGCCAGTCCTAAAAATAGGGGGAAAGGTTAATTAATCTGAAAAGGGGGAGGGAAAAGGTTAGTTCATCTGGAAATGGGGGGAAAAAGGTCAGTTCATCTGGAATTGGGGAGAAAAAAGGTTAGTTCATCTAGAATTGGGGAGAAAAAAGGTTAGTTCATCTAGTATCCAAGAAGCTGCTGAATCCAAATATGTATTGAGTCCTCGTGGAGCAACAGTGTCCAGTCTATGGATCCAGTAAGTTTCACGTTGGAGCAGGTGACGATTCCTATCACCCCCCCCCTCGGTGGTCTGGGGATGTGTTCAATCACCATGCCCTTTAGTTCATGTGTCTGATGGCCATGTATATAAAAATGTACAGCTACAGGTTTTTCCATGTCCACCGGTTCTCCATTTCTTGCTTTCTCCTGATGAACTCGTACATCGCTTTTGTGTTTTTGGAAGCGTTTTTTGAAAGGGCTGATCGTCTTTCCCACATATAGGAGACCACAGGGGCATTTTAAGATATATACACAGAAATCCGTGTTGCAGTTGTAGTAGCCTCTAAGTTTTATTGGGCATCCCGTATGCGGATGTGAAAATTGTGTGCCTATAATGAGTGAATTGCACACATTGCAATTGTAGCATTTATAACATCCCAACTTGGATGAAAGTACCTGTCTCTGTGGATTGTATTTCTCCACAGGATCCGCTCTTATGATTCAGATTACGGCTACGGTTATAAACTCTCAGTGGTGGTCTTCTGACCATGGGTGCCAGGGTCTTGTCTGCAGTAAGAATGTTGTGATGTTTGCGTGTAATACGTTCAATATATGCCAAGGTATGGCAAAATGTCTGCGTAAACGGAATACGTTCTTCCTTTTTCTGTTTAGGATTCTCATTATTGAAGATGTGGCGAGCTTTTGTTATGGCCGCGGTCAAGATCTGTTTGGGATACCCTCGTTCTCTGAATTTGTTATACATGGCTTTAAGTTGCTCCTCCAGTGTCTCACTATCAGAGTGTATCCGAAGGACTCTTAAGAACTGTGAAATGGGCAAATTGTCAACCAGATGTCTGGGGTGTGAACTCTCATATTTCAAGAGAGTATCTCTGTCTGTTGGTTTAGTGAACAGGCCCGTCTTAATTCGGCCTGTGGAGTCCTTGTGAAGTGCCACATCTAGAAATGTGACATAGTCCCTTGACACTTCAGGGTTAAATTTAATGGTCGGGAACACTGAGTTCAGCATTGCAATAAACTGCTGGGCTGATTCCTCATCATCTTGCCAGATCATAATGATGTCATCAATATAGCGCCCCCAAAAGGTCACGCTTTTCTCATATTGAGGTGTGGGGTAGATATAACTTTCCTCTATGAACCCCATAAACAGATTTGCGAACGCCGGTGCGACTGCACTCCCCATGGCCGTCCCGACCATTTGCTCAAAAAACTGCTTCTCAAACTTAAAGAAGTTATTGGTCAGTACCATCTCAAGTCCCATTAGGATATACTCTGTGGGGATAGAGGTAGGTTTTCTAGAGAGAAAATGCTTCACAGCTCTCAGGCCTTCCTGGGTGGGGATGTTTGTATACAATGATGAAATGTCCATTGTGACCATTAGGGATGCCCCTGTTGTCATAACTGTACTCAGTTTTTGCAGAAAATCCCCTGTGTCTTTCAGATAGGAAGGTAATTCAGACACATATGGCTGCAAATAAATGTCTATCCATTGTGCCAGAGGTTGTGTAACAGAGTCCGTGCCTGCTACAATTGGGCGGTACTTCAGCGGGCATAGGCCTTTGTGGATCTTAGGTAACCCATACATAACAGGAATAATAGGATATTCCATATGAAGAAAATCAGCAACATCTTTCGTGACCCATCTATTGGCCAAGCCCATATCAATATAATCCTTAACCATTTCTTGTACACGGTGGGTGGGGTTATCACTTATTCGTCTGTAGCTGACGGTGTCAGATAGCATCTCTTGCATGCCCTTCTTGTATTCAGCGTAGTCCAAGACCACTATTGCTCCCCCTTTATCAGCGGGCTTTATAATAATTTTATTATCTGCTTTGAGAGATTTGAGGGCTCCAATCTCTTGAACTGAGAGATTACTATGAAACCGTCTTTTGGATGCCATTTGTATAGTGTCAGCTCTGATCGTCCGAATATATGACTCGATTGAACCGAAATTGCCCTGAGGTATGAATTTGCTTTTAAGTTTAAAGGTTCTTGTTCCAGTGCTGGTATCACTGGCACTAGTGTCTGCGTTAAAAAATTGTTTCAACTTTAAACGTCTCTCATACTTAAACAAGTCTATGTCAAATTGGAATAGATCAAATTTTGAGGTGGGACAAAAAGAGAGGCCGCGAGAGAGCAGGCTTACCTCATCCACGGTGAGCTGTCTTGATGAGAGGTTCATGACGGGGCTTTCCTGGAGGTTTGTCGCGTCTGGCGTGCAATGCTGGGTGCCGGGATGATGCCGCCGGCCGCCCCTCCTGGGTCGTCTGATCCAGGGGCTGTCCGAAAAAGGGAGGGATCCCGAGAGTCTCGGATTTTGGGCCTTGCCCCCCTCGGGTTCTCGCTGTCAGATGACCAGTTCTCTGTGGGTATTTCACTGTCTGTTGAGGTTTCTTCCTGGGGCTGTCTACCCCTAGGTTTATATGCGAACCGCCGGGGTCGCCTCCTGGTTGTTGGTTCCTCTTTCCCAGTAAGCCAGAGGTATACACGGCCCTCCTTATAGTCCTCACAGACCTGCTTAAATTTCTCTCGCTTATATTTCTTTAAATGCTCTGTATATGAAGTAATGTCCTTTTCCAATTTTTCTAGGTCCTCAGAGAGTTTGGGGGTGGGAGTGGTATTGTCTTTGATACGCAGTTCCAAGCTATTAATCTCTCTGTTAAGTTGGCATAATTGTGTCCTCACCTCCTCTATGACCAGTAACATATAATTGAATGAATTTTGGTTGGATACCTCGCACCAGCGGGCACAGAATTCTGGTTTATTACGTCCGATGGTTGGTTGATTACGGATCCTGAAGCCTCTGGGGATCTTTTTGGCTCTGTAATATTCAGACAGAGTGAGTCCATGTAATTCCAATTCCGTCCTCCTTTTCTTTAGTTTCTTTAGTTCCCGCACCAGATCCACTGGTGTGTCCTTTCCAAATGCTGCAGCAGGGTCAGGGGGAAAAAGTATGGCATCAATCTCCTCCTGGTTGAATGTCCTTGTTTTGGCACATATATCCGGGTTGCCATCAATTATATAATTATTGGATTATATTGATATGGGCTTGGCCAATAGATGGGTCACGAAAGATGTTGCTGATTTTCTTCATAAGGAATATCCTATTTTTCCTGTTATGTATGGGTTACCTAAGATCCACAAAGGCCTATGCCCGCTGAAGTACCGCCCAATTGTAGCAGGCACGGACTCTGTTACACAACCTCTGGCACAATGGATAGACATTTATTTGCAGCCATATGTGTCTGAATTACCTTCCTATCTGAAAGACACAGGGGATTTTCTGCAAAAACTGAGTACAGTTATGACAACAGGGGCATCCCTAATGGTCACAATGGACATTTCATCATTGTATACAAACATCCCCACCCAGGAAGGCCTGAGAGCTGTGAAGCATTTTCTCTCTAGAAAACCTACCTCTATCCCCACAGAGTATATCCTAATGGGACTTGAGATGGTACTGACCAATAACTTCTTTAAGTTTGAGAAGCAGTTTTTTGAGCAAATGGTCGGGACGGCCATGGGGAGTGCAGTCGCACCGGCGTTCGCAAATCTGTTTATGGGGTTCATAGAGGAAAGTTATATCTACCCCACACCTCAATATGAGAAAAGCGTGACCTTTTGGGGGCGCTATATTGATGACATCATTATGATCTGGCAAGATGATGAGGAATCAGCCCAGCAGTTTATTGCAATGCTGAACTCAGTGTTCCCGACCATTAAATTTAACCCTGAAGTGTCAAGGGACTATGTCACATTTCTAGATGTGGCACTTCACAAGGACTCCACAGGCCGAATTAAGACGGGCCTGTTCACTAAACCAACGGACAGAAATATTCTCTTGAAATATGAGAGTTCACACCCCAGACATCTGGTTGACAATTTGCCCATTTCACAGTTCTTAAGAGTCCTTCGGATACACTCTGATAGTGAGACACTGGAGGAGCAACTTAAAGCCATGTATAACAAATTCAGAGAACGAGGGTATCCCAAACAGATCTTGACCGCGGCCATAACAAAAGCTCGCCACATCTTCAATAATGAGAATCCTAAACAGAAAAAGGAAGAACGTATTCCGTTTACGCAGACATTTTGCCATACCTCGGCATATATTGAACGTATTACACGCAAACATCACAACATTCTTACTGCAGACAAGACCCTGGCACCCATGGTCAAAAGACCACCACTGAGAGTTTATAACCGTAGCCGTAATCTGAGGGACTTACTCATAAGAGCGGATCCTGTGGAGAAATACAATCCACAGAGACAGGTACTTTCATCCAAGTTGGGATGTTATAAATGCTTCAATTGCAATGTGTGCAATTCACTCATTATAGGCACACAATTTTCACATCCGCATACGGGAGGCCCAATAAAACTTAGAGGCTACTACAACTGCAACACGGATTTCTGTGTATATATCTTAAAATGCCCCTGTGGTCTCCTATATGTGGGAAAGACGATCGGCCCTTTCAAAAAACGCTTCCAAAAACACAAAAGCGATGTACGAGTTCATCAGGAGAAAGCAAGAAATGGAGAACCGGTGGACATGGAAAAACCTGTAGCTGTACATTTTTATATACATGGCCATCAGACACATGAACTAAAGGGCATGGTGATTGAACACATCCCCAGACCACCGAGGGGGGGTGATAGGAATCGTCACCTGCTCCAATGTGAAACTTACTGGATCCATAGATTGGACACTGTTGCTCCACGAGGACTCAATACATCATTTGGATTCAGCAGCTTCTTGGATACTAGATGAACTAACCTTTTTTCTCCCCAATTCTAGATGAACTAACCTTTTTTCTCCCCAATTCCAGATGAACTGACCTTTTTCCCCCCATTTCCAGATGAACTAACCTTTTCCCTCCCCCCTTTTCAGATTAATTAACCTTTCCCCCTATTTTTAGGACTGGCTGTATATACCCCAATTCTCCAGTCCAAGCAAATTATTGGTGTTCCATTTCCATCCCTAAGGGCCTTTCTCCTTATGTAGGATAAGTTTTTCACATTATTATTTTTCATATTTTTTATTTCCAAATGTTGTATGGTTATTTTTGTATTTTAGGTTTTTCATGTATAATCTTTTTAAATATCCTGCAGTTGCGTTCTTCTTTAAGACACCGCCGCACTGGGGTCGGGTGCAGAAGCTGATGCTCTGCCTCCAGCAAAGCTTTTGCTGGAGATAGAGTGCTAGCTCTGCTACACCCGAGAGCCAATCATTTGGCTCCTGGGCAGCGTCATCGGTTACCGGGCAGATTTCCCGGGACCTGTGACATCACGCCTGACCTTCCCTGATTGGGGGACAGCATGGGGTTGCTTGGCAAAAGAACATTGGGCATCCAATGAATGACCCAGTGGGCAATTGAATAGTGGTGAAATCCAAAAGGCAGAGAGTCTGTCACACTCAGTGTTGCATTTTGCTTCTCCAGATCTCTAACCTGAGCTTCCAGGTTTGCAATTTGCTCACATTTACCACAGCGGTTTTCACCAAGGAATTGCTGCTCCTGACGTGTATACATATGACAAACTAAACCATTATCCTAGTTACAAAACAGCAGTAAAAACTATTTTAGTGCTTACAGTTGCAGCAACTTGGCTTTTAACTTCTTATTTTAGCACATAGGCAATAAGAACATTTTAACACTTTAAGTCCCACAATATAAAGTCCCCTAATGGAAATCCTTTCACTTGAAAATACTTTAAACAATCTTATTTATAACAAAGCAATACTTCCCTTCCAAATGGCAGTCTCTGTAAAAATAAATTACCAAAGTTAAATTGGTATAGCGTCCTCAAAGATGCAGTGGAGTGAAACCAAAAGCATCCCTTACTAAACTAGACCAACACCCTTACAAGAAACAGTACTCGCATCTCTTCAGGGCAATTCAGATTGCTGTACATGAAAATTCTTTTAATTTTTTGTAACTCCTGTTGTAGTCAATTTTAAAAACAAAATGGCATCTTATGGCCTTCTGCAAAGAAGAGGTTTCCTCCTGCTGAGCATTGTGGGGTCAGTTAAATTCAGACAGCAGCATGGCTGAGAGGCTGGGAAAAGAAGCTCCAAAATGGCCGCTACCAAGAGAAAATCTGTGTGCTGGCAATGATTTAGGATCATGCATGCAGATGGGAAAGGGATTTTTGAGGAGTTTTTTTTTTCAATTCTGCAAGGCTGTTTAAATCCAAATTGTGATACCTGCATCTTGTGCAGATCAGGGAAAAATTGATTTGGTATTGGACACTCCCAAGGTTTTAAAGAACAATGGGGCTGCTACCAACATACAATATTACTTTAACTCAGTTCCTCCTTTGACCTCCAACATAGGCCCTGCCATCCTTATCCACAAATGCGTTCACACACTTGACTTTCTCAAAGCACATCAGCAAACAGACCATTAAACTGCAGCGTCCATGGCTGGAGTGTACACAGGCCTAGACCAACCACCATTGATTGCAACTTCCACCCTTTGACCTGCAGCAAATCCTGACCCCAACAAAACTACCCTGTTACCACTGCAAACAGTGGGCACAAGTAAAAGATGCACTCCTATCAGCCTACCAGCCCATTGGCTCACCTATTCGCCCCTACTCCTATATCTACGCATCATTGCTGCTCAGATCACTCCAGGACCACAGGACTCACCTGCCACCTTGCACAAGCTAGGCTTTTTTTTTTTATTTGTCCACCAATTACTCAATAATGTACCATGCATATTCATGGATCAACTCCAGTTTACCTTCTTTAACATAATCTATGACCCTTGCCTAAATAATTGATATTGAATTCAATATCTTGCATACCAGTGGCTGACATGTGTTCCACCCAGGAAAAATACACCCAGGGCAGTAAAATTAAGAATAAACAGGCAACTTTGAGGGCAAATCCCTGCCAATAGAATTTAAACCCAAACCTAGAAACCCTATCACCTACCTAGCCTCAGCCTCCAGTTGGTCCCTAGATACCACTAATGGTAAAAGTAACCAGGCATCCATGCATGCCACATCTTCCAGGTCACATTACGTGCCACTGCTTGAAATCTGTACTACTAGACAAATTTCCTGATGAAGTCTTCCAAATGGGCAAAATGTGTCAAGAGAAGCTGGGTTGCGCTTGTTCCCTTTAACAATTTAGGAAAATAACTAAGCATGTATTTAATGAACCCTTTCAACACTGTATTATTTGTAATATGCTATTTAAATGTGAACATAATTTCCAGTAAAATAATTTTACTTACCCATAAAACCAACTCAGGCCTGTGCTTTTTTCACCCCTTATGAAATACTATACCTAGATGAAACCTTTGCCTAATAGTTAAAAGCACAAGAGACACTGAAAATAAACCCTAACCCCCTTCTTTTCCTACCTTTATAAATAAGAGAATCTCATACAGTATAATAAGATCTTTCAAATGATATCAAACATGACCAATATATATTGTTCAGATGCTGATAATCTATAGATTATCATAAATTGGAAGGGATTGATGTTATTTGAACTAGGAATTAATACACACCCTGATGGTACAAAGTTATACCAAAATTATAATGAAATTAAATAAGAATTATAGCACTTTATGAAATATTTATTGAATCCCATAGAGGCAGGTAGGAGGCAACATGCTGTAGATACACACAAGAGACTGGGGATGCTGTTAACACCCTCTAATGTTTAGCATAAGTGCAGGCTGGGGAAGGGCTAAGGAAATAGATAGACAAGCCTCCTACTTGAAGGACAACTATAATATACTGGATAAGTGACCTCTTTCTCTCTAAGCACCAAGGAGGACACGAATGTCAGCAAAATAATACAACAGAACAAATAATTACACACTTTTTAAAAAATTGGGCCATAAATTGGGCTCTATATACAGGGCTCGCTATATGTTTCTAGTGTGTGGTAAAATGTAATTTGTTTACTCAAAAGAAAGGTTACCGTTAACTCATTAAAAAATAGTTAAACTAGATAAGCCTAAAAACATTTATACACATTTGCAACAACAAGAAAATTATAAGAATATAAACAACTTACCAACTGTTTTTCTCCCAAAATTTTATTGGCCTGGCATATGATGCAATAAAAATAACACTACCAAGGAATGGACTAAATGGTGTAGACAAAAATGAAGTAACAGCTGCTTGAATGAAAAGCATTGCAGAATCTAAAACAATATCATGTTAAGGAGCACTAAAATAATTATTTGATTTAACTTAAGATTTTTTTTCTTCAAATTTTCATTTGTATGCATAAGGTCTGTTGGCATGTTGCTCTATGGCAACCCCATCACTGCTATCCAACTGTTGCCATGGCAGTTGAATGGGCTAGAGACCATGTCAGCATGTATTCCACTTACATTTCCTATTTTTTACTTAAAGTGGACCAAAACATAGGACTTTCACTAACCCGGGTTTTTGTCCTTGTCCCCAGGGAACCCTGATTTGCGATGCCCCGCTGCATAAAACCTCCAGTTCGCTGGTCCTGTGGGGCATGCACATAGACTAATCCAATCAGTTAGGTGTGCTGCGCTATTCAATTTCAGCTAAGACTTGGTTAAGGGCTAAATCTAGCTGAAAGCAGCCGAGCAGAGTTGAGCTGCTTTTGGTCCACTTTAATAATATTAATTAGGGATGAGCAAATCGATCCGGAACGAACCCGGATTCGTTCCAAATTTCATGAAAAATTCGATTCTGAGCGAATCCGAATTTCCCGGCGATTCGATTGATTGAAGTTTTCCTTAAAACTCAATGACAGGCATTCTAAGATGGTGGACGGACATGTTCAGACATGTCCCCAGGGGCAAGTGACGATGGGACAGTCACATGCAGCCTATCAGCAGCCAATAAGGCCCGGTGACGTCACCGTGCTATATAAAGCGGCAGCCATTTTCCTTTTGTGCAGTTCAGACTTGCATTGCAGAGAAAACGGAGCTAACTGCAGGGAGGGACAGACAGTTAGTCATAGTTAGGTGAGAGTTAGCGATAGCTAGAGACAGTTACAGATAGGTAAAGAGAGAGACAGATAGTTAGGGAGATTTAGAGTGGTAGACAGAGCTAGGGAAAGATAGATTTAAAACCGGAACAATCCAGCAGCATACAAGTCACAGTGACAGGGTGCTTAGTGCTATAATTCATATTTCATAATAACTGGGATACTGTTAATATATTTGGTTTGGTTTAAATACAGCTGCACACTGTGCATGCCATGCACATGCTATTTAACCCTTTCTGCTATTTAGCCTTGAACGCTATTTTAACCCTATCTGTTAAACAAAAGCATTTCTCATAATTGGATTAGTGTTAATATTTTCTGTTCAGCTTAAAATACACCAGGCCACATGGGCATCCCAAGGCACATGCTATTTTAACTCTATCTGTTAAACAAAAGCATTTCTCATAATTGGATTAGTGTTAATATTTTCTGTTCAGCTTAAAATACACCAGGCCACATGGGCATCCCAAGGCACATGCTATTTTAACCCTATCTGTTATACAACATAAGCGTTGATCAGCATCAGCTGCTTTATTAAGCTACTTCAGTTTGCACTTCCTTTTTGACTGCTTTCAATAAACCAGGCCGCAGGGCACCAGAAAGCTGCACCTTGCACCCTATCTGTTATACAACATAAGCGTTGATCAGCATCAGCTTTATTAAGCTTCTTCAGTTTGCACTTCCTTTTTGACTGCTTTCAATAAACCAGGGTGCAGGGCACCCCAAAGCTGCACCTTGCACCCTATCTGTTATGCAACATAAGCATCGATCAGCATCAGCTGCTTTATTAAGCTACTTCAGTTTGCACTTCCTTTTTGACTGCTTTCAATAAACCAGGCCGCAGGGCACCCCAAAGCTGCACCTTGCACCCTATCTGTTATACAACATAAGCGTTGATTAGCATCAGCTGCTTTATTAAGCTACTTCAGTCTGCACTTCCTTTTTGACTGCTTTCAATAAACCAGGCCGCAGGGCACCCCAAAGCTGCACCTTGCACCCTATCTGTTATACAACATAAGCGTTGTTCAGCATCAACTTTATTAAGCTACTTCAGTTTGCACTTGTTTTTGACTGCTTTCAATAAACCAGGCCGCGGGGCACCCCAAAGCTGCACCTTATCTGTTATACAACATAAGCGTTGATCAGCATCAGCTTTATTAAGCTACTTCAGTTTGCACTTCCTTTTTGACTGCTTTCAATAAACCAGGCCACAGGGCACCCCAAAGCTGCACCTTGCACCCTATCTGTTATACAACATAAGCGTTGATCAGCATCAGCTGCTTTATTAAGCTACTTCAGTTTGCAATTGTTTTTGACTGCTTTCAATAAACCAGGCCGCAGGGCACCCTAAAGCTGCACCTTGCACCCTATCGGTTATACAACATAAGCATTGTTCAGCATCAGCTTCATTAAGCTACTTCAGTTTGCACTTGTTTTTGACTGCTTTCAATAAACCAGGCCGCAGGGCACCCCAAAGCTGCACCTTTCACCCTATCTGTTATACTAAATAAGCGTTGTTCAGCATCAGCTTTATTAAGTTATTGCATTTTGAATTGGTTTTTGTCCTGCTGTCAATACACTAGGCCGCAGGGTATCCCAAACCACCACGTTGCACCCTATCTGTTATACTAAATAAGCATTGTTCAGCATCAGCTTTATTAAGCTATTGCATTTTGCAAAGGTTTTTGTCCTGCTGTCAATACACCAGGTCGCAGGGTATCCCAAACCACCACGTGGCACCCTATCTGTTATACTAAAAAAGCATTGTTCAGCATCAGCTTTATTAAGCTATTGCATTTTGCATAGGTTTTTGTCCTGCTGTCAATACACCAGGCTGCAGGGTATCCCAAACCACCGTGTGGCACCCTATCTGTTATACTAAATAAGCATCTACAGCCTCAGCTTTATTAAGTTATTGCATTTTGAATTGGTTTTGGTCTGTTTTAAATACACCAGGCCGCAGGGTATCACAAACCACCACGTTGCACCCTATCTGTTATACTGAATAAGCGTTGTTAAGCATCAGCTTTATTAAGCTATTGCATTTTGCATTGGTTTTTGTCCTGCTGCCAAAACACTAGGCCGCAGGGTATCCCAAATCTGCACGTAGTACCCTATCTGTTATACTAAATACCCTTGTTCATCCTCAGCTTAATCAAACTATTGCATTTTGAATTGGTTTTTGTCCTGCTGCCAAAACACCAGGCCGCAGGGTATCCCAAACCTGCACATTTGACCCTATCTGTTACACTAAAGCAGCTTTAAAAGGCTATTTCTCATAAATATATCGCAGTTTGAATTGTTTTTGTGTGTGCTGTAAAAACACCAGGCGGCAGGGTATCCCAAACCTGCACATTTGACCCTATCTGTTACACTAAAGCAGATTTTAATGGCTATTTCTCATAAATATTTTGCAGTTTGAATTGTTTTTGTGTGTGCTGTAAAAAAACAGGCCTCAGGGTATCCCAATTAGCACATTTGACCCTATCTATCTGTTACACTAAAGCAGCTTTTAAAGGCTATTTCTCATAAATATATCGCAGTTTGAATTGTTTCTGTGTCTGCTGTAAAAACCCCAGCCCACATGGGCATCCCAAACACTAGCATAAATATCTCAAGACTACATGTCTAATAACTGCTTGCATTTTATAATTAACATCACTTTTCCACAATCAAAGGAGGCTTCCTTTGTATGTTAGGAGGGGGCATCCCAAACACTAGCAGTAATATTTCAAGAGTACCTGTCTAATAACTGCTTGCATTTTATAATTAACGTCACTTTTCCACAATCAAGGGAGGCCTCCTCTGTATGTGAGGAGGGGGCATCCCAAACACTAGCAGTAATATTTCAAGAGTACCTGTCTATTAACTGGTTGCATTTTGTAAAGAAAGTCACTTTGTCAAAATTGCCAGCAGCCATTGCCTTTAACCGGGGGGCATCCCAAATATGCTAGCATGTGTCTTTTAAGAGTGCTCACATTGGAGTTGGCAGCAGCAGCAGCATTAGGAGCCCATATATTGCCTGAAAGACACACATATGAGCTGGCAGCGGCAGCATAGGGAGCCTATATATTGCCTGAAAGACACACCCAGGAGTTGGCAGCAGCATAGGGAGCCCATATATGGCCTAAAAGACACACCCTGGAGTTGGCAGCAGCATAAGGAGCTACCATGCATCAGCTACTACCATGGATCAGCCATTGTTGGCTGGAAATCCTGGTTCAACCATGCCTGATTCATCTTCATAAAGGTGAGTCTCTCCACATTATTCGTGGACAGACAAGTTCTCCTTGGCATGACTATGGCCCCCGCCGCACTAAACACCCGCTCAGATGGCATGCTACTGGCCGGGCAGGACAGCTTTTCCAGGGCAAACTCTGCTAGTTGCGGCCACAGGTCAAGTTTGGCTGCCCAGAGGTCCAGTGGATCCTCAAGGTGTGTTTGCATGGTCATGTCAAGGTATGACACGACCTGCTGGTTCAGGTCCTGCTCCAGGTCTTTATGCTGCTCATGAGTAGACTCACTATGCGGGTGTAGAAAGCTACTCATTAGCGACTGAAGACTGAGGCTGCTGCTGATGGAGCTGCTGCTGCTTCTCCTTCCACCCCCCCAGCAGCCATGGCAGTGGAAGGCGATCGCAGAGGTCCCCCCGAGTCAGACCTGCAAGAGTATGGACCATGGCGCAGATAGGCATCGGCCAACTGACTACGTAGAATGTCTTTGTAGTAGGTCAGTTTGTCCTCCCTCTCGGTGGGTTTAAAAAATGCACCCATTTTGTGCCGGTTCAGTTCCGAGATGGCTTGATCGACCATTCCTGTCTGCTGCCTGTACTGACCTCTGCTTTGTCTGACCACGAAGCTGCCTGCCCCTCTGGATACCCCGCGATCTCTGACCTCCTGGCTTGACCCTTTGGCTACTCCTGACTACGCACCTGTCTCATCCCTGTACTCTGACGCACCCTCCGGATTGACTACCTGTGAATAAGCTCGGCTTCGGGATACCCTTGTGGTTCATCGGCCTTCACCGTAAGCAGCCATCCTTTGCGCCTATTAAGACCTGGGGGCAACCGTGTCCGGTGAGGCATACCTAGTGTCCCGGCAAACGGGGGCTTGACTATAGTCAGAAGCGGCGGTGGAGATTGGGGGTTGCCTGCTTACAGAAGGCTGGTGTCCCTCTGGGCATCACAGTATGGACCATGGTGCAGATAGGCATCACCCAACTGACTACGTAGGATGTCTCTGTAGTAGGTCAGTTTGTCCTCCCTCTCAGTGGGTGTAAAAAATGCCCCCATTTTGTGCCGGAAGCGAGGGTCCAATAAGGTGGAGAGCCAGTAGTCATCCCGCTGACAAATGGAGTCAATTCTGCGGTCACTACGCAAGCACGTGAGCATGCATCGTGCCATTTGTGCAAGTGACTCGGAGGGACTACCTGTCTCCATCTCCACTGCAAACTTCCATGGTGTGTCTGGGTCCTCTTTCTCACCTTCCTCACAACCCTCTAGCTCCTGTGGCTGCTCCTGCTCCTCCTGTCAGATGACTAGATAAAATGGCCATTTTGTCAAACCTGTGCCCCTCCTCCTCCACTTTAGCCCCCACAGGCTTCATGTGGCTGTGAAATGTATGTGCCATGTCTCCAGTGCCCTGACCAGCCATGGTTTCCAACGTGTGTTGTAGTACATGAAGCAGTGGAATCACATCGTTCATCTCATAGTCCTGGCGACTGACTAATAAAGTAGCTTCCTCAAAGGGTCTGAGCAAACGGCAGGTGTCACGTATGAGCTGCCACTGGTTTACATTGAAGTTACAAGGGGAGTCCCCCTATCCGTTTGGATCATCAAGAAATCCGTGATGGCTTTTCTCTGTTCCTATAGTCGATCCTGCATATGGAGGGTGGAATTCCAACGGGTGGAAACATCGCAAATCAGACTATGTTTGGGGATACCGTTCTGACGCTGAAGCTCAAGAAGGGTGTGCTTGACGGTATAGGAGTGGCTGAAGTGCATGCAAAGTTTCCTTCCCGTTGTTAGGATGTCTTGCAGATGGGGGGAAGACCTCAGAAACGATTGACAACTAGATTGAACACGTGTGCCATGGCAGGACGCATGTCTCAGGCTTCCTTGTGCAGCGCAGACAAGATGTTCTCCCCAGTGTCAGTCACCATGGGTCCCATTTGCAGCAGGCTGGACCACCACTTTGGAGCCAATTCTCCCAGGCTGCTTGATGGTGACGCTGCAAATGTTGACGCAGGGCTGTGAGTCCAACATTGGGACCCTGGCCACACTTCACCTTCTGCCTACACATCTTTCATATAGCCATGTTAACCTCCTGCGGATGCTTGATGAAAAACTGCCACATGGCCTTGTAGCTGATTTTTCCTACCAACAGTCCGCACAAATTCACTGCTGCCGCCGCCGCCGCTGAGTCCAGGGACCCTCTTCCACTACCTCCTGGGAAGATAGCCTGCCGCGCAAGTTTTCTACCCCGAGCACATTTGCCTCCATACTTCCCCTTCATCCACCATGCTGGCAGCTAAATCTGTCACTCTCCATCACTCCAAGCCTTTAAAAGTGCCCTCAAAACTCACTGATGTCCTCCTCAGGTTCCTCAACAGTGCCTGCTTAAGAAGCCAAAACGCTTGCAACACCCCCTCCCATGCCACTCTCCTCATCACTACTTGCCCGCCTAGTGGAAGAAGCGGCGAGTGTCTCCTGCACTTCTTGGCTGGGCAGTAGCTGCTGATTTTTCTGATTATCAGATCGTCATCACTGAATCGTGGAGCTGAACCCTAAGCATAAGACATAACCGACAGTTGATTGGGGGTGTCAGATGTCACTTGTGATGCAGTGGATGATCATGTTAACCAATGGATGATGGCAGATGGGTTGCTGGTCAAGACACGACCGCTAGCTGATCCCCGGAGATCAGTCCTCTCACTGAGACTCCTGCTACCACTCACCCCTAGTCTGCTGCAACCTCTGCTTGATGAATTTAGGCCTCTGCAACTTCTCTGTGCCCATCTTGCCACTTCTCTGCCTGACATACTTAGTGCATATATGAGGGGAGGACAAAACACTACACTACACTTAAAACAGGCCCTGAAGACTTTAACACAAACAAAGTGATGAAACTCTTAGATGTGCGTAAGTGATGCTCTGATGAGAGCAATTCAATGTGCTCCAGTATGCTTCAAAAATGTTTGTTTTTCAGAGACTGGCCTGTGTGGAAATGAATCGGGCATGGATCAGCCAAGATTTCCACCCACCAATGCCTGATGCATTAGAGTACATTGATGATGGGGCCAGACCAACACTAAAGAAATATGGATCGTGCAAAACAGATTTAAGGCGCTGCTCTCCAGTTACAGACATTCCTCCTCATCAGACCACAAGTAATTTTTGAGAAATTGCTTTACGTTACTCTTACTTTTTATTAATATTCTTCGGATAAGATATCTGTGCCGAAAATCTGTATATGTTCTCTTAATGCTGCTGCCAACTCCAGAGTGTGTATTTCTGGCAATTTTGGGCTTCTGCTGCTGCTGCTTGCAACTCCAGTGTGTCTTTAGGCCAATTTGTGGGCTCCTGCTGCCAACTCCAGTGTGTCTTTCAAGCAATGTTTGGGCTCCTGCTGCTCCTGCTGCCAACTCCAGTGTGTCTTTCAAGCAATGTTTGGGCTCCTGCTGCTCCTGCTGCCAACTCCAGTGTGCCTTTTAAGCAATGTTTGGGCTCCTGCTGCTGCTGCTGCTGCCAACTCCAGTGTGTCTTTCACGCAATTTTGGCCTCCTGCTGCTGCTGCTGCTGCCAACTCCAGTGTCTCTTTCAGCCAATGTTTGGGCTCCTGCTGCTGCCAACCAGTGTGTCTTTAGGCCAATTTTTGGGCTCCTGAAGCCAACTCCAGTGTCTCTTTCAAGCTATGTTTGGGATGCTGCTGCTGCTTGCAACTCCAGGGTGTGATTCATACAATTTTTGGGCTCCTGCTGCCAACTCCAGTGTCTCTTTCAAGCTATGTTTGGGCTCCTGCTGCTGCTGCTTACAACTCCAGGGTGTGATTCATCCACTTTTTGGGCTCCTGCTGCCAACTCCAGTGTCTCTTTCAGCCAAAGTTTGGGCTCCTGCTGCTTGCAACTCCAGGGTGGGATTCATCCAATTTTTGGGCTCCTGCTGCCAACTCCAGTGTATCTTTCAAGCTATGTTTAGGCTCCTGTTGCTGCTTACAACTCCAGGGTGTGATTCATCCACTTTTTGGGCTCCTGCTGCCAACTACAGTGTATCTTTCAGCCAATGTTTGGGCTCCTGCTGCTTGCAACTCCAGGGTGTGATTCATCCAATTTTTGGGCTCCTGCTGCCAACTCCAGTGTATCTTTCAAGCTATGTTTAGGCGCCTGCTGCTGCTTGCACCTCCAGGGTGTGATTCATCCAATGTTTGGGCTCCTGCTGCCAACTCCAGTGTATCTTTCAAGCTATGTTTAGGCTCCTGTTGCTGCTTACAACTCCAGGGTGTGATTCATCCACTTTTTGGGCTCCTGCTGCCAACTACAGTGTCTCTTTCAGCCAATGTTTGGGCTCCTGCTGCTTGCAACTCCAGGGTGTGATTCATCCAATTTTTGGGCTCCTGCTGCCAACTCCAGTGTATCTTTCAAGCTATGTTTAGGCGCCTGCTGCTGCTTGCACCTCCAGGGTGTGATTCATCCAATTTTTGGGCTCCTGCTGCCAACTCCAGTGTCTCTTTCTTGTTCAATAATTTTTATTTGAAAGAATAAGAATATACAGCGATTATGCCATACAGTCACAACAGTATCCTTCCACTAAGGAGAAGGGTAGTACTATACAACTTTCAGGTCTGTTGACCAGCATCTCAACTATTGCATCCTGATAGAGCTAACTTTCGCATATTCATTAACTTTCATCTACATGTAGTAACAGATAAAACAACAATAAAATCAGATCAATTTGTTGAACTAAAATGATTAATAACCAATAACAAAATAAAAAAAAAAAAAAAAAAAAAAAATAGGGGGGGTGGAGGAGGAAGGGGAAAAGTATTTAGAAAGGGATAGAGCAGAGAGGAAGAGAGGGCAGAGCCCTGAAAGATGTGGTGGTATCGATACTGTCTGTATTGGAAAGAGCGCTTTAGCCGAAGTCCAGTGTCTCTTTCAAGCAATGTTTGGGCTGCTGCTGCTGCTGCTGCTGCTTGCAACTCCAGGGTGTGATTCATCCAATTTTTTGGGCTCCTGAAGCCAACTCCAGTGTCTCTTTAAAGTAATGTTTGGGCTCCTGCTGCTGCTTGCAGCTCCAGGGTGTGATTCAGCCAATTTTTGGGCTCCTGCTGCCAACTCCAGTGTCTCTTTCAAGCTATGTTTGGGCTGCTGCTGCTGCTGCTGCTTGCAACTCCATTGTGTGATTCATCCAATTTTTGGGCTCCTGCTGCCAACTCCAGTGTCTCTTTCAAGCTATGTTTGGGCTCCTGCTGCTGCTTGTAACTCCAGGGTGTCATTCAGCCAATTTTTGGGCTCCTGCTGCTCCTGCTGCCAACTCCAGGATGTCTTTCAGACTATATTTGGGCTCCTGCTGCTGCCAGTAATGCCACCTCAACTCTCTGCAATTGTGCCGCTCTGCGATTCTAATAGCGATGCCTCTGATCTGCATGTCTTAATTATTTACAGTATTATTTCACTAACCCAGCACGCATCCTATGCATGTTACAGCAAGGCAGAATGGTTTACAACCCTATTAAGGCTCTAGGAAGCTCAGAAATAGCCATTTTTAATAGAGATTTGTCGCGAATAAATTCGGGTCGAAACGTTTTATGCCGGAAAATTTGGCGAATCAGTCGAATCGAATTTTTCAAAAGTTTGCTCATCTCTAATATTAATAATTCTCTTTTGAAGATTCTTTATTTAACAATTTTAAACAGTACAAAACAAATGTAGTACAGAAGTGGACAAGATGCATATCCAGGATTACAGAAGCAAACTAGCTAGTTTGAGCTAGTCGAAGGGAAGATCAGGAGCAATGTTAGAAAATATTATTTTACAGAAAGAGTAGTAGAGGCTTGGAACAAACTATCAGCAGAGATAGTTGAACAATCAACGGTCACTGAATTTTAACATGCCTGGGATAAGCACACATCTATCCTAAGAAAAAGAGTGCATACAGTATACACATAAGGGCAGACTAGATGGACTGTATGGTCTCCTTCTGCCGTCACCATTCTATGTTTCAAACTAAATAGTGATGAGGGCCGAGAGGTTGCCTTTTCCAACAGGTCATATGTCAAAGTTATAACCCGGTGGAATGGACTAAAAGTGTCCTGGTCAGTTTACTTACACAGTACGACTATTGGTATTGTATTGGATGTGACTGAAAATAATGCTTCTAGTAAAAAGAGAGTGGGAAATCGGAGAAGAAATAGATGTCAAGTAGGAAAAAAAAGGCGGAGGGGCAAAAAGAAGATATAAAAAAGGATATAAATGGTAGGTGCAGCCAGGACTGGGAAAGGTAAGGGAGATTGTGTTTGAGTCTTGTATGAGGTTAATCAGGGAGGAAATGCTTATATTCTCCAGTGTCTTGAAACTGCAGCCAAGGTAGCCAACTACTAGTGAAGGTCTGATCTTTGCTGTACAAAGACATCATCAGGTCCTCCATTTCCTTTATATTGGACATATCACAAAACCAGTCTTTAATGGAAGGAGTATAGCTCCACTTCCAAAATTTTGGCATGACAAGCATTTAGCAAGTGTACTAGCAGGGAGCGTCTGTAATTGCAGACCGGAATATTATTGAGGTGCAGAAGAATGAATGCCGTGTCTCTGGGTATCTGTGTGCTTGTTACAGACCCAATTATCTGTATTATTGTGTCCCAATATTTGGCTATATCAGGGCAGGACCAAAAGGTATGTAGCAAATTGCCTTTGTCTATGTTGCACCTCCAGCTCGTTCTCGAAGAGGGGAACATTTTGCTGATCCTATCTGGGGTCTAATACCAACGAGAAACTATTTGGTAGTTTAGCTCTTGCGTTCTGGTGGAGAGAGATACGTTGTGGGCTAGGAGACAAATTCTCTCCTTTTTGGTGTTCTGTAAAGTTGCAGCCCAGATCCATTCAAGCAGGAATATCATTGGTGGAGAGGCATCATTAACTAGCAAATTATATATGAAAGAGAGGAGGTGTTTCAGGGGTGTTTTTCCCAGGAACACTTGTTGGTACTCAGAAAGAATTGTTGAAAGTGAAGGAGAGTCCAGGGATCAAGATTCCGATTACATCTTTTTTAAGTCCTTTTTAATTCATCCAATGGCACCCAGTCCATTGTAGAATGTATGTGTTTACATCTAATGACACCAACAGAAACCCAATGTCTTGGATTGTCCCTGTTCATGCTTAGGTCCAGGGATAGCTTGTTTGTTAGGGGGATCATCGGAGGGAGACATTTTGGACTGCATTTTGAGGATGGGGAATACCCAGAGGGAAATTGTTATTGTCGGGTGGAATGGGGCAGGTAGGGAGGGACCTGCTTTTATCCAGAGTGCTCTAGATCCACTCAATGTTTTTTGTCCTTAAAGAGCTGCCACTCAACTGATCCTCCTTGAAGATGTGCAGCAGACCAATAGAGCTTGTGGTGGGAGTACCCATACCACACTTTTTTTTTATAGAAGCACACAAGTGCCTTGCCTCTCCAGATGAATCTGGAGAAGAAAGAGTTCAAGGTCTTAAAGAAGGTTATATATTTTGAAAGAGAATGAGAAATATAGGCAGTATAGACATTTTGAGTATATTAATTTGAGCCATCCAGGAAAAAGTGGAGAAATCCCATCGAATAAGATCCTATTTAACTGGTTTTGCTAAAATCTTGTACTTCAGTTTAAAGAGTTTAGTTTGTGAGAGAGACAGGTAGATTCCTAGATAGTGAATGGCCATTTTACCCATTTAAAGAGTAATGAGGATGCATAGTTTTGATCACCTCTGCATGAAGAGTTATGTTCAGGGGCTCAGATTTTAAAAAATGTATTTCCAGTTTAGATAGGTGTTCATTTCTCTCGAATTCCCTCATGAGTTTCAGCAGAGTCACAGATGGGTTTGTAATAAAAAATAGAAGATTATTTGCATAGACAGCTGTCTTACGCTTTCCTTGCTATATGAGCAGGCCATGAAGATATGTGTCCCCTCTTACCATGCACATGATGGACAGGGCAAAGAGTATGGGGGAAAAGGGGCTGTAGGAACAGTGTAGATGGCTTTTAAATATCTCCTCATCGTGTTTCTCAAGCCGATATCTAACTCATGTCAACCAGCTGACTCTGTTCCTTTCCTTCACCAAGGGGATGTTGTTTGAGTGGGCTTTATCGATGAAGTTAATGGCTCTTGTTACTTGTGCCAGAGTATTTAGGGCGAGTGTTTGTGGGTCTGTTCTAGAGATTTAACCCTTTCTATGACTTTCTCCTAATAGGCCATTTTCTCCTTTTTGAGCTTGGTACGATGCTTTATTATGATGCCCCTGATAAGACATTTATATGCCTCTAATAACATCAGGGGAGGTTTTCCGTGTAACATTTTCCTCTGATAATAGTGATTTGTTTAATCTCCAGAAGGTGACACTTTGGGAGGAGGACTTGTTCCAGAATTACTGGAGCATGGTCTGAGAAAGATATTGAAAGGATCTGGCAGCTATTCGGGGATCTATTCAGATATCTAAGAGACAAGAGAAAGTCTATTCTTAAATAAGATCCATGCACATTGGAGTAGAATGTAAAATCTTTTCTACGAGTCCCTAGTTATCTCTAACTAGGAATGCAATGTCTTTTGAGGATAGCTGCCCTTTTTATTTTTTACTCCGGCAAGCAGCTTGTGTATGATGTTGGGAAGTGCTTATTGCTCCAGTGTGGGGCTGAGGAGCCCTTGAAATGGGAGCTACCTTTTTCCAGGGATATTTATTCCCCTTGTATTAAGAGTAGTGACCCCGAGGCTGGTCATTGCTGAGCAGCGTGTAAGATCATGTGATGTTGATGGTAGGGCCCCCAATAGTTATTACTGTGTGTGTGGGGCTTAGGTTAGGGGTGTGAAAGATGAACAGACAGTGTGATTGCCTGGGAGATAAAAAAAAAAAAACAGGGCAAGGGGATCTGTTTTGCTTTGGGCCTGGGGCGCAAAAAGCCCCTAAAGTGGACAGGCATGGCAGAGGTACCTGCTGTTTTCTTTCCCAACATGTGCAGCAGGTAGAGGTCAATACCTGATGCTCCTGCTGTGGCCGGGAGCTGTGAGTTCTGCGCCATCTCTGTGCCTCCTACTTCAGCTTCCTTCAACGCCAAGCTCTGCATACTTTCCCCCACCTCAACAGTGCATGGCTGAATGTGGTCTCTGGGAGAGGAGGGCATATGCGGGCAGGAGCAGGCCAGCACCTGGTGCGCTGTGTTTTTGCTGCTGTCCCAATCGGCACCATCTTGCACGCGGTCCGATCTCTGTTCCCCCCCCGAGGGGAAATATAAGGTGATGGATGGGATGCTAGAATGGCCTCTCTTCTTCCTGAGCATGGATGGAAGATCAAAAATTAAGGCTGCAAGCTGCTCTTAAAGAGCCATTCCAGCCCCTTCCTGCAAAATAAACATAACCCCTGCCCCCTCCAAATAGCGATCATGATCATATAATGAAAAAAAAACACTTCCAGCACAAATCCAGCCTCCGAAGCCAGCTGTGCCACCACTGTGGCATCAAATGCCCGCCGCTATCTTTTTGAAGTCCCGGTCAGCGACTGGGAGTAGACACTCTCTGCATCATGCATGCTCCCGTCGCCAATTCACGTTAATGGGTGGGGGGAGAGAGCTTGATGCGGAGAGCGCTGCTCAAAGTGGCCGGCCGGGACTTCCAGGAAGATGTCAGCGGGAGTTTAGTGCCACAGCTATGGCACCGCCGACTTTGGGGGCTGGAAGTCAGCAGTGCCGTAGCTGAAGCATCGAAGACACTATATATTTTACACTATATATTAGTATTGTGAACTAGTGATAAAACCATTAATTTCATCAAACACCGCGCTTACAACACATATTAATTAGTGAAAGATAGGTTAAATAAAAATTAAATCAGAAATAATTATTATAAGTCCTCGCTGGAGTACTCAAACTGTGTTGGATCAGTCTGTATTGCAAAATTAATTAATTGTATGTTGAACACATCACCACTCCGCGGGACATTACTTTCTCCTTCAATACAAAAACACTTTTCCTCTTGATTATAACAAATCCACCTCTTGTGTGTATTTCCAACAAGGATGCTAATTGGTGACAACTCCCACCACCATCTATTAAATCACGTACCAGATACAAATGAACAACTTGCAAGATAGTTTAGATCCTCTTTAGGGTGTCACAAAACTTCTGCGTGCCTTTCATCAATTAGGGTATATTTGAGCAATATTAGTAGCTTTTAAATACTCCTTATCTTTCAGAACTCCTTAAATCTCTTCCACTCCAAAGATTTATAACATGAAAGCAAGCAAATGAAAACACATGGCGTGATATCTTCACAAATTAAGAGCTCCTGCCCACATTTAATATGCTTACCAGCATTAAGATAAAAACACATTTTCAAAATCAAGTTTCAAACTTCAAACGCTATACTGGGAGCTTAGTGTCAATCCGTGATGCAGCTGCGTGTTCCTCCCGGTCTCCTCGGCCGCCGGACACGGGAGCGCTTGCTGTCTCTCCTCTGTGTAGCTACGTAGTGACGCCTCACAGTACTGGCCCCGCCCAACGCGTTTCGTCGTCACCTGACAACTTAATCATGAGCTACAGGCACTGTGGAGCGTCTCTCTTTTCTAGTAAAGCAGCGATCATGTGGCTTGCTGATTTAACACTTTAGATGCCATCATTTATCTTATCTTAATACTGAGGCAGGCATTTTCCTTAAAAAAGAGGGATAGTACTGTCTTTCTAATACCTCCTTGTAATCTTAATATGGGTCTCCTTCCAGAACTTAAAATATTTATTACAAAAAAGATTTACTCTTTATATTATTTAGATGAGTATTAAATGAAATGTCATTTTTATATCTCCTATTAAACCCTATCAGGGAATCACCTATAAAAACAATTAGTCTTTTCAGCCTGACTCCCATATAGCTTTAAGACTATCATAAAAATACAGCAATTATAAATGTATTAAAAAATTTTTTTTTAAAAAAAACTTTAAAGCACAGCCAAATTCATAAATCTATACACCTCTTAAAAAGATATTATAAAAATACAAAAATCTACAGAATCATTGAAAGAGCTATCAAGTAGTGTGTATGCTATTCTAAAAAGGGGGACTCTAACCAGAGAACTTCCTAAAGCTGACCTACAAATTACTAATGGTTACCAATGAAGCAATTTAAGTCGAACTCTATATTCAAACCTCCTGGGACCATAGATTTCAGATGATAGATCCACTTAGATTCTAAACGGGAGATTTTCCTAATCATATTACCACCTTTCAGGGTCTTGAAGAAAACTATCTTGCAAGTTGTTCATTTGTATCTGGTACGTGATTTAATAGATGGTGGTGGGAGTTGTCACCAATTAGCATCCTTGTTGGAAATACACACAAGAGGTGGATTTGTTATAATCAAGAGGAAAAGTGTTTTTGTATTGAAGGAGAAAGTAATGTCCCGCGGAGTGGTGATGTGTTCAACATACAATTAATATATATTAGTATTAACTTTTGCAGGCCAGAGATTGTTTCTTCAGCAGAGCTTGGGCTTCAACATGAAATTATTTGATTGTAATTGTTCAATATTTTTGGAATAAAATGTAAGGTTTTCAAGAAAACCATATTGCCTGTAAAAGCCTCATTCCTCCAAATAACAAAGGCATGACATATGTATTGGTAGACACCTATTCCTGTCCAAGAGACACTCTGAACTTCAAAGGGCACTTTATGATATTTTAAATAAAATAACTACTATACACACCATGCAGATAATATGCAATAATTAAACATTAACAAATGGCATGCGGGGACCCCTCTCTAGCAAAACCATCCCAGGCACCAGCTATCTGGGCTGATAGACCATGGATCGGAAGCTGAGCAGCCGATAACTGGCCCTTAAGGCTACCAGCCCCCGCAGCCACTGGGTTCTTCTGCACCCCCCTGTCTGTTGAGGATGCAGATAATTGGGCGTTGAGTTCTGGCAAGTCCTTACCGGTTCACGAAGCATTAAGTGAAGAATAAAAAGCTACTTATCCTCTTCCATCTAATCTCAACCAGGAGTGAGCAGTGTAAGCCAGTAGCAGGGCAAAGGATTTCTCTGCTACTTGGGCGTTGAGTTCTGGCAAGTCCTTACCGGTTCACGAAGCATTAAGTGAAGAATAAAAAGCTACTTATCCTCTTCCATCTAATCTCAACCAGGAGTGAGCAGTGTAAGCCAGTAGCAGGGCAAAGGATTTCTCTGCTACTTGACTTATGCTACCCCCTTCCATCACCAGATGCTGTCCCATGCCACCTGATCTCAGCCAGGAGTGAGCAGTGAACAACGGGAGTGGAACACCGATCCTTTGCCCCACTCCTGGCTTCCAATGCTCACTTCCAGCTGTCAGACAGCAGCGATGAACATCACGGGACATCACCAAACAATGGAAGGAGGTAAATTGTAAAAACATGATTAAAGGACTTTTAAAGTGTATGTGTGTTTTTTAACAATTTACCCTGTGAACTAGTAAGGAGTCCTTGGGCAGTAAGGGCCAGCAAGTGGGTGACTTGCCTAAACCCCCATCCCATTACTTGCATTCCCAAAGGCAAGGGGGTGTAAAACAGCTTGGTGTCTGTGTGGGCTATGCGGGCTGGTAGCCTTCAGGACACCCCCCAGCCGATTGTCCTCTGTACCCCATAGCTCATGTCTTAGATGGTTTTGCTAGAGAGGGGGACCACATGTCATTAAATAAAAAAAAAGGGTTTAACCCTTAATAGTGCACATAGTATATTATTTGAAAATCTCATAAAGCGCTCTTCATTGTTTTGAGTATTTCCTGGGCAGCAACCAGTGTCTACCAATACAAAGGTTTTGTTCTGCTTTAAGGACTGTTTTTTTGCACATGTAAGAGGCAACTACTTGCCTTGTTCTGTCCTTGGCACATGATTTTATATGTTTTTCGATGGACTAATTTTAAGCATATTAAGAAATGTGAAGTTTTATAGATGGTGTTTAATGTATAATGGTGTATAATGGTGTTTCCCACCCCTATTTTATATATCGTATTGTATTATATTTATATATCCTATTGTGTGTTGAGTGTGCATTGTGACATATTATTCAGATAGTAAATCTCTTTTACAACATTTGCATTAAAAAAATGTTGCAGTGAAAGTATCCCTGGTGTCCAAGGTGATCGCTCAGCTGTCTGGGGCTGGAAATGGGCCTGTGGTTGGGCCCATTGATCTTACCTGCAATATCATAATTAGTCATCAACAGTGTTATTGATGACAAAATGCATGCAAAAATTTGGTCAGGTGCAAAATCATTCTTTACTATTTGTTAAGTAGTGCACATCGTATTTTTTACTCATGTTTTTTGAGAGACTACTTTTTCTTACAATTTTTTACCTCCATAAAATGAAGCACCACATTTAGCTGTGCAATTTCTTAAAACATGCTTAGTGCTCAAGCAACCCTTATATGGTTTCCAATATATGAGAAAATATATGAGAAAAGGATACGGGGTATTGAAAATAGTTGGGCAAATACATGAAATGAAGATCCCCATGCCATTTGCCATGGTGCAATATATGTCATCACATAGTACATCTTGTTTAGAAATTCAAAAAGCTAGAAGAAAAAAGCAAAAGATAATTATCATTACAAAATATAATTCCGAAACATTAAATAAGGTATAGTACTTATAATACGTGAGGCACAATGTGTAAATATTCAATGGTACAAATGTTGTTTTGAAATCTTCAATGTTTTTCAATACACAAAAAAGAAAAGAGATTACCTCATTTCACTCATTATACTGGCTCCACCCAAAAGAGATACTTGCTATTTTAGGGAGGGGCTGACTTCTAACCATACCGGTATAAATTACATATTAGGAAGTGGGGGTAACTCACTTTGATCTCACTAGTCAGATTGATAACCTCCTCAACCAATCACCACTTCAAAAAGGTTTCAAATTAATTCATACATTTTACTGTATTCAATTTCAATACATACAAAACATTAATATTGCACTTTTCTCCACATAATAAATTACATAAATGTTCAAGCATACATTTTGGCTGGTTTAGTTAGGCTTTAAAATAGTCTAATCGTGTTGGATTCCTCCAACACATTTCACCCAACTGACTTCCTCAGGGAGGACTACAAAGAAGATATATAACCCCTAAAGGCATAAAGAGACATGGAATTGCCTTAAAGCTGGATTGTAAAAATATTTGTTTGAATTTTTTTTTTTTTTTGTCACATTCCATTGTTTTAATAAATGCCACTTAACCAGCATTTATTAAAGCTGAAAGTGACAGTGGGGAATCATATTTTAATTTTTTAATGTTTCTTTAAAAAATATGTGCTCCCCAAACGCTACCAGCCCAGGCACCGAACATAAGGTCTTGTAACCCAGGGCTCAGAGGCTGCTCTTTTGGCAGCCCCTGTCCCTGCAAGCCAAAAGCCTCTTGGTATGGTCTTGTGGCTCTTCCAGGGGGTGCCTTGGGTCACCCTGGTAGAACCCCCCTACTCACACCAATGTGCACTGGGCTCTTCTGCATGCCCCAAATGAGGGTGCAGGCAATGTGTTACTTTACTGCCAGGTGGCATGTCAGCTCCTGACCATGGTAAAATGGTATAGGGGTCCTCTGGACTTCTTAAAGTTTCACCCCAAGTGAAAAAGAAATAAGACACCACACAAAAAATTGAACTTATACTCACCCATCCCAGCCTTCCATCTCCTGTTCCCCCCATTGGAAGTGGTCTTTCTCCTGTCCAGTGGGTCTTCTTTGTCCCACACCATCTCCTCTAACTTCTTTGGGGCCCCCTCCAGCATGTAGATGTGCAGGCACAGGCCTTCAGGAGCAGATGGCTGCACCACCAGTGAGGGACTGCTGTGAGAATGGGGGGGGAGGCGAGCTTTTATACTTAGAGGCGTGGGCTTAATGGAATCTCCTTGACATCATTACTGTATGGGGTCTTTATCTTAGGATAGATGTGTGCTTATCCCAGGCATTTTTAACACTTTAAGTGCCAGACTACATTTCACTATTTTGCGCTACACATGTTCAGCCTTGATTTTTGAAGGGATTTCCAGGGATTTTCCAGGAAAATTATATATTGTTTTTTTCAACAGTCTGGGCTTCAACATGAAATGTCTTGTATGGCCTTTTTTAGTGGATTCTCAACACTTTTTTGTAATAAAAAATGTAAGTTTGTCAATAAAATGTTATTGCGTGTGAAACCCCAATTTCTCCCAGTCACAGCGGTACCACATATGTATAGGTAGACACCCTTTCCTGCCCAGGAGACTCCCCCAAACTGAAACAGCGAGTTAGGAGATTTTCAGATAAAATACAACTATGCTATGCGCTAAGCGCACCTTGCAGTTTTTCCAGAAAAACAACCCTTTACATTTGAAATACCTCCCACAAACTATATATTCTCCTGGAGTACACACTTCAAGCTTTCTAGGTGTACCAGGCTTGTTTATTTGGGCGTTGCTTTCTGGAAATTATCCCTCAATCAATTGATAGGTTGCACAGAGTTTCCCTAAAAAAGAATAAAAAGGAAGAAATAAAGCCACATTTTCCTAAAAAAAGCTAGATGCAAACAAGAAAAAGCACTATTCCCCGAACAGAACAATACCCAACATGCATAGCTACTGTCAAGGGAAGAGTTGGCAAACACCCCAAAGTAAAGCATATGCATAACGGTATTTTTACTTGAAAATTTCAGCTCTGTAGACAAAGTGCGCGCCTTGCAATTTTTCAACCAAAACCACCCTTAACATATGGAATATCCCACATAAACCATATATTGCCTGAAAGTACACATGTTAGGCTTTCTAAGCGTACCCAGCTTGTTGTAGTGGGCTCATCTTTCTGGAAGTAATCCCTCAAAGAATTCTAAGGTTGCACAGGGTTTCCCTAAAAAAAAATTTATGAAAAAGCTGTTTTCCTAAAATATCAATATGCAAACAAGAAAAAACAAGCTAAATCTGAAAGCGTTTTAATTGCCAGTCTACTTGAAGTTTTGTCACCCTCTGTTGACAGGTCATTTTTACCCATTTTGCGCAATTCTAAACCGTGATTTTTGCCAGAATTTCCAGGAAAATTATATATATATATTTTTTTCAGCAGAGTTTAGGCTTTAACATGAAATGTCTTGTTTGCAATTACTTTATTTTAAATAAAACCTTTTACATTTTACAAAAAAAAAAAAAATTACATTTCAAAACCTCATTTCTCGATTACAATGGTACCACGTATGTATTGGTAGCCCCCACCATTCTTGCCCAGGAGACCCCCCAAACTGAAAAGAGCACTTTATAACATTTACAAATAAAAAACGACAATTTTTTGGGGAATTTTAAGGATTAAAAACCCTTAAAAATCCCCCCAAAAAATGACATGGGGTCCCCCTTACCCATCATAACCAGCCCAGGACCAGCTATGGGGGCTTGTAGGAACAGGGTGCAGGGGCCAGCTTTGGTGGCCTCCCCGCCCTGCTGGCTACAAGCCCACAAAGCCACGGGCAGGGCCCTTCTGCCCCCCTGGGCTTTGGGGAGGCAGGTAATTGGGGGTTCCGGGGGTTAATGGCAAATCACCCACTAGCAGCAGGTGACTTGCTAGCCCCCACAGTTAACTGTGGCAGCGGCCAAAGCGGGGGGCACTATTTTGGGCGCCCTCCTGAAGCGAGAAGAGCCCTGGGGAGGGGATCGGATGCCCCCTGGGTGAAAAGAAGACCTGGCCTAATCCAACGAGGGGTCAGGTGAGTTTTTAACTTTTTTAATTTATTTCTGTGGGGGGGGGTTAAAGTCAGCTACGTGAGACTCATGTAGCTGGCACTAAAAGGGTTAAATTCAGCGACTGTCGATTTTTCAACTACCTCTGCTATAAGTTTGTTCCAAGCATCTACTATTTCTGTAAAATAATATTTTCTAACATTGCTCCTGATCTTCCCTCCGACTAGCTTTAGGTTGTGCTCCTGATCTTCCCTCCGACTAGCTTCAGGTTAGGTTGTATCACTAAGTTTCTTCTTCTAGGTTGTATCACTAAGTTTCTTCTTAAAAACAACCTTATTGAATCCTTTCACATATTTAAAGGTCTCAATCATGTCCCCACTCTCTTTCCTCTAGACTGTACAAATTAAGTTCTTTAAGTCTTTCCTGATAAGTTTTATATTTAAGTCCTTCCACCATTTGTGTTGGACCCACCTTTGGACCCGTTCTATTTGAATAATGTATTTTTGTAAGTAAGGTCTCAAGAACTGCACACAGTATTCTGCTTGCTTTTCCCACTGCCTGGCTACACTGTCCACTCATCTTGCTTTCAGTAATCAGTATCCCTAAATCTCTTTCCTCCGAGGTCCTGGCTAACACAGCACTGCTCATACGGTACTCAAAGCAGGGATTCCATCTATCCAAGTGCATGATTTTGCACAGTTTTTACCATTTATTCAGTAAAGTTAAATAATATTCCTTTTTGCAGACACCTCCAGGAATATCCACCCTATTAGTAACCTTTGTATCATCAGCAAACAGGCAAACTTTTCCTACCAAGCCTTCTCCTATGTCACTTACAAACATATTAAAAAGAATGGGGCCCGGAACAGAGTCTTGTGACGCGCCACTTGTAACTAGCCTTTAGATTGCACGCCATTAACAACAACATTTTGATACTGATCTTTCAACCAGCTAGAAATTGACTGAACTATCCAGGGATTGAGTCCTAACCTCAATAACTTAACTATGAGCTCTTTATGTGGTACAGTGTCAAAGGCTTTGCTAAAATCCAGATAGGCAATATCCACAGTACCACCTTCATCTAACACTTTAGTGACATTGTCAAAGAAATCAATAAGATTGGTCTGACATGACCTGCCCCCAGTAAAACCGTGCTGTTTTGGGTCCAACAAGTTGTTTTTTCCATTTTGACCACTATAGATGTTAAACTAACTGGCCTGTAATTACTAGCTTCTTCTCTACTCCCCTTCTTATGGACATTGGCCATTCTCCAATCATCTGGAACTGGAAATGGAATAGTTCAGTAAATCAGGCTGCAATCACAAATCTGAGTTCCTTTAGAACTCTGGGGTGGATTCCATCTGGACCCATTGCCTTCCTTACCTTTAGATGTGCCAGCTTGGCTAAGACATCAGCCTCCAAAAACTCTGGAGCTGGACGCTCCCAGCTGGATGCTATGCTATGGCCATACCTGCTATGGGTTAGCTATTTATACTTCTTATAGTGCTGACTTCTCTAGTAAACCATAGCGGTTTCTTCTTCCTTTTATTCTTGCTAGTTTGTTTCACGAATTGCTTAGTTGAATTTAAGATGGCCATTTTTAATAGTGACCACTGGGCACTCACTTCTGCTACTCTGTTCCACTCAAGTGAAAAATGCAAATAAAAAATAAAATGTTGGCCTATTCTTCTTTCGATAAAAATAGCATATTTTAAAAACACATAAGAATAGCAATACCAAAAATGAAAAAAGAAATTACCAAAAAATATAGAAAATCTGTTTCAATGTGAAATGGGATGCCATTTAAAGATGCATTTAGTAAAACACTTAAACCTGAAAAAATACAATTAAAAAATAAAAAAGTCAGCCGATTAGGCTTGATTCAGAGAGACAAAAAAAAACTTCCGTTTTAGTTCCGATCTGTTTTTTTGGAAATGTTTCCGCTCTCGTATGAGCGATTCTATGCATGCATTGAAAACCTTCTGTAAAGTTTAAAGTTTAAATATTTCTGGGCCCATTAGTTTTGTGTTAATGTATTTTGTAAATGAAATGACAATGTAACATTTTTTTTTATTCCATCATAAAATATAAATTTTTAAAAAATTTAGAAAATTTAAAATTTTTACAACTATAAAAAACAAAATACATAGCAATGGCAGGCCACAGAACATTATTCTTCATCTGTGGTCCCCAACGAGTTTTGCAGCTCCTGCATCTCGCCCACCAACTGAAGGACCCTGACACTCAGTTGTGCCACTCTGGCATGTGTGGTCCCTGCTAAAAAACGTAAATTAAAATATTGGTATAACCTTGTTGGGGGTCATACTGCAGTGCCCCCCCTCCCCTGTATGGTCCAAACACCTAAATCTGGACAAAAGCCAGAGGGCCCTCGCCACCACGGGCCGGGTTTTGCATAGTGCCCGATTAGAGAACCCCTGGCCTGCATTCTGCAGGCAAAGAACGGGCATCAGGAGCAAGGGCGAGTGACACATCTTGCGGTTCCTGCAACCAAATATAAAATAATTGCACAAAGCAAAGGTAACCAACTAAAACAATAACTCCTACAACAAATTAAGATTCAAGTTCAACAATCCAAATATAATTCACAAAGGACATAAGTCTAAAAAATATAGCAATTATATGGATGTGTGGGAAAATAAATGTTTACATGCTAAGGACTAATTTAGGTCACCATTAAAATGCATCTATAAGGCATACATGAAATGTATTGATTCAGGTATGCGTTGCTAGACAATTTATGGCCTCGGCCATGCTGATACATGCAATGCCTTAGTGCTAAAGGCGCGCAGACTCCTCCACATAGCCTCAAAACATGTTCAACAATAGCAATCCGAGCCCTCAAAGGTCCCGTAAGTGGATCGGAAATTAAACAGATTTATAGGGTGGTGGTCCATCGGAAATCAGCTCTCTGAATCAGACGGAAACCCATCCCAACAACGGAAGTTATCTGAACGAACAAAAAATTTCCGATTTTGTTTGGAAAATGATCCGAACTTACGGAAATATTCCGATTTGCTTCCGTTCATCGAAAGCGCATTCCCGAACGTTCGTACGAATGAAAAATGAACGAAAAAAAGCAAAAAAATGACAAACACCCACCAAAACTTTCACAGACAGCTACGGAAGTCCAGACGAATGTGTATCTGAATTGAGCCTATTGTTGGTTGGGTAAAAATTGTATCTAACTAGAAATGCCAAAAAATTACCAAATAATATAAAAAAATGAACCTGCAGGCGGTTTCAGTTTTCAGTGGGATGCATTTAAAAGCCACATTTAGTAAAACAAGTGAAAAAATACAATAAAAAAATCAAAAGTTAGGTTATTCTGATCAGCCTTGTACTATGGGGTGCACCACCTATACACTATAATGGTGTGCTCACTCTTCAACAAATTCAACCATTCCAATGGGAGTGGCCGTGAAAGACACACTTCCCTCCCTGTGAGGAGCACCAAAAATTTCTGACAAACCTATATATTCAAAAATGCATTATTCCATATAAATTCATAAAAATATACATACACAAAATACACATAACACAAGACAAATAAAAACAAATGGCAGGTCCCTATTTATATTACTCTCTATGTATATCTCCAGACTCAAATCATGGGTAATCTACTGTAAAATATCTGTGATGCAGGCAATGCTCCAATATATGTAAAGTATATAAGGGCAATCCTATTTCTATAAATAAAATACCGGAGTCTGTACGTGCAGAGATAGTGTATCTCTACACCCACTTACTCCCGTATCTGTGCCGGCACAAAAGAGGACCCAAATTGGTCACTGTATTAAACCATGCAAATCTTGTCAATAATATATAACAATAATCTATTGTAAACAACATACAAAAATAAATAACCCCTAAAGGCCAATACACTGTGCAAAATATCTGCAAATTAAAGTGCTTAGTGCTAAAAAAATGTGTCCATAAATCCACACCTATGAGTGTGTACTCTGTGCATATAAATTCATGTCCCAAATGGGAAAATCCTACTACCTAAATATTAATTAATTAATTATTATTCTGATCAGCCCATTAACCAGCTTTTCTGTATTCAAATTGAATGTCGAACCCTGGCATGAACTTCTGTCTGCTATACATGAACGCAGCTCTCTTACAGTTTCCAATATAGCTTATCTTATGAGCATCAAATTGTTCAGGCACTGTAAAATATGTCCAGTTCTGGCTAATTTGGAATCATCACCTTGCTACAGACAATTAAAAAAGGCCACTAAACAGTATGATGCAAATGTGTGCCCCCCTTCAAAGAGCCAACAAGCCCAAGCACTATAAGGGCTGGTAACTCAATGCTCAGAGCCCCCCCCCCCCAGCCACCCCCTGGCCCTAATGTTTACCAGCCTTTATGTCCTTCAGTACCCATACCAGTGGGAAGCAAGCTCTTCTGGACCCCTGTTGTGTGTGGGTAATTGGAAGGATTACCTGCATGTCACAAAATCCCATGGACCTCTGACAAGTTCAGTATCGATTACCTGCACCACCAGTGGGGATGAGCCCTTCGGCCCATTGCATAAGCAATGGTGCTGGGCAGCGTACCTATGCAATATCGGTACCGGTATCAGTACCAGTAGTTTGGCCCTTGAGCCCTGGCATTAACAGCCCATATGCTTAATTTGCTAGTTTGGTAGGCCTTAAAAGGGGGTGCACAACTTATTTATCTTTAAACACATGGGGGGTGGGGAATTTTCAAAATTTCCACTCAAAAAATTTAGTAACAAAAAGGGTCCCTCCCTTTAACCCTTTCGCTGCCAGCCTACCTGCAGCTTTTGTCGCCCTCTGTTGCCAGACCTTATTTATGAAGGAATAGCGACAGGTAGCGACTGGTGAGCGACCGGTAATGACGGGCACCGCCACGAGAACGCCGGCTCCCCACCACAATCACACATTTATCAAGCCGATCCTGTTTAGCGACTGAGATAGCGCCATATAGCCACTCATTCATCATTATTCCAGCCTCAGCCCACAGCGCCAGCGTCCGACCTTGAACAGCGACAGGTATGACCTCTTGCTACCTGGCGCTCTCCAATGCATTTCAATGGAACAATCTTTAAATATTCATAATTAATTGTTATTGTTTTTTTTTATTTTTTTTTTTTTATGTGAAAAATTCTGTGACCACTTCTGCCATGTTAGATCATTTTTTTTAAGGTAAAAAAAAAAAAAATTTGTGCAGATTTGATATTACAGGTCTGATATTATTGTATTCATATTACTAAATTCTTAACATTTTTTTTTTTTTTGGTTTCCAAAAATATGGTGGTTTGGGGGTTAAAAAACTACTTTTAACACATCGCCGCCAGCGCTCTGGGGTTTAAACATGCATTTCACAGCGCGAGAATTTTTTGAGCGTGATTTTTTGATGAATATGGTGGGAGCCGGCCACTCTGACCAGTCGCTATCATGCGCACCCATACATCGCGGAACCTGTCAAATAGCGACTCGTCACCCCGTATTCAGCATTACTGCACACCGACTCAGTCGCTATCAACAACCGAACAACGGCCAAGCACAGTGATTTCTAGCGGGCTCTCTGAAAATGCCGCTACAGTCGCTCAACTGTCGCTACCTGCCGCTATTAATGAATTGGCCTCCCCGTTTCACTATTTTGCGCTACACATGTTCAACTGTGATTTTTGAAAGGATTTCCAGGGATTTCCCAGGAAAATGATATATTGTTTTTTTCAAGAGAGTCTGGGCTTCAACATGAAATCTCTTGTTTGGCCTTTTTTTAGTGTATTCTCAATACTTTTTGGTGAAATATGTGCAAAAAAAAAAAAAAAAAAAAATCTATTTTTTGCAATTTGTAGTGTTTTTTGTAATAAAAAATGTAAGTTTGTCAATAAAATGTTATTGCGCGCGAAATGCCAATTTCTCCCAGTCACAGCGGTACCACATATGTATTGATTGACACCCTTTCCTGCCCAGGAGACCCTCCCAAACTGAAACAGAGCTTTCGGAGATTTTCAGATAAAATACAACTGCGCTATGCACACCTTGCAGTTTTTCCAGAAAAACAACCATTTACATTTAAAATACCCCCCACAAACTCTATATTCTCTGGAAGTACACACCTCAAGCATTCTAGGCGTACCAAGCTTGTTTATGTGGGCTTAGTTTTCTGGAAGTAATCCCTCAATGTATTCTTAGGTTGCACAACGTTTCCCTAAAAAATAATAAAAAGGAAGAATCAAGCCACATTTTCTTAAAAAAATTATGTGCAAACAAGAAAAAACAAGTAAAATCTCAAAAAGCAGCATTCCCCGAACAGAACAATACCCACCATGCATAGGTACTGTCAAGGGAAGAGTTGGCAAACACCCCAAAGTAAAGCATGCGCATAACAGTAATTTTACTTGAAAATTTCAGCTCTGCAGACAAAATGCACACCTTGCAATTTTTCAACCAAAACAACCCTTTACATTTGGAATATCCCCCATAAACCATATATTCTCTGAAAGTACACATGTTAAGAGTACCCAGCTTGTTGTAGTAGGCTCACCTTTCTGGAAGTAATCCCTCAAAGAATTCTTAGGTTGCACAGGGTTTCCCTAAAAAATGAATAAAAAAACTGATTAAATAACATGTTTTCCTAAAATATAAATATGCAAACAAGAAAAAACAAGCTAAATCTGAAAGAGCAAGGTCCCCCGAGCAGAACAATACCCAACATGCATAGATACTATTAACCCTTTTAATTGTCAACCTACTTGAAGTTTTGTCACCCTCTGTTGACAGGTCATTTTTCCCCATTCTGTGCCATGTTTAACCATGATTTTTGCCAGAATTTTCAGGAAAATTATAGATATATATTTTGCAGCAGAGTTTAGGCTTGAACATGAAATATCTTGTTTGTAATTTTTCTATTGTTTTTTTTAATATTTTTGTGTAAAAATAAATAAATATTTTTTAGACAATTGTCTCCTTTATTTTAAATAAAACATTTACTTTATTAGAGAAAAACATATTGCGTGTGAAAGTCCAATTTCTCCCGATTACAACGGTACCACATATGTATCGGTAGCCCCCCCATTCTTTCCCAGGAGACCCCCCAAACTGAAAATAGCACTTTATAACATTTACAAATAAAATACTACTGCTATCCACACTATAAACATAACGGGTTAATTAAAAAAAAATGACATAAGGTCCCCCCTCCCGGGGGGACCCCATTTTTTGGGAATTTTAAGGGTTAAAAACCCTTAAAAATCCCCAAAAAATTTAAATGGGGTCCCCCTTACCCAGCATTACCAGCCCGGGACCAGCTATGGGGGCTTGTAGGAGCAGAGTGGAGGGGCCAGCTTTTGTGGGCCTATGTGGGCCCGGGCTCTTCTGCCCCCCTCCGGGCTTTGGGGAGGCAGGTAATTGGGGTGCGGGGGTTAACGGCAAGTCACCTGCTAGCGGCAGGTGACTTGCCAGACTCCAGCCTTGTGAACTGGTATAAGGGTCTCATGGACCCCTTACCAGTTCACAAGGGGTTAAGTGTAAAAAAAAAGACACTGACACATAAGAAAAATTATTTTATTATTATTTTTTTTTTAACTTTTTAATACTTACCTCCCATCCATCCCTGTGTCCCACACTGATCAATCTGGCTTCCTGCTCTCCTGCTGCAGCTGGAAGCCTTTTATAGCTGCTAGGCGACAGAACATAAGGGGTTAATTTAAAAAAAAAAAATTACATAGGGTCCCCCCTATGAGGGACCCCATTTTTTTGGAATTTTAAGGGTTAAAAACCCTTAAAAATCCCCCACAAAAATTAAATGGGGTCCCCCTTACCCAGCATTACCAGCCCGGCTCTTCTGCCCCCCCCCCTGGGCTTTGGGGAGGCAGGTAATGGGGGTGCCGGGGGTTAATGGCAAGTCACCCGCTGCGGCAAGAGGACCCCTTACCAGTTCTCATTGACCCCTTACCAGTTCACAAGGGGTTAAATGTTAAATAAAAAGACACAGACACATAAGAAAAAAATGATCTTTGTTTATTTATTTTTTTTTACTTTACTCACCTCTGATCCTGTGTCCCCCGGCGATCTGCGATGACAGCTGTCAGTCTGCTCGTGTGTTTGAAGCAGAGAGCCTGGGGAGGGGGGGCGATCTCAGCCCTCTCCTCCTCCCCATCTGCCCTCCTCCAGGCACCCGAGCAGACTGATTCTCTGTCTCGGGTACCGGCATTAAGAGGGCTGCTGATGACATCACAACGATGTCACCCGGCCCCGCCCCCAGGGGGGCGGGGTTAGCAGACCAATTCCAGGAAGTGGGGGGAGGGCAATTTCCGCTGGGGGGGCGATCGAAGGCCCCCCAGTGAAGAGACAGCGCGGCCTCAGGTAAGTAAAGGTCATTTTGATTTTTTTTTTAAAGTTTTTTTTTTTACAGTTAGCAGCTGCTGCTGCCGAAGCGGGGGGGCTATTCCGGGGGCTCTCCTGGAGCCATCCGACCCCCCACGGGGGATTGGATGGCACCAAGTTAAAGGGGAGACCCGGCAGGATCCAACGAGGGGTCAGGTGAGTATTTTTGATTTTTATTTTTTTTACTAGCAGGGGGGAAAGTCAGGCACGTAGATTCTACGTGCTTGGCACTTAAGTGGAGTGGAAGCAAGCACATAGAATCTACGTGCTTGGCACTGAAAGGGTTAAGGCTTACCAACCCAGCAACCAGGCATAGGGACTGGTCAGGGACCATGGCAGGGGATAGAAGGAAGAAGATGGGACAATTAAGTAGTTACATTTAGACAAAAAATAATTATTTGTGTGGTCTCATTTTTTCCATAGTGATTTTCATTGATAAAAATCAGCAATAGCAGCATGGTTTTTATCAATGAAAATAAGCATGTGAGCTAGTGAAGCTGGCATTTCTCTCAGGTATTTCTCTGTCAGCAATGAAAACCAGAAAAAAAGTCCAAGAAAAAAAACACTACCTGATTCAATCGAGTGAATTTTTGTGTGCATTCTCACAAGAGAAAACACAAGACAAAAATTATCTCCAAAAATATAGGTCAAAAGATGGTCTCCTGAATCATAAGAGTAGGGAAAAGTGCCGGGGATGAGCTTTTCTGCAATCCTGGCCGGCTCTGAATTGAGGCAATTTTCTTTATCTTGCTTTTGCATATCCATCAGTTAAGCATAAAAATATGTTCACTAGGTAACCCAAATTTGGGCATGTCTTTTGTAACTTTTGCAACTTTGTAACTTTAGACAAATTTGGATTTTCTAAGAATCACATTTATTGAGAAAGAGCCTGTTCCTCAAATCTGTATGCATTGTTGTGTTAGTGTTTTGTTTGATATACATTTTTTGTTGAAGATGAAAGGATATCTAAAAGACATATAACTAAAGATGACTTTCAGTTTTCTTTAGCAATATCCTTGTAACGGCGAGGCCGATTCATTAATAGCGCCAGGTAGCGACAGATGAGCGCCAGTAGCGTGATTTTCTCAGCGCCAGCTAGTATTCGCTGTGCTTGGCCGGGGTTTGCTTGTTGACAGCGACTCAGTCGGTGTGCGGTAATGTTGAATACGGGCTGGGGGGTCGCTGTTTCACAGGTTCAGCGTTGTATGGGTGCGCCTGACAACGAATGGCCAGAGCGAACGGCTTGCTGCAGATTCATTAACAAATCACGCTCCGAATTTTTTCGCGCTGTGAATTCCTTGTTTAAACCCCAGAGCGCTGGCGGCGATGGATTTAAAATAGTTTTTAACCCCCAAACAACCATATTTTTTGATTAAAAAATTATACAAGTTTTTATAAACATTTTGTAATATGAATACATTAATATCAGACCTGTAATATCAATTCTGCACAAAATCTTTATTTATTTTTTTTTTTTTTACCTTAAAAAAAAATCCTAACATTGCAGAAGTGGTCATAGAATTTTTGACATTAAAAAAAAAAAACCATTAATAGCAATTAATTATGATTAATTAAAGATGCTCCATTGAAATGCATTGGACATCGCCAGGGAGCGACAGGTCAGACCTGGCGCTGTGATGGGATTAGCAGCGGCGCTGTTCGTTGCAGTCGGCTACATGATGAATCCCGCGCTAGCTGTCGCTCTCGCCGGCGCTAGCCTCAATTAGCTTGATAAATGCGTCATTGTGGCCGACGCCGGGCGTACTTGAGTCGGTAGCCGCCGTTAGCTGGCGGGACCTGGCGCTCGTCAGACACTACCTGGAGCTATCGCTTGATGAATAAGGGCAATAGTAACATATGTGGGGCTGAAAAAAAGATTCCAGTGGTCTAGTTGCCAAATTTAGTAATGTTATTACATGCAAGACACCTAGGCCACTTTTGAGCTCCCTTAGTGGATTTCATGAATACCTCCTCTGGAGAGAGTTCCCATAGCCTTACTGCTCTTACAGTATTGAACCCCCCATGCCAGTGCAAGAAGAGTCTTTCCTCTAAACTTCAGATGCCACAGGCATATGGTTTTACTCTGGAACATAAACAGATTGCGGGACAGCTTTTGTATTGCCCCCCCAAATATATATATATATATATATATATATATATATATATATATATATATATACACATAGTTATTGGTTCACCCCTTGGGCATTTTTTTATTCAAACCAGATAAACTTTGACATTCTCTCAGGGTACTCTAGCCCCTCCCCCCATCCTATGTATTGATTTAGCTGCCCACCCTTGAACAAGCTCAAGTTCTGCTATACTTCTTATGCACTGGTGCCCAACACCTTCTTCCGCATGGGGTCTGACCAGTGACTTATAGGGGGGTCACATGATGCTCTGGTCACAGGCACCTATGACCCTCCTGATGCATGCTATGATCCTGTGTGCCTTGGCAGCTGCTGCCTGGCACTGATCTGTTTAGTGTATTGCTTACCATATTGAAGGTTTACCATTTCCCTCCAGTCATCTGATCATTGACCAACTGTGGACAGATCTCAAAAGAGCAGTGCCTGCAAGGCGAGCCAAGAATCTTACAGAAGCCTTTTTTGGAAAGGAACAATAGATGAAAATACTTTTGATCGGCTACAACAAAGTTCTACATGATGTGATACTTGCCAAAGTGCTAACCAGGCAGGATGCTCAAAGTTTTTTTTATTTTGAACAGGGGTGCACTCAATTACCATTATTAGGCTTTGTCTTTGGGAGTGTTTTTTCATATATGATCACAATTGAAAAATAAAATTATCTTGATCATAAACTGTCATATGTGTGGGTATTTTTAAATGTAGAATTAGAATTTATATAGAATTAGAACCTTAATGTTTTTATATATGGTTTTAATAGTATTACATAACTTAATATTTAGTAGATTGTTGATAAAGCCCATTGCCAAAATACATTGCGTGGTAACTCTTTCTGAAGACTTGGGTATAGGGAATCTATTAAAATAATTGAATCCCAGCCCTGGCAGTATGGCATCAGACCCCTTTTTCCCCTACCTTTCTACCCATTTAATATGGGTGAAGGTACATGGCGGCAAAATTCAGATGCTCCAACTGGAGCATGGCCCTGTCAATGTGAACAGGAAGGAGAGAGAGTGCACGCCAAATATCAGGAGCTCCTTTCAGGCCAGGCAGCTTTTAGATACCGATACCTGAGGTGCACGAGGCTGCAGAAGACAGAGATACTGCCATTTTATTGTTTATTGTTTTTACACGGGCTGATGCCGGACTCCAAAAACTTATTATTTTTTTTTTTTAATATTCTTTATTTAATGGTTTTGCAGTTTTAGACATACAAACATTGGAACATACAATACATTACACAAGAGGAGGGAGGGGAAGGCACATAGGAACACCAATTCAAGGCAAGTGTCATCTGTGCTGCGCCATCTGCCAACAAAACACAATACATGGTGAAAGATCCTTGGCTGCCGCTGTTGCATAGGGGGTTAAATTTCCCTCCTAGATCGGAATTCCACGTGGCAAGAGCCGCCTGGGTCTAAGCCTCCCAAGGCAAGCGGATTCCCATTCCGTTCAAGCGAATACGTTTCACCATACTACTTTTCCAAAGGGGGGTGGCATTACCCCAATGCTAGGTGTAGCCATACTACCCTCCAGGGAAGTGTGGGGAGGCACATAAGGCGCATGGGTGGGGAAAGGAAAGGAAGGGGCAAAGGGAGAGGGAGGGAATGATGAGTTGAGTTGAGTTTGGCGTGTGGGACGCGGGTTCATGCAGGGCATTCATCCATGTCTGCCCGTGCCCGACATCCCTCAAGGTAACCCAGGTCCCTCCTTATCTGCGTGGGGTGGTACAGGACAGCACCATGGACACACCACAGAGCCTACTGCTCAAACAGACTCCTGAATCCCTCATAAATCAGCCAGGGCAGCTAGGCAGTTCTGTATTGCTCTCTCATGCAAAGCCAGCGTCAAGTCCTCCATTTCCCTGACATTCATGACCTCCCTCGCCCAATCCCTCATGGAGGGGGCCTTCTTCTGTTTCCAGAACCTAGGGATTGTCTGCTTAGCCGCATTCAACAGATGGACCAGTAAGGTTTTGTTGTATTTCCCTGTCGGGACCCTCGTGGAGCAGGATCTGGACCGGGTCATCCTGCAGTCGTGCCCCTGTAAGCTGCTCCACGGTGCACAGGACCGCTCCCCAGTATTCCTGGATCCTGGGACACGTCCAGAATATGTGGAACAGAGTCCCTCGCCCCTCCCCACATCTCCAGCAACTCATGTCAACTGTGCCTAACATCTTACCCAGTCTATTGGGAGTTCGCTTCCTGTAGCCCCGTAAGACTCCCAGTGTGGCCCCAATTGTTGGGTGGGATCTCACCTCCGGCATATGGGTCTCTCTGTTCCAGGCAGAGGTGTCTAGTGGGGCCGGTGCAAGAGCGTGCTCCAGATGGACCCACCTCTTTGTTCCCTTGCATGTGTGCCATTCGCATACTCTTTGTAAATGGGAAGACACCCAATATAGTTGGACGTCCGACATTGCCATGCCCCCTAAATGCTTGAGCTTACACAGTACCTGCCGCCTAAGCCTTGCCCTCCTTTTCTGCCAAACAAAGCCCATGAGAGTTTTATCTAGATCCCTAAAGAAACGCGTAGGGATGTGAATCAGTAGTGCTTGGAATAGAAACAGCAATTTTGGCAAAACCGACATTTTAATTATATTCACCCTGCCCATCCAAGAGAAGGTAGGGGAGTCCCATCTATCTAGATCAGTTTTTATTCTCTGGGACAATGGCAGGAAATACAACTCCAGAATCTTCAACAACCAGTTCGGCAACTGCGTGCCGAGGTATGCTATCGAACTCTTAGCCCATTTAAAGGAAAATGTCTGTTGAACATTCCTGGCCACATTCCCGAGAGCGATATGTTTAGTGCTTCGGATTTCTCAAAGTTGATTTTAAAAAAGTATAGTCTTCCATAAATTTCAAACTCTTTCATCAGTACCAGCACAGTGATCGCAGGGTTTGTAACAAAGAACCGCATAAGCGGCGACCTTATGGACGTCTCCTCTGAATCTTAATCCCCCTATGTCAATGTTCTCCCTAATTCTACACAGGAATGGTTCCAGGGTCAGGGCAAACAGCAGGGGCGAAAGGGGACAGCCCTGGCGGGTTCCATTACGGATTGGCAGCGGGGCGGAGAGGTGGCCATTTACTTTAACCCTAGCAGAGGGTATCGTGTAAAGTGCTTCAATAAGCTTCCTCATATTGTCCCCCAGTCCCACATGCCTAAGGGTCTCTTTTAGGAAAGGCCAGCTCACCCATCAAAGGTCTTCTCCGCGTCTGTGGATTAGAGCATCATTGGTATGTTAGAGTTCTGTGCAGTGTATATTGCGCTAATTGCCCGCACCACATTATACCTGGCCTCCCTTCCTAGCACGAAACCCGTTTGGTCCAAATGGACCACTTGGGCCACCACCGGGGCTAGTCTATTGGCAAGGATTTTAGCATAGAGCTTCAGGTCCGCATTGAGAAGGGAGTTCCATGCCCTAACCATGCGTGGGCCCAACAATGAGATGAAAGTTTTGTAGTATTTAACCGAGTATCCATCCAGTCCCGGAGCCTTTCCCGATGGGGTCTGTTTAAACGACTCCATCAGTTCCTTTAGCCCAATCGGGTCTTCTAGTGGTGCAGAGATCCCCTCGGGAACCGATGGCATACCAGAGCTCCCTATGTATTCTATTTTGCTGGTCGTGTCTGCGCTGCTGCCCCCCCCCCCCACCAAAACCGTACAAGTTTGAGTTATCATACAAAAGAGTCTGGATCTCACTGATCTGACACTCCATGGGTCAGGGGAGGGGGAGGGTGGTAGTATGGGGGGAGAGGAAAAGCAGGAAAATTAGGCAGATAGCTGGATAACAGTTAGAAGGCAGGGTAGGGGTAAAAGTTATAGGGAGGCTAGCCCTTAACAGGCACTAGAGATGAGCGAACTTTTGAAAAATTCGATTCGACTGATTCGCCGAATTTTCCGACAAAAATCGCTTCGACCCGAATAAATTCGCGACGAATCGCTATTAAAAACGGCTATTTCTGAGCCTCCTAGAGCCTTAATAGGGTTGTAAACCATTCTGCCTTGCTGTAACACGCACAGGATGCGTGCTGGGTTAGTTAAATAATACTTTGAATAAATATCACATGCAGATCAGAGGCATCCCTAATAGAATCGCAGAGCGGCACAATTGCAGAGAGTTGAAGTGGCATCACTATGAGGGGCAGGAGCCCAAACATTGCTTTAAAGAGACACTGGAGTTGGCAGCAGCAGGAGCCCAAAAATTGGATGAATCACACCCTGGAGTTGGCAGCAGCAGCAGGAGCCCAAACATTACTTTAAAGAGACACTGGGGTTGGCTTCAGGAGCCCAAAAATTGGATGAATCACACCCTGGAATTGCAAGCAGCAGCAGCAGCCCAAATATTACTTTAAAGAGACACTGGAGTTGGCTTCAGGAGCCCAAAAATTGGATGAATCACACCCTAAGGTTGGCAGCAGCAGCAGCAGCAGGAGCCCAAAGATTACTTTATAGAGACACTGGAGTTGGCTTCAGGAGCCCAAAAATTGGATGAATCACACCCTGGAGTTGGCAGCAGCAGCAGCAGGAGCCCAAATATTACTTTAGAGAGACTCTGGGGTTGGCTTCAGGAGCCCAAAAATTGGATGATTCACACCCTGGAGTTGGCAGCAGCAGCAGCAGGAGCCCAAATATACACTGGAGTTGGCTTCAGGAGCCCAAAAATTGGATGAATCACACCCTGGAGTTGGCAGCAGCAGCAGCAGGAGCCCAAATATTACTTTAAAGAGACACTGGGGTTGGCTTCAGGAGGCCAAAAATTGGATGAATCACGCCCTGGAGTTGGCAGCAGCAGGAGCACAAATATTACTTTAAAGAGACACTGGAGTTGGCTTCAGGAGGCCAAAAATTGGATGAATCACACCCTGGAGTTGGCAGCAGCAGCAGGAGCAGCCCAAATATTACTTTAAAGAGACACTGGGGTTGGCTTCAGGAGCCCAAAAATTGGATGAATCACACCCTGGAGTTGGCAGCAGCAGCAGCAGGAGCCCAAACATTGGCTGAAAGAGACACTGGGGTTGGCTTCAGGAGCCCAAAAATTGGATGAATCACACCCTGGAGTTGCAAGCAGCAGCAGGAGCCCAAATATTACTTTAAAGAGACACTGGAGTTGGCTTCAGGAGCCCAAAAATTGGATGATTCACACCCTGGAGTTGGCAGCAGCAGCAGCAGGAGCCCAAATATACACCTGGAGTTGGCAGAAGTTGGCAGCAGCAGGAGCCCAAACATTACTTCAAAGAGACCCTGGGGTTGGCTTCAGGAGCCCAAAAATTGGATGAATCACACCCTGGAGTTGGCAGAAGTTGGCAGCAGCAGCAGCAGGAGCCCAAACATTACTTTAAAGAGACACTGGGGTTGGCTTCAGGAGCCCAAAAATTGGATGAATCACACCCTGGAGTTGGCAGAAGTTGGCAGCAGCAGCAGGAGCCCAAACATTACTTTAAAGAGACACTGGGGTTGGCTTCAGGAGCCCAAAAATTGGATGAATCACACCCTGGAGTTGGCAGCAGCAGCAGCAGGAGCCCAAATATACACTGGAGTTGGCTTCAGGAGCCCAAAAATTGGATTAATCACACCCTGGAGTTGGCAGAAGTTGGCAGCAGCAGCAGCAGGAGCCAAAACATTACTTCAAAGAGACCCTGGGGTTGGCTTCAGGAGCCCAAAAATTGGATGAATCACACCCTGGAGTTGGCAGAAGTTGGCAGCAGCAGCAGCAGGAGCCCAAACATTACTTTAAAGAGACACTGGGGTTGGCTTCAGGAGCCGAAAAATTGGATGAATCACACCCTGGAGTTGTCAGCAGCAGCAGCAGCAGGAGCCCAAATATACACTGGAGTTGGCTTCAGGAGCCCAAAAATTGGATGAATCACACCCTGGAGTTGGCAGAAGTTGGCAGCAGCAGCAGCAGGAGCCCAAACATTACTTCAAAGAGACCCTGGGGTTGGCTTCAGGAGCCCAAAAATTGGATGAATCACACCCTTGAGTTGGCAGGAGTTGACAGCAGCAGCAGCAGCAGGGGCCCAAATATTACTTTAAAGAGACCCTGGGGTTGGCTTCAGGATCCCAAAAATTGGATGAATCACACCCTGGAGTTGGCAGCAGCAGCAGCAGAAGCCCAAATATTACTTTAAAGAGACCCTGGGGTTGGCTTCAGGAGCCCAAAAATTGGATGAATCACACCCTGGAGTTGGCAGAAGTTGGCAGCAGCAGCAGCAGGAGCCCAAACATTACTTAAAAGAGACACTGGGCTTGGCTTCAGGAGCCCAAAAATTGGATGAATCACACCCTGGAGTTGGCAGAAGGTGGCAGCAGCAGCAGCAGGAGCCCAAACATTACTTTAAAGAGACACTGGGGTTGGCTTCAGGACCCAAAAATTGGATGAATCACACCCTGGAGTTGGCAGCAGCAGCAGTAGGAGCCCAAATATACACTGGAGTTGGCTTCAGGAGCCCAAAAATTGGATGAATCACACCCTGGAGTTGGCAGAAGTTGGCAGCAGCAGCAGCAGGAGCCCAAACATTACTTTAAAGAGACCCTGGGGTTGGCTTCAAAAGCCCAAAAATTGGATGAATCACACCCTGGAGTTGGCAGAAGTTGGCAGCAGCAGGACCCAAACATTAATTTAAAAAGACACTGGGGTTGGCTTCAGGAGCCCAAAAATTGGATGAATCACACCCTGGAGTTGGCAGAAGTTGGCAGCAGCAGCAGCAGGAGCCCAAACATTACTTTAAAGAGACACTGGGGTTGGCTTCAGGAGCCCAAAAATTGGATGAATCACACCCTGGAGTTGGCAGCAGCAGCAGCAGGAGCCCAAATATTACTTTAAAGAGACACTGGGGTTGGCTTCAGGAGGCCAAAAATTGGATGAATCACGCCCTGGAGTTGGCAGCAGCAGGAGCCCAAATATTACTTTAAAGAGACACTGGGGTTGGCTTCAGGAGCCCAAAAATTGGATGAATCACACCCTGGAGTTGGCAGCAGCAGCAGCAGGAGCCCAAATATTACTTTAAAGAGACACTGGGGTTGGCTTCAGGAGCCCAAAAATTGGATGAATCACACCCTGGAGTTGGCAGAAGTTGGCAGCAGCAGCAGCAGGAGCCCAAACATTACTTTAAAGAGACCCTGGGGTTGGCTTCAGGAGCCCAAAAATTGGATGAATCACACCCTGGAGTTGGCAGAAGTTGGCAGCAGCAGCAGCAGGAGCCCAAACATTACTTTAAAGAGACACTGGGGTTGGCTTCAGGAGCCCAAAAATTGGATGAATCACACCCTGGAGTTGGCAGAAGTTGGCAGCAGCAGGAGCCCAAACATTACTTTAAAGAGACACTGGGGTTGGCCTCAGGAGCCCAAAAATTGGATGAATCAAACCCTGGAGTTGGCAGCAGCAGCAGCAGGAGCCCAAATATACACTGGAGTTGGCTTCAGGAGCCCAAAAATTGGATGAATCACACCCTGGAGTTGGCAGAAGTTGGCAGCAGCAGCAGCAGGAGCCCAAACATTACTTCAAAGAGACCCTGGGGTTGGCTTCAGGAGCCCAAAAATTGGATGAATCACACCCTGGAGTTGGCAGAAGTTGGCAGCAGCAGCAGCAGGAGCCCGAACATTACTTTAAAGAGACACTGGGGTTGGCTTCAGGAGCCCAAAAATTGGATGAATCACACCCTGGAGTTGGCAGCAGCAGCAGCAGGAGCCCGAATATACATTGGAGTTGGCTTCAGGAGCCCAAAAATTGGATGAATCACACCCTGGTGTTGGCAGAAGTTGGCAGCAGCAGCAGCAGGAGCCCAAACATTACTTCAAAGAGACCCTGGGGTTGGCTTCATGAGCCCAAAAATTGGATGAATCACACCCTGGAGTTGGCAGGAGTTGACAGCAGCAGCAGCAGGAGCCCAAATATTACTTTAAAGAGACCCTGGTGTTGGCTTCAGGAGCCCAAAAATTGGATGAATCACACCCTGGAGTTGGCAGCAGCAGCAGCAGGAGCCCAAATATTACTTTAAAGAGACCCTGGGGTTGGCTTCAGGAGCCCAAAAATTGGATGAATCACACCCTGGAGTTGGCAGAAGTTGGCAGCAGCAGGAGCCCAAACATTACTTTAAAGAGACACTGGGGTTGGCTTCAGGAGCCCAAAAATTGGATGAATCACACCCTGGAGTTGGCAGAAGTTGGCAGCAGCAGCAGCAGGAGCCCAAACATTACTTTAAAGAGACACTGGGGTTGGCTTCAGGAGCCCAAAAATTGGATGAATCACACCCTGGAGTTGGCAGCAGCAGGAGCCCAAATATTTACTGGAGTTGGCTTAAGGAGCACAAAAATTGGATGAAATACACCCTGGAGTTGGCAGAAGTTGGCAGCAACAGCAGCAGGAGCCCAAACATTACTTCAAAGAGACCCTGGGGTAGGCTTCAGGAGCCCAAAAATTGGATGAATCACACCCTGGAGTTGGCAGAAGTTGGTAGCAGCAGGAGCCCAAACATTACTTTAAAGAGACCCTGGGGTTGGCTTCAGGAGCCCAAAAATTGGATGAATCACACCCTGGAGTTGGCAGCAGCAGCAGCAGCAGGAGCCCAAACCTTACTTTAAAGAGACCCTGGGGTTGGCTTCAGAAGCCCAAAAATTGGATGAATCACACCCTGGAGTTGGCAGAAGTTGGCAGCAGCAGCAGCAGGAGCCCAAACATTACTTCAAAGAGACCCTGGGTTTGGCTTCAGGAGCCCAAAAATTGGATGAATCACACCCTGGAGTTGGCAGCAGCAGGAGCCCAAATATACACTGGAGTTGGCTTCAGGAGCCCAAAAATTGGATGAATCACACCCTGGAGTTGGCAGAAGTTGGCAGCAGCAGCAGCAGCAGCAGGAGCCCAAACATTACTTTAAAGAGACACTGGGGTTGGCTTCAGGAGCCCAAAAATTGGATGAATCCCACCCTGGAGTTGGCAGAAGTTGGCAGCAGCAGCAGCAGGAACCCAAACATTACTTCAAAGAGACCCTGGGGTTGGCTTCAGGAGCCCAAAAATTGGATGAATCACACCCTGGAGTTGGCAGAAGTTGGCAGCACCAGCAGCAGGAGCCCAAACATTACTTTAAAGAGACACTGGGGTTGGCTTCAGGAGCCCAAAAATTGGATGAATCACACCCTGGAGTTGGCAGCAGCAGCAGCAGGAGCCCAAATATACACTGGAGTTGGCTTCAGGAGCCCAAAAATTGGATGAATCACACCCTGGAGTTGGCAGAAGTTGGCAGCAGCAGCAGCAGGAGCCCAAACATTACTTCAAAGAGACCCTGGGGTTGGCTTCAGGAGCTCAAAATTGGATGAATCACACCCGGGAGTTGGCAGGAGTTGACAGCAGCAGCAGCAGCAGGAGCCCAAATATTACTTTAAAGAGACCCTGGGGTTGGCTTCAGGAGCCCAAAAATTGGATGAATCACACCCTGGAGTTGGCAGCAGCAGCAGCAGGAGCCCAAATATTACTTTAAAGAGACACTGGGGTTGGCTTCAGGAGCCCAAAAATTGGATGAATCACACCCTGGAGTTGGCAGCAGCAGCAGCAGGAGCCCAAATATACACTGGAGGTGGCTTCAGGAGCCCAAAAATTGGATGAATCACACCCTGGAGTTGGCAGCAGCAGCAGCAGGAGCCCAAAAATTGGCCTAAAGACATAAATATGTTTTGCACCATTTGGAAAGTGTAAAACGTGGCACCATGCTGAATCTAGTCGCATGCATCAGGCATTGGTGGGTGGAAATCCTGGCTGATCCATCCCTGATTCATTTTGACAAAGGTGAGTCTCTCCACATTTTTAGTTGACAGACGAGTTCTCCTCGCCGTAACTATGGCCCCCGCCGCACTAAACACCCGCTCAGATGGCACGCTACTTGCCGGGCAGGACAGCTTTTCCAGGGCAAACTCTGCTAGTTGCGGCCACAAATCAAGTTTGGCTGCCCAGAAGTCCAGCGGATCCTCAAGGTGTGTTGGCATGGTCATGTCAAAGTATGACATGACCTGCTGGTTGAGGTCCTGCTCCAGGTCTTCCTGCTGCTCATGAGTAGCCTCACTATGCGGGTGTAGAAAGCTACTCATTAGCGACTGAAGACTGAGGCTGCTGCTGCTGATGGAGCTGCTGCTGCTGCTCCTGCCAACCCCCCCAGCGGCCATGGCAGTGGAAGGTGAGCGCAGAGGTCCCCTCGAGTCAGATCTGCGAGAGTATGGACCATGGCGCAGATAGGCATCGGCCAACTGCCTACGTAGAATGTCTTTGTAGTAGTTGAGTTTGTCCTCCCTCTCGGTGGGTTTAAAAAGTGCCCCCATTTTGTGCCGGAAGCGAGGGTCCAATAAGGTGGACAGCCAGAAGTCATCCTGCCGACAGATGGAAACAATTCTGGGGTCACTACGCAAGCACGTGAGCATGCTTCGTACCGTTTGCGCAAGTGACTCAGATGGACTACCTGTCTCCATCTCCACTGCATACTGCCACGGTGTGCCCGGGTCCTCTGTCTCGCCTTCCTCAAAAACCTCTAGCTCCTCTGGCTGCTCCTGCTCCTCCTCTCCTGTCCGCTGACTAGATAAACCAGCCATTTCGCCAAGCCTAAACTGTGTTTCGCTGGGCAACTCCTCCTCCTCCTCTTCCTCCTCCAGTTCAGCTCCAACGGGGTTCATGTGGCCATAAGATGTAAACGCCATGTCTCCAGTGCCCTGACCAGTCATGGTTTCCAACATGTGCTGTAGTACATGAAGCAGTGGAATCACGTCGTTCATCCCGTAATCCTGCCGACTGACAAATAAAGTGGCTTCCTCAAAGGGCCTGAGCAAACGGCAGGTGTCACGTATGAGCTGCCACTGGTTGACATGGAAGTTACACAGGGGAGTCCCCCTATCTGCTTGGATCATCAGGAAATCCGTGATGGCTTTTCTCTGTTCATATAATCGGTCCAACATGTGAAGGGTGGAATTCCAACGGGTGGAAACATCGCAAATCCGACTATGTTGGGGGATACCATTCTGACGCTGTAGCTCAAGAAGGGTGTGTTTGGCGGTGTAGTAGTGGCTGAAGTGCATGCAAAGTTTCCTTGAAGTTGTTAGGATGTCTTGCAGATGGGGGGAACACTTCAGAAACCGCTTGACAACCAGATTGAAGACGTGAGCCATGCAGGGGGCATGGGTCAGGCTTCCTTGGCGCAGCGCAGACAAAATTTTCTTCCCATTGTCGGTAACCATGATTCCCATTTTAAGTTTTCTTGGAGTAAGCCATGTTTGGATTTCCTGATGAATAAATTTAAGCAGTTCCTCCCCTGTGTGACTCCGTTCGCCAAGACAAACCATGTGAAGCACTGCATGACACCTCCGTGCCCTGCACACATGGTAGACTGGAGGGGCACTGAGACTTGAGCCTACAGTGGAGGGTGAGGAGATGGTGGAGGATGAGGAGGCCGAGTCGCACGGTGTCACAGGCCCAACGGGCAGGGAGCGCGGAGGCCGAAGCGGCGTGACCTGTCCAAGTTGCTGCTGCTGCTGCAAAGGGACCACATTCACCCAGTGGGCCGTAAACGACATGTACTGTCCCTGACCGTAGTTACAGCTCCAGATGTCGGTGCTGCCATGCACTTTGCTACACACCGACAGGCTCAAGGACTGGCCCACCTTCTGTTCAACAAAAGTGTGCAGCGCTGGTACTGCCTTCTTGGCAAAGAAATGACGGCTTGGGACTCTCCACCTCGGCTCGGCACAAGCCATCAGTTCTCTGAAAGGTGCAAATTCCACCACCTGAAAAGGGAGCGACTGCAGCACCAGCAACTTGGACAGGAGCACATTCAGCTTCTGCGCCGTAGGATGAGTGGGTGCATACTGCTGTCTCTTGGACATGGCTTCGCTGATGGATTGCTGGCAGGATGCATGACTTGGAGGAGGAGGAGCAGGAGCGACAGAGGATGGGTATGATGCACAGCTGCCTTCGGCTGAGGTGCTGGAGCCTTGGCTGGCAGAAATTGGGAGCTCACTTGGTGAGGAAGCAGACTGGACCACCCCTTGGGAGCCTCGGTTCTCCCAGGTTGCTTTATGGTGACGCATCATATGTTGACGCAGGGCCGTGGTGCCAACATTTGGACCCTGGCCACGCTTCACCTTCTGCCTACATATCTTGCATGTGGCCATGTTACCCTCCTGCGGATGCTTCAGGGAAAACTGCCACACTGCCGAGTAGCTACTTTTCCCACCCCCTGGCCTCACTGATTCACTGCTGCTGTTGCCAACTCCAGGAACCCCTGCTCCACTACCTCCCGATAAGGTAGACTGCCGCACAGCAGGTGCTCTACCCTGGCCCTGGCCCCGGCCGGCTCCAGCCTTTGGAATTGTGCCCCCATGCTGACTGCTACCACCTTGCTGCCTCAGCTGCTGACTCCGGGGCAACCTGCGCCCCTCTTCTCCTGATGATGACGATGAAGCCCCTTCATCACCCGGCTCCCAAGTGCGATCGGCTTCATCGTCATCATCATCATCACCGAGTTGTGGCTGTATGTCACTGATGTTTGTGGATTCGTCAACAGTGTCTGGCGCAGGAGCTGGAACGCTCGCAGCACCCACGACACTGTCCACATCACTATTTGTCTGCCTAGCTAGAGAAGCCACCTCCATTTCTTGGCTGGGCAGTAGCTGCTGACTGTCCTCTATCTGATGGTCCTCCTCACTAAAGAGTGGAGCTGAACCCAAAGCATAGGATACGTCGCTGGGGGAGGGAGCGGCGTAGGCCAGAGGCAATGGGAGGACAGGGACTGCTCTCGGGGCATGCCAACTCAGGGTTGTGTCAGAGGAACCTACCGACCCTAGACTGGGGGTCTCAGACGTAAGTTGTGATGATGCTGTTGATGAGCGCGTCAACCAATCTACCACGGCAGATGCGTTACTGGTGGAGACCCGACCGCTAGCAGATACTGGCAGATTAGGTCTCTCAGCGTGACTCCTGCTGCTACTGGCCCCCAGTCTGATGCGAGCTCTGCCTGCGGAATCTTGGCCTCTGCCACTCCTCTTTTCACTTCCAGGCACTTGTCTGCCCAACATAGTCTAATTGGCGTGGTAGTAGGTGATACTTTAAGAACCCCCAGGCAGCGGTGGGTCTATATGAAACTAGAATATAATGCACACCAAAAGTGAGCAGTAACACTCAGCATCCGACAGGCCTGCTTAGTGTAAATAAGAGAGCTGCTTAGTGTAAATAAAGAGGGGCATGGTATGTTACAGAATGGGATGCCCCAACAGAAGTGCACCTGGCAGGCAGCAGTAAGTCTATGCACAGCAAAAGTGTCTTTATCAGGCCTTATTTCAATTAGAATAAGTGCAAATGGTTATATGGTCTTAAACAGAGGCTGGTGTAGTCACAGAATGGGATGCCCCAAAAAGGACGTGCACCTGGCAGGCAGCAGTAAGAATATGCACAGCAAAAGTGTCTTTATCAGGCCTAATTTCAATTAGAATAAGTGCAAATGGTTATATGGTCTTAAATAGAGGCTGGTGTAGTCACAGAATGGGATGCCCCAAAAAGGAGTGCACCTGGCAGGGTCCAGTAGTGCTATGCACAGCAAAAGTGTCTTTATCAGGCCTAATTTCAATTACAAAAAGTGCAAATGGTTATATGGTCTTAAATAGAGGCTGGTGTAGTCACAGAATGGGATGTCCCAAAAAAGAAGTGCACCTGGCAGGCAGCAGTAAGAATATGCACAGCAAAAGTATCTTTATCAGGCCTAATTTCAATTAGAATAAGTGCAAATGGTTATATGGTCTTAAATAGAGGCTGCTGTAGTCACAGAATGGGATGCCCCAAAAACCAGCAGTGCACCTGGCAGGGACAAGTAGTGCTATGCACAGCAAAAGTGTCTTTATCAGGCCTAATTTCAATTAGTATAAGTGCAAATGGTTATATGGTCTTAAATAGATGCTGCTGTAGTCCCCGAATGGGATGCCCCAAAAACCAGCAGCGCACCTGGCATGGACAAGTAGTGCTATGCACAGCAAAAGTGTCTTTATCAGGCCTAATTTCAATTAGAATAAGTGCAAATGGTTATATGGTCTTAAATAGAGGCTGCTGTAGTCACAGAATGGGATGTCCCAAAAAAGAAGTGCACCTGGCAGGCAGCAGTAAGAATATGCACAGCAAAAGTGTCTTTATCAGGCCTAATTTCAATTAGAATAAGTGCAAATGGTTATATGGTCTTAAATAGAGGCTGCTGTAGTCACAGAATGGGATGCCCCAAAAACCAGCAGTGCACCTGGCAGGGACAAGTAGTGCTATGCACAGCAAAAGTGTCTTTATCAGGCCTAATTTCAATTAGTATAAGTGCAAATGGTTATATGGTCTTAAATAGATGCTGCTGTAGTCCCCGAATGGGATGCCCCAAAAACCAGCAGCGCACCTGGCATGGACAAGTAGTGCTATGCACAGCAAAAGTGTCTTTATCAGGCCTAATTTCAATTAGAATAAGTGCAAATGGTTATATGGTCTTAAATAGAGGCTGCTGTAGTCACAGAATGGGATGTCCCAAAAAAGAAGTGCACCTGGCAGGCAGCAGTAAGAATATGCACAGCAAAAGTGTCTTTATCAGGCCTAATTTCAATTAGAATAAGTGCAAATGGTTATATGGTCTTAAATAGAGGCTGCTGTAGTCACAGAATGGGATGCCCCAAAAACCAGCAGTGCACCTGGCAGGGACAAGTAGTGCTATGCACAGCAAAAGTGTCTTTATCAGGCCTAATTTCAATTAGTATAAGTGCAAATGGTTATATGGTCTTAAATAGATGCTGCTGTAGTCCCCGAATGGGATGCCCCAAAAACCAGCAGCGCACCTGGCATGGACAAGTAGTGCTATGCACAGCAAAAGTGTCTTTATCAGGCCTAATTTCAATTAGAATAAGTGCAAATGGTTATATGGTCTTAAATAGAGTCTCTTTTGGCTGACTCTGTAAGTGGCTGCTTGGAAGTGGTGAGTTAAAGTAGGTTCTCCTGTGGTAAGCTTTGGGAAACTGAGCTCATTTGGTAAGTAAAATATAGTAAACTGTGTTTGTTTAATTTTTGTGAATCAGTGTGTTAATGCTGGCACAAATTTAAACCAAAGAAAAAAAAAAAAGTTTTTTTTTCTCTTTCCTGGATTCCTGCTGAGGCCTAATTGAGGCCTAATTGAAGCAGGTGTGTTATAAGGCACCAGGCAGCTCTTGTAGCTCGCTCTTTTGGCTGACTCTGTAAGTGGCTACTTGGAAGTGGTGAGTTAAAGCAGGTTCTCCTGTGGTAAGCTTTGGGAAACTGAGCTCATTTGGTAAGTAAAATATAGTAAACTGTGTTTGTTTAATTTTTGTGAATCAGTGTGTTAATGCTGGCACAAATTTAAACCAAAGAAAAAAAAAAAAGTTTTTTTTTCTCTTTCCTGGATTCCTGCTGAGGCCTAATTGAGGCCTAATTGAAGCAGGTGTGTTATAAGGCACCAGGCAGCTCTTGTAGCTCGCTCTTTTGGCTGACTCTGTAAGTGGCTACTTGGAAGTGGTGAGTTAAAGCAGGTTCTCCTGTGGTAAGCTTTGGGAAACTGAGCTCATTTGGTAAGTAAAATATAGTAAACTGTGTTTGTTTTATTTTTGTGAATCAGTGTGTTAATGCTGGCACAAATTTAAACCAAAGAAAAAAAAAAAAGTTTTTTTTTCTCTTTCCTGGATTCCTGCTGAGGCCTAATTGAGGCCTAATTGAAGCAGGTGTGTTATAAGGCACCAGGCAGCTCTTGTAGCTCGCTCTTTTGGCTGACTCTGTAAGTGGCTACTTGGAAGTGGTGAGTTAAAGCAGGTTCTCCTGTGGTAAGCTTTGGGAAACTGAGCTCATTTGGTAAGTAAAATATAGTAAACTGTGTTTGTTTTATTTTTGTGAATCAGTGTGTTAATGCTGGCACAAATTTAAACCAAAGAAAAAAAAAAGTTTTTTTTTCTCTTTCCTGGATTCCTGCTGAGGCCTAATTGAAGCAGGTGTGTTATAAGGCACCAGGCAGCTCTTGTAGCTCGCTCTTGTTGCTGTCTCTGTAAGTGGCTGCTTGGAAGTGGTGAGTTAAAGCAGGAGTTAAAAGAAGAAGTTACAAGCAGAAGTGCTGAAGCTGTAAGTATCTGCCTTTGATTTCATATTGTAATTTTAAGTGTTGTAAATTCTACACTTGGTGTTCCCACAAATTCATACAATGGGTTCCATGCCTAACAATGCTGTTCAGTGTACATCTTGTGCTATGTATGCACTTCTTGATCAATCGGTCGATGGTGAATATATATGCCCCGGATGCCTGCGAATCTCTGATTTGGAAGCCGTGATTCACGATCTAAATAAGCGATTGGCAACACTGAGAGAAATTGTTATCATGCAAAAGAGTCTGGATCTCACTGATCTGGCACTACATGGCTCAGGGTCAGGGGAGGGTGGTAGTATGGGGGGAGAGGAAAAGCAGGAAAATGAGGCAGCTAGCTGGATAACAGTTAGAAGGCGGGGTAGGGGTAAAAGTTACAGGGAGGCTAGCCCTGAACAGGCACCTCCAAACAAGTTTGCCCGGTTGGCAGATGAGGAGGATGTTAGCTCAGGAATGGCAGAGCTGCAGCAAGACACATCTGTTGGCTCCAGTAAGGAAGGGAGGGGAAATGGGAGAACAGGGCAGGCAAGACAGGTGCTGGTAGTGGGTGACTCTATTATTAGGGGAACAGACAGGGAAATCTGTCACAAAGACCGGGATTGCCAAACAGTGTGTTGCCTTCCTGGGGCAAGAGTACGGCATGTAGCGGAGCGGGCTGACAGATTGTTGGGAGGGGCTGGCGTGAACCCAGTGGTCATGGTGCATATTGGCACAAATGACATAGGAAGAAGTAGGTGGAAGGTCCTAATAAATGATTTCAGGGACTTAGGCCGTAAGCTTAAGGCAAGGACCTCAACTGTAGTATTCTCAGAAATACTACCAGTACCAAGAGCCACACCAGAGAGGCAGCGGGAGATTAGAGATGTAAACATGTGGCTCAAAAATTGGAGTAAAAAGGAGGGGTTTGGGTTCTTAGAGAACTGGGCCGACTTCACAGTGGGCTACAGGTTCTTTGGCAGGGATGGGTTGCACCTCAATGGGGAGGGTGCATCTGTTCTGGGGGAGAGGATGGCTAAAAGGTTAGAGGAGTGTTTAAACTGAGCATTGGGGGGGGAGGGTAAAAGCTATTACAAAGGGGAAGTTAGGAAAGAAAGTGACAGTGGGTGTAGACATGAAACTGGGGGTGGAGAGGGGGGAGGGGTTAGCACATCTAGCAGGAATAAGGGCAATATACAAAATTATCAAAATTCTCATAAGCATTTGAAATGCATGCTTACAAATGCTAGAAGCTTGACTAATAAAATGGATGAACTAGAACTGATAATAACAGAAGAACAATATGATATAGTGGGTGTAACAGAGACCTGGCTGGATGAAAGCTATGACTGGGCAGTAAATTTACAGGGATACTGTGTGTTTAGGAGGGACCGTAACAAACGCAAAGGGGGTGGAGTCAGCTTAATTGTAAAATCCTCTCTACAGCCTGCTCTGCGAGAGGATATATGTGAGGGGAATGACCATGTGGAGTCGGTATGGGTAGAAATACATGGAGGGAGAAACAAAAATAAAATACTGATGGGGGTTTGCTATAAACCTCCAGATATATCCGAATCCATAGAAAATATGATGCTAAGGCAAATAGATATAGCCGCTAAAATAAATGAGGTAGTGATTATGGGGGACTTTAACTACCCAGATATAGATGCTGAAACATGTGTTTCGCAGAAAAGTAATAGTTTTTTATCTAAAACAAAAGATGGCTACCTTTCGCAACAAGTACAAGCTCCAACAAGGGGGAAAGCCATATTGGACCTAATACTAACCAATGTACCAGACAAAGTAATAAAGGTACAGGTTGGGGGACACCTTGGAAGCAGTGATCATAATATCATTAATTTCCAATTAGCAGTCACTAGGGTGCCTTATCAAGGAGTCACAAAAACGCGGGACTTCAAAAAGGCAAAGTTTGACCAACTTAGAGATGCCCTACACTGCATTGACTGGGAAAATGTCCTTAAGAACAAAAGCATGGACGCTAAATGGGATACTTTCAAAGGAATACTTAATTTTCAGTGTGACAGATATATACCTTACAGGAATAAAACTATTAGACACACATGTAAACCGATGTGGCTAAATAGAAAGGTTAAGGGGGCAATAAACAACAAAAAAAAGGCATTTAAACGTTTAAAGCAGGAAGCGATAAAAAACTATAAAGAAGAAAATAAACAATGTAAACAACAGATAAGGGCAGCTAAGCTGGAGACAGAAAGACTGGTCGCGAAAGAGAGTAAAACTAACCTTAAATTATTCTTTAGCTACATAAACCTTAAAAGGTACAAACCTGAGGGTGTGGGCCCCCTGAAAAGCAAGGATGGGACCCCTATAGAGGGAAATGAGGAGAAAGCTCATTTGCTTAACAACTTCTTTGCTTCTATATTCACAAAAGAATTTGACATGCCGAGTGAAATGCAGGGGAATAACCAAAACCCTCCATTAAATGTCACTGGTCTAACCAAGGAAGAAGTCCGGCACCGTCTCAAGCAGATGAAAATCGATAAATCACCGGGACCAGATGACATACATCCTCGTGTTTTAAGGGAGTTATGTACAGTAATAGACAAGCCGTTATTTCTAATATTTGTGGATTCCATAACTACAGGGTTTGTTCCGATGGATTGGCGCTTGGCAAATGTGGTGCCAATATTCAAAAAGGGATCTAGGGGGGAACCTGGGAACTACAGACCGGTAAGCTTAACATCTGTGGTGGGCAAGCTGTTTAAAGGTTTCTTAAGGGATACTATACTGGAGCACCTTGGGGAAAATGACCTTATTACTCCATATCAGCATGGATTTATGAGGAATCGCTCCTGCCAGACAAACCTGATCAGCTTTTATGAGGAGGTAAGTTCAAGATTGGATCAGGGGGAGTCATTGGATATCCTATATCTTGACTTTTCTAAAGCATTTGATACTGTGCCACATAAAAGGCTGGTACAAAAGATGAGAATGCTTGGACTGGGGGAAAACGTGTGCAGATGGGTGGGAAATTGGCTTAGTGATCGGAAGCAGAGGGTGGTTATCAATGGTACACACTCCGATTGGGTCACTGTTACCAGTGGAGTACCACAAGGGTCAGTTCTGGGACCAATTCTCTTCAATATATATATAAATGACATTAGGTATGGATTAAACAGTAAAGTCTCAATCTTTGCAGATGATACTAAGCTGAGTAAAGTAATTAAAACAAAGGAGGACAACAGGCAACTACAAACAGATTTAGATAAATTGGAAGCATGGGCAGTTAAATGGCAAATGAAGTTTAACACAGATAAATGTAAGGTTATGCACATGGGAAGGAGAAATCTGTGTCATGATTACACACTAAATAAAGAAACACTTGGTAAAACAACAAAGGAAAAGGACCTAGGGGTTTTAGTTGACAATAAGCTCAACTGTAGTAATCAATGCCAGGCAGCTGCTGCCAAGGCAAACAGTATCATGGGGTGCATCAGGAGGGGCATGGGTGCTCATGACCAGAGCATCATTTTACCCCTGTACAAGTGACTGGTCAGACCCCATATGGAATACTGTGTACAGTTCTGGGCACCTGTGCTTAAAAAGGACATATCAGAACTGGAGCGCGTTCAAAGAAGGGCAACAAAGTTAATAAAAGGAGTGCGGGGGCTAGAGTACCCGGAAAGATTGTCCAAGTTAGGTTTATTTAGTCTAGAAAAAAGACGATTGAGGGGTGATCTAATAACTATGTATAAATATATTCGGGGTCAATACAAGGATCTGTCCCACAATCTATTTATACCCCGGAGTGTAACCATAACCCGGGGGCATCCACTAAGGTTAGAGGAAAGGTGCTTTCTCCACCGACATAGGAGGGGATTCTTCTCTGTAAGAGCAGTGAGACTATGGAACTCGCTGCCAGAGGAGGTAGTAATGAGGGATACATTAAAAATGTTCAAAAGTGGCCTTGATGCCTTCCTGGCATGTAATAACATTTACGGCTATGGCTACTAGACCATTGGAAGGAGTTAAACAGGCTGAACTGGATGGACTAAAGTCTTTATTCAGCCTTACATACTATGTTACTATGATGCCCCAAAAACCAGCAGTGCACCTGGCAGGGACAAGTAGTGCTATGCACAGCAAAAGTGTCTTTATCAGGCCTAATTTCAATTAGAATAAGTGCAAATGGTTATATGGTCTTAAATAGAGGCTGCTGTAGTCACAGAATGGGATGCCCCAAAAACCAGCAGTGCACCTGGCAGGGACAAGTAGTGCTATGAACAGCAAAAGTGTCTTTATCAGGCCTAATTTCAATTAGAATAAGTGCAAATGGTTATATGGTCTTAAATAGAGGCTGCTGTAGTCACAGAATGGGATGCCCCAAAAACCAGCAGTGCACCTGGCAGGGACAAGTAGTGCTATTCACAGCAAAAGTGTCTTTATCAGGCCTAATTTCAATTAGAATAAGTGCAAATGGTTATATGCTCTTAAATAGAGGCTGCTGTAGTCACAGAATGGGATGCCCCAAAAACCAGCAGTGCACCTGGCAGGGACAAGTAGTGCTATGCACAGCAAAAGTGTCTTTATCAGGCCTAATTTCAATTAGAATAAGTGCAAATGGTTATATGGTCTTAAATAGAGGCTGCTGTAGTCACAGAATGGGATGCCCCAAAAACCAGCAGTGCACCTGGCAGGGACAAGTAGTGCTATGCACAGCAAAAGTGTCTTTATCAGGCCTAATTTCAATTAGAATAAGTGCAAATGGTTATATGGTCTTAAATAGAGGCTGCTGTAGTCACAGAATGGGATGCCCCAAAAACCAGCAGTGCACCTGGCAGGGACAAGTAGTGCTATGCACAGCAAAAGTGTCTTTATCAGGCCTAATTTCAATTAGAATAAGTGCAAATGGTTATATGGTCTTAAATAGAGGCTGCTGTAGTCACAGAACGGGATGCCCCAAAAACCAGCAGTGCACCTGGCAGGGACAAGTAGTGCTATGCACAGCAAAAGTGTCTTTATCAGGCCTAATTTCAATTAGAATAAGTGCAAATGGTTATATGGTCTTAAATAGAGGCTGCTGTAGTCACAGAATGGGATGCCCCAAAAACCAGCAGTGCACCTGGCAGGGACAAGTAGTGCTATGCACAGCAAAAGTGTATTTATCAGGCCTAATTTCAATTAGAATAAGTGCAAATGGTTATATGGTCTTAAATAGAGGCTGCTGTAGTCACAGAATGGGATTCCCCAAAAACCAGCAGTGCACCTGGCAGGGACAAGTAGTGCTATGCACAGCAAAAGTGTCTTTATCAGGCCTAATTTCAATTAGAATAAGTGCAAATGGTTATATGGTCTTAAATAGAGGCTGCTGTAGTCACAGAATGGGATGCCCCAAAAACCAGCAGTGCACCTGGCAGGGACAAGTAGTGCTATGCACAGCAAAAGTGTCTTTATCAGGCCTAATTTCAATTAGAATAAGTGCAAATGGTTATATGGTCTTAAATAGAGGCTGCTGTAGTCACAGAATGGGATGCCCCAAAAACCAGCAGTGCACCTGGCAGGGACAAGTAGTGCTATGCACAGCAAAAGTGTCTTTATCAGGCCTAATTTCAATTAGTATAAGTGCAAATGGTTATATGGTTTTAAATAGAGGCTGCTGTAGTCACAGAATGGGATGCCCCAAAAACCAGCAGTGCACCTGGCAGGGACAAGTAGTGCCATGCACAGCAAAAGTGTCTTTATCAGGCCTAATTTCAATTAGAATAAGTGCAAATGGTTATATGGTCTTAAATAGAGGCTGCTGTAGTCACAGAATGGGATGCCCCAAAAACCAGCAGTGCACCTGGCAGGGACAAGTAGTGCTATGCACAGCAAAAGTGTCTTTATCAGGCCTAATTTCAATTAGAATAAGTGCAAATGGTTATATGGTCTTAAATAGAGGCTGCTGTAGTCACAGAATGGGATGCCCCAAAAACCAGCAGTGCACCTGGCAGGGACAAGTAGTGCTATGCACAGCAAAAGTGTCTTTATCAGGCCTAATTTCAATTAGAATAAGTGCAAATAGTTATATGGTCTTAAATAGAGGCTGCTGTAGACACAGAATGGGATGCCCTAAAAACCAGCAGTGCACCTGGCAGGGACAAGTAGTGCTATGCACAGCAAAAGTGTCTTTATCAGGCCTAATTTCAATTAGAATAAGTGCAAATGGTTATATGGTCTTAAATAGAGGCTGCTGTAGTCACAGAATGGGATGCCCCAAAAACCAGCAGTGCACCTGGCAGGGACAAGTAGTGCTATGCACAGCAAAAGTGTCTTTATCAGGCCTAATTTCAATTAGAATAAGTGCAAATGGTTATATGGTCTTAAATAGAGGCTGCTGTAGTCACAGAATGGGATGCCCCAAAAACCAGCAGTGCACCTGGCAGGGACAAGTAGTGCTATGCACAGCAAAAGTGTCTTTATCAGGCCTAATTTCAATTAGAATAAGTGCAAATGGTTATATGGTCTTAAATAGAGGCTGCTGTAGTCACAGAATGGGATGCCCCAAAAACCAGCAGTGCACCTGGCAGGGACAAGTAGTGCTATGCACAGCAAAAGTGTCTTTATCAGGCCTAATTTCAATTAGAATAAGTGCAAATGGTTATATGGTCTTAAATAGAGGCTGCTGTAGTCACAGAATGGGATGCCCCAAAAACCAGCAGTGCACCTGGCAGGGACAAGTAGTGCTATGCACAGCAAAAGTGTCTTTATCAGGACTAATTTCAATTAGAATAAGTGCAAATGGTTATATGGTCTTAAATAGAGGCTGCTGTAGTCACAGAATGGGATGCCCCAAAAACCAGCAGTGCACCTGGCAGGGACAAGTAGTGCTATGCACAGCAAAAGTGTCTTTATCAGGCCTAATTTCAATTAGAATAAGTGCAAATGGTTATATGGTCTTAAATAGAGGCTGCTGTAGTCACAGAATGGGATGCCCCAATAACCAGCAGTGCACCTGGCAGGGACAAGTAGTGCTATGCACAGCAAAAGTGTCTTTATCAGGCCTAATTTCAATTAGAATAAGTGCAAATGGTTATATGGTCTTAAATAGAGGCTGCTGTAGTCACAGAATGGGATGCCCCAAAAACCAGCAGTGCACCTGGCAGGGACAAGTAGTGCTATGCACAGCAAAAGTGTCTTTATCAGGCCTAATTTCAATTAGAATAAGTGCAAATGGTTATATGGTCTTAAATAGAGGCTGCTGTAGTCACAGAATGGGATGCCCCAAAAACCAGCAGTGCACCTCGCAGGGACAAGTAGTGCTATGCACAGCAAAAGTGTCGTTATCAGGCCTAATTTCAATTAGAATAAGTGCAAATGGTTATATGGTCTTAAATAGAGGCTGCTGTAGTCACAGAATGGGATGCCCCAAAAACCAGCAGTGCACCTGGCAGGGACAAGTAGTGCTATGCACAGCAAAAGTGTCTTTATCAGGCCTAATTTCAATTAGAATAAGTGCAAATGGTTATATGGTCTTAAATAGAGGCTGCTGTAGTCACAGAATGGGATGCCCCAAAAACCAGCAGTGCACCTGGCAGGGACAAGTAGTGCTATGCACAGCAAAAGTGTCTTTATCAGGCCTAATTTCAATTAGAATAAGTGCAAATGGTTATATGGTCTTAAATAGAGGCTGCTGTAGTCACAGAATGGGATGCCCCAAAAACCAGCAGTGCACCTGGCAGGGACAAGTAGTGCTATGCACAGCAAAAGTGTCTTTATCAGGCCTAATTTCAATTAGAATAAGTGCAAATGGTTATATGGTCTTAAATAGAGGCTGCTGTAGTCACAGAATGGGATGCCCCAAAAACCAGCAGTGCACCTGGCAGGGACAAGTAGTGCTATGCACAGCAAAAGTGTCTTTATCAGGCCTAATTTCAATTAGAATAAGTGCAAATGGTTATATGGTCTTAAATAGAGGCTGCTGTAGTCACAGAATGGGATGCCCCAAAAACCAGCAGTGCACCTGGCAGGGACAAGTAGTGCTATGCACAGCAAAAGTGTCTTTATCAGGCCTAATTTCAATTAGAATAACTGCAAATGGTTATATGGTCTTAAATAGAGGCTGCTGTAGTCACAGAATGGGATGCCCCAAAAACCAGCAGTGCACCTGGCAGGGACAAGTAGTGCTATGCACAGCAAAAGTGTCTTTATCAGGCCTAATTTCAATTAGAATAAGTGCAAATGGTTATATGGTCTTAAATAGAGGCTGCTGTAGTCACAGAATGGGATGCCCCAAAAACCAGCAGTGCACCTGGCAGGGACAAGTAGTGCTATGCACAGCAAAAGTGTCTTTATCAGGCCTAATTTCAATTAGAATAAGTGCAAATGGTTATATGGTCTTAAATAGAGGCTGCTGTAGTCACAGAATGGGATGCCCCAAAAACCAGCAGTGCACCTGGCAGGGACAAGTAGTGCTATGCACAGCAAAAGTGTCTTTATCAGGCCTAATTTCTATTAGAATAAGTGCAAATGGTTATATGGTCTTAAATAGAGGCTGCTGTAGTCACAGAATGGGATGCCCCAAAAACCAGCAGTGCACCTGGCAGGGACAAGTAGTGCTATGCACAGCAAAAGTGTCTTTATCAGGCCTAATTTCAATTAGAATAAGTGCAAATGGTTATATGGTCTTAAATAGAGGCTGCTGTAGTCACAGAATGGGATGCCCCAAAAACCAGCAGTGCACCTGGCAGGGACAAGTAGTGCTATGCACAGCAAAAGTGTCTTTATCAGGCCTAATTTCAATTAGAATAAGTGCAAATGGTTATATGGTCTTAAATAGAGGCTGCTGTAGTCACAGAATGGGATGCCCCAAAAACCAGTAGTGCACCTGGCAGGGACAAGTAGTGCTATGCACAGCAAAAGTGTCTTTATCAGGCCTAATTTCAATTAGAATAAGTGCAAATGGTTATATGGTCTTAAATAGAGGCTGCTGTAGTCACAGAATGGGATGCCTCACAGCAGACTTAAGATCAGTTCAGTATATATGCACAGTTAGTTAGTATAAGCAGCCTGAAAATGCTAACAACCTGCCTGTCTAATAAGTGCAAATGGTTATATGGTCTTAAATAGAGGCTGCTGTAGTCACAGAATGGGATGCCCCAAAAACCAGCAGTGCACCTGGCAGGGACAAGTAGTGCTATGCACAGCAAAAGTGTCTTTATCAGGCCTAATTTCAATTAGAATAAGTGCAAATGGTTATATGGTCTTAAATAGAGGCTGCTGTAGTCACAGAATGGGATGCCCCAAAAACCAGCAGTGAACCTGGCAGGGACAAGTAGTGCTATGCACAGCAAAAGTGTCTTTATCAGGTCTAATTTCAATTAGAATAAGTGCAAATGGTTATATGGTCTTAAATAGAGGCTGCTGTAGTCACAGAATGGGATGCCCCAAAAACCAGCAGTGCACCTGGCAGGGACAAGTAGTGCTATGCACAGCAAAAGTGTCTTTATCAGGCCTAATTTCAATTAGAATAAGTGCAAATGGTTATATGGTCTTAAATAGAGGCTGCTGTAGTCACAGAACGGGATGCCCCAAAAACCAGCAGTGCACCTGGCAGGGACAAGTAGTGCTATGCACAGCAAAAGTGTCTTTATCAGGCCTAATTTCAATTAGAATAAGTGCAAATGGTTATATGGTCTTAAATAGAGGCTGCTGTAGTCACAGAATGGGATGCCCCAAAAACCAGCAGTGCACCTGGCAGGGACAAGTAGTGCTATGCACAGCAAAAGTGTCTTTATCAGGCCTAATTTCAATTAGAATAAGTGCAAATGGTTATATGGTCTTAAATAGAGGCTGCTGTAGTCACAGAATGGGATGCCCCAAAAACCAGCAGTGCACCTGGCAGGGACAAGTAGTGCTATGCACAGCAAAAGTGTCTTTATCAGGCCTAATTTCAATTAGAATAAGTGCAAATGGTTATATGGTCTTAAATAGAGGCTGCTGTAGTCACAGAATGGGATGCCTCACAGCAGACTTAAGATCAGTTCAGTATATATGCACAGTTAGTTAGTATAAGCAGCCTGAAAACGCTAACAAAGCCTGTCAGCCAGCCAGTAACAAACACTCAGGCTGGATGAAAAGAAAAAAAATCTCCCTGTGACTGCCTCCGATTTTTCCTAACTTTCCCTGTTTTTCGCTGACTTTCTGTCTGTCGCCTGTCTCCTGCCTGTCTCCTGCCTGTCTCCTGCCTGTCTCCTGCCTGTCTCCTGCCTGTCTCCTGCCTGTCTCCTGCCTGTCTCCTGCCTGTCTCCTGCCTGTCTCCTGCCTGTCTCCTGCCTGTCTCCTGCCTGTCTCCTGCCTGTCTCCAGCCTGTCTCCAGCCTGTCTCCTGCCTGTCTCCAGCCTGTCTCCAGCCTGTCTGTCCCTGCCTGTCTAACTGCCTCTCTCCCTCACTACAGCGTTCTGTCTCGCACGAATGCAATAGAGAAATGAGGAAGGAAAAGCAAGATGGCCGCCTTAAATAGCGCTGTGACGTCACCGGGCTTGCTGGCTGCTGATAGGCTGCATGTGACTGTCCCAGCATACACTGCCCCACCTTACATGTCTGGACATGTCCCGTCCGCCATCTTAGAATGCCTGTAAATGTAAATGAATGGATGTTAAAGGAAAACTTCGAGCGATCGAATCGTGGGGAAATTCGGATTCGATCCGAATCGAATTTTTCATGAAATTCGGATCGAATCCGGGTTCGTCCGGATCGATTCGCTCATCCCTAACAGGCACCTCCAAACAAGTTTGCCCGGTTGGCAGATGAGGAGGATGTTAGCTCAGGGATGGCACAGCTGCAGCAAGACACATCTGTCAGCTCCAGTAAGTAAGGGAGGGGAAATGGGAGAACAGGGCAGGCAAGACAAGTGCTGGTAGTGGGCGACTCTATTATTAGGGGAACAGACAGGGCAATCTGTCACAAAGACCGGGATTGCCGAACAGTGTGTTGCCTTCCTGGGGCAAGAGTACGGCATGTAGCGGAGCGGGCTGACAGATTGTTGGGAGGGGCTGGCGTGAACCCAGTGGTCATGGTGCATATTGGCACAAATGACATAGGAAGAAGTAGGTGGAAGGTCCTTAAAAATGATTTCAGGGACTTAGGCCGTAAGCTTAAGGCAAGGACCTCAACTGTAGTATTCTCAGAAATACTGCCAGTACCAAGAGCCATACCAGAGAGACAGCGGGAGATTAGAGATGTAAACAGGTGGCTCAAAAATTGGAGTAAAAAGGAGGGGTTTGGGTTCTTAGAGAACTGGGCCGACTTCACAGTGGGCTACAGGTTCTTTGGCAGGGATGGGTTGCATCTGTTCTGGGGGAGAGGATGGCTAAGAGGTTAGAGGAGTGTTTAAACTGAGCACTGGGGGGGAGGGTAAAAGCAGTTACAAAGGGGAAGTTAGGAAAGAAAGTGACAGTGGGTGTAGACATGAAATTGGGGGTGGAGAGAGGGGAGGGGTTAGCACATCTAGCAGGAATAAGGGCAATATACACAATTATCAAAATTGTCATAAGCATTTGAAATGCATGCTTACAAATGCTAGAAGCTTGACTAATAAAATGGATGAACTAGAACTGATAATAACAGAAGAGCAATATGACATAGTGGGGGCAACAGAGACCTGGCTGGATGAAAGCTATGACTGGGCAGTAAATTTACAGGGATACTGTGTGTTTAGGAGGGACCATAACAAACGCAAAGGGGGTGGAGTCTGCTTAATTGTAAAATCCTCTCTACAGCCTGCTCTGCGGGAGGATATATGTGAGGGGAATGACCATGTGGAGTCTGTATGGGTAGAAATACATGGAGGGAGAAACAAAAATAAAATACTGATGGGGGTTTGCTATAAACCTCCAGATATATCCGAATCCATAGAAAATATGATGCTAAGGCAAATAGATATAGCCGCTAAACTAAATGAGGTAGTGATTATGGGGGACTTTAACTACCCAGATATAGACTGGGATGCTGAAACATGTGTTTCGCATAAAAGTAATAGTTTTTTATCTAAAACAAAAGATGGCTACCTTTCCCAACAAGTACAAGCTCCAACAAGGGGGAAAGCCATATTGGACCTAATACTAACCAATGTACCAAACAAAGTAATAAAGGTACAGGTTGGGGGACACCTTGGAGGCAGTGATCATAATATCATTAATTTCCAATTAGTAGTCACTAGGGTGCCTTATCAAGGACTTCAAAATGGCAAAGTTTGACCAACTTAGAGATGCCCTACACTGAATTGACTGGGAAAATGCCCTTAAAAACAAAAGCTAAATGGGACGCTAAATGGGATACTTTCAAAGGAATACTTAATTTTCATTGTGACAGATATATACCTTACAGGAATAAAACTATTAGACACACATGTAAACCGATGTGGCTAAATAAAAAGGGGGCAATAAACAACAAAAAAAAGGCATTTAAACGTTTAAAGCAGGAAGGGACAGCGGAAGCGTTAAAAAAATATAAAGAAGAAAATAAACAATGTAAACAACAGATAAGGGCAGCTAAGCTGGAGACAGAAAGACTGGTCACGAAAGAGAGTAAAACTAACCCCAAATTATTCTTTAGCTATATAAACCGTAAAAGGTACAAACCTGAGGGTGTGGGCCCTCTGAAAAGCAAGGAGGGGACACCTATAGAGGGAAATGAGGAGAAAGCAAATTTGCTTAACAACTTCTTTGCTTCTATATTCACAAAAGAATTTGACATGCCGAGTGAAATGCAGGGGAATAACCGAAACCCTCCATTAAATGTCACTGGTCTAACCAAGGAAGAAGTCCAGCACCGTCTCAAGCAGATAAAAATCGATAAATCACCGGGACCAGATGACATACATCCTCGTGTTTTAAGGGAGTTATGTACAGTAATAGACAAGCCGTTATTTCTAATATTTGTGGATTCCATAACTACAGGGTCTGTTCCGAGGGATTGGCGCATGGCAAATGTGGTGCCAATATTCAAAAAGGGATCTAGGGGGGAACCTGGGAACTACAGACCGGTAAGCTTAACATCTGTGGTGGGCAAGCTGTTTGAAGGTTTCTTAAGGGATACTATCCTGGAGCACCTTGGGGAAAATGACCTTATTACTCCATATCAGCATGGATTTATGAGGAATCGCTCCTGCCAGACAAACCTAATCAGATTTTATATGGAGGTAAGTTCAAGATTGGATCAGGGGGAGTCATTGGATATCATATATCTTGACTTTTCTAAAGCATTTGATACTGTGCCACATAAAAGACTGGTACAAAAGATGAGAATGCTTGGACTGGGGGAAAACGTGTGCAGATGGGTGGGAAATGGGCTTAATGATCGGAAGCAGAGGGTGTTTATCAATGGTACACACTCAGATTGGGTCACTGTTACTAGTGGAGTACCACAAGGGTCAGTTCTGGGACCAATTCTCTTTAATATATATATAAATGACATTGGGTATGGATTAAACAGTAAAGTCTCAATCTTTGCAGATGATACTAAACTGAGTAAAGTTATTAAAACAAAAGAGGACAGCAGGCAGCTACAAACAGATTTAGATAAATTGGAAGCATGGGCAGTTAAATGGCAAATGAAGTTTAACACAGATAAATGTAAGGTTATGCACATTGGAAGGAGAAATCTGTGTCATGATTACACATTAAATAAAGAAACACTTGGTAAAACAACAATGGAAAAGGACCTAGGGGTTTAAGTTGACAATAAGCTCAACTGTTGAAATCAATGCCAGGCAGCTGCTGCCAAGGTAAATAGGATCATGGGGTGCATCAGGAGGGGCATAGGTGCTCCTGACCAGAGCATCATTTTACCCCTGTACAAGTCACTGGTCAGACCCCATATGGAATACTGTGTACAGTTCTGGGCACCTGTGCTTAAGAAGGACATATCAGAACTGGAGCGCGTTCAAAGAAGGGCAACAACGTTAATAAAAGGAGTGCGGGGGCTAGAGTACCCGGAAAGATTGTCCAAGTTAGGTTTATTTAGTCTAGAAAAAAGATGATTGAGGGGTGATCTAATAACTATGTATAAATATATTCGGGGTCAATACAAAGATCTGTCCCACGGAGTGTAACCATAACCCGGGGGCATCCACTAAGGTTAGAGGAAAGGTACTTTCTCCACCGACATAGGAGGGGATTCTTCTCTGTAAGAGCAGTGAGACTATGGAACTCGCTGCCAGAGGAGGTAGTAATGATGGATACAGTAAAAACATTCAAAAGTGGCCTTGATGCCTTCCTGGCATGTAATAACATTTCCAGCTATGGCTACTAGACCACTGGAAGGAATTAAACAGGCTGAACTGGATGGACTAAAGTCTTTATTCAGCCTTACATACTATGTTACTATGTTACTAAGCTCTAAATGTATCCGCTATCCCCTCTGTGGTATGTTGTGTTCGTTGGGTGCTGTCCAGGATCTCGGAGATGAAGTTCTGGGATTGCTGTTGTCTGAGTGCCCTAGGTAGTAGTGCACTGACCTTATTCCCATACTCGTAATATGTGCGTTTACATCTCCTAATTACATGTTTAGCCTTCTGTCTCAATAGGGCATTTAGGGCCTCTCTTGCCTGGGTCAGTTCCCCAAGGACTTTCACTGCCTCAGCCTGTTTATGGGACAGCTCCAGGCGCATAACCTTATCTGTGAGCTTAGTTATCTGGGCTAGTCTCTCCCTCTTAAGCCTCGCTAATCAGGAGACCCCTTATCACACCTTTGTGTGCCTCCCACAGTGTTAAAGGTGAGGCCTCTCCGTTGTCTTTGACAAAGTAGGTCTCTAGACCCTCCCTTATGTCCTGTGCTACTACCGCATTCTGGAGGAGCGACTCATTCAGTCTCCACATTGCGGCAGGCGGGGTCTGTCTATGAGGTCTAGGTCGAGGAATACCGGAGCATGATCCGAAAAGGAGGTCGGGTAAATCCCGTCTCCAGAGGCCAGGCTCATTAACCTGTGCGAGACCCAAATATAATCCAGCCTGGAGTACGTCCCATGAGTGTTAGAGTAAAAGGAGTAATCCCGCGCCCCGGGGTTTCTGGCCCGCCACGCGTCCACCAGCTGCAAGCCATGCAGTCTCTTCCTCAGGGATCTCAGAGCCAAATGAGAGACCGCTGACCTGCCCACCGATGAGTCTAAGAGGGGCTCCATGGCCAAGTTGAAATCTCCTCCCAATATGACTTCCCCTTCCATGAACCTTTCAACCTTATCTAGTGTGTTTCAGAAATTGAATTTGTCCTTGATTGTGTGCATATATGGAAGCGAACAAGTACGTTTTTTGGTTGATCTGCCCTTTGACCAAAATCATCCTTCCCGATTCATTCTTCCAGACCTCCCCTAAGATGAAGGGTATGTCTCTGGCAATCATGATAGCTTCCCCCTTTTTTTTGGAATCCGCTGCACAGCTGGTGAACACATGGGGGAACTGCTTGCTAGAGAGTTTAGGGGCAGCATCCCTCTTAAAGTGTGTCTCCTGCAAAAATATGATTTTCGCTTTACATCTTTTTAACTCCTGACCCAGGATAGTTCTCTTTTCTGGGGTATTGAGCCCCTTCACATTCAAGGTGACTAATTTAATTGGGGCCATGTTGGCTGGGGCAGACGGTAGGGGGACAGGGTCCGTCAGGTCAGGTAGCGTCGGGCAGCGGCACTATTTGTCCCGCGCCCGGTCCCACACGCCAGAGGGGGGAAAGCGGGATGGGTGGGGGTCAGCAAGGGGAGGCAAGAATTGGAGGGGGAGGCCGGCATGCTCCAGGAGCGGTGCAAGGTAAGTGGGGACCTGGGAGATAGAACACCAATAACAGGGGAAAAAACTAAGGACTAAGCAGTAGTCCGCCGGTCACTCGCCTAAAAGCAGAGTCCGGAAAAGGTGCCTTTTTGATATGCACTTAGTGGGGGGAATATATGTACAAAGAAATGGGGATGCCCCACAACCCCAATGAAACAATGCCAAATGCTGCACACTCTGCCCTGAGGAAGAGACTATTGTCTTGGAACGCATGGGCTCTGCGGGGGGTCGCTCTTTCTGCTGCTGGTATCCAGTCACAAGATAAGTGGCACCTGTTTTTACTTTGGCTTTTGTCTCTTTGTGGTTTATTCTTCATATGACTTCTTTGACACGGTTGTATTGTTTGAGATTGATGCACAATGCACTTAGCACTTTTCATTTTTGGATATAAATAAACATACTTTTGTTTTTTAATAAGGTTGGGGACATTTAATGTTAGATATATTTATATATATATAGATATTACTGGATTCGCAGCAGCGCCCCCTGGTGGCAGTTTTTAGTTGTGTCTTGTGTTATATGTTTTTTAAATTTGTATGTCTATTGTTATAACTGTATGATGAATTTGCAATAATAAAATAGATTTATTCTTGATACTGGGTGAGTGCAATAGCGAATCTTTGGCATTGTTTCATTGGGGTTGTGGGGCATCCTGATTTCTTTGTACATATATTGCCGGCATTGCCAAAGTATTGCACCACGAATACCTTGATTAGTTGGTGCCGCCTGTTTCTCCCTTTTGGGTTTTTCTAATCACTTAGTGGGGGGGACGCCACAGGGGGTCCCCTATTCCCGGGCAGGTGAGCCCTGTGCAAGGTCTAGTCCCGTCTGGAGGAGGCTGAAGGGCTTCCCCAGAGGGGTGCACCAAGTGTGGGGGGGGTTGGAAGACTAGGCCCGTGGTCAGGAGGTTAGGAGCCGCACATTGATTGTAGCTACCCAGCGAGGCATATCCAGGACGTGGACTCGCAAGCGGCAAAGCTCCGCCGCACGAAGAGAAAGAGGGTCAAAATGGGTTGCTACCTCGCCTGACAGCTCAATCCGACAGCCACCTAAATGGAAGACCCCAGGGGGGCACACACCCAATCGCACACCAGACCAGTTTAGTCAACCCTGCAGACACTTAGCTTCAACATTTCAAAAAAGATGAACATCAATAACAACAATCAAACAAAACAGGGGGGGCCCCGAGCCCGGGACCAGCAACCATGACGGCGGCCGGGGCGCGGCCAAAACAACCAGTCGGCCGGCCCCCGCCCCGGCCGCCACCCGATCCCCCCGCGACGCCCCCACCACCAACGGCCCAACCAGACGACAGTTACAGTGTTGATTAGTGTTTCGAGATTAGGCCGCGAGCAGCAGGGGGCGCCACATGGGCGCCAGCGCTACACGTTCTCACATTCTACGGCCCCCCACCCCTCTTTTGTCCCTTCTGGGACCTCCTCCCAGACGCTGTGGGAGCTGTCTGCTGTATATGGCCAAGTTAGGGACCGGCCAATCCGGAACGTCTACGTTCTCAGCTTCCAGAAAATGAAACAGGTCCGGTAGTTGGCTAGGTGTTTTGAGGGCAAACAAATTTCCTCCCATACGCACCAGCAGCTGAAATGGGTGGCCCCACCTGTAGGATGCTCCCTGCCTCTGGATAGTATCCAGCAGCGGTTTCAAAAGTTTTCTTATCTGTAATGTCCTCCGCGATAAATCCTGGAGGATGATCACCTGTATGTCCTCTTTTATCTTGAAGAAATGTACTCAGCAGATGATGTCTCTAGGCCTATTGAGAACTTGCGGCCGGGGGCCCGGGGCCCTATGCACCCAATCCATCTCTATGCGATTTGTGTCGGGGAGGTCTAAAAGCTGGTTAAAGATAGAGGTAACTGCCTCCACTAGGTCCCGCGGCTCCACTGACTCAGGGACCCCCCAAAGGCGCAAGTTGTTCCTACGACTCCTGTTCTCCGCGTCGTCACGGGACAGGAATAGGTCAGCCAGGAGGTGTTTGTTCCAGTCTTGCTGCTGCTCTAGATCTGCTACACGTGTCTCAAGGGCTCTGTGAGAGGCTTCGACCCCATCCATTCTTTCCGTGACTTCAGCCACTGAACCCTGAAGTGCTGCCAATTCTCTCTTGATAGTGCCCTCCATCCTGGACACATATCCGTCAAAGTCCCCGCGTGTTGGGAGCCCTTGTAGGGCCTCCTTGATATTGATCTTAACCGCTTCCGCGATGGAGTGGGACAGCTGGTCTAGTGGCAGGACCGATGTAGTGCTCTGTAAGGGAGGGATCTCAACGTGGTATGCAGAATGTTGCGACGGGCTCAAGTAAGGGGTCTCCAACAATCTTCAACCCTGTGAGACAGATCCCATGGCTGGCATGATGCCCGACCGCTCATCTCCCACCCGGGGCTCACGTGGCAATGGGGCCACATCTTCCTCCCAAAGGCTGTGCGGGACATAAATGTCTCCTTTGGGGAGTCAGAGCGCGTCTGCCAGGACATTTGTGGGCTCGCTGGAGGTGGTGGGGTGCCCGCCAAGGAGCTGGCGCTTGACTGCAAGCCCTCTATTTGCAGGGAGGTGTAACCCCGCCCCCATGCATGTGCTGTCGGAGAGCCCCTCAGTGGGCTGTGTGGTGGGGAGTCAGGGCTGCACCGGCCCCAAGCGCGGCTTCCTCATAATGCCACTTTTCACCCCGTGCAGGGGACATACTGATGTGGGGCATGTCACTACCCCTCCTTCCCCCAGTGGCACTCTCCTCCCGACTTATTGAGCTGCCGGGCAGAGCAGCTGGTCTGCTGATGCGAGGACTGGGCAGGGGGGCCGGGGCATGAGACTCACCTGAGGACCGCCGGGTGCTCTCCCCCGCTCGTCTGCCCTGCTGTGCACCTCCGCCATCACCGTCATCATCCTGCTCTTCTGGCGCTCGATCTCCACGCGGGGGTGAGGGCTCCCAGCCTCCCCGTACCCACCTCGGGGCACGGGTGAGTCCCCAGCCGGGGCCGATGAACTTGCTGCGGCTTCTCCCCGCTGCGCCGTGGACCCGCGCCCACGTGCAGGCTCGCCTCCTCCCGCCGCCGGCTCCTTCTTCCTCCCTACCGACATCATGCTGCTCCCGCTTGTCGGGCACTCGTCCTCCACGCCGGGATGAGGGCTCCCAGCCTCCCCGCTTCCTCCTTGGGACACGGGTGAGTCCCCAGCTGGGGTCAATAAACATGCTGTGGCGTCTCCCCGCTGTGCCGCGGTTCCACGCCCACGTGAGCGCTCGTCTCTTCCCGCCGCCGCCATCTTCCTCTCAGCCGGCACCCGGCGATCGGCGTCTCTGGCACGGAATAGGGCAGGGATGGTGTGTGTCCTGCCTCTCTTGGATGACCCTTGCAGCTTCCTCCGCCTGGTCATCTGTCTTGCGGGTGCGATTTCGGCGGTTTGCCTGGCTTCTGCTTCCTCTGTGTGCGGAGCTCCTTTCCAAAGCAGCCTCACTCTGCCATGTCAAGCCACGCCCCCCCCCCTTATTTTCAATAGTGCTAATGCAAAGCACCTATTTTAAGGTAAATCAATACTATGTTATACTTTTTTAAACAATGTTAAATGTATTATATGGCATGTATATTTGATGAGAAAATAACACAGAATTAATTGAGGTATTAATGCAATCAAAAATAAATAGAGCCACTATATAAATAAAGAAAACTACAAAGCTATATTTAATAAACTTACTAAACTAAAGCCGGTAAAGTCTGGTTCAAGTCCCCTAACTTGACCCAAATTTGGGGGACCAAAATTGCTGTAAAATGGGGGTAGCAAGGGCTAGAGGGCTGCAAATCAAGGAGAATATCAGGGTGATTGTCCTGCACAAAACGGGTTGGGGAAAATACTCAAAATAATAACAGAAAACAAAAACATTAAATAAATGCATACAAAAATAAATTCAAAATATAAATAAAATATTATGTGTCGGGGAAAGTGCTAAAAATGATAACTGAAAACTAGAGAATAGATATATTATTGACCAATGAGTAAGTGGTTAGGGGGAGTCCATCTTCCTAAGGTAACTGTCCATTTCATTGCCCTTCCATGGACAGGTGGCTGACATATTGAGGAACAGCTAGGGACAACGGAACTTCTGCTAATTGTCCTTTTCAGGCCACTGCCATTGACAGGTGGCTGATAAACTTAGGGGAACAGACCACCTTCAGTAACTTAGAAAATGAAGAAATTAGCAAATAGATTGAAAATTTTGCATCTCTGCACGACGTCCATCACTGGCGACCTGCAAAGCAAACAAAAAAAACACTGTTATTATTACTATCATTACTATTGTTGGGCATCACTGGAGCATGGCTGGGGATGCGAGGAGGAGAAGACACCTGCCTCTGAGAATAGCTTCTCTTTGACTTTGGGCAGCCTGGTTTCAGCACTGGTGCGGGATGGAAAGATGAGAGCGTACAAACGCACTCTGGTGGATGCACAATTGGCGGAGTTCGCCAGCTGACTTTAAAGGCTTAGTGGTGACAAGGCCAAGAAGAGGAAGACACGGGTCATTTGTATGCTTTGCCACCAGTTACTGAAATCTGTGCACAACGTTAATCATCAGGGACCTGCAAAGCAAACAGAAAAACATTATTAATAATATATCAAATTATATTAGTGAAATAAATATATGCAAACACCTGAGGCTCCCTCTGATGCTTCCATTGTCGCACCCTGTAACGCCATCTCCCCAAGGCTACTTATCTCCCCCCAAAGGTAGCATGTGAGACCACCGACGCCGCCACCACCATGCCTGTCCACACCATTTCAGGGAAGTGTTCAGCTTTCTATTCCTCAAACAATATACAAAAAATGAAGGTTTGGCCCAGCTCACCCGCGAGCCCTGGGCTTGAATGCAAGCATTAGAAAATGCTGTAAAATGCTTCCATTCCGACTGGTGGAGCTGGAGAGCTTTAAAAATCTTATGGCTGGGGGGGGGGCAGTTATAGCATGGTGGTAATAAAAATCCCCAAATTCCCTCATTCCCAGCCACCACAACTTTTCTCGGCAGGCCATTTCTGCCCTGCACCAACAGGTTGTGGAGAAAATGAGGCGTGCGCAATGCCATATTTTGCAAGGTCCACATCACAACTGACATGCAAACAACTAAGCATAGGCAGGCATGTTACATCTCTTTTACTACCCACTGGGTTAATGTAGTGGAGGTCAGGCCCGAGCCGCACACTGCCCTTGGCCCATTTTGCATACACGCAGGAGCTGCTGCATAAAGTGCATACCATGTACGTGCACTTTGGACGTTCACACCCTGCTGCTGTTCTTCTATCTGTACCATAAAGGAACTTTGGCCTTCCCACCCACCGCATCATAGGTGATTTGCCAACCAGGTGGAATTCCACTTTACATACTGTATGTATGGGAAAGGTGTGTGAGTAGCAGCAGCAGGCAATAGTGTCAGTAAATTAGGCACATGGGTGGAGCTTGCCCTCTATGCCTTAGAGGTGCTGGCCTACCAGGCAATAGTGTCAGTAAATTAGACACATGGGTGGAGCTTGCCCTCTATGCCTTAGAGGTGCTGGCCTACCCTGTTGCAAGTGTCCTATCAGAGTGTGTATTCAGCACCCCAGGGGGGTGTCATTACCATCCAGAAAATCCAGCTATCCACAGCCAACGTGGACATCCTTACATTTGTGAATATAAACTGGAATGTGAACCCACAGTTCTTGGCTGTGCCAAGTGAGCAGTTGAAATGTTGCCTACCTCATGTCTTCCAGAAAATACACAGATAGATGGATGGAAGCTATAGATTATTTTTCATGCATAATTAAACATCAACAGGTTAAATGTGAGTTGTGTTCTATCCAGTGTTGCAGCCTTGCTGCCCTTAAATGTACAGATAAAGGAAGACTCCTTTTGGAAAGGCGGCAACACAGCGATCGAGCACATGCAGGTGTTTCAGCAAGTATGATAAAGTAAAAGATCTCTCCAAAGAAACATTACAATAACATGGGGCCAAGCAAACCAGTTTCTCAGCCTAGGAAAAAAATTGTTGGCTGCAGGATACAACATGGTTGGAAAGAAGGCAGTGGCCCAATAACACAAAGGAAAGGATATGTTTTGGATCAAAAATCAACCCCCTCCCTCTACCTTATTAAGTAAGATGGGTTGACTGTGTTTATGGACTGGAACTTCACAAGGTTGAAAGGATATCTAGTCTTGAAGTACTTCCAGACAGAGATGATTCATCTGGGATAGGTGATGCACATTTGACTGACCTTGTTGTTAACATGTATCAGCTTCTTTATGATAAAAAAGGAGATCTTTGCATCATGCCTGAATCTAATGATTCTCCTCCAGGGAAAAGAGAGCCAGGTCCCAGCCTAGTTGGGAAGCAAGTGTAAAAATGCCAAAGAAGATGGCTAAAAAAGGACCAAGATGGTAATTCATCAAGTAGAAGCCAAACCTTAAGTGTACTTCATCAAGTTTCATCAAATTTACACACAGTATAGTTTGCAACTGATTGCAAGAGGGAGCTGGAATCGAGAAAGTGAGTTAGAAAATTTTCAAAACATTTTCAAGAAAAATACAGCTAAATTCAGCTGCCTTACAACTACAAATATAATCTGACAAGGATAAATGAGAACTTGTGCACAGAAATAACAGAATAAATCGTACTTAGAGAAATCACAGGATAAACCACATTTGTTTATACTCAATTTCAGATCAAAAAAACAAAGCACAAGGAGTTCTACATGATGCCGGGTGTATGCAACAGTGACATAATTCTGGTCTGACAATATTTAAACACAAACTATTTCACAAAAGCAAACACAACCCTACACAGAGAAATAAATACCCGCAGCAGTGCATCATGTGTTTCCATCAGTCAGTGCTAATATTTATCAATCTGTTCCCCTCATACCTTATAATAATAGGTAAACTACAATACACACATTCACCCAATTAGCAGGGGAAGTAGTAGTGGATGTCTCCTAACCTGGCCAAAAATTAATAGGCCGAGTATAAGCAGACTCCCATCAAGGCCCACAATTAAACAATTAAAGCAGACCAGAACTTTACTTCAGAGACTGGGATTATCTGTCTTTGGGGCATCCCAATTTGTAACTCTCTACTGTGTCAAAAACTCCAGTTTGTTTAATCCCTTCCTACCTCCGATGCAGACATTTTTGTCTGCCAGGCCTAGCTAGTGCACATAGCAAAGATGTTAGGTCGTACATGCACCAAGGGATCACCAAATTGAGGTTGGTACCAGGTCAACTAATGGATTTGCGGAGTATACTAAATCAGAAGTGGACCAAAAGCTGATGGGGTGAGTTTTGGTCCACTTTAATACAATCAATAGTGTGCGTAAATCCCCTCACACTATAGGATTGATTTGGAGCTTTCTGTGTTCCATCTCATTTTTGTTCCTAAATGTGAACATTACACACAGCTTTCACTAAGTATACGTGTGTTCGCATGATTCAGAGCCTCCATCAGGTGTGCGTTGTGCTAGTTTCGTAGCTGCATAAACCATTGAACGCTGTGAGTACTGCTTTCAAGGCTTATTTCACAGATGACGCTTTTGTATACGTTGAAGCCAAACTCATTTCCTAGCGTTTTTCAAGCGTTTTTCCACGTACCTTGCAACAAAATGTTTCAAGTGTCCAATGAGGTCCTACTAGTTCCCATCAAAAAGACCTGTTTTACTCTTAATTTAGCCCCTACATTTTTTATTTTCTGTGAAATTTTTATGCATACCCTGGCTTGTATGCTTATGTGAACCTTTTTTTTTTTTACTGTTTCCTAAAGCCCATTACAACATGTGTGTGTGTGTGTTTAGTCCCTGCCTGACATCTGTGCCTCCTCCTCTGCAGGTTGGTGCAAGTGAGTAGAGATGAGCGAACTTTTGAAAAATTCGATTCGACTGATTCGCCGAATTTTCCGACAAAAATCGTTCCGACCCGAATTTATTCGCGACAAATCGCTATTAAAAACGGCTATTTCTGAGCCTCCTAGAGCCTCAATAGGGTTGTAAACCAATCTGCCTTGCTGTAACACGCACAGGATGCGTGCTGGAATAGTTAAATAATACTTTGAATAAATATCACATGCAGATCAGAGGCATCGCTAATAGAATCGCAGAGCGGCACAATTGCAGAGAGTTGAAGTGGCATCACTATGAGGGGCAGGAGCCCAAATATTACTTTAAAGAGACACTGGAGTTGGCTTCAGGAGCCCAAAAATTGGATGATTCACACCCTGGAGTTGGCAGCAGCAGGAGCCCAAACATTACTTTAAAGAGACACTGGGGTTGGCTTCAGGACCCCAAAAATTGGATGAATCACACCCTGGAGTTGGCAGCAGCAGCAGGAGCCCAAACATTACTTTAAAGAGACACTGGGGTTGGCTTCAGGAGCCCAAAAATTGGATGATTCACACCCTGGAGTTGGCAGCAGCAGCAGCAGGAGCCCAAACATAACTTTAAAGAGACACTGGGGTTGGCTTCAGGAGCCCAAAAATTGGATGAATCACACCCTGGAGTTGGCAGCAGCAGCAGGAGCCCAAACATTACTTTAAAGTGACACTGGGGTTGGCTTCAGGAGCCCAAAAATTGGATGAATCACACCCTGGAGTTGGCAGCAGCAGCAGGAGCCCAAACATTACTTTAAAGAGACACGGGGGTTGGCTTCAGGAGCCCAAAAATTGGATGAATCACACCCTGGAGTTGGCAGCAGCAGCAGGAGCAGCAGGAGCCCAAATATTACTTTAAAGAGACACTGGAGTTGGCTTCAGGAGCCCATAAATTGGATGATTCACACCCTGGAGTTGGCAGCAGCAGCAGCAGGAGCCCAAACATTACTTTAAAGAGACACTGGGGTTGGCTTCAGGAGCCCAAAAATTGGATGAATCACACACTGGAGTTGGCAGCAGCAGCAGGAGCCCAAACATTACTTTAAAGAGACACTGGAGTTGGCTTCAGGAGCCCAAAAATTGGATGATTCACACCCTGGAGTTGGCAGCAGCAGGAGCCCAAACATTACTTTAAAGAGACACTGGAGTTGGCTTCAGGAGCCCAAAAATTGGATGATTCACACCCTGGAGTTGGCAGCAGCAGCAGGAGCCCAAATATCACTTTAAAGAGACACTGGAGTTGGCTTCAGGAGCCCAAAAATTGGAGGATTCACACCCTGGAGTTGGCAGCAGCAGCAGGAGCCCAAACATTACTTTAAAGAGACACTGTGGTTGGCTTCAGGAGCCCAAAAATTGGATGAATCACACCCTGGAGTTGGCAGCAGCAGCAGCAGGAGCCCAAACATTACTTTAAAGAGACACTGGGGTTGGCTTCAGGAGCCCAAAAATCGGATGAATCACACCATGGAGTTGGCAGCAGCAGGAGCCCAAATATTACTTTAAAATGACACTGGAGTTGGCTTCAGGAGCCCAAACATTGGATGATTCACACCCTGGAGTTGGCAGCAGCAGCAGCAGGAGCCCAAACATTACTTTAAAGAGACACTGGGGTTGGCTTCAGGAGCCCAAAAATTGGATGAATCACACCCTGGAGTTGGCAGCAGCAGCAGGAGCCCAAACATTACTTTAAAGAGACACTGGAGTTGGCTTCAGGAGCCCAAAAATTGGATGATTCACACCCTGGAGTTGGCAGCAGCAGGAGCCCAAACATTACTTTAAAGAGACACTGGGGTTGGCTTCAGGAGCCCAAAAATTGGATGAATCACACCCTGGAGTTGGCAGCGGCAGCAGGAGCCCAAACATTACTTTAAAGAGACACTGGGGTTGGCTTCAGGAGCCCAAAAATTGGATGAATCACACCCTGGAGTTGGCAGCAGCAGCAGGAGCCCAAACACTACTTTAAAGAGACACTGTGGTTGGCTTCAGGAGCCAAAAAATTGGATGAATCACACCCTGGAGTTGGCAGCAGCAGCAGCAGGAGCCCAAACATTACTTTAAAGAGACACTGGGGTTGGCTTCAGGAGCCCAAAAATTGGATGAATCACACCCTGGAGTTGGCAGCAGCAGCAGGAGCCCAAACATTACTTTAAAGAGACACTGGAGTTGGCTTCAGGACCCCAAAAATTGGATGATTCACACCCTGGAGTTGGCAGCAGCAGTAGCCCAAACATTACTTTAAAGAAACACTGGGGTTGGCTTCACGAGCCCAAAAATCGGATGAATCACACCCTGGAGTTGGCAGCAGCAGCAGGAGCCCAAATATTACTTTAAAGAGACACTGGGGTTGGCTTCAGGAGCCCAAAAATCGGATGAATCACACCCTGGAGTTGGCAGCAGCAGGAGCCCAAATATTACTTTAAAGAGACACTGGAGTTGGCTTCAGGAGCCCAAACATTGGATGATTCACACCCTGGAGTTGGCAGCAGCAGCAGCAGGAGCCCAAACATTACTTTAAAGAGACACTGGGGTTGGGTTCAGGAGCCCAAAAATCGGATGAATCACACCCTGGAGTTGGCAGCAGCAGCAGCAGGAGCCCAAACATTACTTTAAAGAGACACTGTGGTTGGCTTCAGGAGCCCAAAAATTGCATGAATCACACCCTGGTGTTGGCAGCAGCAGCAGGAGCCCAAACATTACTTTAAAGAGACACTGTGGTTGGCTTCAGGAGCCCAAAAATTGGATGAATCACACCCTGGAGTTGGCAGCAGCAGCAGTAGCCCAAACATTACTTTAAAGAGACACTGTGGTTGGCTTCAGGAGCCAAAAAATTGGATGAATCACACCCTGGAGTTGGCAGCAGCAGCAGGAGCCCAAACATTACTTTAAAGAGACACTGTGGTTGGCTTCAGGAGCCCAAAAATTGGATGAATCACACCCTGGAGTTGGCAGCAGCAGCAGCAGGAGCCCAAACATTACTTTAAAGAGACACTGGAGTTGGCTTCAGGAGCCCAAAAATCAGATGAATCACACCCTGGAGTTGGCAGCAGCAGCAGGAGCCCAAACATTACTTTAAAGAGACACTGGAGTTGGCTTCAGGAGCCCCAAAATTGGATGAATCACACCCTGGAGTTGGCAGCAGCAGCAGGAGCCCAAATATTACTTTTAAGAGACACTGGAGTTGGCTTCAGGAGCCCATAAATTGGATGATTCACACCCTGGAGTTGAAAGCAGCAGTAGCAGCCCAAACATTACTTTAAAGAGGCACTGGAGTTGGCAGCAGGAGCCCAAAAATTGGATGAATCACACCCTGGAGTTAGCAGCAGCAGCAGGAGCCCAAACATTACTTTTAAGAGACACTGGAGTTGGCTTCAGGAGCCCATAAATTGGATGATTCACACCCTGGAGTTGGCAGCAGCAGCAGCAGGAGCCCAAACATTACTTTAAAGAGACACTGGGGTTGGCTTCAGGAGCCCAAAAATTGGATGAATCACACCCTGGAGTTGGCAGCAGCAGCAGGAGCAGCAGGAGCCCAAATATTACTTTAAAGAGACACTGGAGTTGGCTTCAGGAGCCCATAAATTGGATGATTCACACCCTGGAGTTGGCAGCAGCAGGAGCCCAAACATTACTTTAAAGAGACACTGGAGTTGGCTTCAGGAGCCCAAAAATTGGATGATTCACACCCTGGAGTTGGCAGCAGCAGCAGCAAGAGCCCAAACATTGCTTTAAAGAGACACTGGAGTTGGCTTCAGGAGCCCAAAAATTGGATGATTCACACCCTGGAGTTGGCAGCAGCAGCAGCAGGAGCCCAAACATTACTTTAAAGAGACACTGGGGTTGGCTTCAGGAGCCCAAAAATTGGATGAATCACACCCTGGAGTTGGCAGCAGCAGCAGGAGCCCAAACATTACTTGAAAGACACTGGGGTTGGCTTCAGGAGCCCAAAAATTGGACGAATCACACCCTGGAGTTGGCATCAGCAGCAGCAGGAGCCCAAACATTACTTTAAAGAGACACTGGGGTTGGCTTCAGGAGCCCAAAAATCGGATGAATCACACCCTGGAGTTGGCAGCAGCAGGAGCCCAAACATTACTTTAAAGAGACACTGGAGTTGGCTTCAGGAGCCCCAAAATTGGATGAATCACACCCTGGAGTTGGCAGCAGCAGCAGGAGCCCAAATATTACTTTTAAGAGACACTGGAGTTGGCTTCAGGAGCCCATAAATTGGATGATTCACACCCTGGAGTTGAAAGCAGCAGTAGCAGCCCAAACATTACTTTAAAGAGGCACTGGAGTTGGCAGCAGGAGCCCAAAAATTGGATGAATCACACCCTGGAGTTAGCAGCAGCAGCAGGAGCCCAAATATTACTTTTAAGAGACACTGGAGTTGGCTTCAGGAGCCCATAAATTGGATGATTCACACCCTGGAGTTGGCAGCAGCAGCAGCAGGAGCCCAAACATTACTTTAAAGAGACACTGGGGTTGGCTTCAGGAGCCCAAAAATTGGATGAATCACACCCTGGAGTTGGCAGCAGCAGCAGGAGCAGCAGGAGCCCAAATATTACTTTAAAGAGACACTGGAGTTGGCTTCAGGAGCCCATAAATTGGATGATTCACACCCTGGAGTTGGCAGCAGCAGGAGCCCAAACATTACTTTAAAGAGACACTGGAGTTGGCTTCAGGAGCCCAAAAATTGGATGATTCACACCCTGGAGTTGGCAGCAGCAGCAGCAAGAGCCCAAACATTGCTTTAAAGAGACACTGGAGTTGGCTTCAGGAGCCCAAAAATTGGATGATTCACACCCTGGAGTTGGCAGCAGCAGCAGCAGGAGCCCAAACATTACTTTAAAGAGACACTGGGGTTGGCTTCAGGAGCCCAAAAATTGGATGAATCACACCCTGGAGTTGGCAGCAGCAGCAGGAGCCCAAACATTACTTGAAAGACACTGGGGTTGGCTTCAGGAGCCCAAAAATTGGACGAATCACACCCTGGAGTTGGCATCAGCAGCAGCAGGAGCCCAAACATTACTTTAAAGAGACACTGGGGTTGGCTTCAGGAGCCCAAAAATCGGATGAATCACACCCTGGAGTTGGCAGCAGCAGGAGCCCAAACATTACTTTAAAGAGACACTGTGGTTGGCTTCAGGAGCCCAAAAATCGGATGAATCACACCCTGGAGTTGGCAGCAGCAGGAGCCCAAACATTACTTTAAAGAGACACTGTGATTGGCTTCAGGAGCCCAAAAATTGGATGAATCACACCCTGGAGTTGGTGGCAGCAGCAGCAGCAGGAGCCCAAACATTACTTTAAAGAGACACTGGAGTTGGCTTCAGGAGCCCAAAAATTGGATGAATCACACCCTGGAGTTGGCAGCAGCAGCAGGAGCAGCAGGAGCCCAAATATTACTTTAAAGAGACACTGGAGTTGGCTTCAGGAGCCCATACATTGGATGATTCACACCCTGGAGTTGGCAGCAGCAGGAGCCCAAACATTACTTTAAAGAGACACTGGGGTTGGCTTCAGGAGCCCATAAATTGGATGATTCACACCCTGGAGTTGGCAGCAGCAGCAGCAAGAGCCCAAACATTGCTTTAAAGAGACACTGGAGTTGGCTTCAGGAGCCAAAAATTGGATGATTCACACCCTGGAGTTGGCAGCAGCAGGAGCCCAAACATTACTTTAAAGAGACACTGGGGTTGGCTTCAGGAGCCCAAAAATTGGATGAATCACACCCTGGAGTTGGCAGCAGCAGCAGGAGCCCAAACATTACTTTAAAGAGACACTGGGGTTGGCTTCAGGAGCCAAAAAATTGGATGAATCACACCCTGGAGTTGGCAGCAGCAGGAGCCCAAATATTACTTTAAAGAGACACTGGAGTTGGTTTTTTGGGAGCCCAAAAATTGGATGATTCACACCCTGGAGTTGGCAGCAGCAGCAGCAGGAGCCCAAACATTACTTTAAAGAGACACTGGAGTTGGCTTCAGGAGCCCAAAAATTGGATGATTCACACCCTGGAGTTGGCAGCAGCAGCAGGAGCCCAAACATTACTTTAAAGAGACACTGTGGTTTGCTTCAGGAGCCAAAAAATTGGATGAATCACACCCTGGAGTTGGCAGCAGGAGCCCAAACATTACTTTAAAGAGACACTGGAGTTGGCTTCAGGAGCCCAAAAATCGGATGAATCACACCCTGGAGTTGGCAGCAGCAGCAGGAGCCCAAACATTACTTTAAAGAGACACTGGAGTTGGCTTCAGGAGCCCAAAAATTGGATGAATCACACCCTGGAGTTGGCAGCAGCAGCAGCAGGAGCCCAAACATTACTTGAAAGAGACACTGGGGTTGGCTTCAGGATCCCAAAAATTGGATGAATCACACCCTGGAGTTGGCAGCAGCACCAGGAGCCCAAACATTACTTTAAAGAGACACTGGGATTGGCTTCAGGAGCCCAAGAATTGGATGAATCACACCCTGGAGTTGCAAGCAGCAGTAGCAGCCCAAACATTACTTTAAAGAGGCACTGGAGTTGGCAGCAGGAGCCCAAAAATTGGATGAATCACACCCTGGAGTTGGCAGCAGCAGCAGGAGCCCAAATATTACTTTAAAGAGACACTGGAGTTGGCTTCAGGAGCCCATAAATTGGATGATTCACACCCTGGAGTTGGCAGCAGCAGCAGCAGGAGCCCAAACATTACTTTAAAGAGACACTGGAGTTGGCTTCAGGAGCCCAAAAATTGGATGATTCACACCCTGGAGTTGGCAGCAGCAGCAGCAAGAGCCCAAACATTGCTTTAAAGAGACACTGGAGTTGGCTTCAGGAGCCCAAAAATTGGATGATTCACACCCTGGAGTTGGCAGCAGGAGCCCAAACATTACTTTAAAGAGACACTGGGGTTGGCTTCAGGAGCCCAAAAATTGGATGAATCACACCCTGGAGTTGGCAGCAGCAGCAGGAGCCCAAACATTACTTTAAAGAGACACTGGGGTTGGCTTCAGGAGCCAAAAAATTGGATGAATCACACCCTGGAGTTGGCAGCAGCAGCAGGAGCCCAAATATTGCTTTAAAGAGACACTGGAGTTGGTTTTGGGAGCCCAAAAATTGGATGATTCACACCCTGGAGTTGGCAGCAGCAGCAGCAGCAGGAGCCCAAACATTACTTTAAAGAGACACTGGGGTTGGCTTCAGGAGCCCAAAAATTGGATGAATCACACCCTGGAGTTGGCAGCAGCAGTAGCAGCAACAGGAGCCCAAATATTACTTTAAAAAGACACTGGAGTTGGCTTCGGGAGCCCAAAAATTGGATGATCCACACCCTGGAGTTGGCAGCAGCAGCAGCAGCAGCAGGAGCCCAAACATTACTTTAAAGAGACACTGGAGTTGGCTTCAGGAGCCCAAAAATTGGATGATTCACACCCTGGAGTTGGCAGGAGCCCAAACATTACTTTAAAGAGACACTGGGGTTGGCTTCAGGAGCCCAAAAATTGGATGAATCACACACTGGGGTTGGCAGCAGCAGCAGGAGCCCAAATATTACTTTAAAGAGACACTGGAGTTGGCTTCAGGAGCCCAAAAATTGGATGATTCACACCCTGGAGTTGGCAGCAGCAGGAGCCCAAACATTACTTTAAAGAGACACTGGGGTTGGCTTCAGGAGCCAAAAAATTGGATGAATCACACCCTGGAGTTGGCAGCAGCAGCAGGAGCCCAAATATTGCTTTAAAGAGACACTGGAGTTGGTTTTGGGAGCCCAAAAATTGGATGATTCACACCCTGGAGTTGGCAGCAGCAGGAGCCCAAACATTACTTTAAAAAGACACTGGAGTTGGCTTCAGGAGCCCAAAAATTGGATGATTCACACCCTGGAGTTGGCAGCAGCAGCAGGAGCCCAAATATTACTTTAAAGAGACACTGGAGTTGGCTTCAGGAGCCCAAAAATTGGATGATTCACCACCTGGAGTTGGCAGCAGCAGCAGGAGCCCAACCATTACTTTAAAGAGACACTGGAGTTGGCTTCAGGAGCCCAAAAATTGGATGATTCACACCCTGGAGTTGGCAGCAGCAGGAGCCCAAACATTACTTTAAAGAGACACTGGGGTTGGCTTCAGGAGCCCAAAAATTGGATGATTCACACCCTGGAGTTGGCAGCAGCAGCAGGAGCCCAGATATTACTTTAAAGAGACACTGGAGTTGGCTTCAGGAGCCCAAAAATTGGATGATTCACACCCTGGAGTTGGCAGCAGCAGCAGGAGCCCAAACATTACATTAAAGAGACACTGTGGTTGGCTTCAGGAGCCCAAAAATTTGATGAATCACACCCTGGAGTTGGCAGCGGCAGGAGCCCAAACATTACTTTAAAGAGACACTGTGGTTGGCTTCAGGAGCCCAAAAATTGGATGAATCACACCCTGGAGTTGGCAGCAGCAGCAGCAGGAGCCCAAACATTACTTTAAAGAGACACTGGGGTTGGCTTCAGGAGCCCAAAAATTGGATGAATCACACCCTGGAGTTGGCAGCAGGAGCCCAAACATTACTTGAAAGAGACACTGGGGTTGGCTTCAGGAGCCCAAAAATTGGACGAATCACACCCTGGAGTTTGCAGCAGCAGGAGCCCAAACATTACTTTAAAGAGACACTGGGGTTGGCTTCAGGAGCCCAAAAATTGGATGAATCACACCCTGGAGTTGGCAGCAGCAGCAGGAGCCCAAACATTACTTTAAAGAGACACTGGAGTTGGCTTCAGAAGCCCAAAAATTGGATGATTCACACCCTGGAGTTGGCAGCAGCAGCAGGAGCCCAAATATTACTTTAAAGAGACACTGGAGTTGGCTTCGGGAGCCCAAAAATTGGATGATCCACACCCTGGAGTTGGCAGCAGCAGCAGGAGCCCAAACATTACTTTAAAGAGACACTGTGGTTGGCTTCAGGAGTCCAAAAATTGGATGAATCACACCCTGGAGTTGGCAGCAGCAGCAGCAGCAGGAGCCCAAACATTACTTTAAAGAGACACTGGGGTTGGCTTCAGGAGCCCAAAAATTGGATGAATCACACCCTGGAGTTGGCAGCAGCAGCAGGAGCCCAAACATTACTTTAAAGAGACACTGTGGTTGGCTTCAGGAGCCCAAAAATTGGATGACTCACACCCTGGAGTTGGCAGCAGCAGCAGCAGCAGGAGCCCAAATATTACTCTAAAGAGACACTGGAGTTGGCTTCGGGAGCCCACAAATTGGATGATCCACACCCTGGAGTTGGCAGCAGCAGCAGCAGGAGCCCAAACATTACTTCAAAGAGACACTGGAGTTGGCTTCTGGAGCCCAAAAATTGGATGAATCACACCCTGGAGTTGGCAGCAGCAGCAGGAGCCCAAACATTTTTTTAAAGAGACACTGGGGTTGGCTTCAGGAGCCCAAAAATTGGATGATTCACACCCTGGAGTTGGCGGCAGCAGGAGCCCAAACATTACTTTAAAGAGACACTGGGGTTGGCTTCAGGAGCCCAAAAATTGGATGAATCACACCCTGGAGTTGGCAGCAGCAGCAGCAGGAGACCAAACATTACTTTAAAGAGACACTGGGGTTGGCTTCAGGAGCCCAAAAATTGGATGAATCACACCCTGGAGTTGGCAGCAGCAGCAACAGGAGCCCAAATATTACTTTAAAGAGACACTGGAGTTGGCTTCGGGAGCCCAAAAATTGGATGATTCCCACCCTGGAGTTGGCGGCAGCAGCAGCAGGAGACCAAACATTACTTTAAAGAGACACTGGGGTTGGCTTCAGGAGCCCAAAAATTGGATGAATCACACCCTGGAGTTGGCAGCAGCAGCAACAGGAGCCCAAATATTACTTTAAAGAGACACTGGAGTTGGCTTCGGGAGCCCAAAAATTGGATGATTCACACCCTGGAGTTGGCGGCAGCAGCAGCAGCAGGAGCCCAAACATTACTTTAAAGAGACACTGGAGTTGGCTTCGGGAGCCCAAAAATTGGATGATCCACACCCTGGAGTTGGCAGCAGCAGCAGCAGGAGCCCAAACATTACTTTAAAGAGGCACTGGAGTTGGCAGCAGGAGCCCAAAAATTGGATGAATCACACCCTGGAGTTGGCAGCAGCAGCAGGAGCCCAAATATTACTTTAAAGAGACACTGGAGTTGGCTTCAGGAGCCCATAAATTGGATGATTCACACCCTGGAGTTGGCAGCAGCAGCAGCAGGAGCCCAAACATTACTTTAAAGAGACACTGGAGTTGGCTTCAGGAGCCCAAAAATTGGATGATTCACACCCTGGAGTTTGCAGCAGCAGCAGCAAGAGCCCAAACATTGCTTTAAAGAGACACTGGAGTTGGCTTCAGGAGCCCAAAAATTGGATGATTCACACCCTGGAGTTGGCAGCAGCAGCAGGAGCCCAAACATTACTTTAAAGAGACACTGGGGTTGGCTTCAGGAGCCCAAAAATTGGATGAATCACACCCTGGAGTTGGCAGCAGGAGCCCAAACATTACTTTAAAGAGACACTGGGGTTGGCTTCAGGTGCCAAAAAATTGGATGAATCACACCCTGGAGTTGGCAGCAGCAGCAGGAGCCCAAATATTGCTTTAAAGAGACACTGGAGTTGGTTTTGGGAGCCCAAAAATTGGATGATTCACACCCTGGAGTTGGCAGCAGCAGCAGCAGGAGTCCAAACATTACTTTAAAGAGACACTGGAGTTGGCTTCAGGAGCCCAAAAATTGGATGATTCACACCCTGGAGTTGGCAGCAGCAGCAGGAGCCCAAATATTACTTTAAAGAGACACTGGAGTTGGCTTCAGGAGCCCAAAAATTGGATGATTCACACCCTGGAGTTGGCAGCAGCAGCAGGAGCCCAAACATTACTTTAAAGAGACACTGTGGTTGGCTTCAGGAGCCCAAAAATTGGATGAATCACACCCTGGAGTTGGCAGCAGCAGCAGGAGCCCAACCATTACTTTAAAGAGACACTGGAGTTGGCTTCAGGAGCCCAAAAATTGGATGATTCACACCCTGGAGTTGGCAGCAGCAGGAGCCCAAACATTACTTTAAAGAGACACTGGGGTTGGCTTCAGGAGCCCAAAAATTGGATGATTCACACCCTGGAGTTGGCAGCAGCAGCAGGAGCCCAGATATTACTTTAAAGAGACACTGGAGTTGGCTTCAGGAGCCCAAAAATTGGATGATTCACACCCTGGAGTTGGCAGCAGCAGCAGGAGCCCAAACATTACTTTAAAGAGACACTGGGGTTGGCTTCAGGAGCCCAAAAATTGGATGAATCACACCCTGGAGTTGGCAGCAGCAGGAGCCCAAACATTACTTTAAACAGACACTGTGGTTGGCTTCAGGAGCCCAAAAATTGGATGAATCACACACTGGGGTTGGCAGCAGCAGCAGCAGGAGCCCAAACATTACTTTAAAGAGACACTGGGGTTGGCTTCAGGAGCCCAAAAATTGGATGAATCACACCCTGGAGTTGGCAGCAGCAGCAGGAGCCCAAACATTACTTTAAAGAGACACTGGAGTTGGCTTCAGGAGCCCAAAAATTGGATGATTCACACCCTGGAGTTGGCAGCAGCGGCAGGAGCCCAAACATTACTTTAAAGAGACACTGGGGTTGGCTTCAGGAGCCCAAAAATTGGATGAATCACACACTGGGGTTGGCAGCAGCAGCAGCAGCAGGAGCCCAAATATTACTTTAAAGAGACACTGGAGTTGGCTTCAGGAGCCCAAAAATTGGATGATTCACACCCCGGAGTTGGCAGCAGCAGGAGCCCAAACATTACTTTAAAGAGACACTGGGGTTGGCTTCAGGAGCCCAAAAATTGGATGATTCACACCCTGGAGTTGGCAGCAGCAGCAGGAGCCCAAACATTACTTTAAAGAGACACTGTGGTTGGCTTCAGGAGCCCAAAAATTGGATGAATCACACCCTGGAGTTGGCAGCAGCAGCAGCAGGAGCCCAAACATTACTTTAAAGAGACACTGGGGTTGGCTTCAGGAGCCCAAAAATTGGATGAATCACACCCTGGAGTTGGCAGCAGCAGCAGGAGCCCAAACATTACTTGAAAGAGACACTGGGGTTGGCTTCAGGAGCCCAAAAATTGGACGAATCACACCCTGGAGTTTGCAGCAGCAGGAGCCCAAACATTACTTTAAAGAGACACTGGGGTTGGCTTCAGGAGCCCAAAAATTGGATGAATCCCACCCTGGAGTTGGCAGCGGCATGAGCCCAAACATTACTTTAAAGAGACACTGGAGTTGGCTTCAGGAGCCCAAAAATTGGATGATTCACACCCCGGAGTTGGCAGCAGCAGGAGCCCAAACATTACTTTAAAGAGACACTGGGGTTGGCTTCAGGAGCCCAAAAATGGGATGAATCACACCCTGGAGTTGGCAGCAGCAGCAGGAGCCGAAATATTACTTTAAAGAGACACTGGGGTTGGCTTCAGGAGCCCAAAAATTGGATGAATCACACCCTGGAGTTGGCAGCAGCAGCAGGAGCCCAAACATTACTTTAAAGAGACACTGGAGTTGGCTTCAGGAGCCCAAAAATTGGATGATTCACACCCTGGAGTTGGCAGCAGGAGCCCAAACATTACTTTAAAGAGACACTGTGGTTGGCTTCAGGAGCCCAAAAATTGGATGAATCACACCCTGGAGTCGGCAGCAGCAGCAGCAGGAGCCCAAACATTACTTTAAAGAGACACTGGGGTTGGCTTCAGGAGCCCAAAAATTGGATGAATCACACCCTGGAGTTGGCAGCAGCAGCAGGAGCCCAAACATTACTTGAAAGAGACACTGGGGTTGGCTTCAGGAGCCCAAAAATTGGACGAATCACACCCTGGAGTTTGCAGCAGCAGGAGCCCAAACATTACTTTAAAGAGACACTGGGGTTGGCTTCAGGAGCCCAAAAATTGGATGAATCACACCCTGGAGTTGGCAGCAGCAGCAGGAGCCCAAACATTACTTTAAAGAGACACTGGAGTTGGCTTCAGGAGCCCAAAAATTGGATGATTCACACCCTGGAGTTGGCAGCAGCAGCAGGAGCCCAAACATTACTTTAAAGAGACACTGGAGTTGGCTTCAGAAGCCCAAAAATTGGATGATTCGCACCCTGGAGTTGGCAGCAGCAGCAGGAGCCCAAACATTACTTTAAAGAGACACTGTGGTTGGCTTCAGGAGCCCAAAAATTGGATGAATCACACCCTGGAGTTGGCAGCAGCAGCAGCAGGAGCCCAAACATTACTTTAAAGAGACACTGGGGTTGGCTTCAGGAGCCCAAAAATTGGATGAATCACACCCTGGAGTTGGCAGCAGGAGCCCAAACATTACTTGAAAGAGACACTGGGGTTGGCTTCAGGAGCCCAAAAATTGGACGAATCACACCCTGGAGTTTGCAGCAGCAGGAGCCCAAACATTACTTTAAAGAGACACTGGGGTTGGCTTCAGGAGCCCAAAAATTGGATGAATCACACCCTGGAGTTGGCAGCAGCAGCAGGAGCCCAAACATTACTTTAAAGAGACACTGGAGTTGGCTTCAGGAGCCCAAAAATTGGATGATTCACACCCTGGAGTTGGCAGCAGCAGCAGCAGCAGGAGCCCAAACATTACTTTAAAGAGACACTGTGGTTGGCTTCAGGAGCCCAAAAATTGGATGAATCACACCCTGGAGTTGGCAGCAGCAGCAGCAGCAACAGGAGCCCAAATATTACTTTAAAGAGACACTGGAGTTGGCTTCGGGAGCCCAAAAATTGGATGATCCACACCCTGGAGTTGGCAGCAGCAGCAGTAGCCCAAACATTACTTTAAAGAGACACTGTGGTTGGCTTCAGGAGTCCAAAAATTGGATGAATCACACCCTGGAGTTGGCAGCAGCAGCAGCAGGAGCCCAAACATTACTTTAAAGAGACACTGGGGTTGGCTTCAGGAGCCCAAAAATTGGATGAATCACACCCTGGAGTTGGCAGCAGCAGCAGGAGCCCAAACATTACTTTAAAGAGACACTGGAGTTGGCTTCAGGAGCCCAAAAATTGGATGATTCACACCCTGGAGTTGGCAGCAGCAGGAGCCCAAACATTACTTTAAAGAGACACTGTGGTTGGCTTCAGGAGCCCAAAAATTGGATGACTCACACCCTGGAGTTGGCAGCAGCAGCAGCAGGAGCCCAAACATTACTTTAAAGAGACACTGGAGTTGGCTTCGGGAGCCCAAAAATTGGATGATCCACACCCTGGAGTTGGCAGCAGCAGCAGGAGCCCAAACATTACTTTAAAGAGACACTGTGGTTGGCTTCAGGAGTCCAAAAATTGGATGAATCACACCCTGGAGTTGGCAGCAGCAGCAGCAGCAGGAGCCCAAACATTACTTTAAAGAGACACTGGAGTCGGCTTCAGGAGCCCAAAAATTGGATGATTCACACCCTGGAGTTGGCAGCAGCAGCAGCAGCAGGAGCCCAAACATTACTTTAAAGAGACACTGTGGTTGGCTTCAGGAGCCCAAAAATTGGATGAATCACACCCTGGAGTTGGCAGCAGCAGCAGCAGCAACAGGAGCCCAAATATTACTTTAAAGAGACACTGGAGTTGGCTTCGGGAGCCCAAAAATTGGATGATCCACACCCTGGAGTTGGCAGCAGCAGCAGGAGCCCAAACATTACTTTAAAGAGACACTGTGGTTGGCTTCAGGAGTCCAAAAATTGGATGAATCACACCCTGGAGTTGGCAGCAGCAGCAGCAGGAGCCCAAACATTACTTTAAAGAGACACTGGAGTTGGCTTCAGGAGCCCAAAAATTGGATGATTCACACCCTGGAGTTGGCAGCAGCGGCAGGAGCCCAAACATTACTTTAAAGAGACACTGGGGTTGGCTTCAGGAGCCCAAAAATTGGATGAATCACACACTGGGGTTGGCAGCAGCAGCAGGAGCCCAAATATTACTTTAAAGAGACACTGGAGTTGGCTTCAGGAGCCCAAAAATTGGATGATTCACACCCCGGAGTTGGCAGCAGCAGGAGCCCAAACATTACTTTAAAGAGACACTGGGGTTGGTTTCAGGAGCCCAAAAATAGGATGAATCACACCCTGGAGTTGGCAGCAGGAGCCCAAATATTACTTTAAAGAGACACTGGGGTTGGCTTCAGGAGCCCAAAAATTGGATGAATCACACCCTGGAGTTGGCAGCAGCAGCAGGAGCCCAAACATTACTTTAAAGAGACACTGTGGTTGGCTTCAGGAGCCCAAAAATTGGATGAATCACACCCTGGAGTTGGCAGCAGCAGGAGCCCAAACATTACTTTAAAAAGACACTGGGGTTGGCTTCAGGAGCCCAAAAATTGGATGAATCACACCCTGGAGTTGGCAGCAGGAGCCCAAACATTACTTGAAAGAGACACTGGGGTTGGCTTCAGGAGCCCAAAAATTGGACGAATCACACCCTGGAGTTTGCAGCAGCAGGAGCCCAAACATTACTTTAAAGAGACACTGGGGTTGGCTTCAGGAGCCCAAAAATTGGATGATTCACACCCTGGAGTTGGCAGCAGCAGCAGGAGCCCAAACATTACTTTAAAGAGACACTGGAGTTGGCTTCAGGAGCCCAAAAATTGGATGATTCACACCCTGGAGTTGGCAGCAGCAGCAGCAGCAGGAGCCCAAACATTACTTTAAAGAGACACTGTGGTTGGCTTCAGGAGCCCAAAAATTGGATGAATCACACCCTGGAGTTGGCAGCAGCAGCAGCAGCAACAGGAGCCCAAATATTACTTTAAAGAGACACTGGAGTTGGCTTCGGGAGCCCAAAAATTGGATGATCCACACCCTGGAGTTGGCAGCAGCAGCAGGAGCCCAAACATTACTTTAAAGAGACACTGTGGTTGGCTTCAGGAGTCCAAAAATTGGATGAATCACACCCTGGAGTTGGCAGCAGCAGCAGCAGGAGCCCAAACATTACTTTAAAGAGACACTGGGGTTGGCTTCAGGAGCCCAAAAATTGGATGAATCACACCCTGGAGTTGGCAGCAGCAGCAGGAGCCCAAACATTACTTTAAAGAGACACTGGAGTTGGCTTCAGGAGCCCAAAAATTGGATGATTCACACCCTGGAGTTGGCAGCAGCAGGAGTCCAAACATTACTTTAAAGAGACACTGTGGTTGGCTTCAGGAGCCCAAAAATTGGATGACTCACACCCTGGAGTTGGCAGCAGCAGGAGCCCAAACATTACTTTAAAGAGACACTGGAGTTGGCTTCAGGAGCCCAAAAATTGGATGATTCACACCCTGGAGTTGGCAGCAGCAGCAGGAGCCCAAACATTACTTTAAAGAGACACTGGGGTTGGCTTCAGGAGCCCAAAAATTGGATGAATCACACCCTGGAGTTGGCAGCAGCAGCAACAGGAGCCCAAATATTACTTTAAAGAGACACTGGAGTTTGCTTCGGGAGCCCAAAAATTGGATGATTCACACCCTGGAGTTGGCGGCAGCAGCAGCAGCAGGAGCCCAAACATTACTTTAAAGAGACACTGGAGTTGGCTTCAGGAGCCCAAAAATTGGATGATTCACACCCTGGAGTTGGCAGCAGCAGCAGGAGCCCAACCATTACTTTAAAGAGACACTGTGGTTGGCTTCAGGAGCCCAAAAATTGGATGAATCACACCCTGGAGTTGGCAGCAGCAGGAGCCCAAACATTACTTTAAAGAGACACTGTGGTTGGCTTTAGGAGCCCAAAAATTGGATAAATCACACCCTGGAAGTTGCAGCAGCAGCAGCAGGAGCCCAAACATTACTTTAAAGAGACACTGGGGTTGGCTTCAGGAGCCCAAAAATTGGATGAATCACACCCTGGAGTTGGCAGCAGCAGAAGGAGCCCAAACATTACTTTAAAGAGACACTGGAGTTGGCTTCAGGAGCCCAAAAATTGGATGATTCACACCCTGGAGTTGGCAGCAGCAGCAGCAGGAGCCCAAACATTACTTTAAAAAGACACTGGGGTTGGCTTCAGGAGCCCAAAAATTGGATGAATCACACCCTGGAGTTGGCAGCAGCAGCAGCAGCAGGAGCCCAAACATTACTTTAAAGAGACACTGTGGTTGGCTTCAGGAGCCCAAAAATTGGATGACTCACACCCTGGAGTTGGCAGCAGCAGCAGGAGCCCAAACATTACTTTAAAGAGACACTGGAGTTGGCTTCAGGAGCCCAAAAATTGGATGATTCACACCCTGGAGTTGGCAGCAGCAGCAGGAGCCCAAACATTACTTTAAAGAGACACTGGGGTTGGCTTCAGGAGCCCAAAAATTGGATGAATCACACCCTGGAGTTGGCAGCAGCAGCAACAGGAGCCCAAATATTACTTTAAAGAGACACTGGAGTTGGCTTCGGGAGCCCAAAAATTGGATGATTCAAACCCTGGAGTTGGCAGCAGCAGCAGCAGGAGCCCAAACATTACTTGAAAGAGACACTGGGGTTGGCTTCAGGAGCCCAAAAATCGGATGAATCACACCCTGGAGTTGGCAGCAGCAGCAGCAGGAGCCAAAATATTACTTTAAAGAGACACTGGGGTTGGGTTCAGGAGCCCAAAAATCGGATGAATCACACCCTGGAGTTGGCGGCAGCAGCAGCAGCAGGAGCCCAAACATTACTTTAAAGAGACACTGGGGTTGGGTTCAGGAGCCCAAAAATCGGATGAATCACACCCTGGAGTTGGCAGCAGCAGCAGCAGGAGCCCAAACATTACTTTAAAGAGACACTGGGGTTGGCTTCAGGAGCCCAAAAATTGGATGATTCACACCCTGGAGTTGGCAGCAGCAGCAGGAGCCCAAACATTACTTTAAAGAGACACTGGGGTTGGCTTCAGGAGCCCAAAAATTGGATGAATAACACCCTGGAGTTGGCAGCAGCAGGAGCCCAAACATTACTTTAAAAAGACACTGGGGTTGGCTTCAGGAGCCCAAAAATCGGATGAATCACACCCTGGAGTTGGCAGCAGCAGGAGCCCAAATATTACTTTAAAGAGACACTGGGGTTGGCTTCAGGAGCCCAAAAATCGGATGAATCACACACTGGAGTTGGCAGCAGCAGGAGCCCAAACATTACTTTAAAAAGACACTGGGGTTGGCTTCAGGAGCCCAAAAATTGGATGAATCACACCCTGGAGTTGGCAGCAGCAGAAGAAGCCCAAACATTACTTTAAAGAGACACTGGGGTTGGCTTCAGGAGCCCAAAAATCGGATGAATCACACCCTGGAGTTGGCAGCAGCAGCAGCAGGAGCCCAAATATTACTTTAAAGAGACACTGGGGTTGGCTTCAGGAGCCCAAAAATCGGATGAATCACACCCTGGAGTTGGCAGCAGCAGCAGCAGGAGCCAAAATATTACTTTAAAGACACTGGGGTTGGGTTCAGGAGCCCAAAAATCGGATGAATCACACCCTGGAGTTGGCGGCAGCAGCAGCAGCAGGAGCCCAAACATTACTTTAAAGAGACACTGGGGTTGGGTTCAGGAGCCCAAAAATCGGATGAATCACACCCTGGAGTTGGCAGCAGTAGCAGCAGGAGCCCAAACATTACTTTAAAGAGACACTGGGGTTGGCTTCAGGAGCCCAAAAATTGGATGAATCACACCCCGGAGTTGGCAGCAGCAGCAGGAGCCCAAACCTTACTTTAAAGAGACACTGTGGTTGGCTTCAGGAGCCCAATAATTGCATGAATCACACCCTGGTGTTGGCAGCAGCAGCAGGAGCCCAAACATTACTTTAAAGAGACACTGTGGTTGGCTTCAGGAGCCCAAAAATTGGATGAATCACACCCTGGAGTTGTCAGCAGCAGCAGTAGCCCAAACATTACTTTAAAGAGACACTGTGGTTGGCTTCAGGAGCCCAAAAATTGGATGAATCACACCCTGGAGTTGGCAGCAGCAGGAGCCCAAACATTACTTTAAAGAGACACTGGAGTTGGCTTCAGGAGCCCAAAAATTGGATGATTCACACCCTGGAGTTGGCAGCAGCAGCAGCAGGAGCCCAAACATTACTTTAAAGAGACACTGGGGTTGGCTTCAGGAGCCCAAAAATTGGATGAATCACACCCTGGAGTTGGCAGCAGCAGCAGCAGGAGCCCAAATATTACTTTAAAGAGACACTGGAGTTGGCTTTGGGAGCCCAAAAATTGGATGATTCACACCCTGGAGTTGGCAGCAGCAGCAGGAGTCCAAATATTACTTTAAAGAGACACTGGAGTTGGCTTCAGGAGCCCAAAAATTGGATGATTCACACCCTGGAGTTGGCAGCAGCAGCAGAAGCCCAAACATTACTTTAAAGAGACACTGTGGTTGGCTTCAGGAGCCCAAAAATTGGATGAATCACACCCTGGAGTTGGCAGCAGCAGCAGGAGCCCAAACATTACTTTAAAGAGACACTGTGGTTGGCTTCAGGAGCCCAAAAATTGGATGAATCACACCCTGGAGTTGGCAGCAGCAGCAGCAGGAGCCCAAACATTACTTTAAAGAGACACTGGAGTTGGCTTCAGAAGCCCAAAAATTGGATGAATCACACCCTGGAGTTGACAGCAGCAGCAGGAGCCCAAACATTACTTTAAAGAGACACTGGGGTTGGCTTCAGGAGCCAAAAAATTGGATGAATCACACCCTGGAGTTGGCAGCAGCAGCAGCAGGAGCCCAAATATTACTTTAAAGAGACACTGGAGTTGGCTTTGGGAGCCCAAAAATTGGATGATTCACACCCCGGAGTTGGCGGCAGCAGCAGCAGCAGGAGCCCAAACATTACTTTAAAGAGACACTGGAGTTGGCTTCAGGAGCCCAAAAATTGGATGAATCACACCCTGGAGTTGGCAGCAGCAGTAGCAAGAGCCCAAGCATTGCTTTAAAGAGACACTGGAGTTGGCTTCAGGAGCCCAAAAATTGGATGATTCACACCCTGGAGTTGGCAGCAGCAGCAGCAGGAGCCCAAACATTACTTTAAAGAGGCACTGGAGTTGGCAGCAGGAGCCCAAAAATTGGATGAATCACACCCTGTTGTTGGCAGCAGCAGCGGGAGCAGCAGGAGCCCAAATATTACTTTAAAGAGACACTGGAGTTGGCTTCAGGAGCCCATAAATTGGATGATTCACACCCTGGAGTTGGCAGCAGCAGGAGCCCAAACATTACTTTAAAGATACACTGGGGTTGGCTTCAGGAGCCCAAAAATTGGATGAATCACACCCTGGAGTTGGCAGCAGCAGCAGCAGCAGCAGGAGCCCAAACATTACTTTAAAGAGACACTGGAGTTGCCTTCAGGAGCCCAAAAATTGGATGAATCACACCCTGGAGTTGGCAGCAGCAGCAGCAGGAGCCCAAACATTACTTTAAAGAGACACTGGGGTTGGCTTCAGGAGCCCAAAAATTGGATGAATCACACCCTGGAGTTGGCAGCAGCAGCAGGAGCCCAAACATTACTTTAAAGAGACACTGGAGTTGGCTTCAGGAGCCCAAAAATTGGATGATTCACACCCTGGAGTTGGCAGCAGCAGGAGCCCAAACATTACTTTAAAGAGACACTGGGGTTGGCTTCAGGAGCCCAAAAATTGGATGATTCACACCCTGGAGTTGGCAGCACTAGCAGGAGCCCAAACATTACTTTAAAGAGACACTGTGGTTGGCTTCAGGAGCCCAAAAATTGGATGAATCACACCCTGGAGTTGGCAGCAGCAGGAGCCCAAACATTACTTTAAAGAGACACTGTGGTTGGCTTCAGGAGCCCAAAAATTGGATGAATCACACCCTGGAGTTGGCAGCAGCAGCAGCAGGAGCCCAAACATTACTTTAAAGAGACACTGGGGTTGGCTTCAGGAGCCCAAAAATTGGATGAATCACACCCTGGAGTTGGCAGCAGCAGCAGGAGCCCAAACATTACTTTAAAGAGACACTGGAGTTGGCTTCAGGAGCCCAAAAATTGGATGATTCACACCCTGGAGTTGGCAGCAGCAGCAGCAGGATCCCAAACATTACTTTAAAGAGACACTGGGGTTGGCTTCAGGAGCCCAAAAATTGGATGAATCACACCCTGGAGTTGGCAGCGGCAGCAGGAGCCCAAACATTACTTTAAAGAGACACTGGGGTTGGCTTCAGGAGCCCAAAAATTGGATGAATCACACACTGGGGTTGGCAGCAGCAGCAGCAGGAGCCCAAATATTACTTTAAAGAGACACTGTGGTTGGCTTCAGGAGCCCAAAAATTGGATGAATCACACCCTGGAGTTGGCAGCAGCAGCAGCAGGAGCCCAAACATTACTTTAAAGAGACACTAGGGTTGGCTTCAGGAGCCCAAAAATTGGATGAATCACACCCTGGAGTTGGCAGCAGCAGCAGGAGCCCAAACATTACTTTAAAGAGACACTGGAGTTGGCTTCAGGAGCCCAAAAATTGGATGATTCACACCCTGGAGTTGGCAGCGGCAGCAGCAGGAGCCCAAACATTACTTGAAAGAGACACTGGGGTTGGCTTCAGGAGCCCAAAAATTGGACGAATCACACCCTGGAGTTGGCAGCAGCAGCAGCAGGAGCCCAAACATTACTTTAAAGAGACACTGGGGTTGGCTTCAGGAGCCCAAAAATTGGATGAATCACACCCTGGAGTTGGCAGCAGCAGCAGGAGCCCAAACATTACTTTAAAGAGACACTGGGGTTGGCTTCACGAGCCCAAAAATCGGATGAATCACACCCTGGAGTTGGCAGCAGCAGCAGCAGATTGACTTGGGGTGGCCTTTCTGAAGTTCGCCTCAGGCAGCGGAGACCACTGATGGGGTTTTTGACACAGACATGGGTGGGCATCAGCCAACACCCACAACAATACCCACCCCCCCCAGGCACCGATGGACCAACCACGGCAAGGCAGTGTGGTGAAGCCAGGCAATAGCAGGGGGTGTCTGCACCTCTAGGGGAGGACTGGAGACAAAATGATTTGGAAGCTCAGCGCTCTGTGTGCCAACCTGCCTGTCCCCAGCACTGCCCGTCAGGAGCTATGAGAACATGTGCCTGGTGTTTGCAAATCACTGGTGATTTTTTGTGGCTGCACAGTATAGTTTTTGCTCAAAAGGGCAAGCTCATGTCATCCTGCCTTGTTGTTTTTAAGTAAGGAGACTGGAAGACATAGCACACACTGCAGTAGCCAATGCGTATGCTCTGCTGCTTCCTGTCCCCCTACTTAAAAAGGAACAACACACCCGATTTTTCCCTTTTTGGGTACAAAAATCTTAAAGGAGCCACAGCACTCAACCCTGTTAGCTTGCAGACCAGCCTACAATCTGTCTCTAAACTTGGTTAAAAACAGAGGGCTCAGTCACACACATCTGCTTAAGCTGCACCACCACACCAAGGTGCCTCTGTGGGGTGCAGTCCTAACTCTAATCTCTGAGAGCCCCATTTGGGACATACAGTGCAATAGATAAATTGGGAGCAGGCTTACCTGAGTTTGCCCTAAACCTCAAGTGCAAGCCATGGGGTGGAAGGGTCAAAGACCTTGCAATACACCCTAGATCCCACACCACATGTGCTTGCACAAATTCAAAAGAAACAAAGGAGGAGCGGCAGCCACTCAGAGCATTTTATAACTAACCTGGGAGGTGCACGTTAGCAGGGCAATTAGCATACAAAAGTCTTAAAGGAGCCACAGCACTCAACCCTGTTGGCTTGCAGACCAGCCTACAATCTGTCTCTAAACTTGATTAAAAATAGAGGGCTTGGTTTGGTGGTGCAGCTTAAGCATACTTCTGCAGATGTGTATGACCGAGCCCTCTGTTTTTAACCAAGTTTAGAGACAGATTGTAGGCTGGTCTGCAAGCTAACAGGGTTGAATGATGTGGCTCTTTTAAGACGTTTGTATCCTAATTGCCCTGCTAACGTGCACCTCCCAGGTTAGTTATAAAATGGTCTGAGCGGCTGACACTCCTCCTTTGTTTCCCTTTTCAGGGTGTTGTTCCTCTCAATGGTGGCATATTGAATTGGGATGCCCCACTGTGTGTATGCTCCTAGGTCACTCAGCTTCCTTTCACTCCCACGACACAGACACAGGGCGAGAACAAGCACACTGATTGGCTGAGCGGGTCGTTCAACCAATCAGCACATTCGATTTCACTCTGTTCCCTTCAGCTTCGTTGACGGCTAAGCCATCTGGACAGCTAAGCAGCCAAGCGGCGCTGAAGGGAGCTGAGTGCACTGCCGGCTGCATCCCCCGTGCACTTCCTAGGACCCCTGTGGCTGTGCCACCCATTCAGAAAGGCCAGGTGCAGGTGCGGCCATGGCTGGAGGTGTGGCAGAATACACAGCGAGGGCTCCGGGACAAGATGAGTGAAACAAGGCCCCCCTGCTGCTGATCAGTGAGGGAGCCTGCTCCCACGTAAATGTTAGGAGAGACAATGCATCCCCTATTTTGGTATAAGGAAGTTGTGAAGAGCGCTGGAGATGGTGTTGAGCGGCTGCCACTGGTCAGGGGTCACTCCCTGTTTCTTGTAGTGGTATTGGTGTTTGAAATCCTGACTCCCAACTGGGCTAATAAGTGGTTGAGAGAAGGGATGTCTGTTGTGGTGCGCTAGGGAGTGTCTCAAAAAGGATCTGGTGAGAGGGGCTGTTGATGTACCACTAACTGGGGTGATTCCAAAATAGAGGTATTTTGATGTATGCTGTCAAATATCCAAGATACCAGAGCCCGGCGTGAGACGCCGCTCCAGCTGATCATCTTCATAGAGACTGACATCGCATCACAGCGGGAGACGCCGCTGCAGCAAACCTTTTTGTTTCACCCAGAAACTGCAGCACATACATAGGAGCCTGGTGCGAAATATTATCACAGTAGACCACCTATATCCAAACAGACATCAGAGCACAGCGGAAGACGCTGCTACAGTGGATATTTATTTCTTACCCAGATACCGGAGTAGAGTACTGTGTGCCGTCCGAGCGGACCTACCTTACCCTCCGCATATAAAGACTTATCAGGACACTTTAATTGTGGACTCCCCCCCCCTCCCCATCCACCATCCCTTTCCTGATCCCTCACCCTACCACCTGATTCTAAATAAAAAATTGTGTTTCACCAAACACAGGTGGTCAGAGCTTTTTTAACTACTAGCAACCAATTCATCGTGGGATTCCACAACTAATAACAACCTTGGTGGAGCTACCAGGTGGAACACAAGTGAAAAATAACCATCAACCAGGAAGAAGGTCCTTCCCCAATTGAAGCTTCACAACTTCAGAGGCCCTGGGCAGGCGGTAAGTGCCCTTGCACAGTATTTCCTGTTTATTATACCTAGCTAAAAGGCTTTCACTGTATGAATATTAACCATAAGATCTGCTGTATACCAATAAGGACTGTTCTCACTATACAGTCACCTTATATTTGACAGCATACATCAAAATACCTCTATTTTGGAATCACCCCAGTTAGTGATACATCAACAGCCCCTCTCACCAGATCCTTTTTGAGACACTCCCTAGCGCGCCACAACAGACATCCCTTCTCTCAACTGCTTATTAGCCCAGTTGGGAGTCAGGATTTCAAACACCATCCCCTATTTTCCCCACTACTGGGTCTTTCACCCACGCCACCACTTCCACTTGGTTGGGGGGGGGGGGGGCGTAAGCTAAATAGTGCCTAGGGCAGCATGAACCCTAAATACGGCCCTGGTAATATTATATGTTTGAATGGTAACACTACTGTGTTTGTGGTATGTGGTATATATCCAGGTTCTTCATTCTTATTAAAAAAAAGATTTCCCCTCCCCTAGGTATCCCACCAAAATAATTTACTAGCTACATTTCCTGATAAAACCCTTTTGAACCACCTTCTGCTGACTCACCTTACTCAGTACCCCCAACTAATTGAAATTCTGGGGGGATCCTTACGCTGACATCATGCATGAGGAGGCCTATCATTAGCGAGAGCGTTCACCAGGGCTAATCAAGAAATACAAGGCAGGTTGAGTGAAAGATGCACCCCCTCACAGAATGTGGAAAGAATCAAGCTGGATAAATTAAAATTTTCCTTGTAACATATTCAATGGTTTACCATTGAAAAATATTTATATTATGCTTTTCAGGTATTTTTTTATTTAAGTTTATTATTATTATTAGTATCTGTTTATAAAGTGCCATCAATCTCCATAGCACTGCAGAAGTAGGGATTACAGCCAGGGTAGTGCATACAGCACATAGAAATGCATAAAGATGTATGTCATAGAGAACAGTACAATATGAAAAAGTAAGGTGATACCATTATTGAAGAGAATTTGTTATTTTCGAAAATGTACCTTCAAATATACACACAGTGTTAGCCTACAAAAACGTATTTCTCAACATTTCTAAATATGTATTTAACCTTTTGAATGCCAAGCCCATAGCACTTACGGGTTTGTTTCTCCTACTGTTGGCAAGCCAGTAGATACTACGGGCCTGGCTTTCCCCCCTGCTACTGTAAAAAAACACTCACCGGACCCCTTGAGCAGGCCGAGTCTTCTCTTTACCCGGGAGGCATCCGGTTGCCCCAGGCCCTTTCAGCTTTCTGCATCCGGTTCCCCACCCTGGGGCTCTTTCGGTTTCAGCACTGTTTCAGTTTGGGGGAGTCTCATGGACTCTTGGGCTTTTACACGCAATATGATTTTATTGAAAATCTTACATTTTTATTACAAAAAACACTTCAAATTGTATTTGTTTTTTTACACATATTTCACCCTAAAATATTAGGCAAAAATAATATATACTACTTCCGGAGAAGAGAAATAGGGTGGAGAAACTCCTAATTCTATCACCAAAGCAAGCCGCGCTGGTTTTTTAACAAACACAATTGTAACACTTAACACTTAACACTTAATACACAAACAAAATCCTGCGCAGGGAGTCCCAAGACCGAGTCAGAGCATTCTGTTTTAGCATACACAGAAGAAACTATGTGTGAAACATAGCATGACTCCGCGGGATAGGTTAAAGGGTTAATTGATCCAAAAAATGCTTTCACTTTTTGTTCCTCCAAAGCTCACTTCACCGACGGTGCTCCTATAGAGGAACATTGCACACCAACCACCAGAGTATAAATGCACGTACCAGAAACTTTCTTTTGATACAGCGCGTCACCATAAAGTAGATCTCGCAGGGCAGCTTCTAATTATAAACACGTCTTCTTTCTGTATAGACTCTGTGATTTGTTACCATGGAATCAGTAAGGGAGGGGTAGAGATAAACCGCACATAGTGTGACACCGTTTAAAAATTAGAAAAATATATAAAGCTTTAATTGCGCTTACCAGACACTGGGATTAAAATGCATAATCATCAACGACAGAGCTGTACACTTTCAGATGAAAAAAACGTTGCCTTGCAATTCTCCTTAAACCGGTTGTTTTAAACCCGATAAGACACGCTGCCCCGGCCGCGGGCTGCGCAGATAAATTCAGGCACACACAGCAGTCTGTAGGGAAACGTCATGACGATTTGGTAGGGTCCCGCCCAATGCGTTTCGTCTATTCAGACTTTGTCATTAGGCTGCGGGCCCACCACATTGTCACTAATTTATTCACCTCACTTTGTGACGTCACAATGGGAGGTTAACTCTAACCTCTCCAAAGGATTTTCAATTGAACTCGCTGCTTTCTATCCTATGGAGCGTATTTTCTTAGTGTATCATATATTCAATTAGTAAAAAACACTGATAATATTTGATTATATTTTGGAAGGAAGTGGAAGGCAATGCGTACATTCTTCGACAAATAGAACCTATAAAATGATTATTGCACAATACTCATACATCTTAGGGGAAAAACAAATGGAGATTATATAGTGGCAATCAAAATCTTAGACTCTAATTACAATATAATAACCTAATACCAATATGTGCAACAACGCTTATATTTGATCATAATGAAATTTATTTATAATTAAAATATTAAGCTAAACCTATAAAAATTCAACTAAAATTTATTCCTTTAAGAATAATAATTAAACAACCCTACCAAACATATATTTAATCTGGAATTGATAAATGTAACAAATTAAAAACATATTTAATGTTTCCCTATAAAACAGTTTATGTCAAATTCGATATTTAATCCTTGTGGATTCATAGTCTTCATTTTAAAAATCTATTTGGATTCCATCTGGGAAAGAGATCTTAAAACATTTCCTCCTTTTAAACCCAGTTTCACAGTCTCCACCCCAAGAAACGTAATTCCCTTGGGATTGCCTCCATGTACCAATTTGAAGTGCGCTGAGACACTATGCGTCTCAACGCCTTTCTTTATGTTGTACAGGTGCTCCCTGATTCTGGTTTTAAGTGTTCTACCCGTCCTTCCTATGTACTGTAGCCCGCACGGGCACTCCAGTAGATATACCACATTCACGCTATTACACGTTATAAACTGGTTCACTCTATGTTTCTCTCCCGTGATTTTTGATGTAAATTTCCTAAAAAAGCGGGGTGTATCATCTCCGCATGTCTTACACGCCATGCATTTTTTGCACCTATAAAACCCTTTCATGTCCTTAATGGTACCCATAATTTTATTTTGTCTTGGTTCCACATAACTCTTTACCAGTTTTGTCGCTAGTGTAGGGGGTCTTCTATAAAATAATCTTGGTTTGTCCGGTAATTCCGGTCCAAGGATCTCATCATTTTTAAGTATATACCAGTGTTTTTCCAACACTTTTTTTAGAACCCTATGGTCCTTTCCAAATTGAGTAATAAAAGCGAACTCCGCTGGGTTTTTCCCAAAATCCTTTTTTGGCAGAGTTCCATCCAACATCTGTTTTCTATCCATTTTTCCTACATTATCAATTTCTCTCTCAATCATTATTTTGTTGTACCCCTTTTTGATGAACCGCTCCCCAATAATGCAAGCTTGGGTCTTATAATCTGCATCCTCTTTGCAATTTCTTCTCACCCTAACCAATTGGCCCTTCGGAATGTTACTCAGCCAATTGGGGTGGTGACAGCTAGACATTGGCACTTAGGCATTCCTGTCCGTCTCCTTTAAAAAACGCTTTAGTAGTTAATTCTGTACCTCTTTTCCTGATTTCAAGGTCTAAAAAGTGTACCATGGGGGGCGTGGCTTGGCGATGGCCGTGTAAGGACGCTTTTCCCCTAGCTCCGTCCAGTTCTCTTTAGAAATACCCCTTCGGAACACCCCAAGTGCCCAGATCACCCTACTGACCTCATGTCCAAAAGGAAAAGATCCAAGGCGGCGACCGGCGGGTCCAGGACGGGCCGCATCGAGGCCTTTTTCCAGCCCGGAACCAGCGAGGCCGGAGGTGGAGGGGACGGCAAGATGGCGGCCGTCCGCACACGGAGGTCCGGTGGCGGGAGAGCAGCAGACCGAGCAGCCCCCGCCTCACCCGACGTGCGGGACACAGACTGGAGACCTGCGGGGGGAGCCCTCGATGACGCCCCGCCAGACCCAGGTGGGAGGCGGCGCAGGCTCGGCAGCAGGAGCCGGGGCCCGGAGAGACGAGGACGCCGGCGATGGAGAGGCAGAGAGGCGGGCTTCCTCTCCGACGTGTGATCAGCCCAGCGGCGGCAGAGCAGGTGAGCCGCGGTCCCAGCGTTCCCCCGTCCCCGCTGACATGGGAGAAGGCCGGCGGGCGGCTGAGGTGATGGGGGGGGTCGGGAGCCTCAGACAAGGTGGCAGTGCGGAGCCACCACTACCCCTGCAGGAGCACTCCCATCAAGGGGAGGAGGGGAGACCCGCATATGGAGCCCTGGGTCCCCTCAGAAGACAGGCTGCAGATGTGGCACTGGAGGGGGTAGTGAACGGCCCGGAGAAACAGGCTGGCCCTCTGCATAGGTCAGCTTCACAGAGGCCATGCGGGACTGAGCAGCAGCAGGGAGGCGGATTGGGCAACAGGAGTACCAGCGGACTACCCGGTGGGGACAATCCCATGAAATTAGGGGGTGTTGGCCCCCATGACCAGCACAACATCTCTGGGTCCCGGGCACAGCCCTGTACTGCCACCATGGAGCTGCGAGACACCGGCGGGGACAGCAGGAGGCCGATCCACAGCGATCTCCGCGGCGACCAAAATCATTCTGAGCTGCGCGGCGCACCTGTCCCTCGAGCTGCCGGTGATAGGGAGCCGACCCGAGACGAATTGAGCAGCGGTCCCAGCTCTCCGATGGCCCTGTCGACCTCCCCGCACTGGCCGCAAGAGTCCCCCCCACGCAGCCCCGACCTATACGACCAATGTAATTCGGGGGCGCCAGATTTCGACCAACACAGTATTAGAGCCCTCATTTCGTCATTACCCACTCGAAAAGACTTTGAAACCTTCATCAACAGAATGGAGTCCACCCTTCGCAGGGAGGTGGATGAGGTATCGAAGCAAGTGCTAGAAGTGGGGACCAGGGTTACGGCCGTAGAACAAGTGCAGGACTCGGTCCAGCAGCGTCTGTTCTCCATAGAAAGAGCGCACACCGCCTTAGAAAGAGCACAGGAAGAATCAGCGCACCACATCGCCAATATACTTCTCCACCAAGACGACATGGAGAACAGAGGGAGACGCAACAATATCCGCATAAGGGGACTCCCCGAATCTCCGGAAAACGCCAATCTCTCCGAGACAGTAACTCGCATCTTCAACATGGTCTTGGACTGCCCACTGGGAGAGGCCATCGAGTTAGACAGAGTGCACAGGGCTCCTGGCCCCAGGGATCCAGACCAGCGGAGACCCCGAGACATCATTTGCCGCGTGCACTTTTACAAAGTCAAGGAAGAAATAATGAGACTCGCCTGGGTCAAGAAAGGCGTATCGTACGGGGGATCACAGGTCATCCTGTTGCCGGATCTGGCACGCCGTACGCTACAAATGAGACGGATCTTGAAACCGCTCCTGGAATGTGCAAAGCAAGCTGGCGCCACTTACAGGTGGGGTCATCCCTTCCACCTCATCATCCAGATGCGGGGCCGGAGCTTCACACTCCATTATCATACTCAGCTATCAAAGGCGTTTGAGTTTCTGGGTTCCCCCGGCGTTGACCTGGAGGACTGGCTCTCCCCCTCACTGGGCCCCACCAGAGCACAGGGGATTGGGGGATACGACCCACTACCGCAAAGAAACAGGGGGGGCAGGCCCAGAGCGCGCAATGGCGCCAATGACTGGCAATGAACCGGACCCGGTCCGACAGGGCTGCGATGGAACTGAGGTACTTGGACATTTAACTACAATTGTTCGATCTTGGGTGACCCTGAGACCGGCTTAGTCGTGCAGACAGCCTTGGCCGGAGGCTGAAGCGCCTTATTGGACAGCCCCCGGGGTCGATGATGGGCGGGGCCGCCCTGGGTCCTGGGCACCCCTGAAACTGAATGTTCCTACGGGTTGTCGTTATTTTTGACTCGTTCCCCCTCCACTGATCAAAATGGTTTGGTTGACCGACTGACGAAACGGGGAGGTGGCGGAACTAGGGCTTGACCCGCGGTGGGCTCCCTCCCCCTGCCTGGGTCTCTGGGTCGGGTCCCTGGGCCCACCTCATCTGACTCGGTCGGGAGCTGGGACCCCACGCAGGCGATGGCCTAACGACCTCTTCAAACACAGTATCTTATGTTTCCATGCACCATGGTACTCTCAATGTTTCCCACGGTTCATACGGTTAATTCATTTTTCAACGTTTTAAGTTTACTGCCTGGTCGCCTTGTTGACAGTGAATAGGAATGGGTGCGGTGCCCTGCCCGCGGCGGGCTCTCCCCCCGGGCTGGACCTACGGGTGTGGCCCTTGGGGCGACCCCGCACCGGCGGCTGGGGGGCGGCGTCCACATTGGGCTCGTCTTATCCTAAAAGTATACCAAGGATTAAGTTGTTTTATATGTTTTGGATATTTAACATTTCAGCCACCCTGGCACTTAACTGTTAAAGCTTAGAAATTATATGTGTAATGTTCTGATTGCAATGGGCTTACCTCAAGGCCTGGGTTCAGATTGGGCCCAGGCCTCAGGATAACCTCTCAGTATCTGGATGGAGCGCCTTGCATTGGCGGTCGCTCTTTCCACTTCCCCCACTCCATAGCCTCCTGAGCCCTCCCAATAGGCGTTTGGGATAAGCTCACTTGGAGGAAGCGCGCGGAGCGCCTTTACTCTTAGTTTGTTTCTCTTTCTTTCTCCTTAGCCCCTAGTTCTCTCCGGTTCCCCACCCCTCCCTCCTACTCTTCCCTCCTCCCCCTCATTACCTTCCCTACTCTTACCCCTACCTGACTCTGCTGAACTGAACATGTCAAGCATCACCATTTGCTCCTATAACACAAAGGGCCTAAATGTCCCGGAAAAACGATCTAAAATCCTCTCCGAACTCCACAAACACAGGGTCAAAATAGCCTTGCTACAAGAAACCCACTTTAAAGAAGGCCACATACCAACAATTAGGGACCGTCACTTCTCCTCCTGGTTCCATGCGCCAAACCCAGAAGCAAAATCGAAAGGGGTGTCCATAGCGATACATAAGTCCCTACCCCATAGGATTCTAGACTCAAGAATTGACCCCAAAGGCCGGTTTATATTCCTAAAACTAACTTTGTTTACGAAGATCTATACGGTTGTGAATGTCTACAGTCCCAACCAGGACCCAGCCTCTTATTGCTGCGCACTGCTTAAACAGCTAATTCACTTTGCAGAGGGTATCTTGGTGTGTGGGGGTGACTTCAACCTGCCTCTCAACCCGCTGATTGACACCTCCTCCGGCAGGTCTGGGGTTCCAGCCGCGGGGCTTAAAAAATTGAAGAAACTATTGCAAGATTTGCAATTAGTGGACACCTGGCGGGCACTACACAAGAGAGACAGGGATTTCACCTTTTACTCTAACGCCAACAACTCCTATAGCCGCATTGACTATATCTTATTGAGCCATCACGCTATGGCCTGGAACCCAGAGGCGAGCATAGGGAGTATCCTATGGTCAGACCACGCCCCAATCTTCCTATCGGTGGATATACCTGGGTTGTACCCGAGCAGATGGGATTGGCGCCTAAACGATAACTTGCTCAAAGATGAGACCTGCTTGGCAGCAATAAGAGAGAGTATAGCCCACTTCTTAACAGACCACCGTAGCGATGACACACCCCTCCCTGTACAGTGGGAAGCGCTTAAATGCGTGTTGCGGGGGATCTTTATCCAACACAGTGCGAGACTCAAACGAGAAAGATCCACCCTAATAGAAAATACAATTCATCAAATTAGAATCCTGGAGCTCGAACACAAACAACTGCCCACCAACGAGACTCTGATCAAGCTAGAAAAAGCTAGGGACGACCTTAGGAGCCTGTACAACCAAATATTCCTGCGGCACAGGGACCGGCTTAGGGGGTCATTTTATGAGCACGCCAACAAACCGGGCAAGATGTTGGCGAGATCACTACACCCTAGGAACCCCACCACGTATATCCCCTGTATAAAAACACGAGGGGACAATGAGACCTCTAATCCAATCGATATAGCGAAGTCCTTTAGGGACTACTACAGCACCCTCTATAACCTGCCGAGGCCCGCGCCAACCGCAGCTCACCTGTCCCCCTCGGAGTCGGTTCGGGCCTATGTAGACAGGACACCCCTCCCCAAAATCTCACAGGAGATCGTGCAGTCCCTTGAGGCTCCTTTTGGAACACAGGAGGTGGAGGAGGCTATACAACGCTCCCCGGTGGGCAAGAGCCCAGGACCCGATGGTTACACCCCTAGGTTCTATAGGGTGCTGGGACCCCTGCTGGTCCCCTTCTTGACCAGAGTTTTCAACGCGGTAGGACAGGACTCCCCCTTTGCGAAACAGTCATTGGCAGCCACGATTGCGGTTATCCCCAAGCCTGGTAAGGACCCTCTCATATGTAGCAGTTATCGCCCGATCTCCCTCATCAACGTAGACATAAAAATATTTGCAAAAATAATAGCCTCGCGCCTCGGGCCAATTGTCCCTGATCTTGTTCACCTGGACCAGGTGGGATTCGTCCCGGGTAGAGAGGCACGGGACAACACGAACAAATTGTTCACACTGATATCTTACGTGCAATCTCAAGGGATCCCAGCTTGCCTTCTCTCTTGTGACGCTGAGAAAGCGTTCGATAGGGTGAGCTGGGACTTTATGCATGCTTCTCTACAACAAATTGGCCTGGGACCGTCCCTCCTTGGCAAAATACTGGCCCTTTACGGAGATCCCTCAGCCTCAGTTAGAACCAACGGTGTGCTGTCATCCTCTTTCCCCATAAGCAATGGGACACGTCAGGGATGCCCACTGTCTCCCCTTCTATATATCATATGCATGGAGCATCTGGCTGTTGCCATACGAGACAATCCGGACATAAAGGGGATTGAGATAGATAATAAGCAATACAAACTGTCTTTGTATGCCGATGACCTTTTGCTCCACCTAAATTCCCCTACTATCTCTTTCCCGTCAGTACTAAAAGAATTTGAACAATTTGGGTTGGTGAGCAATTTTAAAGTAAATTATACGAAATCGGAAGCCCTTAACCTAACCCTACCGCCCGGAGAGGTAGATAGACTAAAAGCTAATTTCTCTTTTAAATGGCAGGCGGCCACCATCAAATATCTCGGGATTCAGATCCCTAATGACCTAACTAAGATATACGACCTGAATTATGCCCCGTTGATGAATAAGACACTGAACGACCTTAAGAAATATGACAGAAAGTCCCTATCCTGGTTCGGACGAATGGGCGTGCTTAAGATGGACGTCCTGCCCCGCTTCCTATACGTGTTCCAAACAGCCCCCATAGCGCCCCCCAACAGCTTTTTTAAAATCCTGAAGTCTGCGTTCCTCAAATTTGTTTGGGGGGTCTCTAAGCCTCGCATTCGTCACGACACTTTGTCCCGCAGCAAAGCCAAAGGTGGGGTGGGACTACCTGACTTGAAGCTATACCACGCAGCAGCGGTCCTTTTAAGGACCCTAGATTGGGCTCATCATACCTCAAGTAAGACGTGGGTCACAATTGAGAAAAAGTTGTCGCCCTTCCCACTGGTCTCTCTCCCTTGGGTAGGCCCTCAGCCTAAACGCACTCTTAGAAAATTACCCTTTTTAGCACAGCACTACTAGTATGGGACAAATTGACTTCCAAATCTCAGCTAGTCCAACGCCCGGGTCCTCTGACCCCGATTATCGGGAACCCGGACTTCACGCCCGGGATGGGGGTTTCGTCCTTCTTAGGCTGGCAGGCGGCGTCAGACCCGAGGCTACGTCACATCATGGGGGGGACGGGCCTGCCAACACTGGAAGAGATCAGGGTGCTACACCCCGGGGTGCGCGTGTCATGGTTCCTCTACAGTCAACTAGCGCATTATGTATCCTCCCACCATCTGAGTGGCATGAGGGACTGCCCATTATCCGAGTTGGAACGGCTTCTCTCCTCTGTGTCGCCCATACCCCATGCCCTCTCTGCTCTGTACCATGCCCTATTGAATGGCACGCATCCGGATCCTCCGGGGTACGTGGCCAGATGGGAAAAAGAGCTAGATAGATCCTTCTCCGAGGAGGACCTTGCCAAAATATTTAGCCTGACGCATAAATCAGCACTGGAGGGGGCGGCACAGGAGAGAGGCTTCAAGATCATATCAAGATGGTACAGATGCCCGTCTGACATCAATAAGTACGCGCCTCAGGCCTCAAGCAGTTGCTGGCGGTGCTTGACAGAAGAGGGGACCATGACCCATATCTGGTGGGGGTGCCCAGCCATCACCTCCTTCTGGGACGGGGTCCTTAGCATATACGCAGAGGTGACAGGCATCATGGTGAACAACTCACCCCAATTAACCCTCCTCTCCTTAGTGGAGGACTCCATATCGCAATACAAAAAAGGATTGCTCAGGCACTTCCTAACGGCGGCGCGGGCTGTAATACCCAGACATTGGAAGACCCGTGAAGCCCCCCCTCTAGCAGAATGGGTCGTGGAGCTAGAACGTATTAGACGTATGGAAGAGCTCATCCTTAGCGATAAGGGCCTGTCAGAGAAGTATGCCACGACATGGGCTTGCTGGATTGATCTTCGAGACTCAGACCGTTTTCAGTCAATAATCCAGTGACCCCGGCAGTAGAGGCAACCACTCGACCAAATTTAGGCATTACAAGGTTGGATCGTGGAGGCAAAATAAAAATAAAAATTTTGTTTTGGTCCAGCAGAGGACACTCCCTTTCTTCCTTTCCCCTTCCCCTTCTTCCCTCCCTCCCTCCCTTTTACCTCCCCCACTTCTCCTCTAACTTCACTTATCCCCTCTTCATCAACTTCTCTCTCCCATCTTTATGGGTAGTCTCTCTCTGTTCTGTCTGCATTCTGATTTCCACTCTCTTTAGTTACATCCCCTTTGACAAACAGAAACAGCGCACTGGCAGTGATCATCTATACAGACATAAATGAAACGCTGTGACAAGAATTGGAGATGATGTCATATTTATTTGGAAGATTCAATGTTGTCTTCCCTTGTCCCTTCTTTTTGTTATGCTTGTTATGCTATTGTTGTACGACACCTGCGTGTGTCTATGTTCCTTCTTTTACCCAATCTTCTGCAATAAAAACAGATTAAACTAAAAAGTGTACCATATCTGAGATTTTTTTCATACGTGAAAGAAATTCCCCAATCGTTTTGGTTAAAAAAATTGAAGAATTCCACAAACGATTGTTCATCCTATATGTTGTTTTTCAAAAATATACCCATAAACCCATGAATAGGTTTGCTAGGCTAGGGGCAAACTTTGCCCCATAGCCACTCCTTTGACCTGATAAAAATATTCTCCCCCAAACCAAAAATAGTTATGGGTTAATATGAACTGAAAACAATCTATTAAAAATTCAACTTGGACCATAAGTAAATTAGATGACTGCATAAGGTAATGTCTCAAGGCCAGAACTCCTTTTACGTGTGGAATGTTGGTGTAAAGGGATACCACATCTATTGTTACTTAAAGAGTGGCATCCCCAACACCAACATCTGCAATTAATTGTAGGACCTGCTGACTGTCCCTTAGAAAGGACGGTAATTTATTTACTAGGGGTTGTAGAGAAAAATCCAAGTATTTACCTAGGTTGCTACTGATTGAACCAATGCCACTTATTATTGGGCGGTGTGGAGGGTTGTTTTGATCTTTATGGATTTTAGGTAACCCATATAAAGTTTGAATCCTAGGGGAACTAGCCCTACACAAAGCGGCTTCCTTTTTATTCATTATTCCTAGGGCTATCCCTCTATCCCAAATTTCTTCAAGATCACCTAAAACTTGTTTTGTGGGATCGGATTCAAGTTTTTTATATGTATCCTCGTCCTCCAGTAACTTTAAAATATGGGCATTGTAGTCCTCAAAGTCCTGTATAACAATACCCCCCTTTATCAGCCTGTTTTACCAGCCTGGTATTATCATCCTGTAGGGATCGTAGGCCTCTTTCAAATTTTCTATCTTCAGCAGACCCCTTATTCCTCCTTCCCTTTCTATAAACAGGAAGTTTATTCTCCTTAAGGACTATCTTTTTAAAACTCTCCACACAAGATGCCCCTGGCTGTAGGGGATTAAAAGTGGATGGAAAAAAGGATTTTGGGAAAAACCCAGCGGAGTTCGCCTTTATTACTCAATTTTGAAAGGACCATAGGGTTCTAAAAAAAGTGTTGAAAAAAACTCTGGTATATACTTAAAAATGATGAGATCCTTGGACCAGAATTACCGGAGAAACCAAGATTATTTTTATAGAAGACCCCCTACACTAGCGGCAAAACTGGTAAAGATGTGGAGCCAAGACAAAATAAAATTATGGGTACCATAAAGGACATGAAAGGGTTTTATAGGTGCAAAAAATGCATGGCGTGTAAGACATGCGGAGATGATACACCCCGCTTTTTTAAGGAATTTACATCAAAAATCACGGGAGAGAAACATAGAGTGAACCAGTTTATAACGTGTAATAGCGTGAATGTGGTATATCTACTGGAGTGACCGTGCAGGCTACAGTACATAGGAAGGACGGGTAGAACACTTAAAACCAGAATCAGGGAGCACTTGTACAATCTAATGAAAGGCGTTGAGACGTATAGCGTCTCAGGGCACTTCAAATTGGTACATGGAGGCAATCCCAAGGGAATTAAGTTGCTTGGGGTGGAGACTGTGAAACTGGGTTTAAAAGGAGGAAATGTTTTGCTTTTCCAGATGGAATCCAAATGGATTTTTAAAATGAAAACTATGAATCCACAAGGATTAAATATCGGATTTGACAAAACTGTTTTATAGGGAAACATTAAATATGTTTTTAATTTGTTACATTTATCAATTCCAGATTAGATATATGTTTGGTAGGGTTGTTTAATTATTATTCTTAAAGGAATACATTTTAGTTGAATTTTTATAGGTTTAGCTTAATATTTAAATTATAAATACATTTAATTATGATCAAATATAAGTGTTGTTGCACATATTGGTATTTGGTTATTATATTGTAATTAGAGTCTAAGATTTTGATTGCCGCTATATAATCTCCATTTGTTTTTCCCCTAAGATGTATGAGCATTGTGAAATAATCATTTTATAGGTTCTATTATGTGTCGAAGAATGTACGCATTGCCTTCCACTTCACTTCCAAATTATAATCAAATATTATCAGTGTTTTTTACTAATTGAATATATGATACACTAAGAAAATACGCTCCATAGGATAGAAAGCAGCGAGTTCAATTGAAGATCCTTTGGAGAGGATAGAGTTAACCTCCCATTGTGACATCACAAAGCGAGGTGAATAAATTAGTGACAATGTGGTGGGCCCGCAGCCTAATGACAAAGTCTGAATAGACGAAACACGTTCTGTGTATAAAAATAATATATAATTTTTCTGGGAAAATTCCAGGAAAGAGCTTCAAAAATCACAATTGAATATGTGTAGCCCAAAAAAGTGAAAAATGGTTCAGCCAATCAGCACCGCTTATTCCATTTAGATTTCATTTGCCACACCATTCAGTTTAGCAAAGATAATCTGAATGTAATGCTAGTGCTGCTAGTGCTGCTGTCCATATCCCTGTACCTACCAATAGCGGCAAGCATATCTGCGCCTCTCATTCAGAAAGCCCTTTTGTGGGTGCGTCCACAGCTAGAGGTATACAGTGGATGCAACAGACTGAAGAATTGTAATCCCTGATGGGTTTCACACAGAATGCCCCATAAGGAGGTATAGCATCCACCCAAGGGTCTTATAGACTCAAGAGGGGTGTTGCACATCTTACATTTCTCAACTTCCCCATACCCTGCCAACCCTCCAGGCTCCTCCAGCAAAAACTGCACTCGCTCAGTTATTTATTTAGCATTCTGTACTGTGCTCCACTCCACTGTTCAAATTCCCTTTCCAGGCACGCCTCAAAAAAATTCCCAACATTCTCCCCTTTGCTATGTTTGTTAGACAGCATTAGTAATTTACTTATTCTGTCCCTGTTTTTTTAAATAGCTAAAAGTATTCTGTAGACAGTGGACAGTAAGTAAAGTATCCATGAATTTATTCTGGGGTCATGGCAAAGATGAGGCTTGGCTGCTGTATTTCTCAACAGCTGAAGAATTACACCATTAGGGCCACACCTTATTACCACCATCACCCTATTTGCTTCATTTGCATCTTAGCATCATTCTATTTGTTTGAACAAAAATACACATTTCTAAGGGAATTCATTAGAAAATGTTTTATTTTTCAATCAAACTCTAATACGAACCTAAAGTAATGAAAATTAAGGAGCCATCTGCATAATATGGTACAAACCAATAAACAAACAAGAAAACAAACAAGCTTACCTTGTAAAACAAGATAGACATAAAGTAAAAATCCAGTAAGAGTCCTTCAGAAATATCACCATAGTCAAAATGAAAAAACAAAACAGTAAATCCTAAAACCAAATGCTGGTAAATGGGGCTGCAGAAACAGGACCTTAGTAGTTTTAATCCCGATATTGCTAATACTAAAGCATCAAATCTGTAAAGGAGAGAGAAAAACTAAACTCAGCACGCCATGCAATGTTTGGACTAAGATGCATAGGCAAGTTATTCATCATGCTACTTACTAGATAGATCATGCTTGAGATTACTTTCATATTGCCACCAGCTGTGAGATATCTGCAAGCTGATTACATTTTAACAACAGGTGTGTTGCTACTTTGGCAATGGGGACATGTTAATTATTTAGTGAAGCAGACAAAGACAAGACAGAGACCGCACCCGCTATTCTCTATAAGAGTGTGCACATTCAAAGGAAGGAGGCACATATGTGTACTACTACATAACAAAACGAAACTGAGAGTCCCACACTCCCTAATCCATCCCCTGTAGTGAATGGTACCACTCAGATTATAATTGCAAATTATTGCTTCTTTATTCAAAAATGTTTTTTACTATGTACACACATATTAAAAAGTAAATTAAAATACATATATATACAATACCCCGAAGGAGGGGGGGGGGAGAAAATATGGATGGAGGAGGGCAGGACAACACTATACAGAGTGTCCAGGTGTAAATGCTTAGAGGCTGTAATAATCAATCAAATATATCTATCAATCTGCTACTGCTCTAACTCCCTACACTGCCTATCTAAACGTGACTAAATCATGAAATCCAAATATTATTAATGTACAAAAACGTGCAAAAAATATGTTTATATACATAAAGTGCTATGTGCCGTGTGTTAAGCCAACCTACACACATTTATCATAAGGACAGCCATGGGGAGATAAAAGCAGACACACATATAATGCACAATAACTCACATAATTCAAGTGACCAGCCAGCACACCCCCTCCTCTACCAGCTGACGCGTTGCGTGACGTCCCGCGTCACTTCTCCAGGGCAAGGCAAAGGTAAGATTGTCCTCATCCACATGTCCCTCAAATACTCACCACCAATCACTGGCCGCCTTGAGGGTCCCGGACAACGCGCGCCGGCCAGAAGCGCGTCACCCGACACCCGCTCACGTGACGCATGCCGGCCGGACGTGCGTCACTGAGCTATGCGTTCCTGGCTCCCGGAAATACATATCCCGGTGTCGGCCACTCGCAGATGGAAGGCGCAGTCAGCGGGGGACAGAAGGCGGTACAGGTGAGTATCCAAGATGTTACAGAACCGCATAATGGCCAACTATAATGCGAAACAACACTAATCACAAACACATACAATATGTACAATAATATTTAAATTTGCAGTATTAAATAAGACCTATTTCCTAAGTGTATAACTTACTATGCCCTAAAACAATAGCTGTGTTATATTGCATAATTTGAGCACCATATACGTCCCCCAGCCTATCTATATACATGGGGGCACATACTCTTCCCTGTCTTACTTTACGGATCCCCAAAGATTCATGCACCCATGCCTAGCCTCCCTACTACAGCTTTGGGCTATACACATTAATCAGCCTTATGTAAATCTCACTATACACATCATATCTATGGTATATTGAAAGCAAACCATTCTCTTTGATATCTTAATAACCGCCATTCCTCATCACTGCCATGCAGACCTTAATTCAAAAAACCTGGTATTCACCCATACAATGGGGGCCACACTGGACCCCCATACATGGAAATACCTGTACAGGGGCATCCCTCCCTATACAGAAAAATGACTCCAACTGGCAGTGAAACTATCCCTTGTCACCGGGGGTCTCTCCAAATCCTAAATGCTTCAAGCGTACGTGGACCTAAAAACACAGGTACTATGCATATTTCTATTGGAACACTATGGCCACCAATTCCAGCTTAACAGATACCCTTGTTCCTCTCTATGGTACAACCACTCAACACTTTATCCATAAATCACACTGCATGAAGGGGACTTGCAAATGGACACCCAGACGTTGAAGACAGATGCCGGCGCCAGATTTCTAAGTTGTGTCTTTAGCCGTGTTTGTGATGAATCTTCACCATCTATTTTCTGGAGCCCCATCTTTTCTTGATTCCAGGAACCATCTTCTTCGAATGCATGACCCGGCTTTATCTCAATATGTGCAAATACTATTTAAAAACAAGAGCAATTCCCGCACTGCCAGGTGTAACCGTGTATAGTTCTGGATGCTGGCTAGGGAAGGGTCAACCCTTCAGGGTCAATTACGTCTAGAAGAAACAAATGGTGAGTAACCAGCCCAACTCACCAGAACCCCCCCTCCTATCTATACAGATGGGCCACTCAACAGAATGAGGTTACTTCAAAATACAAATTTTATTATGAGCCAAAAAAGGACATACATTTAAAACACATAATTAAAACCCCAGCCGTGGGGTGTGGCGGAATATAGTTGGACTGTCTCAAAACATATGTTTAGTTGAGCCAAGTATGTACATATATACACAATGGGACTATTTACAAGGATATTTACACTTCCATAATTGTACTGAACAATATCTATACTAATAGCTACAATTAGAGTACTGATAAATGCCACGGGATCTACCCCTCAGAAAGTGCTGTAGTGTCGTATAAAACAGTGCCAAACTCATGCAAAGGTGTAAAAATAAACTTGAAACGTGAATAAAGAAACAAAAGATTGGAAAAAGTGTAAATAAACAGTCAAGGACAAAAGAGGGACATAAGTGTCCCAGTGTTGAATGCACAGGCACCAGTAAGTGCTCAGGTGCTAGAGTGCTGATACAAGTTCAAGAGGGGAAGAAAAGGAGTAGACTCCTGGGCATGTATTTAAATATTGTTGAAAAGATAATCTAAAGTATACACACTCAAATCAACCACATGTGTGCAGACTGCACATAATTCAAGGCATAAGGTACAAAACAGTGTACATTACCGTATCATTAGGTCCAAATCCACCCACCCTCACGGTGCCAGCACTGACGCGTTGCGTGGCCGCCACATAGGCCACTTCATCAGAGTGTGGCATGGTGCTGTCTGCCCCTGGTGTGCAAATACTACAATTAAAACTAAACACAAACATATTTTAATAACATAAATGTGAATTATATTAGCCCTACAACCCGTGACCCTTAAGTTACTAGAACATAGTCAAAACTTAACAGTGATATGTAAACCCTGCTACCATGCATCTAAATATAATAAAATAAGTTAAAATAAATACTCACCTAACCCAAATGTCATTTAACAGTGTAAGTCAGCACTAAATGCCAAGAAATAGTGTGAAAGCCAGGTCCTCATTCAATCCTATGGGGGCCTGTGAATCAAGGTTGAAAATCCATCGCAACTCCTTCTGCTGCAGTAATCTCTTTATGTCTCCACCACGTGGACCCAAACTCAATTTTTCAATACCAGTGACACAGAGCCTCCTAACATCACTCTGATGTGTAGGGCCACTGGCGGTGAAAATGTTCCTCGAAGCCAGACGAATACTAGATAAATGGGCTTGTACCCTTGCTTTAAGACTGTTGCGTGTCTCCCCTATATACATCTTAGAGCACCCACATGTTAGGGCATTGGTCACCCCTGTTGTCCTACAATTAATAAATTGGCGTATGGAAAATTGTTTGCCTGTCTGGGGTGATTCCCTCTTACTCCCCCACTATCACGTAACCAATTGGATGTGCCCCTATAGTGGCTTAAGCACACCCTGTCCCGTATGCTGGGGGCCCATTGCGCTGTCATTCGTGGACCACCTCGTGTCCATCTGGCTACCTGTGGGTCTGTACTCAAAATACTCCAATGTCTTTTCAGGATAGATCTTAATTTAGACCAGTCACTATTGTATCTCGTCACATATCTTACCTCAGAAGCCTTGCGTGTTCTCTGTTTAGGTACCAGAAGGCCTAATCTTGGTATACTTCTTGCTCTTAATCGGGCCTTCTCCACTACCGCTTTTGGGTACCCCCTTTTTTGGAAACGTTGTGCAAGATCACCAGCTTGTTGTTCAAATTCTTCATCATTGGAGCAATTCCTGCGTACACGCAGGAACTACCCCATCGGGATACCCTGCTTAAGACTGGTTAAGTGGAAGCTCTTATAATGCAAGAGCAAATTGACGGCCGTATCTTTCCGGTATAGACCAGTGCGTAATGTGCCGTCTCCCACAATCATGATCATAAGGTCCAGGAATGTAACCTGTTTGGATGAAATCTGAGCCGTAAGAAAAATATTGAGATTGTTGGTATTAAGATGATCCAAATATTCATTAAATCGATCTTCTGTACCTTGCCACAACACCAGCACATCATCAAGCTGTAAGTAACAGTATACAAAAATTACCAACATGTACAGGGCCTCACAATTTGATGCCGGGTGAAGTGGCTGCCCTTACTAACCTCCGTGCCCGTACTGACATAATAATAAAGGAGTCTGACAAGGGCGGTAACATTGTAGTTATGTCACGGGAAATTTACCGCACGGAGGCCTTAAGACAGCTACAAAACCCGGCTAACTATGAAAGGTTGTCTGGGAATCCTTTGACAAGGTTTAAGGCCCAGTATGAAGCATTGATTGGTGAGGCTTGGGCTGGGAGTGTCATCAGTGGGGGGATGCACGACTTTCTCAAGGTTGAGCATCCTGTCATAGCCACCTTTTACATGCTCCCCAAAGTACATAAAAACCCCCGGTGCCCGCCAGGAAGACCTATTGTGGCGGGCATTGGAGGCCTTACAGAGAAGGCGTGCACCCTCTTGGATAGACACCTCCAGCCCTTCGTCACCTCCTTGGAGTCCTACGTTCGGGACTCCATGGATTTATTAAGACAACTGGATGATATAGTGATTCCCATGGATACCTTACTCATTACTTTGGATGTTGAGGCCCTGTACACCAGCATATCACATGTATCTGCCACCAACACATGCCGGTACTTTCTTAGCATGAGCAACCGAGATTCCCCCCCTACTCCAGGAATTCTTATTAAAACTATTGGCGTTTGTGCTGTCGCACAACTTTTTCATGTTTGATGGAACTTTTTATCGTCAAGTATGTGGTGTTGCCATGGGAGCCCGTTGTGCCCCCTCGGTGGCCAATTTATTCCTTGGGTGGTGGGAGAGGGAGGTAGTAGGTTGCGAGGACTTGCATCAATATCACCGGCACGTGTTGGGTTGGTACAGATACATTGATGATGTGCTGGTGTTGTGGCAAGGTACAGAAGATCGACTTAATGAATATTTGGATCATCTTAATACCAACAATCTCAATATTTTTCTATGGCTCAGATTTCATCCAAACAGGTTACGTTCCTGGACCTTATGATCACGATTGTGGGAGACGGCACATTACGCACTGGTCTATACCGGAAAGATACAGCCGTCAATTCTCTCTTGCATTATAAGAGCTTCCACTTAACCAGTCTTAAGCAGGGTATCCCGATGGGGCAGTTCCTGCGTGTAAGCAGGAATTTCTCCAATGATGAAGAATTTGAACAACAAGCTGGTGATCTTGCACAACGTTTCCGAAGAAGGGGGTACCCAAAGGCGGTAGCGGAGAGGGCCCGGTTAAGAGCAAGAAGTATACCAAGATCAGGCCTTCTGGTACCTAAACAGAGAACACGCAAGGCTTCTGAGGTAAGATATGTGACGAGATACAATACTGACTGGTCTAAATTTAGATCTATCCTGAAATTACATTGGAGTATTTTGAGTACAGACCCACAGGGAGCCAGATGGACACGAGGTGGTCCACGAATGACAGCGCAACGGGCCCCCAGCATACGGGACAGGGTGTGCTCAAGCCACTATAGGGGCACATCCAATTGGTTACGTGATAGTGGGGGAGTAAGAGGGAATCACCCCTGTGGGGGGTATTCTATATGCCCCCATATGGTTAAAGGTAGTATCATAAAAAACTTACAGAAAGGCAAACAATTTTCCATACGCCAATTTATTAATTGTAGGACAACAGGGGTGATCTATGCCCTAACATGTGGGTGCCCTAAGATGTATATAGGGGAGACACGCAACAGTCTTAAAGCAAGGGTACAAGCCCATTTATCTAGTATTCGTCTGGCTTCGAGGAACATTTCACTAGGAAAAATGGTACCGCCAGTGGCCCTACACTTCTTGAAGGAACATCAGAGTGATGTTAGTGGGCCCTGTGTCACTGGTATTGAAAAAGTGAGTTTGGGTCCACATGGTGGAGACATAAAGAGATTACTGCAGCAGAAGGAGTTGCGATGGATTTTCAACCTTGATTCACAGGCCCCCATAGGATTGAATGAGGACCTGGCTTTTACACCGTTTCTTGGCATTTAGTGCTGACTTACACTGTTGAATGACATTTGGGTTAGGTGAGTATTTTAACTTATTTTATTATATTTAGATGCATGGTAGTAGGGTTTACATATCACTGTTAAGTTTTGACTATGTTCTAGTAACTTAAGGGTCACGGGTTGTAGGGCTAATATAATTCACATTTATGTTATTAAAATATGTTTGTGTTTGTAGTATTTGCACATATTGAGAAAAAGCCGGGTCATGCATTCGAAGAAGATGGTTCCTGGAATCAAGAAAAGATGGGGCTCCAGCAAATGGATGGTGAAGATTTATCACAAACACGGCTAAAGACACAACTTAGGAATCTGGCACCGGAATCTGTCTTCAACGTCTGGGTATCCATTTGCAAGTCCCCTTCATGCAGTGTGATTTATGGATAAAGTGTTGAGTGGTTGTACCATAGAGAGGAACAAGGGTGTCTGTTAAGCTGGAATTGGTGGCCATAGTGTTCCAATAGAAATATGCATAGTACCTGTGTTTTTAGGTCCACATACGCTTGAAGCATTTAGGATTTGGAGAGCCCCCCGGTGACAAGGGGTAGTTTCACTGCCAGTTGGAGTCATTTTTCTGTATATGGCGGGATGCCCCTGTACAGGTATTTCCATGTATGGGGGTCCAGTGTGGCCCCCCTTGTATGGGTGAATACCAGGTTGTTTGAAATAAGGTCTGCATGGCAGTGATGAGGAATGGCGGTTATTAAGATATCAAAGAGAATGGTTTGCTTTCAATACACCATAGATATGATGTGTATAGTGAGATTTACATAAGGCTGATTAATGTGTATAGCCCAAAGCTGTAGTAGGGAGGCTAGGCATGGGTGCATGAATCTTTGGGGATCCGTAAAGTAAGACAGGAGAGAGTATGTGCCCCCATGTATATAGATAGGGTGGGGGAAGTATATGGTGCTCAAATTATGTAATATAACACAGCTATTGTTTTAGGGCATAGTAAGTTATACACTTAGGAAATAGGTCTTATTTAATACTGCAAATTTAAATATTATTGTACATATTGTATGTGTTTGTAATTAGTGTTGTTCCGCATTATAGTTGCCCATTATGCGGTTCTGTAACATCTTGGATACTCACCTGTACCGCCTTCTGTCCCCCGCTGACTGCGCCTTCCATCTGCGAGTGGCCGGATAGGTTTGGATATGTATTTCCGCGTGCCTGGAACGCATAGCTCAGTGACGCACGTCACGTGAGCGGGTGTTGGGTGACGCGCTTCCGGCCGGTGCGCTTTGTCCGGGACCCTTAAGGCGGCCAGTGATTGGCGGGGGAATGGGCGGTGGGGAGTATTTGAGGGACATGGGCATGAGGGCAATCTTACCTTTGCCTTGCCCTGGAGAAGTGACGCGGGACGTCATGCAACGCGTCGGCTGGGAGAAGAGGGGGTGTGCTGGCTGGCCACTTGAATTATGTGAGTTATTGTGCATTATATATGTGTCTGCTTTTATCTCCCCATGGATGTCCTTATGATAGATGTGTGTAGGTTGGCTTAACACACGGCACATAGAACTTTATGTATATAAAATATATTTTTTGCACATTTTTGTATATTAATAATATTTGGATTTCATGATTTAGTCACGTTTAGATAGGCAGTGTAGGGAGTTAGAGCAGTAGCAGATTGATAGATATATTTGATTGATTATTACAGCCTCTAAGCATTTACACCTGGACACTCTGTATAGTGTTGTCCTGCCCCCCTCGTCCATATTTTCTCTCCCCCCCCCCCCCCTTTGGGGTATTGTATATATATATGTATTTTAATTAACTTTTTAATATGTGTGTACATAGTAAAAAATGTTTTGAATAAAGAAGCAATGATTTGCAATTATAATCTGAGTGGTGCCATTCACTACAGGGGATGGATTAGGGAATGTGGGACTCTCAGTTTCATTTTGTTATTTAGTGAAGCAAGTATAGCTTTCGGTGCAAATTTGGGTGTGAATCATTTACCACACATTTTGTTTGTTCTGATTTTTACTCAAAAATCACCTGTACCTGTAAATGAGATATTTTTACAGGTGACTACTGTGCAGTTACAATGTAACACGGCGGTGCACTTGACAGCTTTTTACCAGGTTAGTGGTAAAGGGTTAAATGGTCCTTTTCAGACTGCTGAAAATAAACCTCATATCGAAGAGACATTCAATAAAAACATTTATTATTTTTAGCACTAAACAGCTCAAATTATTAGCTAAGAATTTACATAGAATAAGAGACAAAATTGGACATAATACAACAAGACAAATCCATCAATTTGTTGCTTATTGCGAATTCATATAAAAATGTTTTGTGCTCTCCACTTACAAATTCCCTTCCAAGGTACAATAGAATATGAATTGGCTTATCCTATTTGGATGGTTAGTAATGTTATAGGCGTATTCATTGTCCACCACTTTCTGTAACATGATATTGGGACTAAATAATTCATTTATTCGTTTTTTGCTTTTTGTTCATTATATATGTAAAGTAGCTTGACTGATTGTAAATAAAAATAAATTGACAAGGAGTTGTTGGTGTTCTTATACCATGTGCTTAGTTGGCACAGTTTCACGATAATTCCAAGTCAGCAGCCTCTTCTGTTTCTACATATATGTTACGGCATACTATACTACCTGCACTAGTAACAGTTGTGGGACCCTGTCCAGTGAACACCAGGCTTGTTAGTTATCTCCCCACTCTAGAGCTGATATACTGTAGTGTTCCAGTTCTCACAGGTTCCAGCCTTTTCCAGTACTTAGACTCTCTAACTTATTCTACTGTTGAGCTCCACCTGTTCATTACCTCAGGGAGTCACAGTGGGCATCACTGGTGGTGGCCATGTTCTTCAGATGCCTGATCCACTACAGGTACGAGACATACAGGTACATTGACGACCTCCTCATTTTCTGAAAAGGTCCTCAGTACTCCTTAACCAAATAAATTATATAGGAAACCAATGCACACCTAAGTGTGCTCAATTGTATTAAAATTAAGGAATATCAGGAATATGGTGCTGCTAACATAAAGTGTGTACTGAAGCACACTACATATGTGAACAAAAAGCAATAAATAGTGCATACACAATAGTACTGTTGAAAATGCTAAGTATATTAAATTGTTAAGTACAAAAATGAAAAATCTATAAAATATTAGCCCACATGGCCAGTAAGTAGAGATGAGCGAACCGGTTCGGACGAACCGGAATTCGCGAATTTCAGGAAATATACGATTCGGCACGAACCCGAATATTTTGTGGTTCGTGCCGATCGAATTTTTCCTGAAATTAAAAAAAAAAAATGCCGGCATGGTGGGAGCGGGCCGGTAAAGCCGGCAGGCCCGCTCCCACCATGCCGGCATTTAAAAAACAAAGAAAAAAGAAAAAATGCCGGTATGGTGGGAGCGGGCCGGCCGGTTCTGCGCTGACAGCGGAACCGGCCGGGGGGCCGGTAAAGCCGGCCGGCCCGCTCCCACCATGCCGGCATTTAAAAAACAAACAAACAAAAAAAAAATAAAAAAATTACGCGTCCTCAGATGACAGCTGAGAGCGGCGCCGGCCTCCACGCTCCGGACCTGCAGGTAAGTGTTTGCCTTTTTTCTCAAATGCCGGCATGGTGGGAGCGGGCCGGCCCGCTCCCACCATGCCGGCATTTTTGATGGGGAACTTCGTAAAAGTTCGATTCGGCCGAACCCGAATTTCTTTGTGAAATTCGGCGAATCGGCCGAATCGAACTTTTCAAAAGTTCGCTCATCTCTACCAGTAAGCATAAAAAGAGATACAATCTAATTTCAAACATGTAGTTAAGCAATTCTGATTTCTACAGCTATACCAATACTGTGGCTCGGCTTTAAGGTTAATCAAAATCAAAGATAACACTGCTCAGAGTTGCAGTGGAGTGCAATATTTACATAATTAAGTACATGCGAGTAAATCGTGAGTACATCATTTTTGCTGAATGTGCGCTATAGTGACTTTTATACACTGTTATTAATTTGACCTTTGGTGAGCATAATAAAAGGGTGAAGGGAGGTAGTATCCCCTGTTTTAAGCAATATTATAGTAACATAGTATGTAAGGCTGAATAAAGACTTTAGTCCATCCAGTTCAGCCTATTTATCTCCTTCCAGTGGTCTAGTAGCCATAGCTGGTAATGTTGTTACATGCACAGAGGGCATCCCAGCCACTCTAGATCTCCTTCCAGTGGTCTAGTAGCCATAGCTGGAAATGTTATTATATGCCAGGAAGGCATCAAGGCCACTTTTGAAAGTTTTTACTGTATCCATCATTACTACCTCCTCTGGCAGCGAGTTCCATATTCTCACTGCTCTTACAGAGAAGAATCCCCTCCTATGTTGGTGGAAAAAGCACCTTTCCTCTAACCTTAGTGGATGCCCCCAGGTTATGGTTACACTCCGGGGTATAAATAGATTGTGGGACAGATCTTTGTATTGACTAGAGATGAGCGAACTTTTGAAAAATTCGATTCGACTGATTCGCCGAATTTTCCGACAAAAATCGTTTCGACCCGAATAAATTCGCGACGAATCGCTATTAAAAACGGCTATTTCTGAGCCTCCTAGAGCCTCAATAGGGTTGTAAACCATTCTGCCTTGCTGTAACACGCACAGGATGCGTGCTGGGTTAGTTAAATAATACTTTGAATAAATATCACATGCAGATCAGAGGCATCGCTAATAGAATCGCAGAGCGGCACAATTGCAGAGAGTTGAAGTGGCATCACTATGAGGGGCAGAAGGAGCCCAAACATTGCTTTAAAGAGACACTGGAGTTGGCAGCAGCAGGAGCCCAAAAATTGGATGAATCACACCCTGGAGTTGGCAGGAGTTGACAGCAGCAGCAGCAGCAGGAGCCCAAATATTACTTTAAAGAGACCCTGGGGTTGGCCTCAGGAGCCCAAAAATTGGATGAATCACACCCTGGAGTTGGCAGCAGCAGCAGCAGGAGCCCAAATATACACTGGAGTTGGCTTCAGGAGCCCAAAAATTGGATGAATCACACCCTGGAGTTGGCAGAAGTTGGCAGCAGCAGCAGCAGGAGCCCAAATATACACTGGAGTTGGCTTCAGGAGCCCAAAAATTGGATGAATCACACCCTGGAGTTGGCAGGAGTTGACAGTAGCAGCAGCAGGAGCCCAAATATACACTGGAGTTGGCTTCAGGAGCCCAAAAATTGGATGAATCACACCCTGGAGTTGGCAGCAGCAGCAGCAGGAGCCCAAATATACACTGGAGTTGGCTTCAGGAGCCCAAAAATTGGATGAATCACACCCTGGAGTTGGCAGAAGTTGGCAGCAGCAGCAGCAGGAGCCCAAATATACACTGGAGTTGGCTTCAGGAGCCCAAAAATTGGATGAATCACACCCTGGAGTAGGCAGGAGTTGACAGTAGCAGCAGCAGGAGCCCAAATATACACTGGAGTTGGCTTCAGGAGCCCAAAAATTGGATGAATCACACCCTGGAGTTGGCAGCAGCAGCAGCAGGAGCCCAAATATACACTGGAGTTGGCTTCAGGAGCCCAAAAATTGGATGAATCACACCCTGGAGTTGGCAGAAGTTGGCAGCAGCAGCAGCAGCAGCAGGAGCCCAAATATACACTGGAGTTGGCTTCAGGAGCCCAAAAATTGGATGAATCACACCCTGGAGTTGGCAGAAGTTGGCAGCAGCAGGAGCCCAAATATACACTGGAGTTGGCTTCAGGAGCCCAAAAATTGGATGAATCACACCCTGGAGTTGGCAGGAGTTGACAGTAGCAGCAGCAGGAGCCCAAATATTACATTAAAGAGACCCTGGGGTTGGCCTCAGGAGCCCAAAAATTGGATGAATCACACCCTGGAGTTGGCAGCAGCAGCAGCAGGAGCCCAAATATACACTGGAGTTGGCTTCAGGAGCCCAAAAATTGGATGAATCACACCCTGGAGTTGGCAGAAGTTGGCAGCAGCAGCAGCAGGAGCCCAAATATACACTGGAGTTGGCTTCAGGAGCCCAAAAATTGGATGAATCACACCCTGGAGTTGGCAGCAGCAGCAGCAGGAGCCCAAATATACACTGGAGTTGGCTTCAGGAGCCCAAAAATTGGATGAATCACACCCTGGAGTTGGCAGGAGTTGACAGCAGCAGCAGCAGCAGGAGCCCAAATATTACATTAAAGAGACCCTGGGGTTGGCCTCAGGAGCCCAAAAATTGGATGAATCACACCCTGGAGTTGGCAGCAGCAGCAGCAGGAGCCCAAATATACACTGGAGTTGGCTTCAGGAGCCCAAAAATTGGATGAATCACACCCTGGAGTAGGCAGAAGTTGGCAGCAGCAGCAGCAGGAGCCCAAATATACACTGGAGTTGGCTTCAGGAGCCCAAAAATTGGATGAATCACACCCTGGAGTTGGCAGGAGTTGACAGTAGCAGCAGCAGGAGCCCAAATATTACATTAAAGAGACCCTGGGGTTGGCCTCAGGAGCCCAAAAATTGGATGAATCACACCCTGGAGTTGGCAGAAGTTGGCAGCAGCAGCAGCAGGAGCCCAAATATACACTGGAGTTGGCTTCAGGAGCCCAAAAATTGGATGAATCACACCCTGGAGTTGGCAGGAGTTGACAGTAGCAGCAGCAGGAGCCCAAATATACACTGGAGTTTGCTTCAGGAGCCCAAAAATTGGATGAATCACACCCTGGAGTTGGCAGGAGTTGACAGCAGCAGCAGGAGCCCAAATATACACTGGAGTTGGCTTCAGGAGCCCAAAAATTGGATGAATCACACCCTGGAGTTGGCAGAAGTTGGCAGCAGCAGCAGCAGGAGCCCAAATATACACTGGAGTTGGCTTCAGGAGCCCAAAAATTGGATGAATCACACCTGGAGTTGGCAGAAGTTGGCAGCAGCAGCAGCAGGAGCCCAAATATACACTGGAGTTGGCTTCAGGAGCCCAAAAATTGGATGAATCACACCCTGGAGTTGGCAGGAGTTGACAGTAGCAGCAGGAGCCCAAATATTACATTAAAGAGACCCTGGGGTTGGCCTCAGGAGCCCAAAAATTGGATGAATCACACCCTGGAGTTGGCAGAAGTTGGCAGCAGCAGCAGCAGGAGCCCAAATATACACTGGAGTTGGCTTCAGGAGCCCAAAAATTGGATGAATCACACCCTGGAGTTGGCAGGAGTTGACAGCAGCAGCAGCAGCAGGAGCCCAAATATTACTTTAAAGTGACACTGGGGTTGGCTTCAGGAGCCCAACAATTGGATGAATCACACCCTGGAGTTGGCAGAAGTTGGCAGCAGCAGCAGCAGCAGGAGCCCAAAAAATGGCCTAAAGACATAAATATGTTTTGCACCATTTGGAAAGTGTAAAACGTGGCACCATGCTGAATCTAGTCGCATGCATCAGGCATTGGTGGGTGGAAATCCTGGCTGATCCATCCCTGATTCATTTTGACAAAGGTGAGTCTCTCCACATTTTTAGTTGACAGACGAGTTCTCCTCGCCGTAACTATGGCCCCCGCTGCACTAAACACCCGCTCAGATGGCACGCTACTTGCCGGGCAGGACAGCTTTTCCAGGGCAAACTCTGCTAGTTGCGGCCACAAATCAAGTTTGGCTGCCCAGAAGTCCAGCGGATCCTCAAGGTGTGTTGGCATGGTCATGTCAAAGTATGACATGACCTGCTGGTTGAGGTCCTGCTCCAGGTCTTCCTGCTGCTCATGAGTAGCCTCACTATGCGGGTGTAGAAAGCTACTCATTAGCGACTGAAGACTGAGGCTGCTGCTGCTGATGGAGCTGCTGCTGCTGCTCCTGCCAACCCCCCCAGTGGCCATGGCAGTGGAAGGTGAGCGCAGAGGTCCCCTCGAGTCAGACCTGCGAGAGTATGGACCATGGCGCAGATAGGCATCGGCCAACTGCCTACGTAGAATGTCTTTGTAGTAGTTGAGTTTGTCCTCCCTCTCGGTGGGTTTAAAAAATGCCCCCATTTTGTGCCGGAAGCGAGGGTCCAATAAGGTGGACAGCCAGAAGTCATCCCGCCGACAGATGGAAACAATTCTGGGGTCACTACGCAAGCACGTGAGCATGCTTCGTGCCATTTGCGCAAGTGACTCGGATGGACTACCTGTCTCCATCTCCACTGCATACTGCCACGGTGTGCCCGGGTCCTCTGTCTCGCCTTCCTCAAAAACCTCTAGCTCCTCTGGCTGCTCCTGCTCCTCCTCTCCTGTCCGCTGACTAGATAAACCAGCCATTTCGCCAAGCCTAAACTGTGTTTCGCTGGGCAACTCCTCCTCCTCCTCCTCTTCCTCCTCCTCCTCCAGTTCAGCTCCAGCGGGGTTCATGTGGCCGTAAGATGTAAACGCCATGTCTCCAGTGCCCTGACCAGCCATGGTTTCCAACATGTGCTGTAGTACATGAAGCAGTGGAATCACGTCGTTCATCCCGTAATCCTGCCGACTGACAAATAAAGTGGCTTCCTCAAAGGGCCTGAGCAAACGGCAGGTGTCACGTATGAGCTGCCACTGGTTGACATTGAAGTTACACAGGGGAGTCCCCCTATCTGCTTGGATCATCAGGAAATCCGTGATGGCTTTTCTCTGTTCATATAATCGGTCCAACATGTGAAGGGTGGAATTCCAACGGGTGGAAACATCGCAAATCAGACTATGTTGGGGGATACCATTCTGACGCTGTAGCTCAAGAAGGGTGTGTTTGGCGGTGTAGGAGTGGCTGAAGTGCATGCAAAGTTTCCTTGAAGTTGTTAGGATGTCCTGCAGATGGGGGGAACACTTCAGAAACCGCTTGACAACCAGATTGAAGACGTGAGCCATGCAGGGGGCATGGGTCAGGCTTCCTTGGCGCAGCGCAGACAAAATGTTCTTCCCATTGTCGGTAACCATGATTCCCATTTTAAATTTTCTCGGAGTAAGCCATGTTTGGATTTCCTGATGAATACATTTAAGCAGTTCCTCCCCTGTGTGACTCCGTTCGCCAAGACAAACCATGTGAAGCACTGCGTGACACCTCCGTGCCCTGCACACATGGTAGACTGGAGGGGCACAGTGGAGGGTGAGGAGATGGCGGAGGATGAGGAGGCCGAGTCGCACGGTGTCACAGGCCCAATGGGCAGAGAGCGCGGAGGCCGAAGCGGCGTGACCTGTCCAAGTTGCTGCTGCAAAGGGACCACATTCACCCAGTGGGCCGTAAACGACATGTACTGCCCCTGACCGTAGTTACAGCTCCAGATGTCGGCGCTGCCATGTATTTTGCTACACACCGACAGGCTCAAGGACTGGCCCACCTTCTGTTCAACAAAAGTGTGCAGCGCTGGTACTGCCTTCTTGGCAAAGAAATGACGGCTTGGGACTCTCCACCTCGGCTCGGCACAAGCCATCAGTTCTCTGAAAGGTGTAGATTCCACCACCTGAAAAGGGAGCGACTGCAGCACCAGCAACTTGGACAGGAGCACATTCAGCTTCTGCGCCGTAGGATGAGTGGGCGCATAATGCTGTCTCTTGGACATGGCTTCGCTGATGGATTGCTGGCGGGATGCATGACTTGGAGGAGGAGGAGGAGGAGGAGCAGGAGCGACAGAGGATGGGTATGACGCACAGCTGCCTTCGGCTGAGGTGCTGGAGCCTTGGCTGGCAGAAATTGGGAGCTCACTTGGTGAGGAAGCAGACTGGACCACCCCTTGGGAGCCTCGGTTCTCCCAGGTCGTTTTATGGTGACGCATCATATGTTGACGCAGGGCCGTGGTGCCAACATTTGGACCCTGGCCACGCTTCACCTTTTGCCTACATATCTTGCATGTGGCCATGTTACCCTCCTGCGGATGCCTCAGGAAAAACTGCCACACTGCCGAGTAGCTACTTTTCCCACCCCCTGGCCTCACTGATTCACTGCTGCTGTTGCCAACTCCAGGAACCCCTGCTCCACTACCTCCCGATAAGGTAGACTGCCGCACAGCAGGTGCTCTACCCCGGCCGGCCCCGGCCCCGGCCGGCTCCAGCCTTTGGAATTGTGCCCCCATGCTGACTGCTACCACCTTGCTGCCTCAGCTGCTGACTCCGGGGCAACCTGCGCCCCTCTTCTCCTGATGATGACGATGAAGCCCCTTCATCACCCGGCTCCCAAGTGCGATCGGCTTCATCGTCATCATCATCATCACCGAGTTGTGGCTGTACGTCACTGATGTTCGTGGATTCGTCAACAGTGTCTGGCGCAGGAGCTGGAACGCTCGCAGCACCCACGACACTGTCCACATCACTATTTGTCTGCCTAGCTAAAGAAGCCACCTCCATTTCTTGGCTGGGCAGTAGCTGCTGACTGTCCTCCTGTATCTGATCGTCCTCCTCACTAAAGAGTGGAGCTGAACCCAAAGCATAGGATACGTCGCAGGGGGAGGGAACAGCGTAGGACAGAGGCAATGGGAGGACAGGGACTGCTCTCGGGGCATGCCAACTCAGGGTTGTGTCAGAGGAACCTACCGACCCTAGACTGGGGGTCTCAGACGTAAGTTGTGATGATGTTGTTGATGAGCGCGTCAACCAATCTACCACGGCAGATGCGTTACTGGTGGAGACCCGACCGCTAGCAGATACTGGCAGATTAGGTCTCTCAGCGTGACTCCTGCTGCTACTGGCCCCCAGTCTGATGCGAGCTCTGCCTGCGGAATCTTGGCCTCTGCCACTCCTCTTTTCACTTCCAGGCACTTGTCTGCCCGACATAGTCTAACTGGCGTGGTAGTAGGTGATATTTTAAGATCCCCCGGGCAGCGGTGGCTCTATATGAAACAGAATATAATGCACACCAAAAGTGAGCAGTAACACTCAGCCTCCAACAGGCCTGCTTAGTGTAAATAAGAGAGCTGCTTAGTGTAAATAAAGAGGGGTATGCTATGTTACAGAATGGGATGCCTCAACAGAAGTGCACCTGGCAGGCAGCAGTAAGCCTATGCCCAGCAAAAGTGTCTTATAATATAAATATAATAAGAGCAAATGGTTATATGGTCTTAAACAGAGGCTGCTTTAGTCACAGAATGGGATGCCCCCAAAAAAGATCCAGTAGTACTATGCCCAGCAAAAGTGTCTTTATCAGGCTAATTTCAAATATAATAAGAGCAAATGGTTATATGGTCTTAAACAGAGGCTGCTTTAGTCACAGAATGGGATGCCCCCAAAAAAGATCCAGTAGTACTATGCCCAGCAAAAGTGTCTTTATCAGGCTAATTTCAAATATAATAAGAGCAAATGCTTATATGGTCTTAAACAGAGGCTGCTTTAGTCACAGAATGGGATGCCCTGGCAGGGACAAGTAGTGCTATGCCCAGCAAAAGTGTCTTTATCAGGCTAATTTCAAATATAATAAGAGCAAATGCTTATATGGTCTTAAACAGAGGCTGCTTTAGTCACAGAATGGGATGCCCCCAAAAAAGATCCAGTAGTACTATGCCCAGCAAAAGTGTCTTTATCAGGCTAATTTCAAATATGATAAGAGCAAATGCTTATATGGTCTTAAACAGAGGCTGCTTTAGTCACAGAATGGGATGCCCTGGCAGGGACAAGTAGTGCTATGCCCAGCAAAAGTGTCTTTATCAGGCTAATTTCAAATATAATAAGAGCAAATGGTTATATGGTCTTTAACAGAGGCTGCTATAGTCACAGAATGGGATGCCCCAAAAAAAGAAGTGGACCTGGCTGGGACCAGTAGTGCTATGCCCAGCAAAAGTGTCTTTATCAGGCCTGATTTCTATGAGAATAAGTGCAAATGGTTATTATGCTATTAAATAGAGGCTGGTGTTGTCACAGAATGGGATGCCACAAAAACCAGAGAGCATGCACAGCAAAAGTGTCTTTATCAGGCCTGATTTCTATGAGAATAAGTGCAAATGGTTATTATGCTATTAAATAGAGGCTGGTGTTGTCACAGAATGGGATGCCACAAAAACCAGAGAGCATGCACAGCAAAAGTGTCTTTATCAGGCCTAATTTCTATGAGAATAAGTGCAAATGGTTATTATGCTATTAAATAGAGGCTGGTGTTGTCACAGAATGGGATGCCACAAAAACCAGAGAGCATGCACAGCAAAAGTGTCTTTATCAGGCCTAATTTCTATGAGAATAAGTGCAAATGGTTATTATGCTATTAAATAGAGGCTGGTGTTGTCACAGAATGGGATGCCACAAAAACCAGAGAGCATGCACAGCAAAAGTGTCTTTATCAGGCCTAATTTCTATGAGAATAAGTGCAAATGGTTATTATGCTATTAAATAGAGGCTGGTGTTGTCACAGAATGGGATGCCACAAAAACCAGAGAGCATGCACAGCAAAAGTGTCTTTATCAGGCCTGATTTCTATGAGAATAAGTGCAAATGGTTATTATGCTATTAAATAGAGGCTGGTGTTGTCACAGAATGGGATGCCACAAAAACCAGAGAGCATGCACAGCAAAAGTGTTTTTATCAGGCCTAATTTCTATGAGAATAAGTGCAAATGGTTATTATGCTATTAAATAGAGGCTGGTGTTGTCACAGAATGGGATGCCACAAAAACCAGAGAGCATGCACAGCAAAAGTGTCTTTATCAGGCCTAATTTCTATGAGAATAAGTGCAAATGGTTATTATGCTATTAAATAGAGGCTGGTGTTGTCACAGAATGGGATGCCACAAAAACCAGAGAGCATGCACAGCAAAAGTGTCTTTATCAGGCCTGATTTCTATGAGAATAAGTGCAAATGGTTATTATGCTATTAAATAGAGGCTGGTGTTGTCACAGAATGGGATGCCACAAAAACCAGAGAGCATGCACAGCAAAAGTGTCTTTATCAGGCCTAATTTCTATGAGAATAAGTGCAAATGGTTATTATGCTATTAAATAGAGGCTGGTGTTGTCACAGAATGGGATGCCACAAAAACCAGAGAGCATGCACAGCAAAAGTGTCTTTATCAGGCCTAATTTCTATGAGAATAAGTGCAAATGGTTATTATGCTATTAAATAGAGGCTGGTGTTGTCACAGAATGGGATGCCACAAAAACCAGAGAGCATGCACAGCAAAAGTGTCTTTATCAGGCCTGATTTCTATGAGAATAAGTGCAAATGGTTATTATGCTATTAAATAGAGGCTGGTGTTGTCACAGAATGGGATGCCACAAAAACCAGAGAGCATGCACAGCAAAAGTGTTTTTATCAGGCCTAATTTCTATGAGAATAAGTGCAAATGGTTATTATGCTATTAAATAGAGGCTGGTGTTGTCACAGAATGGGATGCCACAAAAACCAGAGAGCATGCACAGCAAAAGTGTCTTTATCAGGCCTAATTTCTATGAGAATAAGTGCAAATGGTTATTATGCTATTAAATAGAGGCTGGTGTTGTCACAGAATGGGATGCCACAAAAACCAGAGAGCATGCACAGCAAAAGTGTCTTTATCAGGCCTGATTTCTATGAGAATAAGTGCAAATGGTTATTATGCTATTAAATAGAGGCTGGTGTTGTCACAGAATGGGATGCCACAAAAACCAGAGAGCATGCACAGCAAAAGTGTCTTTATCAGGCCTAATTTCTATGAGAATAAGTGCAAATGGTTATTATGCTATTAAATAGAGGCTGGTGTTGTCACAGAATGGGATGCCACAAAAACCAGAGAGCATGCACAGCAAAAGTGTCTTTATCAGGCCTAATTTCTATGAGAATAAGTGCAAATGGTTATTATGCTATTAAATAGAGGCTGGTGTTGTCACAGAATGGGATGCCACAAAAACTAGAGAGCATGCACAGCAAAAGTGTCTTTATCAGGCCTGATTTCTATGAGAATAAGTGCAAATGGTTATTATGCTATTAAATAGAGGCTGGTGTTGTCACAGAATGGGATGCCACAAAAACCAGAGAGCATGCACAGCAAAAGTGTCTTTATCAGGCCTAATTTCTATGAGAATAAGTGCAAATGGTTATTATGCTATTAAATAGAGGCTGGTGTTGTCACAGAATGGGATGCCACAAAAACCAGAGAGCATGCACAGCAAAAGTGTCTTTATCAGGCCTAATTTCTATGAGAATAAGTGCAAATGGTTATTATGCTATTAAATAGAGGCTGGTGTTGTCACAGAATGGGATGCCACAAAAACCAGAGAGCATGCACAGCAAAAGTGTCTTTATCAGGCCTGATTTCTATGAGAATAAGTGCAAATGGTTATTATGCTATTAAATAGAGGCTGGTGTTGTCACAGAATGGGATGCCACAAAAACCAGAGAGCATGCACAGCAAAAGTGTCTTTATCAGGCCTAATTTCTATGAGAATAAGTGCAAATGGTTATTATGCTATTAAATAGAGGCTGGTGTTGTCACAGAATGGGATGCCACAAAAACCAGAGAGCATGCACAGCAAAAGTGTCTTTATCAGGCCTAATTTCTATGAGAATAAGTGCAAATGGTTATTATGCTATTAAATAGAGGCTGGTGTTGTCACAGAATGGGATGCCACAAAAACCAGAGAGCATGCACAGCAAAAGTGTCTTTATCAGGCCTGATTTCTATGAGAATAAGTGCAAATGGTTATTATGCTATTAAATAGAGGCTGGTGTTGTCACAGAATGGGATGCCACAAAAACCAGAGAGCATGCACAGCAAAAGTGTTTTTATCAGGCCTAATTTCTATGAGAATAAGTGCAAATGGTTATTATGCTATTAAATAGAGGCTGGTGTTGTCACAGAATGGGATGCCACAAAAACCAGAGAGCATGCACAGCAAAAGTGTCTTTATCAGGCCTAATTTCTATGAGAATAAGTGCAAATGGTTATTATGCTATTAAATAGAGGCTGGTGTTGTCACAGAATGGGATGCCACAAAAACCAGAGAGCATGCACAGCAAAAGTGTCTTTATCAGGCCTGATTTCTATGAGAATAAGTGCAAATGGTTATTATGCTATTAAATAGAGGCTGGTGTTGTCACAGAATGGGATGCCACAAAAACCAGAGAGCATGCACAGCAAAAGTGTCTTTATCAGGCCTAATTTCTATGAGAATAAGTGCAAATGGTTATTATGCTATTAAATAGAGGCTGGTGTTGTCACAGAATGGGATGCCACAAAAACCAGAGAGCATGCACAGCAAAAGTGTCTTTATCAGGCCTAATTTCTATGAGAATAAGTGCAAATGGTTATTATGCTATTAAATAGAGGCTGGTGTTGTCACAGAATGGGATGCCACAAAAACTAGAGAGCATGCACAGCAAAAGTGTCTTTATCAGGCCTGATTTCTATGAGAATAAGTGCAAATGGTTATTATGCTATTAAATAGAGGCTGGTGTTGTCACAGAATGGGATGCCACAAAAACCAGAGAGCATGCACAGCAAAAGTGTCTTTATCAGGCCTAATTTCTATGAGAATAAGTGCAAATGGTTATTATGCTATTAAATAGAGGCTGGTGTTGTCACAGAATGGGATGCCACAAAAACCAGAGAGCATGCACAGCAAAAGTGTCTTTATCAGGCCTGATTTCTATGAGAATAAGTGCAAATGGTTATTATGCTATTAAATAGAGGCTGGTGTTGTCACAGAATGGGATGCCACAAAAACCAGAGAGCATGCACAGCAAAAGTGTCTTTATCAGGCCTAATTTCTATGAGAATAAGTGCAAATGGTTATTATGCTATTAAATAGAGGCTGGTGTTGTCACAGAATGGGATGCCACAAAAACCAGAGAGCATGCACAGCAAAAGTGTCTTTATCAGGCCTAATTTCTATGAGAATAAGTGCAAATGGTTATTATGCTATTAAATAGAGGCTGGTGTTGTCACAGAATGGGATGCCACAAAAACCAGAGAGCATGCACAGCAAAAGTGTCTTTATCAGGCCTGATTTCTATGAGAATAAGTGCAAATGGTTATTATGCTATTAAATAGAGGCTGGTGTTGTCACAGAATGGGATGCCACAAAAACCAGAGAGCATGCACAGCAAAAGTGTCTTTATCAGGCCTAATTTCTATGAGAATAAGTGCAAATGGTTATTATGCTATTAAATAGAGGCTGGTGTTGTCACAGAATGGGATGCCACAAAAACCAGAGAGCATGCACAGCAAAAGTGTCTTTATCAGGCCTGATTTCTATGAGAATAAGTGCAAATGGTTATTATGCTATTAAATAGAGGCTGGTGTTGTCACAGAATGGGATGCCACAAAAACCAGAGAGCATGCACAGCAAAAGTGTCTTTATCAGGCCTAATTTCTATGAGAATAAGTGCAAATGGTTATTATGCTATTAAATAGAGGCTGGTGTTGTCACAGAATGGGATGCCACAAAAACCAGAGAGCATGCACAGCAAAAGTGTCTTTATCAGGCCTGATTTCTATGAGAATAAGTGCAAATGGTTATTATGCTATTAAATAGAGGCTGGTGTTGTCACAGAATGGGATGCCACAAAAACCAGAGAGCATGCACAGCAAAAGTGTCTTTATCAGGCCTAATTTCTATGAGAATAAGTGCAAATGGTTATTATGCTATTAAATAGAGGCTGGTGTAGTCACAGAATGGAATGCCACAAAAACCAGAGAGCATGCACAGCAAAAGTGTCTTTATCAGGCCTAATTTCTATGAGAATAAGTGCAAATGGTTATTATGCTATTAAATAGAGGCTGGTGTAGTCACAGAATGGGATGCCACAAAAACCAGAGAGCATGCACAGCAAAAGTGTCTTTATCAGGCCTGATTTCTATGAGAATAAGTGCAAATGGTTATTATGCTATTAAATAGAGGCTGGTGTAGTCACAGAATGGGATGCCTCACAGCAGACTTAAGATCAGTTCAGTATATATGCACAGTTAGTTAGTATAAGCAGCCTGAAAACGCTAACAAAGCAGGCTGGATGAAAAAAAAAAAAAAAACTGACAGCCTCCGATTTTCCCTTCCTTTCCCTGTTTTTCGCTTACTTTCTGTCTGTCTCCTGTCTGTCTCCTGCCTGTCTCCAGCCTGTCCCTGTCTGTCCCTGCCTGTCTAACTGTCTGTCTCTCCCTCAGCTACACAGCGTTCTGTCTCTCACGAATGCAATAGAGAAATGAGGCTGGAAAGCAAGATGGCCGGCCTTAAATACCGCTGTGACGTCACCGGGCTTGCTGGCTGCTGATAGGCTGCATGTGACTGTCCCAGCTTGCACTGGCGCGGGGTTGATGTCTGGACATGTCCCGTCCGCCATCTTAGAATGCCTGTAATGTAAATGAATGGATGTTAAAGGAAAACTTCGAGCGATCGAATCGCGGGGAAATTCGGATTCGATCCGAATCGAATTTTTCCTGAAATTCGGATCGAATCCGGGTTCGTCCGGATCGATTCGCTCATCCCTAGTATTGACCCTGAATATATTTATACATAGTTATTAGATCCCCCCTCAAGCGTCTTTTTTCTAAACGAAATAAACCTAACTTTGACAATCTTTCAGGGTACTCTAGCCCCTGCACTCCTTTTATTAACTTTGTTGCCCTTCTTTGAACACGCTACAGTTCTGATATGTCCTTTATAAGCACAGGTGCCCAGAACTGTACACAATACTCCATATTGGGTCTGACCAGTGACTTGTACAGGGGTAAAATGATGCTCTGGTCATGAGCACCTATGCCCCTCTTGATGCACCCCATGATCCTATTTGCTTTGGCAGCAGCTGCCTGGCATTGATTACTACAGTTGAGCTTATTGTCAACTAAAACCCCTAGGTCCTTTTCCATTGTTGTTTTACCAAGTGTTTCTTTATTTAGTATGTAATCATGACACAGATTTATCCTTCCCATGTGCATAACATTACATTTATCTGTGTTAAACTTCATTTGCCATTTAACTGTCCATGCTTCCAATTTATCTAAATCTTTTTGTAGCTGCCTGCTGTCCTGTTTTGTTTAAATTATTTTACACAGCTTAGTATCATCTGTAAAGATTGAGACTTTACTGTTTAATTCGTACTCAATGTCATTTATATATATATTGAAGAGAATTGGTCCCAGTGGTCCCTTGTGGTACTCCACTAGTAACAGTGACCTAATATGAGTGTGTACCATTAATAACCACCCTCTGCTTCCAATCATTAAGCCAATCTCTCACCCCTCTGCACACCTTTTCCCCCAGTCCAAGCATTCTCATCTTTTGTACCAGCCTTTTATGTGGCACAGTAACAAATGCTTTAGAAAAGTCAAGATGTATCAAATGATTCCCCCTGATCCAATCTTGAACTTACCGCCTCATAAAAGCTGATTAGGTTTATTTGGCAGGAGCGATTCCTCATAAATCCATGCTGATATGTAGTAATAAGGTCATATTCCCCAAGATGCTCCAGGATTGTATCCCCTAAGAAACCTTCAAACAGCTTGCCCACCACAGCTGTTAAGCTTAAAGGAATGACAAAATTACACACCTGCCCTACAATATCTACTTCTTGCTGTTGTCCCAATTTCTTGTATTTAATCCTGCTGGATCGCATTTAACTGGCCTAATCAAGGCATTCTACTTACTTGCATCTGACAATTTTTGCATTTTAGGCTCGATTCAGAGACACATTCATCTGGAATCTCGTAGCTGTCCGTGTATGTTTTTGTGTGTGTTAGTCATTTTTTGTTGTTTTTTTCATTCATTTTCCACGTACGAACGTTCAGGCTAATGCGTATATGCGCTTTCGAAGAACGAAAGCAAATCGGATAATTTGCGTTAGTTCGGATCATTTTCCCATCAAAATCTGATATTTTGCGTTCGTTCAGATAACTTACGTTATTGGGATGGGCTTGCGTCTCATTCAGAGAGCTGATTGCCGATGGACCACCACCCTATAAAACCGTTTCATTTGCATCCCCTTTTGACCATTTTGACCTCGTATACCCTTGCAATGAACCAGTTGTATGCCTTTGTGGAGGAGCATCACGAACTCCAGCTAATGGAAATTGAATGTGTCAGCAGGGCCGAGACCAGATTGCACCGGAGACGCATGCATATCGATGGCATGCATGACGTTCGAGCTGACCAGACTTAATCGCGCTTCCCTCCATAAATTGTATAGTGAGCTGCGGCCATGGTTAGCCCGCACCACAAGGAAAGGGCAAGCAATTTCAGGTATGACCAAGATGCTTGGCTGCCTGCAATTTTTGGTGAACGGCTCATTCCAGAGGCTGGGTGCCCTCTCCGTGGGGATCTCCCAGCCTACGCTGAGCCAGGCGCTATCCAAGTTTTTGGAAGGCATTGCTACCATTAGTCAGAAATATATATTTTTTCCTGATGACATGGTAGCCTGGAACGCGCTTAAGCTGGCATTTTATAATATCGCCGACATGCCCAACGTGATTGATTGCACCCACATTGCCTTGGTCCCTCCGGCAGCCGACGAGTACATCTATAGGCAAGTTCAATATGTCATTTTTTTTTTTTTGTTTACATAAATGGTATTTAAAATATATCTTAATCCCTCCTTGTAAATAGTCCCTGTGAAATAGTTTACACTGGATATCTCTTAATCCCTCCTTGTAAATAGTCCCTGTGAAATAGCTTACACTGTATATCTCTTAATCCCTCCTTGTAAATAGTCCATGTAAAATAGCTTACACTGTATATCTCTTAATCCCTCCTTGTAAATAGTCCCTGTGAAATAGCTTACACTGTATATCTCTTAATCCCTCCTTGTAAATTGTTCATGTGATATATTTGGCCGGCTTTAGCTTCATCAATCTTTTTCATGCAGACCAAAGCCAAACATTTTCATGTGGACCTTAATTAGTCATGTGAAAGTTAATATTTAGTTGATCCAACATACATATCCTTTGTTGGCCTAAAAAATAGTTATGTACTTAGTGTTATTTGTATTGCCCAACATGTTTTTTTGAGGATGTTAGGAGTAGTTTACCTAGCCTTGCTAAAGTCGGAGGGCCCAGAAGACGCAGAACAGCAAGGACATGCCAGGAAGGAAGGAACAAAAAGAAAAAAAAAAAGGGGAGGGGAAGGAAGGAAGGGGGAAAAGGAAGTTTGAGGAATAGAATTGCGGGAGCAGTGGAAGGATTAGGGATGAGTGGTTCCCAGGCAAGGGCACGACTAGTGACGCGTACCAAAGCACATGCAGGAGCTAATGTACCAAATGTACCACCGTGGGCAGGGACGTGCCGACACACGACCCCCTACGACATCTCCAGTGCTAGATGAGTGTCCCTGTAGTCCAACCAACCAGCCCCCGTCACCCTATAGCTCTCCCAGGAGCCTTCGGAGTCTGAAATCAACTCCTCCATACGACAAATGGTCTCCACCTCCTGCACCCATTCAGCAAGAGATGGCGGGGCTGTGGATTTCCATTGTCTAGTGATGACTGCTCTCACTGCTGTCAGGAAATGCTGCAGTATCCCTTTTTTGCCACAGGAGAGAGAGCCGGGAAGCAGGGACAACAGGGCAACCTGCGGGGAGTTCTGCACCGACTCCCCTGAGATGTTGGTGTATATAGCCAAAACCTTCTCCCAGAGGGCCTTGACTGATGGACATCCCCACCAAATATGGACCATGTTACCCCGCTCCTCTAGGCATCTCCAGCACCTATCAGAACATGAAGGGTCAAATTTGCTGAAGGGTCAAGTTCCTTTCCTGGGCTATGCTCGGGACCGCTAGTTTATGGGTAAACAAATACATTTTGGTAAGCTCCTCTTTGGAAATGGACATCCCCAGCTCCTCCTCCCATTTCTGTATGAATCCCGGCAGGGAATCCTGTATAGCACCCAACAAGGTTCGATACAGAACAGCGATTGCATGCTCTCTGGGGGGCGGTTGTGTGAGCACATGTTCCAATTGCGTCAGTGGCTGTCTACCCCACTCCACCAGATTGTGAGTTGCCACAAAAGCATTCAATTGTCTATGGAGAAACCATGAGACATACTGTCCCGGAGCCCTTTCCCTTAACTCATCCAGTGTGGGAAGTCCGTCTCATGCCAAAATGTTTCCCATAGTTACATTAGATGAGGCCTCCCAGATTAAGAAGCTCCTAACCCGTACGCCAGGTGTAAAAGAGTAGTTGTCAAAGAGAGGAGTCAGGGGCCCCGGTCTGCTAATTATGGAGCTCCGACTAGTCATTTTATCCAAGACCAGCAGGAACTGTTCTGCCAGAAATGGAAGAGATTCCCTTATCTGCCTGGGAAGTATGCCCCCCCCCCCAGGGTAGCGAGATCAGATTCACAGGAGAAATAGCCTTCTCCATCTTTACCCATTGCTTTCCTCCCTCCCTTAGAGCCCAATCCAGTATACGGAACGCAACAACCGCTGTATGATATGTCTTAAGGTCCGGAAGGCTGGCTCCGCCATCTGACTTGAGCCTTGTCAATGTGCTAAATCTTACACGGGGCTTCCCTGTCCCCCACACAAATCTTAAAAAAACTGTCTTCAGTTTCCTAAAGAAACTACTAGGCAAGTGAATGGGTACCGTTTGGAAGGTATACAAACATTTGGGAAGGATGTTCATCTTCAGCACATTGATCCTTCCGAACCATATGAAGAGCCGTTTATCATACGCAGTTAGCTCATTTGTCATCCGAGGCGATCTGTACCCCAAGATATTTTATTGAGTAAGGTTGCCACTTAAAAGCAAAATTCATTCTGTTCTATGGTCTGTCTGGGGAGGGATATGTTAAGGGCCTCTGATTTGGCATAGTTGACTTTGAAATTGCCGACCTGGCCAAAGGTCTGAAACTCCTTAAGAGCCGCCGGAAACAAAGTTAATGAAAAAGTTAAGTGCAGAAGTAAGTCATCAACATATAGAGATGCTTTATATTCCCGTTCCCCTACTGTTATCCCCTTAATATCCGGGTTCTGTCTAATGGCCACAGCGAGATGCTCCATAGTGATTACATACAGCAACAGGGACAAAGGTCAGCCTTGCCGAGTGCCATTGCTGATCCTAAGGAAAGAGGATAGGAGGCCATTCACCCTCACCTTCGCTGTAGGTAGGTACAAAGCCAAGATCCTGGACAGGAGTATCGGGCCAACACCAATCTGCCGAAGAGACGCCTTGAGGAACAACCAATCCACCCTATCAAATGCTTTCTCTGCATCACACAAGAGAAGGCATGCCTGGGTACCCTCAGCCTTGGCATATGCTATGAGGTCAAAGAGTTTATTGGTGTTGTCCTGAGCCTCCCGCCCAGGCACGAATCCAACCTGATCCAAGTTTATCAGACCCGGGAGAAGTGGCCCGAGTCTGGAAGACAAAATCTTGGCATATAACTTAATTTCAACATTTATCAGGGAGATTGGCCTATAGCTGCTGCACTCCGATGGGTCTTTCCCAGGCTTGGGAAGGACCGTTATAATTGCCTCCGGCGACTGTTTAGGGAACCCGCACTCAGGCCCAACAGAGTTAAAGACCCTAGTCAGAAATGGCACTAGCTCGGCTCCGAGCTGCTTGTAAAATTTAGGGGTAAAGCCATCAGCCCCAGGGCTCTTACCTTGTGGCGTCTCCTTGATTGCCTTGGCCAACTCCTGTGAGGAGAAAGGTACCTCCAGGGCCGCTGCCTCCTCCTCCGGCATGCTATTTACATAGGTCACAACGGCTTCCGATGGCTCTGCGTCAACCAAGGAGTAGCTATTTTGCCCCAAATTATACAGCGAGCGGTAATAGTCCCTGAAGCTATCTACTATTTGGGAGGGTGTGACGGCAGTCTGACCCTGTGACCCCCGAATGCTGGGGATGTAAGTGACTGCAGGCCTTGGATGTAACGCCCTAGCAAGCAGGCGCCCACACTTGTCAGAGTGCTGGTAGTAAGTTACTTTCTGCCTTTCTCTGAATCTCATATATGCCTGATTGTATAACCCTCGTTGTTTATCTCTAGCTTTCATCAGGTCCACAAGTATGGTCCCAGATGGATTTCTTTTATGATCCAATTCCTGGGCCTGAATTTTCTGCAAAGTCTGGGATATCTAAGAGGCTCGTTCCCTTTTTAATCTAGCCCCATGTTTGATAAATTCACCTCTGACCACGCATTTCAGCACCTCCCATTGATATGGAAGAGGTGTAGAGTCCTGCTCGTGGTTTTTGAGAAACTCCGAAATTACCTTCCTTACCCCGGACAGGCACGCAGCATCCCCGAGCAAATTATTATTAAGTCTCCAACTCCAGCTTTTAGGGTAAATTCCAGGCAATACCACTGGCAGAAAAACTGGATCGTGGTCCGACCACAATATCTGACCAATCCATGCCCGCGGAGCCCACTTCATAGCATGATGGTGAAGAAAGAGGTGGTCGATTCTGCTGTATGAACTCCTGGCGTCTGAGTAGAACGAAAAGTCCTTGTCTCGCCCGTAAAGTACCCACCAGGAATCCACCAGCTGTAGATCAAAGAGCATTTTTTTCAGTCGCTTCCTTTTGCTCAGGGACACCGCCGACCCGCCAGAGGAGGTGTCCAACTCCGGATGTATGGGAATGTTGAAGTCGCCCCCCACAACAAGTGTACCCTCTAGGAATTCCGTTAGCATCCTCAACACCCTTGTGCAAAAGCTAATTTTGTCGGTGTTAGGAGCATAAATGTTTGCTACAGTATATCTCCTGGAGAACAGTTCAATCTTAAGAAATATGAACCCATTCGAGTCAACTTTGGTGTCTATCACTTTATGGGGGAGAGATTTATGAATGGCTATTGAGACCCCAGTTGCCTTGATATTGGGGTTGGGGGCATGATACCAAGAGGAGTAATATTGATTCTTGATAACAGGTATATGTCCTGCCTTAAAATGGGTCTCCTGGAGGAGTAAAATGGCTACTTTCTGCTTTTGCATGTTATATAACATCTGCATTCGTTTCTCCGGGATATTCATCCCCTTCACTTTAAAGGAACTAATTATTAATTCCGCCATTATCTACACACCCCCGCCCACAGCACAGCACAGTCTGGATGAGAGTACTAAGTGGACAAGGGTAGGATTAGGTGAGGAGGGGGGGCAGAATGACAAGGTGTACAGGGACTGGGGATAGAAGGGGAAAAAAGCAAGAGAGGAGGGGGGTAAAATAGGCAGTAGGTGAGGAAGAAAGTCAGACCGAAGAAGGGAGACTGAGGGGTAGGGACACAAGAGGGGAGGGGAAGGAGAGAAACAAGAGAAAAGAAAGAAACCAGCTAGGGGAAAAGAGGAAAGGAAGTTTTCCCCCAGCGAAACACAAGTAAATGCTAGTGCTAGTGTTCACTAAATTCTCCAAAGTGAAGTAAGCGAACTGGCCTACTTGGGGAAGATGGAAGACTACGGTCGTAGGCGAAGGAGGTGCACTTTCTTATGTGTACACTATTTGAACGCGCATCTCATAACAGTAACTAAAGACAAACAATAGGTCCAGGGGGGGGGCAAACCAATCACCAGCTGCCAAATCACCAGCAGGCGGGGTTAGACAGCCCGACATCGCCCGCCGCCCCTGATCCTATTTCTCTGGGGCTGCGGCTCTCCAGACCTCGGACGCGGGTCAGGCCCTCCATTGTTCCCCAATGAAGGCGACAACCAATCTTCAAGTTGTATACTTGGTATTTCCAAAAAGCGGAAGAGTTCCGGAAGCTGCGCGTGGGAACGCAGAACAAACGGTCGGCCTCCCTTTGTGACCACTAGATGGAAGGGATGACCCCATCTGTACATAGCCCCAGTAGACTTTATAGCTTTCAGCAGCGGCTTCATCACTCGACGCATCAGGAGAGTATGCCTGGCCAGATCAGGGAGCAGGGTTATCTGCGATCCATGATGGGGCCCTTGTCCCACGCTCTTCTCATGATATCCTCTTTAACTCTAAAGAAATGCACACAACACACCACGTCTCGCGGCCTTGCAGGGTCAGCAGAGCGTGGGCCGAGTGCCCTGTGCACTCTGTCAATCTCAATGTGCTCCTCTGGGCCTTGTCCAGGACGTTGTTAAAAATCCTGGTAACCGTGTCCCTAAGGTTGCCATGCTCAGGTACCTCTGGAAGTCTGCGGATCCGAATATTATTCCTGCGACTTCTGTTCTCCAAATCAGGGTTCTGGTAGTTTGCTGTTTAGAGTCCGACAGGGCTTACTGCGTTGCCGCCTGCGCCCTTTCCAGTGCTTCCAAGCGCTGATCAGTAGTAGATTGCTGCCGCTCAAGGTTGTTCACCCTATGGGATACCTCAGAGACTGATCTTGTGACCTCCTCGAGCTCTCTTCTCAATAGGGATTCCATCCTGTTAGTGTAATTCTCAAAATCCCTCCGAGACGGTAGAAACTTTAGAAGTAAGAAGTCAAGATTGTACTGTTGAGATCTGCGGTCAGCAGGGTCAGGGAGATTAACAGCTTCTTGGGACCGGATAGGTGATCGCAGCAATGCTTGGCTGGCAGGACCGTCAGAAAATGCCGGACTTACTGCGCCAACCGGTCGCTCCAGTTCATCCGGCGTGCTAAACCCAGATTCGATTGGGCCAGAAGATAGCGGGTTCTCCATAGGTGGCCCACTCGAGGTAGACCCAACGGCCCAATGGCTGGCTACCCCGCCGGCGATATTGTGGATGGGGCTGCTGGAGGGTGTCTCTTCCAGGCACCTCTCTTCCATGCCAACTTCGCCCGAGATGCTGCTGCCGTGGGGGGTGCACCTCCCTCACTGTAAATATCGGGGACCCCGACCGAACATCTTTTTAATGCATCCAGGCTCCCCCTGCAGGAGCAATGGCTCGGCACAGTTAGAGCAGTCACTCATTTTAGATGTGCCGGAGAAGGGGAATAAAATGTGTGCTGCCTCATTTTCATCATCAGAGGGTCAAGCTTCCGCCCAGGCCTGGGATCCCCCCTGCTCCGGACCCTGCCGCTTCTGCTGTTGCCCCGAGCTCCAGAGGTGCCCCACCCATCCTCCATGTTTTCTGGTTCCTTGGGTGCACTAATTGTGGGAGCCACCGGGTAATCCCCCAAATTCCGGTCCCCCAGTCCGACTCCCGCCGTGCGCCGGGCTTCAAAGCAGGCAGGCGGAAGGCTGCGCCGCTCATCTCCCTTTGCCTCCGCCTGCCCGGCAGCCTGACAGGCCCCCGTCTGCTGGGTCGGGGCCCCGCTCCACTCCTTGTTCTCCCCAGCGCCTGAGGTTACCTGAAGGTCGCCTCCGCCGTCAGTGGAGCCGGTGAGTGTGCGCTGTGCCGCCGCTGCCGCCTCCCTCCTCTTCTCGTTCTCTTCATCAGGCGGCGCTGCCTGCCCCACAGCCCCCGATGCCGCCGCAGCAGACCCCAGCCAGCGATATGATGGGGAAGCCGTCCCTGGAGGGATTGTTACTGGACTATGTGGGGCACTCCTGTCTCCTCTTGCTCGGTCGTCATCTGCCGCTCCCGCCTTCTCTGCCACTATCTCCTCGCCAGTCGCCTCCAGTTGGGATGCCGCAAAAAACTTGCTTATCTTGCCAACCTTTCCGGACTGCATGCCTCCAGAAGTTGTCCGGCTCTTCCTCCTCTTGGACATCTCGCCAGGTAAGGGTATAAGTGTGGGTATTCTATGATTCCTGAGGGAAAAGTGCAGAGCTCCAACTTCTGCATCTTCATGCCGCCATAGCCAGGCCACGCCCCCACGACCGTATTTTTTATAAAATGTTTCTGTAATGTGTAATTTATGGTAGTATTTTCTTATTCTTCCAGGGGATTCCGGTTATCCACTACTTCCCTGCCTGCTGACGCCCATCCTTCGTCCACAGAATGCGGCACAGGACGCCTACAATCGGGGCCACCGGAAGACCCGGGCCGTTGTGGAGAGGGCCTTTGGCCTGTTAAACACGCTTAACACACTTTCGGTGTTTGGACCATACCGGGGGGGGCACTCCAGTATGACCCCAACAAGGTCATAGACATCATACTGGCCTGCTGTGTCATGCTATCATGCAGCGTGTCCCCCGGTATGTGGATCTGCCCCTCTCTCCACCAAGCCAGGACCCAGAGGAGCACTACCGTGGCACACCTAGTGCCTCTGGCCAAGCTGTTTGGGCCAATTTGATTAATACACATTTTGCATAATTTTTTTGGGCCTGTGTTTGTTTTGTGCATGTAATTATTATTTGATACTATAATTTTGCTTTGGGAATCTTTATTTTTTTGTTCCGTGTATCAACTAGTAATGAGTTAATTGCTAAAATATTCACACATGATCTGAGACTCATGCATTTTTGTTGGGCCTGTTTGTTTAGAAAAACCTTCAGTATTCTAAAAATAACAAATGCATCAACTTAGTCAACAAAAACATTAATGCATCAACTTAGTCAACAACAGGTAAAGTCACATTCAATATTTTTAATTGAAATATGAAAAATTTGAGTTGAAGGGCACTCGCATACTTCATATACATACATAGTACAACATAAATATACATTTGTGGCAAATCATGGCACATAGCAATTGGCCACATCCAGGAGTTTTAAAGTAATGCACTCCAGGCCGAAGTTTAAATAAAAAAGAAAAATAAACAGACATAGGGAGCAAGCATTTGCATGTCAATATTTGGGCTGTAATAAATAGGGCCACATACACACCCTCTCCTGCTTGGCCACATTTGCCACAGGCACAGGTGGAATGCAGCCATACCTATGCCACATCCACACCTGTAAGTCAGTGGCCCACCCAAACAAGAAGCCCCAGTCCAAATCCAAGTCCAGTACAATCTCTGCCAGGGTTCAAGGTATTAGTTTGCCAGCCCAGAATGTCCCCCAATCATGCCTACAAACAGGATGAGCCAGACACAATTTAATTAGGCCAAAGCCTGCAGCGCGACAGCTTGAGTGGCAGGTTCAGTGAGGCTTGAGCTCAGGCATTGGCTAGTGGGGTATCTCAGCACTCTAATGAGCTATATGGGCAAAAATCCAAATCATACAAGCAAAGCCATACAAAAAGGCTATATTGATAGTGCTCACCAGACAGATCAATACAGTAGAGATGTAGAGGAAAGATGTGGAGCAGATACAGGGCAAATAGGTGTTAAAATGGTTGATGCCCATAAAACCCTGGTGGTGGGCCTTGGAGGTGGCCCATCACCTGGGCATGTGTGGCATTCATAATCTGCAACTGTTCCAGCATGTGTCTATTGGTTGTTCGAACTTCATCCAGCATGCCACTAAAATGACTAGTTAAGGTGGCCATGTGGGTGTTGCTAGTTCGAACTTCCTCAAGCATGGCTGTGAAATTATTAGATAAGGTGGCCGTGTGGCTGTTGGTCATCCTAAATTCTGTCAGCATGGTGTTTAATGTATTATTTAAGGTCTCTAATTGTGCATGATGCTGCTCTGTGGTTCTTTGAGTTAGATGGCGAAATGAACGCCTCTCATGGTGCCATGCTGACTCCGTGATCGGCATGCGCCTCCCCTGGGAAACGGGGCGACGTAGCTGACTATGCCTCCCAATTCCCTGGGTTTGAGCGCCTGCAGATGATGGATGTCTAGGGCGACCAACAGCCACAGATGTGCTTGCCAAATTCTCTGCAGCAGACCTACCACTGGGAAATGTAGGCTCAGTCTCTGCATGCTGCCCACGATGGGATGGCAGCATGCGTCCAGCTTCACCTTGCTACAGAGGATTTGGTGCAGTAGCATGTTGGGACAGTTGCAGATTGTGTTCCAGGGGGGTCTGTTGTGAAGGTCTGATCAAGGTGGCATCCTCCGCCATCTCCTGGATTTCCTCCATCAGTGTGTGGGTCTGTTGGGACATGTGAAAAAAAAAGGTTAAGTTTGGGCCCTAAGTATATTTGTTATGCAAATTAGTCATGTTCTTTCACATGAATCAGCAGATTCATCAAAGTCCACTTACCGTATATATCTGGTCCTGGCTCCTAGGCAGCACGGAAGTTGACGGCGTGGTCCCTCTGGATGAGGCTTTCACACTTGCTGAGGGTTGATGCTGGGCTGTATAGTAAAAAAAAAAGGCACGTAAACACCCAAATATCCATTGATGATCAAGCAGGAATGGCAACTCCCCCAACGGTCCAAGGTGACCTTCACTATGAATGTCATTATCTGTTATATGTAGAGATGGGCGAACTTTTGAAAATTCGATTCAACTGATTCGCCGAATTCTCCGGGAAAAATTGCTTCAGTCCGAATTTATTCCCGATGAATCGCTATTAAAAACGGCTATTTCTGGGCATCCATAGGGTTGCAGAACGTATTGCTTGGCTGTAACATGCATAGGATGCATGCTGGGTTAGTGAAATACTATTGTAAAGAAGTATGACATGCAGATCAAAGGCGTCGCTATTAGATTCGCTGACACAGAGCGGCACAATTACAGAGCCTTGAGGTGGCATCAGCATGATGAGCCCATATATTGCCTGAAAGACACAGTGGAGTTGGCAGTGGCATAGGGAGACCATACATTGCCTGAAAGACACACTCTGGACTTGGCAGCAGCATAGGGAGCACATATATTGCCTGAAAAACACACCCAGGAGTTGGCAGCAGCATTAGGAGCCCATATATTGCCTGAAAGACACTCCCAGGAGTTGAAAGCAGCATAGGGAGCTCATATATTGCCTGAAAAACACATTGGAGTTGGCAGCAGCATTAGGAGCCCATATATTGCCTGAAAGACACACCCTGGAGTTGGCAGCAGCAGCAACAGGAGCCCAAACATTGCTTGAAAGAGACACTGGACTTGGCAGCAGGAGCCCAAAAATTGGCCTAAAGACACACCCTGGAGTTGGCAGCAGCAGCAACAGGAGCCCAAAAATTGGCCTAAAGACACACTGGAGTTGGCAGCAGTAGGAGCCCAAACATTGGCTGAAAGAGACACTGAAGTTGGCAGCAGGAGCCCAAAAATTGGCCTAAAGACACACTGGAGTTGGCAAACATTGCTTGAAAGAGACACTGGAGTTGGCAGCAGGAGCCCAAAAATTGGCCTAAAGACACACTTGAGTTGGCAGCAGCAGCAGCAGGAGCCTAAACATTGGCTGAAAGAGACACTGGAGTTGCCAGCAGGAGCCCTAAAATTGGCCTAAAGACACACTGGAGTTGGCAGCAGCAGCAGGAGCCCAAACATTGCTTGAAAGAGACACTGGAGTTGGCAGCAGGAGCCCAAGAATTGGCCTAAAGACACACTGGAGTTGGCAGCAGCAGCAGGAGCCCAAACATTGCTTAAAAGAGACACTGGAGTTGGCAGCAGGAGCCCAAAAATTGGCCTAAAGACACACTGGAGTTGGCAGCAGCAGGAGCCAAAAAAATGGCCTAAAGACACACTGGAGTTGGCAGCAGCAGCAGGAGCCTAAAAATTGGCTGAAAGAGACACTGGAGTTGGCAGCAGCAGCAGCAGGAGCCCAAACATTGACTGATAGACACACCCTGAAGTTGGCATCAGCAGGAACCCAAAAATTGGCTCAAAGGCATACCCTGAAGGTGGCATCAGCAGGAACCCAAACATTGTCTGAAAGGCATACCCTGAAGGTGGCATCAGCAGGAGCCCAAAATTGGCCTAAAGACATAAATATGTTTTGCACCATATGGAAAGTGTAAAACGTGGCACCATGCTTAATCTACTCGCATGCATTAGCCATTGGTGGGTGGAAATCCTGGCTGATCCATCCCTGATTCATTTTCACAAAGGTGAGTCTCTCCACATTTTTAGTTGACAGACGAGTTCTCCTCTGCGTTACTATGGCCCCTGCCACACTAAACACCCGCTCAGATGCCATGCTACTGGCCGGGCAGGACAGCTTTTCCAGGGCTAGTTGCAGCCACAAGTCAAGTTTGGCTGCCCAGAAGTCCAGCGGATCCTCAAGGTATGTTGGCATGGTTATTACAAGGTATGACACGACCTGCTGGTTCAGGTCCTGCTCCAGGTCTTCCTGCTGGTCATGAGTAGCCTCACTATGCGGGTGAAGAAAGCTACTCATTAGCGACTGTAGACTCAGGCTGCTGCTGATGGAGCTGCTGCTGCTCCTGCTCCCCCCTAGCTGCTATGGCAGTGGAAGGTGAGCGCAGAGGGCCCCCCCGAGTCAGACCTGTGAGAGTATGGACGATGGCGCAGATAGACATCGGCCAACTGACTGCGTAGGATGTCTCTGTAGTAGGCCAGTTTGTCTTCCCTCTCAGTGGGTGTAAAAAATGCCATTTTTTGCCGGTAGCGAGGGTCCAATAAGGTGGTGAGCCAGAAGTCATCCCACTGACAAATGGAAACAATTCTGGGGTCACTATGCAAGCACGTGAGCATGCTTCATGCCATTTGTGCAAGTGACTCGGAGGGACTACCTGTATCCATCTCCACTGCATACTGCCACATTGTGCCTGGGTCCTCTGTCTCGCCTTCCTCACAACCCTCTAGCTCCTCTGGCTGCTCCTGCTCCTCCTCTCCTGTCAGCTGACTAGATAAACCAGCCATTTCGCCAAGCCTAAACTGTGCTTCACTGTGCCACTCCTCCTCCTCCTCCAGTCTGTCGCAGCGCAGACAAAATGTTCTTCCCATTGTCGGTAACCATGGTTCCCATTTTCAGTTTTCTTGGAGTAAGGCATGTTTGGATTTCTTGATGAATTAATTTTAGCAGTTCCTCCTCTGTGTGACTCCGTTCGCCAAGACAAACCATGTAAAGCACAGTGTGACACCTCCGTGCCCTGCACACATGGTAGACTGGAGGGGCACTGAGACTTGACCCTACAGTGGAGGATGAGGAGGCCGAGTCGCACTGTGTCACAGGCACAACACCCAGGGAGCATGGAGGCCGAAGCGGCGTGACCTGTCCAAGTTGCTGCTGCTGTAAAGGAACCACATTCACCCAGTGGGCCGTAAACGGCATGTACTGTCCCTGACCGTAGTTACAGGTCCAGACGTCGGCGCTGCCATGCACTTTGGTACACACCGACAGGCTCAAGGACTGGCCCACCTTATGTTCAACAAAATTGCGCAGCGCTGGTACTGCCTTCTTGGCAAAGAAATGATGGCTTGGGACTCTCCACCTCGGCTCGACACAAGCCATCAGTTCTCTTAAAGGTGCAGAATCCACCACCTGAAAAGGGAGCGACTGCAGCACCAGCAACTTGGACAGGAGCACATTCAGCTTCTGCGCCATAGGATGAGTGGGCGCATACTGCTGTCTCTTTCACATGGCTTCGCTGATGGATTGCTGGCGGGATGCATTACTTGGAGGAGGAGCAGGAGCATCTGGAGCGACAGAGGATGGGTATGACACACAGCTGCCTTCGGCTGAGGTGCTGGAGCCTTGGCTGGCAGAAATTGGGAGCGGCGTGCCACTTGGTGAGGAAGCAGGCTGGACCACCTCTTCGGAGCCTCGGTTCTCCCAGGCCGCTTTATGGTGACGAAGCATATGTTGACGCAGGGCCGTGGTGCCAACATTGGGGCCCTGGCCACGCTTCAACTTCTGCCTACACATCTTGCATGTGGCCATGTTACCCTCCTGCGGATGCTTGATGAAAAACTGCCACACTTCCGAGTAGCTAATTTTCCCACCAACAGTCCGCACTGATTCACTGCTACTGCCACCAACTCCAGAAACCCCTGCTCCATTACTTGTGATCTACCCATGCCCCGTTTGGCTCCAGACTTTAAAATTCTGCCCCCATGCTGACTGCCAACCATGCTGCTAACACCTTGCCACCTCAGCTGCTTACTCTGGGGCAACCTGCGCCCCTCTTCTCCTGATGATGATGATGAAGCCCCTTCTGCACCTGGCTCCCAAGTGTGATCGGCTTCATCATCATCGAGTTGTGTCTGCATGTCACTGATGGTCTCGGTTTCCTCAACAGCGTCTGGTGCAGGAGCTGGAATGCTCGCCACACCACCTCCCACGCCACTCTCCACATCACTATTTGTCTGCCTAGCGAAAGAAGCTACCTCCATTTCTTGGCTGGGCAGCAGCTGCTGACTGTCCTCTATCTGATCATCCTCACTAAAGAGTGGAGCTGAACCCAAAGCATAGGATACGTCGCTGGGGAGGGAACGGCGTAGGACAGAGTCAATGGGAGGACAGGGACTGTTGTGACGGTTGTGTCAGAGGAACCTACCGACTGTAGACTGGTGTCAGATGTAACTTGTGATGATGTGGATGACCGCGTTAACCAATCTACAATGGCAAATGCATTACTGGTGGAGACACGAGAGTTAGCAGATACTGGCAGATCAGGTCTCTCACTGTGACTCCTGCTGCCACTCACCCCTAGTCTGCTGCGACCTCTGCCTGCTGAATCTAGGCCTCTGCCACTCCTCTGTGAACATCCTGGCACTTGTCTGCCAGACATTTTTATGTATTTGAAATGCGCTACAGGCACTTTAAAAAATGTGTTTACTTTAAAAAGCAGAAGGTAAATAAACTGAGGAACTGCTTCTCTGTAACAGATACTATGAAAATTGGCAAAATGGGATGCCCAGTGCTCATGGGTTTTTAAAGCAGACAAAAAACACTTTTAAAACTGTGGTCTAGTTATATGAACGGGGGTTAGGGGGAGGGATCGGGGTTCCTTTAAGTATGTGTGTTATTGTCTTAATCAGAATGGTGAGGTTTTAGTGGACCTTGTGTAGGCCACAATAGTGCAATAGAGAAAAGGGTTTTTTTTCCTACTGGGGTCACAACGGGAGGTCCCGTGCATCCCCTAGGGAAAAACTTTTAACCTCTACACTGTACTCTGATAAAAAGGTTTTATTTTAATATACAAGAGTTTTATTACAATAGTGCATGTACATCCTATACCGTTTTAAAAATAGTCCTTAGCAGAAGCTATTACTTCATAGTCTGCATTAAAGATAAGGTATGGGGGGTCACGAAAGTCTCAAATTGGATGAAGAAAAGAGGGAGGGGCTAGGGTTACTTGCCCGTCCTCAATGTCCTTGAGAAATTGCCTCAAGTTTGTAGCAAGGTTGGGTTGTAGCTCCTCAGTTTGTAGCCAGCTGATACCCTTCAAAGTTTGTAGCAAGTGGTTGTAGACTCCTTACAGACGCGTTTCGCTCGTTGCTTCTTCAGTGTAGGAGCCTGTATTCTCTAGTAATAGATATGTACAGGTACATATATAGATATTGCATACAGTCAATATTTGCTTGGCTGATATATTAAAGAGGCAATAGTAAGTTGTTATTACTCACCGGCTGATGAGGGTGCCCTGGTGCTTGGATTGCTGTTATATTGAAGGTAGTTCTGAATTTGAGGTTGCTGGGAAAAAGCCCTTAGGTGTGAGTACATGTGCTGCAATTAACACTCGGTTAGTATGTGCCATGCACTTATAGTCAGTGCTTACCTTTTGCTATTATGTGCCCTGTGTGCGGAGATCCGGGCCCTCCATGTCCTGGTGTGGAGTGTTTTGTGGTCTCCACGGGATGTGTGTCAGTACACGTATAGGTGTCTGTCTTGGCACTCGGCGGACCGCCATTGCAGGGTGGGAGGGATTTATTTCCCTGCCAGCGCCTTAGCAACGTCCCTGATTGGTGGAAGGTCAGGGGCGGAAGTGCGCAATTAGCGTACTTCCTCTGTGGCGGTCCCGCCCGGATCTCCTGTGTTTCCTGTTCCCGCTTATGGCAGTGGCCATTTTGTTGGTTTATATGTCCATATGCGCATGCATGCTTATCGCGTATTCGCTATGTATAGAGCCGTCGCTGCTTATGGCGGCGGCTATTTTCTAGGTTAGTGTAGGAGATTGACTGGTCGCTGCTTAAGGCGGCCATATTTATGGTTAGTTATGCCTGTAATGGATTAGATAAGGCTGCGTTGGCTGGTGGGTTTATCCCCATTCATTGTGACTGGCATATTTTGGGGGGGCCGGTTATGATGGGCTTTTCTGGGCAAGGAAATGTGTGTGAGCTGGCGGGGCAGTAATTACCACACAGAGGGGTCTCACAGCCGTGGAGTAATTGCCGATGTTAGTAGTGTGACAATGCAAATGAAAACAAACGTATATAATAATCGATAATAATAAATGATGGTAATATAATGATGTAGATCGGGTCAATAAGTCAATAAAGTCACCTTTGTGCAAGAAGCATTATTTAGCGTTACTTGGTGCATTAACATTGCTATGTGGTGTTTGTTGTATGTAGGGTCCTATTGTAAAAACAATTATTATTGTGTAATAGTGTTTCAGATGTACTGTGTTCAAACGTATCATCATGGTCGCCGCTTGATTGCGTGGTTTTTAGTACTTTTTGTGGTTGATTATTTTCACAGTCATCTGAAGTGTTGGAGGCCTGGGTACCTCAGTTCTCTGTTGGGGTGTATCGGTAGGAGTTGGATCGGTGAGGGGGGAGGAAAGGGAAACAGGATGTGCTTAGTAGGTTTTTGTCTAATACTCATCCTCAGAAGAGGTTGGAAGCGAGGCAATATGAGCGGGGTTTGTCAGAGGAAAGGGGAAAAGCTACAGGTTTCATTGAGGCCTGGTGGGTAGGTGGCTTTCAGTTTTACGATCCATTTGGTCTCCCTCTGTAGGGTCTGTTTCTGGATGTCACCTCCCCTTTGGCTCGCATGTAGTCTATCTAGAGCTTAAAAAATTGTGCCTCTGGCGTCAGATGCATGTTTCTTGAGGAAATGGCGTCCTATTGGTGTAGTGATGTTTTTGTTTCTGATATCCCTGATGTGTTCTAGAATCCTAATTCTGAATTTCCGATTTGTCTTTCCTATGTAGAAATTGCCGCACGGGCATGTGAGGAGGTAGATGATATTGGGGGAGTTACAGTTTACAAAGTGCTTTATAGTATGGGGTTGGTTGTTCGGAAGGATAAAGGTTTTGCCTTGTTTGAGATACTGGCATGCATTGCATCCCCCACAATTATAGAGACCATAATTCTTACAGCATTTGGAGTTACGGTCACTGTAGTGGCTTCTCACTAGTGAGTCTTTTAGTGATTTTGGTCTTCTATATACTAGTTTGGGTGTATCGGGGACTATGCCCTGAAGGTCTCTGTCATGAGTCTATCCCCTCGATTCAAAGAGCCAAAGTTAATTGATTTCGTATCGAGAATCGTAAGTTTGGGTGGGTGTTTGTCATTTTTTCTTGTTTTTTTGGCCATTTCGTATTCGCACAATCGTTCGCGCATAGACGTATATGAACATACGCATTTCGTACGAGAATCGTATAATTTGCGTTAGTTCGTGTGTTTTTCCCGTCCAAATCGTATTATTTGCGTCCGATCCTATTTTTTACGTCCTTCACATGGGCTTGCGCCCAATTCAGAGAGGTGATTGCTAATTGTTTGGAAGCCCATTAAAGAGCTGCTTTACGAAATGTTTGCCGGCAGCTATTTGGCCTCGGGAGTAGGATGGAGCGGAGCGAGTTTGTGGCACATCAAGGGCTTATGCTTTTTGGCATTGAGTTGATCGAGATGTCTGAGAGCAGATTGCCCCTGCGTCGTCGCATGAACATCGATAGCATGAATGATGTTGAGCTGTTCGAGCTGACCAGGCTTAATCGCGCTTCCCTCCATAAATTATATAGTGAGCTGCGGCCATGGTTAGCCCGCACCACAAGGAAGGGGCATGCAATTTCAGGTATGACCAAGATGCTTGGCTGCCTGCAATTTTTGGCGAACGGCTCGTTCCAGAGGCTGGGTGCCCTCTCCGTGGGGATGTCACAGCCTACGCTGAGCCGCGCACTGTCTAAATTTTTGGAAGGCATGGCTGCCATAACTCAAAAATATATTTATTTTCCTGATGATATGGCAGCCAGAAACGCCATTAAGCTTGGGTTTTATAATGTGGCCGACATGCCCAACGTTATTGGTGCAATTGACTGCACACATGTGGCACTCGTACCTAGGGCAGCCGACGAGTATATATATAGGTATTGAGATTGGTTATTATGTTGCCCAACGTGTCATGTAACCTGTTTTCCTTTGCGGCAGCATATTTGTTTATCCCTCATTTGTGTAGCTGCTTTATCTAGGCTTTTCATTAGTATTTCCCAATAGAGTGCAGACATGTTTTGTGGTAAATTTATTATTTTGGGTCAAATATCAATTACCCTTTTTGTATGTTTTTGCCTTAAGGAATCGTAAAATGGGACACTCCCTTAATGTCCAGGCCGTGGTTGGTCCGGCTATGCGGTTTATGAGTGTCCTTGCCGGCTACCCAGGATCGTCCCACGACTCCTATATCCTCAGGCGATCTGGGTTGTTTCGGAGATTTGAGGCAGGTGAATTTTCGGGGGCATGGCTGCTTGGTAAGTGTGTCCTATTTGTGTGTTATTAAATGTGGCATTAATCTTGTATTTGTTGATATGTTTGTTTTTGAATTCTTTACATAAGCGTCCAACTGCCTTTTTCTTGGGTCATATATTATGAACTTCCCAAAAAAATGCTTGCCTCGCTTTGGCCTTCAGAATGTTTTCCCTTTAGTTAGGATGTCTGTAAGTTCCTTGTCCCTAAATATATTGGTTTGGAGTTTATACCCAAGGATATTTGACCTTTGGCTCCTTTTGTACTATTGGTCTTTAAATGTCAAAGTGGACTTAAACTGCATACATTGTAGTTTCCAGATAAATGTGGATAGGCCCTCAGCAGCATCCTAATTGTAACATGTCTGAAAACTAAAAATATATGTAAAATCCAAATACCCTTGGCCGTGCAGATGTTTGTTAATTAATTGGTATATAGAAGTGCCATTTTTAATTAGGTTATACCTTAGTGGAATTTTTTTTGGCCCTAATGTGCCCTGTTTTTTTTTGGGCACACTTTACCTTACATCATTATGATATCTGTGAAATTTTTGGTGTTGGTTGTGTTGCCTTTTTAATTTTGATTACATTTAATTCTCTGTTTAAGGTGATTCCGGGTACCCACTTCTACCCTGGCTCATGACGCCTGTGCTGCGGCCCCAGGATGCCTCTCAGGAAGCGTACAACCGTGCGCATCGCAAGACCCGGGCTGTTGTGGAGAGGGCCTTTGGGCTTCTGAAGACACGTTTTCGTTGCCTTGACCATACTGGGGGGGCCCTGCAATATGATCCCAAGAAAGTGATCGACATTATAATGGCATGTGCTGTTTTGCACAATTTTGCCATCATGGAACGTGTCCCACGTTATGTGGACAGCCTGCCCTCTTCAGCCGTCGAGGATGAAGTCGAGAATTTTGTGGGGCCCCCCAGTGAGTCTGGCCAATCTGTTCGAGCCAACCTGATCAGGCAGCATTTTACTTAACTTTTTTCCCTGTCTCACCATTCTGTGTGTCTGTGTTATCCTTTTTGTTACATATGTTGTTTTGCCGTAATGTGGCATTACCTCTAAGTAAAACATTTAGACCTTAATTGTTGCCTAATGTATTTCATGTAGTTTCCTTAGCTTTAGCTTTGCATTGTTACACCTCTTCAAACCCAAATTATCTGGTTTAGCCCAAGCTGTTTAAAATGTGTTCCCACTAAAAACGCCACAAGTATTGTAAGTGAAGTTTTTTTTTTACTTTGAAAAGGAAAAATTATAGTGCTTAACAGAAAACATTCCACATACATCTGTGGTTACAAATGGATAACATTACCAAAAAAACATCGAGCACATCTACACCTGGAAGTGAGTGGCACAACCAAACAAGGACACCCAGTCCAAAGGCCAGCCTAGTCCAGTCATTAATATTGCCTGTGCCCAGGGATATTTGGGCATGGCCATAATGTCACACAAACATGTCTGCAAACAGGAGGAGCACCAAGCAAATACATATTTAAAGCCATAAGTGGCCAGATACACTCCACATAGACCTATGGCATTGGCTAGTGGCCTTAAGCATTACTCTAAGGAGCTATATGGGAGCAAATACAAAACACAACCTGCCTGAGCAACACAAAATGGATTGTTTGAAACCTCAAAGGACAAGTAAATACAGTGGGGGTTAAGAGAAAAGATGTCCCACACACCCATGGCTTAATAGGGTGGCTGCCCATAATACCCAGGTGGAGGTCCAGGTGGAGGTCCATGTGAATGGGACCTAGCCTGGGCCATGGCAGCATTGTGAATTTGAAACTGCTCCACAATGTTTCTCTGCATATTGGTCATCTCAGCCATGGCTGACTGGATGCCATTACTTGCATTGGCCACGTTGCTGTTGAGGGTACGCAACTCCGCGAGGATGCCCTGTAGACTGGTATGGATGTTGACCATGTCGGCATGCCTTTGCTCACGCTCTGTAACGAGCTGGGCGTCATAAGAGTCCCTTTGTTGGGTCCATAATTGAAGCAGGGCACTCTGCCTCCCCTGGGAAATTGTGGGGCGGCGTAATGGAGTCCGCCGCACAATTACCCTGGCTCTTGGGCGTGCCCTGCCGCGTGGTGTCGTACCCTCAACAGCAACCGGCCTGCTTTGCAAATCCTCAGCAGCAGAGTGAACACTGGGGACTGTAGTGTCAGTCTCCCCATGTGCATGCACAATGGATGGAGCTTCACTCTGCTGCTAAGGATTGGCCAGAGAAACATTATGGAGCAGTTCCAAATTGGGACCCAGGGGGAGGTCATCCGACGTGCCCTGCACGGAGACATCATCATCTTCCTCCATGTCCTGGATCTCTTCCATGAGTGTGCGGGTCTGTAGGGACATATAAAAAAAAAAAGTGTAAGTTGGCGTCCAAATTTGGGATTCCAACAGTTTAACACATTCTTAAGCACTTGGTAGTATTTATGGTACTAAATTAACTTACCGGAAATCTCTGATCTGGGCTCCTATGCTGTACGGACCTGGTAGGCATAACCAAACTGGGGGGTGAGTTTACCCTTGCTGAGGGATCATGCTGGGCTGAAGAAGAGAAAAACAAACCACGTAAACACACACATAACCATTTTTTGGATAGGTAATCAAATATAGCTCTATTTCTAATATTATTCAACTCTAGAGCAATGGGGACCTTTGTTCAAACACACGCAAGTTTACATAGGTGCAATGGCTCGCAAAAACTGCTAACTGACCTCAGTTCGAAGTCAGGAAGTGTACCCAGTCAGCATACAACTTTCAACGCACATTTTGGGATTTAGCCTACCATTCTCTAGGTCCGTGGTACTCAAACAATTGTTGTAAAGGCCCATTTCAAGCTATGTGGTGAGAGGTGAATGTCTGGCCATGGTGCTGACGCAGGGGGTGTCTAGTTAAAAATAAATACACTGGTGGAGGGGCTGGAGATTTCAAAGTGCCAACTAATAAAGGCTGCTTGCCCTTGCTGGGCTGGATGGGCCAGAGCTGAGGGGACAGGGATTGGATGGCTAAAGGGGGGAGTTAACGTATTGATGGTGATGGGATGGATGGAGCAAATCTGTTACAAATGTATGGGGCTTATGTGGGGGGGGGGGGGGGGCATGGGGGGACTGTGGCAGATGGGCCAGAGCAGGGGCAGCGGGACACGATTGTGCCAAGAGAAATTTTTACCAAGGTACTGTGTACCTTGCAATGCCACTTCCTGTGCAGTACTTCATATTGCAATGCTATGTTTCAGGGAGCCATCACATTGGGCAGGAGAACAACCACTACATCGCCGATCAAGGGGGCAGCTCTGAGCACGTCAACACAGAAGTAACTGAGTGCAGGGCTGTCTGGGCAGGGGTCCTTGAATGTGGTGCCAAGGTCCGCATTGGGACCCCGGGCCGCCAGTTGAGTCTCGCTGCTCTAGGTCAGATATGTTTGGGGGTGGCTAATTAAATTGTTAACTCAAACACAACTCACACAACCAAAAGGCAACCCATACATAATGATGTGTGTTTTGTGATTGATTCCAAATATATCACTTATCTTGAGAAACTTCATGACTTTAACAATCCAATTGGACATTTGATCTTTGCCATAATGGCTGTGGGCCTAAATGTGTGATTCCCAGGGACCAAAAGAGGACACAAACAGCCACAGTAGTGCGAGGCCAAGCAAGGCAAACCATAGGGGCATCCCGTTATCTTGTTACTAGTGAACTGTAGATTATTTAGCAAACAGGCAAACATGCAGATTTAAGAGTACTCACCGTGGGTACGGGTCGGTGAGTCTGTGTCCCTTAGACCAGCATGTCCACCGACCGCGACCGGATGGAGAAGTCCAAGCACAATCTCCTCAGCAGGGGTAAACTCCAATTTAGATGGAAAGCCACCTCCAGTTTTCATGCTGAAAAGAGAAAATCGTTTGGTACTCAGAAAAGGTGCATACAGTACATCCAAAACATTATATTTAGCGAAAACATTTATTTACCTGTAATTATGCCTTTTAATTTCTTTTTGCCGTACAGCATACTTCAGATCAGAGATTTTCTTCTGAATTTGGGACACATCTTTCCTTTCTTTCCCCGCTGCATTTACTTGTCGGAGGATGGTTTCAAACAATTCCATCTTGCGCTGCTTGGTGGTGTGTTTGGATTTGCTCCCATATAGCTCGCCATATTTTGGTCATGGGAGAATCTCCCACTCAACTGGCCGCGGCGCAATGTGCGGCCAGATGGTTGGCTTGGCTGCTCCTCCATGTGTGCAGACACATGTGGTGACATTATGGCCTGGGGCTGGGTAGGGGAATGGCCGGATTGGTGGCTTCCCAATGACTGGACTGGACTGGCCAAGGGACTGGGTGTTCTTGCGTGGCTGGCCACCGAACTTCCAGGTGTAGATGTGGTCATGGTTGCAATTCGGGGCCCTCTTGGGGGGCTAGGTTCCCGGCTGGTGCCAGGTCGGGGGCTCTGTTCCCGGCTGGTGCCAGGTCGGGGGCTTCTGGCCCTGGATGGGGTTCTTCGGGCCCTGTAGGGGCTTCTGGCCCTGGATGGGGTTCGGCGGGCCCTGTAGGGGCTTCTGGCCCTGGATGGGGTTCGGCGGGCCCTGTAGGGGCTTCTGGCCCTGGATGGGGTTCGGCGGGCCCTGTAGGGGCTTCTGGCCCTGGATGGGGTTCGGCGGGCCCTGTAGGGGCTTCTGGCCCTGGATGGGGTTCGGCGGGCCCTGTAGGGGCTTCTGGCCCTGGATTGGGTTCGTCGGCCTCTGGCTGGGCTTCTGGCCCTGGATTGGGTTCGGCGGCCTCTGGCTGGGCTTCTGGCCCTGGATGGGGTTCGGCGGCCTCTGGCTGGGCTTCGTGCCCTGGATGGGGTTCGGGCCCTGGATTGGGTTCGTCGGCCTCTGGCTGGGCTTCTGGCCCTGGATGGGGTTCGGCGGCCTCTGGCTGGGCTTCGTGCCCTGGATGGGGTTCGGGCCCTGGATTGGGTTCGGGCCCTGGATTGGGTTCGGCGGCCTCTGGCTGGGCTTCGTGCCCTGGATGGGGTTCGGCGGCCTCTGGCTGGGCTTCGTGCCCTGGATGGGGTTCGGGCCCTGGATTGGGTTCGTCGGCCTCTGGCTGGGCTTCTGGCCCTGGATGGGGTTCGGCGGCCTCTGGCTGGGCTTCGTGCCCTGGATGGGCTTCGTGCCCTGGATGGGGTTCGGGCCCTGGATTGGGTTCGGCGGCCTCTGGCTGGGCTTCGTGCCCTGGATGGGGTTCGGGCCCTGGATTGGGTTCGGCGGCCTCTGGCTGGGCTTCGGGCCCTGGATGGGGTTCGGGCCCTGGATTGGGTTCGGCGGCCTCTGGCTGGGCTTCGTGCCCTGGATGGGGTTCGGCGGCCTCTGGCTGGGCTTCGGGCCCTGGATGGGCTTCGGGCCCTGGATGGGGTTCGGGCCCTGCTGCGGGGCCTGGGTTGCCGAACTGCCCTACTTGAAGGCATGGCCGGTGTGGGCTCCCTTGTGCTGCCTCTTCTGGGGGCAGAGGTGGTGGGTGCTGCAGTTGCCAGCTTTTTGGCTGCAGGGGCACGGGGCTTGGGGCCCCTTTTTTTGGTTCCTGAGGGTCCAGGGTCCCTTGGTGGGGCCGAGGTGGGAGTCTTGCCTCTCAGTTTTCTCCTACCTTGCTGGGACCTTGTTGTTGGGCCCTCCGCGGTCTTGCTTTGCTGGGGTCGCTTGCTCATAGGCTTTTTAGGTGCCATCTTACACAAATGCTCAAAGAGAATGAGCTTTGGGTGCAGGGACCTTTAAATAATGAGCCCAGCGTGTGACGCCTATGCGCACGACTACGCGCTCGTACGAACGTACGTTCGAGCGGAACCAGGAAACCGCTGGGGTTTCACTTATCTGCTGCCTTGAAGAAGCATAAAGATGGCGCCCACTATCTTCACCCGTCAACAGGAAGAGATCCTCATGCTGGTAAGTGGCTGCCTGTGCATTTTAATCTAATAGTCAATGATGGCCTAAATGTAAATGATGCGTTTGGAACTAGTTTGGGGTCTCTTAATGTTTAATCACTGGCTCCTCACACTTCATCCTCAAGGGCCGAGCCTGGCCACGTTTTCACCTGTCTATGCTGATGTCCTAATTCGGCCAATTGCTCCGGATTAGCAACAGTTAATTAACCTGTGGAGTAGCGGGGCGAGCTGGCAAACCTGGCCTGTCTCGGACCTTGATGCGGATGTTTGAGGAACACTGTTTTCCTAAGCCATAAAAACACAACGGGAAGCCACACACGTGGTCCAAAAGCCTAAGCATTAGCCTACATCTTGGATGTTTAAACCATCCTAACATGCCATAGATGCAGGTGGGCTGATTCTTGATGTTGGCTATTATCTGTATGTACATGGTGTGTGATACATATAACATAAGACCAGACTGTCATTCACAGTCAACGTCCTCTTTAAGGCACTCCCCAAAAATGGCTGCCACTCGAAATGTGTGTGTTAATGACATTAAATTCTCAACTTGTGATGCAACACATATGGGTCTGTGTGTAAAAGTAAAAGCTCTGTGTCCATTATGTTTTTCAGATCATGCTTCAGCGCCGGTATGACTTCGCGCCCAATGTGTGCGAGAAAAGGGACATCGCCCGGGAGATCATCGCCGAGATACACCGTGTGACCAGCACCACCTTCACTCACACCCAGATAATGCAGCATTGGTCGGACCTGAAACGTCTGCACATGCCCCGGGTGCGGAGGTTTTTTGGAATCCATTTCCCAAGTAAGTACAAAGCAATTGCATGGTATATGTTCCAAATGTATAAGTTATGCCTTTATTTATAATGACTTTTCTTTGGTAGTGTTGGAAATGGATTTCAGAATTCGCCGCACCCGGAGACGTACAGGCCGACCAGTGCTGCATGACTCTGCATCTGTGAGTGAAGGTGGTGGATCTCCCGGGCGACGGACCTACCCCTCCTCTGTGGCCTCCTCAGACCAGCCCCTGGACCTTACCACAGAGGAGGGGCCAAACCGCGTGGGCGTGGAGTCATACCTGGCCACGCATGGGGAAGGCTCTGGTATGTCACTCTTCATGTATAGGCACAAAGATATACATGGCAGGCCAAAAACTAAGTTATCCTTTATTATGTATTTGTAGAAGCTTCTGGAGCGGGTGAGATAGTGGAGGAGGAGGCAGCAGAGATGCTTGAAGTCGATCCTGGCGAAGGTGAGTGATGTCAGCCAGACTGGGAGCCAGATATGTTGGCAATAGTGACTCTCTACAAGTACTAACCAAATGTCACATGTTTCTCCAGGGACTTCTTCACAGCAGAGCCAGGACCAAGGACAGCCTGTTGGCCCCAACCAGCCATCTGTCGGCCACCAACTCCGTAAGTCTCCATGCCATTATTCATATTAATGTTTGGTTAGCTAATAACACACACATAACTAAAGGCGTAGCCAATGTGTAGTTCACACTTTCATGTGGGCACTTCGTTAGCTTAAAGAGGACCCTAACTAGTATTAAGAACCAAAGAATTAGCCATCACACTGTACCTACAGATTAGAACCATGGAAAAACACCCTTCACCCATCTAATGCATGTTATTAGACTGAACCAAACCAATATTGGGGAATATTGAATGCGCAATATTTACAGGCAGCATGGGATACAGATTTAAAAAAGGAAGGTGCTGCCATGCATTGTGTGAGTGATGACCTTTCCATCAACCCAGCTATGCTCGGGATTCCCAACGCACCACTGTAACCTACTCCCCTGTACTTTATCCAACTCTCCACTCCTCATTAAGTGTTATGCTTCAGAGTCCAGATGGCGGCGCTGTAATCCCAAAAAAACCCTAATTAACTTTGAGGTGGTGCAGAATCATTTGTGAATAGTTATTGGTTTTCATTAAATAATGTGGAAGGTCCGGTTTAAGGAGTTTAAACACTTACCTGTGGGAAATGCATTAACTGTATCCCTTGGAAGAATGACATATGTCATGCATTTACATGTATTTGATTAACCCTAAATCTATTTCCAGCATACAAACCGGTCTGGGACTCCTATTTATGTTTCTTTCTCGATTGGTTACAGGGATGATCCCCCAAACATTGGCGGGGAAAAAAAAAAGAATGAAGGAGTTGGTGGCCGAGCTGCTGGCCATACAGGCGACGTTGGGGCCAACAGATGAAGAAGAGGATGATGAATAGTGCCCTTGGTCCTGGCTCCTTTGTTTAACTTTGTTTTAAAGTTTTTAAGATTTTAAAAATGGTTTTATTGAATTTTTAAAAATCCAAACGATATGTTGTAAAAAAAAACCCAAACCAAAAAAAAAATTGTGTTTTACTGTTCCCAAAAAAAAAAACATTTATATGTGTTTTACCTAGAAAAAAAAAAAAAAAAAAAAAGATTTAAAAAAAAAAACCAAAACAAAAAATGAGGTTTTGAAAATTATTTAAAACAAAACCGAGAAAATCATTTAAATAAATTAGATTTTAAGCCTTCCTAAATGTGTCTTTTCTAATATGCACACACCCAAAAAATTACACAAACCAGAAACAACACGCTTAGAAACATATAGACATATGTACATTATGTGATTTTCTTACATTTTAGGGACCGAGAAAGGAAGTTGGATGCAGCCGCTAAGGGGTTTAGGTAAGTTTGAGGGACCGAGAAATGAAGTTGGATGCAGCCGCTAAGGGGTTTAGGTAAGTTTGAGGGACCGAGAAATGAAGTTGGATGCAGCCGCTAAAGGGTTTAGGTAAGTTTGAGGGACCGAGAAATGAAGTTGGATGCAGCCGCTAAGGGGTTTAGGTAAGTTTGAGGGACCGAGAAATGAAGTTGGATGCAGCCGCTAAAGGGTTTAGGTAAGTTTGAGGGACCGAGAAATGAAGTTGGATGCAGCCGCTAAGGGGTTTAGGTAAGTTTGAGGGACCGAGAAATGAAGTTGGATGCAGCCGCTAAGGGGTTTAGGTAAGTTTGAGGGACCGAGAAATGAAGTTGGATGCAAGCGCTAAGGGGTTTAGGTAAGTTTCTGGTTGAGGGTGCGCATGCGCAAGATCTTATAAACATACGAACGCACGAATCTAAGAGTCCAAAAACCAATGAAAGCCAGAGGCAAACGCAAGTAATTGGAAGAGGTTGACGATGGAAGCAGCCGAAAAAACAGGCTGCCGCCACAACAGGTGAGCACATGAACGTGATTTTTACGATTGCCAACTGACTGAGGCAAGTTCGGGAGATATCATACGAACGGACGTATCTTTTAGGATAGAAACGTATTTGCTTATTGAATCACTCGCAAGTTCATACGAACGCACGAGCGGACGTGAAAAATAGGATGATCGTGAGCCAAATCCAAGCTGTTACATGTTTCTTTGAATCAACCCAAATATGTGCCAGTGTTTGTTGAGTATTCTTCTAATTGTTGTGTGTTGTTTAGTGTATGTAAGTATTATTGGGAGGGTGGGTTTCGTTTGTGTTTGTTTCTTCTGTGTGAAGAGGATGGTTTGTCGCTCTCTTTCCAGTGTTCTGTGGTATGCTCGTTTAAGGGCTTTCTTACTATATCCCCTGTGTGTGAGTCTCTCCCTAATTCCTGCTGCTGTTATCTGAAAGTCTTCTTCTGATGAGCAATTCCGTCTGGCGCGCAGATATTCGCCGTATGGAATGCAGTTTTTCCCTAGGGGATGCACGGGACCTACCGTTGTGACCCCTGTAGGAAAAAAAACCATTTTCTCTAGTTATATGAACTCTGAAAGACCTGCTTCTGTGTAACAGATAGAGTTAAAAGTGCAAACAGGGGATGCCCAGTGCTCAGGGTTTTTTTTTTTAAGCAGACACAAAAACAATTAAAGCTGTGCTCTAGTTTGATGAAATCCCCTTTAAGAGCTGCTTGTGTGTAACAGATAGGATTAAATGTGCTAATATGGGATGCCCAGTGGGCAGGGGTTTTTACAGCAGACATAAAAACAATTAAAACCGTGCTCTAGTTAGATGAAATCCCCTTTAAGAGCTGCTTGTGTGTAACAGATAGGGTTAAATGTGCTAATATGGGATGCCCATTGGGCAGGGGGTTTTACAGCAGACACCAAAACAATTAAAACTGTGCTCTAGTTAGAAGAAATCCCCTTTAAGAGCTGCTTGTGTGTAACAGATAGGGTTAAATGTGCTAATATAGGATGTCCAGTGGGCAGGGGTTTTTACAGCAGACACAAAAACAATTAAAACTGTGCATTAGTTAGAAGAAATCCACTTTAACACCTGCTTGTGTGTAACAGATAGGCTTAAATGTGCTAATATGGGATGCCCAGTTGGCAGGAGTTTTTACAGCAGACACAAAAACAATTAAAACTGTGCACTAGTTAGAAGAAATCCTCTTTAAGAGCTGCTTGTGTGTAACATGTAGGGTTAAATGTGCTAATATGGGATGCCCAGTGGGCAGAGGTTTTTACAGCAGACACAAAAACAATTAAAACTGTGCTCTAGTTAGAAGAAATCCCCTTTAAGAGCTGCTTGTGTGTAACAGATAGCGTTAAATGTTCTAATATGGGATGCCCAGTGGGCAGGGGCTTTTACAGCAGGCACAAAAACAATTAAAACTGTGCTCTAGTTAGAAGAAATCCGCTTTAAAACCTGCTTGTGTGTAACAGATAGGGATAAATGTGCTAATATGGGATGCCCAGTGGGCAGGGTTTTTAACAGCAGACACAAAAACAATTAAAACTGTGCTCTAGTTAGAAGAAATCCGTTTCAACACCTGCTTGTGTGTAACAGATAGGGTTAAATGTGCTAATATGGGATGCCCAGTGGGCAGGGTTTTTCACAGCAGACACAAAAACAATTAAAACTGTGCTCTAGTTCGAAGAAATCCCCTTTAAGAGCTGCTTGTGTGTAACAGATAGGGTTAAATGTGCTAATGTAGTGTGTAACAGATAGGGTTAAATGTGCTAATATGGGATGCCCAGTTGGCAGGAGTTTTTCCAGCAGACACAAAAACAACTAAAACTGTGCTTTAGTTAGAAGAAATCCACTTTAACACCTGCTTGTGTGTAACAGATAGGCTTAAATGTGCTAATATGGGATGCCCAGTTGGCAGGAGTTTTTACAGCAGACACAAAAACAATTAAAATTGTGCTCTAGTTAGAAGAAATCCGCTTTAACACATGCTTGTGTGTAACAGATAGGGTTAAATGTGCTAATATGGGATGCCCAGTTGGCAGGGGTTTTTACAGCAGACACAAAAACAATTAAAACTGTGCTCTAGTTAGAAGAAATCCGCTTTAAAACCTGCTTGTGTGTAACAGATAGGGATAAATGTGCTAATATGGGATGCCCAGTGGGCAGGGTTTTTAACAGCAGACACAAAAACAATTAAAACTGTGCTCTAGTTAGAAGAAATCCGCTTTAACACCTGCTTGTGTGTAACAGATAGGGTTACATGTGCTAATATGGGATGCCCAGTTGGCAGGGGTTTTTACAGCAGACACAAAAACAATTAAAACTGTGCTCTAGTTAGAAAGAAATCCCCTTTAAGAGCTGCTTGTGTGTAACAGATAGGGTTAAATGTGCTAATATGGGATGCCCAATGGGCAGGGGTTTTTACAGCAGACACAAAAACAATTAAAACTGTGTTCTAGTTAGAATAAATCCGCTTTAACACCTGCTTGTGTGTAACAGATAAGGTTAAATGTGCTAATATGGGATGTTCAGTGGGCAGGGGTTTTTACAGCAGACACGAAAAACAATAAAAACTTTGCTCTAGTTAGAAGAAATCCGTTTCAACACCTGCTTGTGTGTAACAGATAGGGTTAAATGTGCTAATATGGGATGCCCAGTGGGCAGGGTTTTTCACAGCAGACACAAAAACAATTAAAACTGTGCTCTAGTTAGAAGAAATCCGTTTCAACACCTGCTTGTGTGTAACAAATAAGGTTAAATGTGCTAATATGGGATGCCCAGATGGCAGGGGTTTTTACAGCAGACACAAAAACAATTAAAACTGTGCTCTAGTTAGGAGAAATCCCCTTTAAGAGCTGGTTGTGTTTAACAGATAGGGTTAAATGTGCTAAAATGAGATGCCCAGTGGGCAGGGGTTTTTAAAGCAGACACAAAAACAATTAAAACTGTGCTCTAGTTAGGAGAAATCCCCTTTAAGAGATGCTTGTGTGTAACAGTGTTAAATGTGCTAATATGGGATGCCCAGTGGGCAGGGGTTTTTACAGCAGACACGAAAAACAATACAAACTTTGCTCTAGTTAGAAGAAATCCGCTATAACACCTGCTTGTGTGTAACAGATAGGGTTAAATGTGCTAATATGGGATGCCCAGTGGGCAGGGGTTTTTACGGCAGACACAAAAACAGTTAAAACTGTGCTCTAGTTAGAAGAAATCACCTTTAAGAGCTGCTTGTGTGTAACAGGTAGGGTTAAATGTGCTAATATGGGATGCCCAGTGGCCAGTAGTTTTTACAGCAGACACAAAAACAATTAAAACGGTGCTCTATTTAGAAGAAATCCATTTAACACCGGCTTGTGTGTAACAGATAGGGTTGAATGTGCTAATATGGGATGCCCAGTGGGCAGGGCTTTTACAGCAGACACAAAAACAATTAAAACTGTGCTCTAGTTAGAAGAAATCCCCTTTAAGAGCTGCTTGTGTGTAACAGGTAGGGTTAAATGTTCTAATATGGGATGCCCAGTGGCCAGGAGTTTTTACAGCAGACACAAAAACAATTAAAACTGTGCTCTAGTTAGAAGAAATCCGCTTTAACACCTGCTTGTGTGTAACAGATAGGGTTAAATGTGCTAATATGGGATGCCCAGTTGGCAGGGATTTTTACAGCAGACACAAAAACAATTAATTCCAAGCACAGCCGCACTCTTACCCTTTGTATTGTGTGGGTGCACGGTTCGCGGAGACGCCGCAAATACCAGTCTGTTTGTGAAGAACCAGCACTCCAAAAAAGTTCATGCAAAAAGTTGTATTGCTATAACATAAGCACAGTACAGCAGTGGAAGTGAGTCGACGTTTCGGGGTGCACTGGGGCCCCCTTCATCAGGACCCACCGCATGTACAAGAGAAGAACAGATTGCCATCCACTGTATACATTAAATAGTACCACAGACCAATCAAATTGTAAACACATTGCATTTTCGCGCCTGACGTCATAGTGACGTCAGGGGCGCTGTCAGACCATGCCCACAGTGTGCGCAGTATTACTATAGTCATTATACCCTGATCCGGGTAAAGCAACAAACAAACAATTAACAGCAAACAAGGACAGTAAAATAATGAACTCACCACCGATCCCCGGGCGGGCAGAGGCCGTGTGCGTGCCAGACACCGCCGTCCCAGTCAGCGGGGAGGTTGCCAGGCAACCTCCCACACCGTCCCCTGATTGGGGGAAGCCGGGACTGACGTCACCCGTCCCGGGATTCCCACCCGGTGACAGATGACGCGGCGCCCAGGTGCCTCACCATTGGCTCCTGGGCGTCACAGAGCTAGCGCTCCATCCCTGGCCCTCTGACAGGCCAGAGACGGCTCGCCTGTCACGTCCCGGCTCCGGGGCGGCAGGCGGCCAGTGCGCCCACTCCTCAGGACCCTCCAGCCTGCAGGGTGGCAGGCAGATGAGTGTGCATGGAAATAAAATATGTACATATATACAAAAGGCAAGGATTGCAAAAAATAGCAAAAAATAAGGGCAAAAGTTGTTAAATATATGCAGAGTACTATGGGACCTACTATTGAGGGGACCAGTAGTGTGGAGGATGGGGGAATATACATATATGCATAAGGCACAAATTAAGGTATATACGGAGTACTACGGTACCTCCTACTTAGGGGACCATTAATATGGCAGGTACATATATGGGGGCACTACTGGGACCAGGAAGGGCACAAATTAAGGTATATACGGAGTACTACGGTACTTCCTATTTAGGGGATTATTAATATGGCAGGTACATATATGGGGGCACTATTGGGACCAGGAAGGGCACCCATTATGAAAGTGGGTACCTAATTGAGGAAATCCATTAGTCCGGGGGGATGACTGGAAGGGATAATCTAGGGGGGGAAAGGGTTACATATGTAGTGGCGGAGGGTCCACCGGACCACTGCAATCCACAGAAGATAATGTCAGTGGCTATGGTTATACGAAAATGGGGGGGGGGGGAAGGGGAGGAAGGGGAGGGAAGCCGGGGACAGAATTTACGTGTCCATCTTATCTGGTATTCAAGAAGCTGCTAAAGCCAAACGATGTGTTCAGTCCCCGTGGGTGCACGGTATCCAGTTTGTGGATCCAAAAAGTCTCGCGCTGCAATAATCGCCGATTCCTGTCGCCTCCCCTTTGTGGTTTAGGGACATGTTCGATAACCATGCCCCTGAGTTCATGTGTTTGATGACCAAACTTGTAAAAATGTACCGCGACCGGCTTGTCCAGGTCCCTTGGTTCCCCGTTCCTAGCCTTCTCCTGGTGGACCCTAATATCGCGCTTATGTTTTTGGAAACGCTTCTTAAATGGGCCTATAGTTTTAGCCACATATAATAAGCCACAGGGGCATTTCAATATGTATACACAGAAGTCTGTATTACAATTGTAGTAACCCCTGAGTTTAAACTGGATCCCTGTGTGCGGGTGTGAGAATTGTGATCCTGTGATCAAAGAGTTGCATATGTTGCAGTTGAAACATTTATAGCAGCCCGTCCTTGTTGACAGGGCCCTCCGTTGTGGCATGTATTTTTCGGTGGGGTCTGCTCTAATCAATAAGTCCTTCAGGTTCCGACTTCTGTTGTAAACCCTGAGTGGGGGCCCTTTAATTATGGGTGCCAGGCTATTGTCCGAGAGCAAAATATCCTGATGTTTCCTTGTGATCTGCTCAAAATATGGAGATGTGTGACAGTATGTCTGGGTGAACGGAATCCGTTCCTCTTTAACTCTCCTGGGGCATTCATCATTGAAAATACTGTACGCCTTCTCTCTAGCAATGGCTAGAATCTCCTCGGGGTACCCTCTCTCCCGGAATTTCTTGTGCATAGCCTCCATCTGTGTCTCAATTGTAGTGGTGTCCGAATGGATACGGACTACCCGTAAAAATTGGGAGATAGGAAGATTGTCGATAAGATGTCTGGGATGTGCACTCTCATATCTGAGTAGTGCGTTCCTATCTGTAGGTTTAGTAAATAGTCCAGTTATGATATGCCCCTCTGGATCTTTATCAAATGCCACATCCAGGAAAGTAACGTGGTCCCTTGAGATTTCTGGATTAAATTTAATGCTAGGGAATATGGAGTTAAGCATGCTTATGAATGCTAGTGCTGTCTCCTCATTACCCCGCCAAAACATGATAATATCATCTATGTATCTTCCCCAGAATGATACATATTCCTTGTATTGGGGTGTAGGATAGATGTTGACCTCCTCCAGCCATCCCATGAACAGATTCGCGAAGGTCGGAGCTACTGCGCTCCCCATCGCGGTCCCGGTGATCTGTTAAAAGTATCCAGATTCGAATTTGAAAAAATTATTCATCAACACAATCTCAAGTCCCCTGGTTATATATTCTGTGGGGATATCTGTGGGTTTTTTTTTATAAGAAAGTGTCCCACTGCTTGAATACCCTCCATATTGTGGATGTTGGTGTACAAAGACGATATGTCCATGGTCACCATAAGGTGTACATGCGGTGGGTCCTGATGAAGGGGGCCCCAGTGCACCCCGAAACGTCGACTCACTTCCACTGCTGTACTGTGCTTATGTTATAGCAATACAACTTTTTGCATGAAATTTTTTGGAGTGCTGGTTCTTCACAAACAGACAAAAACAATTAAAACTGTGCACAAGTTAGAAGAAATCCTCTTTAAGAGCTTCTAGTGTGTAACTGATAGGGGTAAATGTGCTAATATGGGATACCCAGTGGCCAAGAGTTTTTACAGCAGACACAAAAACAATTAAAACTGTGCTCTAGTTAGAAGAAATCCGCTTTAACACCTGCTTGTGTGTAACAGATAAGGTTAAATGTGCTAATATGGGATGCCCAGTGGGCAGGGGTTTTTACAGCAGACACAAAAACAATTAAAACTGTGCTCTAGTTAGAAGAAATCCGCTTTAAGAGCTGGTTGTGTGTAACAGGTAGGGTTAAATGTGCTAATATGGGATGCCCAGTGGGCAGGGGCTTTTACAGCAGACACAAAACAATTAAAACTGTGCTCTAGTTAGAAGAAATCCACTTTAACACCTGCTTGTGTGTAACAGATAGGGTTAAATGTGCTAATATGGGATGCCCAGTTGGCAGGGGTTTTTACAGCAGACACAAAAACAATTAAAACTGTGCTCTAGTTAGAAAGAAATCCCCTTTAAGAGCTGCTTGTGTGTAACAGATAGGGTCAAATGTGTTAATATGGGATGCCCAGTGGGCAGGGGTTTTACAGCAGAGACAAAAACATTTAAAACTGTGCTCTAGTTAGATGAAATCCCCTTTAAGACCTGCTTTTGTGTAACAGGTAGGGTTAAATGTGCTAATATGGGATGCCCAGGGGGCAGGGGTTTTTACAGCAGATACAAAAACAAAAACTGTGCTCTAGTTAGAAGAAATCTGCTTTAACACCTGCTTGTGTGTAACAGATAGGGTTAAATGTGCTAATATGGGATGCCAAGTGGGCAGGGATTTTTACAGCAGACACAAAAACAAATAAAACTGTGCTCTAGTTAGAAGAAATCCCCTTTAATTGCTGGTTATGTTTAACAGATAGTGTTAAATGTGCTAATATGGGATGCCCAGTGGGCAGGGGTTTTTACAGCAGACACGAAAAACAATAAAAACTTTGCTCTAGTTAGAAGAAATCCGCTATAACACCTGCTTTTGTGTAACAGATAGGGTTAAATGTGCTAATATGGGATGCCCAGTGGGCAGGGGTTTTTACGGCAGATACGAAAAACAATAAAAATGTTGGTCTAGTTAGAAGAAATCCACTTTAACACCTGCTTGTGTGTAACAGATAGGGTTAAATGTGCTAATATGGGATGCTCAGTGGGCAGGGGTTTTTACAGCAGACATAAAAACAATTAAAACTGTGCTCTAGTTAGAAGAAATCCGCTTTAAGAGCTGGTTGTGTGTAACAGATAGGGTTAAAGGTGCTAATATGGGATGCCAAGTGGGCATGGGTTTTTACAGCAGACACAAAAACAAAACTGTGCTCTAGTTAGAAGAAATCCACTTTAACACCTGCTTGTGTGTAACAGATATGGTTAAATGTGCTAATATGGGATGCCCATTGGACAGGGGTATTTACAGCAGACACAAAAACAATTAAAACTGTGCTCTAGTTAGAAGAAATCCCCTTTAAGAGCTGCTTGTGTGTAACAGATAGGGTTAAATGTGCTAATATGGGATGCCCAGTGGTCAGGGGTTTTTACAGCAGACACAAAAACAATTAAAAGGGATTTCTTCTAACTAGAGCACAGTTTTAATTGTTTTTGTGTCTGCTGTAAAAACCCCTGACCACTGGGCATCCCATATTAGCACATTTAACCCTATCTGTTACACACAAGCAGCTCTTAAAAGGGATTTCTTCTAACTAGAGCACAGTTTTAAGAGCTGCTTGTGTGTAACAGATAGGGTTAAATGTGCTAATATGGGATGCCCAGTGGGAAGGGGTTTTTACAGCAGACACAAAAACAATTAAACTGTGCTCTAGTTAGAAGAAATCCGCTTTAACACCTGCTTGTGTGTAACAGATAGGGTTAAATGTGCTAATATGGGATGCCCAGTGGGCAGGGGTTTTTACAGCAGACGCAAAAACAATTAAAACTGTGCTCTAGTTAGAAGAAATCCCCTTTAAGACGTGCTTTTGTGTAACAGGTAGGGTTAAATGTGCTAATATGGGATGCCCAGTGGGCAGGGGTTTTACAGCAGAGACAAAAACATTTAAAACTGTGCTCTAGTTAGATGAAATCCCCTTTAAGACCTGCTTTTGTGTAACAGGTAGGGTTAAATGTGCTAATATGGGATGCCCAGGGGGCAGGGGTTTTTACAGCAGACACAAAAACAATTAAACTGTGCTCTAGTTAGAAGAAATCCACTTTAACACCTGCTTCAGTGTAACAGATAGGGTTAAATGTGCTAATATGGGATGCCCAGATGGCAGGGGTTTTTACAGCAGACACAAAAACAATTAAAACTGTGCTCTAGTTAGAAGAAATCCACTTTAACACCTGCTTGTGTGTAACAGATAGGGTTAAATGTGCTAATATGGGATGCCCAGTGGTCAGGGGTTTTTACAGCAGACACAAAAACAATTAAAACTGTGCTCTAGTTAGAAGAAATCCCTTTTAAGAGCTGCTTGTGTGTAACAGATAGGGTTAAAGGTGCTAATATGGGATGCCCAGTGGGAAGGGGTTTTTACAGCAGACACAAAAACAATTAAACTGTGCTCTAGTTAGAAGAAATCCGCTTTAACACCTGCTTGTGTGTAACAGATAGGGTTAAATGTGCTAATATGGGATGCCCAGTGGGCAGGGGTTTTTACAGCAGACGCAAAAACAATTAAAGGGGGTTTCTTCTAACTAGAGCACAGTTTTAATTGTTTTTGCGTCTGCTGTAAAAACCCCTGCCCACTGGGCATCCCATATTAGAACATTTAACCCTATCTGTTACACACAAGCAGGTGTTAAAAAGGATTTCTTCTAACTAGAGCACAGTTTTAAGAGTGCTTTTGTGTAACAGGTAGGGTTAAATGTGCTAATATGGGATGCCCAGTGGGCAGGGGCTTTTACAGCAGACACAAAACAATTAAAACTGTGCTCTAGTTAGAAAGAAATCCCCTTTAAGAGCTGCTTGTGTGTAACAGATAGGGTCAAATGTGTTAATATGGGATGCCCAGTGGGCAGGGGTTTTACAGCAGAGACAAAAACATTTAAAACTGTGCTCTAGTTAGATGAAATCCCCTTTAAGACCTGCTTTTGTGTAACAGGTAGGGTTAAATGTGCTAATATGGGATGCCCAGGGGGCACGGGTTTTTACAGCAGACACGAAAAACAATAAAAATTTTGGTCTAGTTAGAAAGAAATCCGCTTTAAGAGCTGGTTGTGTGTAACAGATAGGGTTAAAGGTGCTAATATGGGATGCCAAGTGGGCATGGGTTTTTACAGCAGACACAAAAACAATTAAAACTGTGCTCTAGTTAGAAGAAATCCACTTTAACACCTGCTTGTGTGTAACAGATAGGGTTAAATGTGCTAATATGGGGTGCCCATTGGACAGGGGTATTTACAGCAGACACAAAAACAATTAAAACTGTGCTCTAGTTAGAAGAAATCCCCTTTAAGAGCTGCTTGTGTGTAACAGATAGGGTTAAATGTGCTAATATGGGATGCCCAGTGGTCAGGGGTTTTTACAGCAGACACAAAAACAATTAAAACTGTGCTCTAGTTAGTAGAAATCCCTTTTAAGAGCTGCTTGTGTGTAACAGATAGGGTTAAATGTGCTAATATGGGATGCCCAGTGGGAAGGGGTTTTTACAGCAGACACAAAAACAATTAAACTGTGCTCTAGTTAGAAGAAATCCGCTTTAACACCTGCTTGTGTGTAACAGATAGGGTTAAATGTGCTAATATGGGATGCCCAGTGGGCAGGGGTTTTTACAGCAGACGCAAAAACAATTAAAACTGTGCTTTAGTTAGAAGAAATCCCCTTTAAGACGTGCTTTTGTGTAACAGGTAGGGTTAAATGTGCTAATATGGGATGCCCAGTTGGCAGGGGCTTTTACAGCAGACACAAAACAATTAAAACTGTGCTCTAGTTAGAAAGAAATCCCCTTTACGAGCTGCTTGTGTGTAACAGGGTCAAATGTGTTAATATGGGATGCCCAGTGGGCAGGGGTTTTACAGCAGAGACAAAAACATTTAAAACTGTGCTCTAGTTAGATGAAATCCCCTTTAAGACCTGCTTTTGTGTAACAGGTAGGGTTAAATGTGCTAATATGGGATGCCCAGGGGGAAGGGGTTTTTGCAGCAGATACAAAAACAAAAACTGTGCTCTAGTTAGAAGAAATCTGCTTTAACGCCTGCTTGTGTGTACCACATAGGGTTAAATGTGCTAATATGGGATGCCCAGTGGGCAGGGGTTTTTACGGCAGACACGGAAAACAATAAAAATTTTGGTCTAGTTAGAAGAAATCCACTTTAACACCTGCTTGTGTGTAACAGATAGGGTTAAATGTGCTAATATGGGATGCCCAGTGGGCAGGGGTTTTTACAGCAGACATAAAACAATTAAAACTGTGCTCTAGTTAGAAAGAAATCCGCTTTAAGAGCTGGTTGTGTGTAACAGATAGGGTTAAATGTGCTAATGTAGTGTGTAACAGATAGGGTTAAATGTGCTAATATGGGATGCCCAGTGGCCAGCAGTTTTTACAGCAGGCACAAAAACAATTAAAACTGTGCTCTAGTTAGAAGAAATCCGCTTTAAAACCTGCTTGTGTGTAACAGATAGGGATAAATGTGCTAATATGGGATGCCCAGTGGGCAGGGTTTTTAACAGCAGACACAAAAACAATTAAAACTGTGCTCTAGTTAGAAGAAATCCGCTTTAACACCTGCTTGTGTGTAACAGATAGGGTTACATGTGCTAATATGGGATGCCCAGTTGGCAGGGGTTTTTACAGCAGACACAAAAACAATTAAAACTGTGCTCTAGTTAGAAAGAAATCCCCTTTAAGAGCTGCTTGTGTGTAACAGATAGGGTTAAATGTGCTAATATGGGATGCCCAATGGGCAGGGGTTTTTACAGCAGACACAAAAACAATTAAAACTGTGTTCCAGTTAGAATAAATCCGCTTTAACACCTGCTTGTGTGAAACAGATAGGGTTAAATATGCTAATATGGGATGCCCAGTGGCCAGGGGTTTTTACAGCAGACACAAAAACAATTAAAACTGTGCTCTAGTTAGAAGAAATCCACTTTAACACCTGCTTGTGTGTAACAGATAAGGTTAAATGTGCTAATATGGGATGTTCAGTGGGCAGGGGTTTTTACAGCAGACACGAAAAACAATAAAAACTTTGCTCTAGTTAGAAGAAATCCGTTTCAACACCTGCTTGTGTGTAACAGATAGGGTTAAATGTGCTAATATGGGATGCCCAGTGGGCAGGGTTTTTCACAGCAGACACAAAAACAATTAAAACTGTGCTCTACTTAGAAGAAATCCGTTTCAACACCTGCTTGTGTGTAACAGATAAGGTTAAATGTGCTAATATGGGATGCCCAGATGGCAGGGGTTTTTACAGCAGACACAAAAACAATTAAACCTGTGCTCTAGTTAGGAGAAATCCCCTTTAAGAGCTGGTTGTGTTTAACAGATAGGGTTAAATGTGCTAAAATGAGATGCCCAGTGGGTAGGGGTTTTTAAAGCAGACACAAAAACAATTAAAACTGTGCTCTAGTTAGGAGAAATCCCCTTTAAGAGATGCTTGTGTGTAACAGATAGTGTTAAATGTGCTAATATGGGATGCCCAGTGGGCAGGGGTTTTTACAGCAGACACGAAAAACAATAAAAACTTTGCTCTAGTTAGAAGAAATCTGCTATAACACCTGCTTGTGTGTAACAGATAGGGTTAAATGTGCTAGTTGGGGCAGGGTTTTTTTTTACGGCAGACACAAAAACAGTTAAAACTGTGCTCTAGTTAGAAGAAATCCCCTTTAAGAGCTGCTTGTGTGTAACAGGTAGGGTTAAATGTGCTAATATGGGAGGCCCAGTGGCCAGTAGTTTTTACAGCAGACACAAAAACAATTAAAACGGTGCTCTAGTTAGAAGAAATCCATTTAACACCGGTTTGTGTGTAACAGATAGGGTCAAATGTGTTAATATGGGATGCCCAGTGGGCAGGGGTTTTACAGCAGAGACAAAAACATTTAAAACTGTGCTCTAGTTAGATGAAATCCCCTTTAAGACCTGCTTTTGTGTAACAGGTAGGGTTAAATGTGCTAATATGGGATGCCCAGGGGGCACGGGTTTTTACAGCAGACACGAAAAACAATAAAAATTTTGGTCTAGTTAGAAAGAAATCCGCTTTAAGAGCTGGTTGTGTGTAACAGATAGGGTTAAAGGTGCTAATATGGGATGCCAAGTGGGCATGGGTTTTTACAGCAGACACAAAAACAATTAAAACTGTGCTCTAGTTAGAAGAAATCCACTTTAACACCTGCTTGTGTGTAACAGATAGGGTTAAATGTGCTAATATGGGGTGCCCATTGGACAGGGGTATTTACAGCAGACACAAAAACAATTAAAACTGTGCTCTAGTTAGAAGAAATCCCCTTTAAGAGCTGCTTGTGTGTAACAGATAGGGTTAAATGTGCTAATATGGGATGCCCAGTGGTCAGGGGTTTTTACAGCAGACACAAAAACAATTAAAACTGTGCTCTAGTTAGTAGAAATCCCTTTTAAGAGCTGCTTGTGTGTAACAGATAGGGTTAAATGTGCTAATATGGGATGCCCAGTGGGAAGGGGTTTTTACAGCAGACACAAAAACAATTAAACTGTGCTCTAGTTAGAAGAAATCCGCTTTAACACCTGCTTGTGTGTAACAGATAGGGTTAAATGTGCTAATATGGGATGCCCAGTGGGCAGGGGTTTTTACAGCAGACGCAAAAACAATTAAAACTGTGCTTTAGTTAGAAGAAATCCCCTTTAAGACGTGCTTTTGTGTAACAGGTAGGGTTAAATGTGCTAATATGGGATGCCCAGTTGGCAGGGGCTTTTACAGCAGACACAAAACAATTAAAACTGTGCTCTAGTTAGAAAGAAATCCCCTTTACGAGCTGCTTGTGTGTAACAGGGTCAAATGTGTTAATATGGGATGCCCAGTGGGCAGGGGTTTTACAGCAGAGACAAAAACATTTAAAACTGTGCTCTAGTTAGATGAAATCCCCTTTAAGACCTGCTTTTGTGTAACAGGTAGGGTTAAATGTGCTAATATGGGATGCCCAGGGGGAAGGGGTTTTTGCAGCAGATACAAAAACAAAAACTGTGCTCTAGTTAGAAGAAATCTGCTTTAACGCCTGCTTGTGTGTACCAGATAGGGTTAAATGTGCTAATATGGGATGCCCAGTGGGCAGGGGTTTTTACGGCAGACACGGAAAACAATAAAAATTTTGGTCTAGTTAGAAGAAATCCACTTTAACACCTGCTTGTGTGTAACAGATAGGGTTAAATGTGCTAATATGGGATGCCCAGTGGGCAGGGGTTTTTACAGCAGACATAAAACAATTAAAACTGTGCTCTAGTTAGAAAGAAATCCGCTTTAAGAGCTGGTTGTGTGTAACAGATAGGGTTAAATGTGCTAATGTAGTGTGTAACAGATAGGGTTAAATGTGCTAATATGGGATGCCCAGTGGCCAGCAGTTTTTACAGCAGGCACAAAAACAATTAAAACTGTGCTCTAGTTAGAAGAAATCCGCTTTAAAACCTGCTTGTGTGTAACAGATAGGGATAAATGTGCTAATATGGGATGCCCAGTGGGCAGGGTTTTTAACAGCAGACACAAAAACAATTAAAACTGTGCTCTAGTTAGAAGAAATCCGCTTTAACACCTGCTTGTGTGTAACAGATAGGGTTACATGTGCTAATATGGGATGCCCAGTTGGCAGGGGTTTTTACAGCAGACACAAAAACAATTAAAACTGTGCTCTAGTTAGAAAGAAATCCCCTTTAAGAGCTGCTTGTGTGTAACAGATAGGGTTAAATGTGCTAATATGGGATGCCCAATGGGCAGGGGTTTTTACAGCAGACACAAAAACAATTAAAACTGTGTTCCAGTTAGAATAAATCCGCTTTAACACCTGCTTGTGTGAAACAGATAGGGTTAAATATGCTAATATGGGATGCCCAGTGGCCAGGGGTTTTTACAGCAGACACAAAAACAATTAAAACTGTGCTCTAGTTAGAAGAAATCCACTTTAACACCTGCTTGTGTGTAACAGATAAGGTTAAATGTGCTAATATGGGATGTTCAGTGGGCAGGGGTTTTTACAGCAGACACGAAAAACAATAAAAACTTTGCTCTAGTTAGAAGAAATCCGTTTCAACACCTGCTTGTGTGTAACAGATAGGGTTAAATGTGCTAATATGGGATGCCCAGTGGGCAGGGTTTTTCACAGCAGACACAAAAACAATTAAAACTGTGCTCTACTTAGAAGAAATCCGTTTCAACACCTGCTTGTGTGTAACAGATAAGGTTAAATGTGCTAATATGGGATGCCCAGTGGTCAGGGGTTTTTACAGCAGACACAAAAACAATTAAAACTGTGCTCTAGTTAGTAGAAATCCCTTTTAAGAGCTGCTTGTGTGTAACAGATAGGGTTAAATGTGCTAATATGGGATGCCCAGTGGGAAGGGGTTTTTACAGCAGACACAAAAACAATTAAACTGTGCTCTAGTTAGAAGAAATCCGCTTTAACACCTGCTTGTGTGTAACAGATAGGGTTAAATGTGCTAATATGGGATGCCCAGTGGGCAGGGGTTTTTACAGCAGACGCAAAAACAATTAAAACTGTGCTTTAGTTAGAAGAAATCCCCTTTAAGACGTGCTTTTGTGTAACAGGTAGGGTTAAATGTGCTAATATGGGATGCCCAGTTGGCAGGGGCTTTTACAGCAGACACAAAACAATTAAAACTGTGCTCTAGTTAGAAAGAAATCCCCTTTACGAGCTGCTTGTGTGTAACAGGGTCAAATGTGTTAATATGGGATGCCCAGTGGGCAGGGGTTTTACAGCAGAGACAAAAACATTTAAAACTGTGCTCTAGTTAGATGAAATCCCCTTTAAGACCTGCTTTTGTGTAACAGGTAGGGTTAAATGTGCTAATATGGGATGCCCAGGGGGAAGGGGTTTTTGCAGCAGATACAAAAACAAAAACTGTGCTCTAGTTAGAAGAAATCTGCTTTAACGCCTGCTTGTGTGTACCAGATAGGGTTAAATGTGCTAATATGGGATGCCCAGTGGGCAGGGGTTTTTACGGCAGACACGGAAAACAATAAAAATTTTGGTCTAGTTAGAAGAAATCCACTTTAACACCTGCTTGTGTGTAACAGATAGGGTTAAATGTGCTAATATGGGATGCCCAGTGGGCAGGGGTTTTTACAGCAGACATAAAACAATTAAAACTGTGCTCTAGTTAGAAAGAAATCCGCTTTAAGAGCTGGTTGTGTGTAACAGATAGGGTTAAATGTGCTAATGTAGTGTGTAACAGATAGGGTTAAATGTGCTAATATGGGATGCCCAGTGGCCAGCAGTTTTTACAGCAGGCACAAAAACAATTAAAACTGTGCTCTAGTTAGAAGAAATCCGCTTTAAAACCTGCTTGTGTGTAACAGATAGGGATAAATGTGCTAATATGGGATGCCCAGTGGGCAGGGTTTTTAACAGCAGACACAAAAACAATTAAAACTGTGCTCTAGTTAGAAGAAATCCGCTTTAACACCTGCTTGTGTGTAACAGATAGGGTTACATGTGCTAATATGGGATGCCCAGTTGGCAGGGGTTTTTACAGCAGACACAAAAACAATTAAAACTGTGCTCTAGTTAGAAAGAAATCCCCTTTAAGAGCTGCTTGTGTGTAACAGATAGGGTTAAATGTGCTAATATGGGATGCCCAATGGGCAGGGGTTTTTACAGCAGACACAAAAACAATTAAAACTGTGTTCCAGTTAGAATAAATCCGCTTTAACACCTGCTTGTGTGAAACAGATAGGGTTAAATATGCTAATATGGGATGCCCAGTGGCCAGGGGTTTTTACAGCAGACACAAAAACAATTAAAACTGTGCTCTAGTTAGAAGAAATCCACTTTAACACCTGCTTGTGTGTAACAGATAAGGTTAAATGTGCTAATATGGGATGTTCAGTGGGCAGGGGTTTTTACAGCAGACACGAAAAACAATAAAAACTTTGCTCTAGTTAGAAGAAATCCGTTTCAACACCTGCTTGTGTGTAACAGATAGGGTTAAATGTGCTAATATGGGATGCCCAGTGGGCAGGGTTTTTCACAGCAGACACAAAAACAATTAAAACTGTGCTCTACTTAGAAGAAATCCGTTTCAACACCTGCTTGTGTGTAACAGATAAGGTTAAATGTGCTAATATGGGATGCCCAGATGGCAGGGGTTTTTACAGCAGACACAAAAACAATTAAACCTGTGCTCTAGTTAGGAGAAATCCCCTTTAAGAGCTGGTTGTGTTTAACAGATAGGGTTAAATGTGCTAAAATGAGATGCCCAGTGGGTAGGGGTTTTTAAAGCAGACACAAAAACAATTAAAACTGTGCTCTAGTTAGGAGAAATCCCCTTTAAGAGATGCTTGTGTGTAACAGATAGTGTTAAATGTGCTAATATGGGATGCCCAGTGGGCAGGGGTTTTTACAGCAGACACGAAAAACAATAAAAACTTTGCTCTAGTTAGAAGAAATCTGCTATAACACCTGCTTGTGTGTAACAGATAGGGTTAAATGTGCTAGTTGGGGCAGGGTTTTTTTTTACGGCAGACACAAAAACAGTTAAAACTGTGCTCTAGTTAGAAGAAATCCCCTTTAAGAGCTGCTTGTGTGTAACAGGTAGGGTTAAATGTGCTAATATGGGAGGCCCAGTGGCCAGTAGTTTTTACAGCAGACACAAAAACAATTAAAACGGTGCTCTAGTTAGAAGAAATCCATTTAACACCGGTTTGTGTGTAACAGATAGGGTCAAATGTGTTAATATGGGATGCCCAGTGGGCAGGGGTTTTACAGCAGAGACAAAAACATTTAAAACTGTGCTCTAGTTAGATGAAATCCCCTTTAAGACCTGCTTTTGTGTAACAGGTAGGGTTAAATGTGCTAATATGGGATGCCCAGGGGGCACGGGTTTTTACAGCAGACACGAAAAACAATAAAAATTTTGGTCTAGTTAGAAAGAAATCCGCTTTAAGAGCTGGTTGTGTGTAACAGATAGGGTTAAAGGTGCTAATATGGGATGCCAAGTGGGCATGGGTTTTTACAGCAGACACAAAAACAATTAAAACTGTGCTCTAGTTAGAAGAAATCCACTTTAACACCTGCTTGTGTGTAACAGATAGGGTTAAATGTGCTAATATGGGGTGCCCATTGGACAGGGGTATTTACAGCAGACACAAAAACAATTAAAACTGTGCTCTAGTTAGAAGAAATCCCCTTTAAGAGCTGCTTGTGTGTAACAGATAGGGTTAAATGTGCTAATATGGGATGCCCAGTGGTCAGGGGTTTTTACAGCAGACACAAAAACAATTAAAACTGTGCTCTAGTTAGTAGAAATCCCTTTTAAGAGCTGCTTGTGTGTAACAGATAGGGTTAAATGTGCTAATATGGGATGCCCAGTGGGAAGGGGTTTTTACAGCAGACACAAAAACAATTAAACTGTGCTCTAGTTAGAAGAAATCCGCTTTAACACCTGCTTGTGTGTAACAGATAGGGTTAAATGTGCTAATATGGGATGCCCAGTGGGCAGGGGTTTTTACAGCAGACGCAAAAACAATTAAAACTGTGCTTTAGTTAGAAGAAATCCCCTTTAAGACGTGCTTTTGTGTAACAGGTAGGGTTAAATGTGCTAATATGGGATGCCCAGTTGGCAGGGGCTTTTACAGCAGACACAAAACAATTAAAACTGTGCTCTAGTTAGAAAGAAATCCCCTTTACGAGCTGCTTGTGTGTAACAGGGTCAAATGTGTTAATATGGGATGCCCAGTGGGCAGGGGTTTTACAGCAGAGACAAAAACATTTAAAACTGTGCTCTAGTTAGATGAAATCCCCTTTAAGACCTGCTTTTGTGTAACAGGTAGGGTTAAATGTGCTAATATGGGATGCCCAGGGGGAAGGGGTTTTTGCAGCAGATACAAAAACAAAAACTGTGCTCTAGTTAGAAGAAATCTGCTTTAACGCCTGCTTGTGTGTACCACATAGGGTTAAATGTGCTAATATGGGATGCCCAGTGGGCAGGGGTTTTTACGGCAGACACGGAAAACAATAAAAATTTTGGTCTAGTTAGAAGAAATCCACTTTAACACCTGCTTGTGTGTAACAGATAGGGTTAAATGTGCTAATATGGGATGCCCAGTGGGCAGGGGTTTTTACAGCAGACATAAAACAATTAAAACTGTGCTCTAGTTAGAAAGAAATCCGCTTTAAGAGCTGGTTGTGTGTAACAGATAGGGTTAAATGTGCTAATGTAGTGTGTAACAGATAGGGTTAAATGTGCTAATATGGGATGCCCAGTGGCCAGCAGTTTTTACAGCAGGCACAAAAACAATTAAAACTGTGCTCTAGTTAGAAGAAATCCGCTTTAAAACCTGCTTGTGTGTAACAGATAGGGATAAATGTGCTAATATGGGATGCCCAGTGGGCAGGGTTTTTAACAGCAGACACAAAAACAATTAAAACTGTGCTCTAGTTAGAAGAAATCCGCTTTAACACCTGCTTGTGTGTAACAGATAGGGTTACATGTGCTAATATGGGATGCCCAGTTGGCAGGGGTTTTTACAGCAGACACAAAAACAATTAAAACTGTGCTCTAGTTAGAAAGAAATCCCCTTTAAGAGCTGCTTGTGTGTAACAGATAGGGTTAAATGTGCTAATATGGGATGCCCAATGGGCAGGGGTTTTTACAGCAGACACAAAAACAATTAAAACTGTGTTCCAGTTAGAATAAATCCGCTTTAACACCTGCTTGTGTGAAACAGATAGGGTTAAATATGCTAATATGGGATGCCCAGTGGCCAGGGGTTTTTACAGCAGACACAAAAACAATTAAAACTGTGCTCTAGTTAGAAGAAATCCACTTTAACACCTGCTTGTGTGTAACAGATAAGGTTAAATGTGCTAATATGGGATGTTCAGTGGGCAGGGGTTTTTACAGCAGACACGAAAAACAATAAAAACTTTGCTCTAGTTAGAAGAAATCCGTTTCAACACCTGCTTGTGTGTAACAGATAGGGTTAAATGTGCTAATATGGGATGCCCAGTGGGCAGGGTTTTTCACAGCAGACACAAAAACAATTAAAACTGTGCTCTACTTAGAAGAAATCCGTTTCAACACCTGCTTGTGTGTAACAGATAAGGTTAAATGTGCTAATATGGGATGCCCAGATGGCAGGGGTTTTTACAGCAGACACAAAAACAATTAAACCTGTGCTCTAGTTAGGAGAAATCCCCTTTAAGAGCTGGTTGTGTTTAACAGATAGGGTTAAATGTGCTAAAATGAGATGCCCAGTGGGTAGGGGTTTTTAAAGCAGACACAAAAACAATTAAAACTGTGCTCTAGTTAGGAGAAATCCCCTTTAAGAGATGCTTGTGTGTAACAGATAGTGTTAAATGTGCTAATATGGGATGCCCAGTGGGCAGGGGTTTTTACAGCAGACACGAAAAACAATAAAAACTTTGCTTTAGTTAGAAGAAATCTGCTATAACACCTGCTTGTGTGTAACAGATAGGGTTAAATGTGCTAGTTGGGGCAGGGTTTTTTTTTACGGCAGACACAAAAACAGTTAAAACTGTGCTCTAGTTAGAAGAAATCCCCTTTAAGAGCTGCTTGTGTGTAACAGGTAGGGTTAAATGTGCTAATATGGGAGGCCCAGTGGCCAGTAGTTTTTACAGCAGACACAAAAACAATTAAAACGGTGCTCTAGTTAGAAGAAATCCATTTAACACCGGTTTGTGTGTAACAGATAGGGTTGAATGTGCTAATATGGGATGCCCAGTGGGCAGGGCTTTTACAGCAGACACAAAAACAATTAAAACTGTGCTCTAGTTAGAAGAAATCCCCTTTAAGAGCTGCTTGTGTGTAACAGGTAGGGTTAAATGTTCTAATATGGGATGTCCAGTGGCCAGGAGTTTTTACAGCAGACACAAAAACAATTAAAACTGTGCTCTAGTTAGAAGAAATCCGCTTTAACACCTGCTTGTGTGTAACAGATAGGGTTAAATGTGCTAATATGGGATGCCCAGTTGGCAGGGGTTTTTACAGCAGACACAAAAACAATTAATTCCAAGCACAGCCGCACTCTTACCCTTTGTATTGTGTGGGTGCACGGTTCGCGGAGACGCCGCAAATACCAGTCTGTTTGTGAAGAACCAGCACTCCAAAAAAGTTCATGCAAAAAGTTGTATTGCTATAACATAAGCACAGTACAGCAGTGGAAGTGAGTCGACGTTTCGGGGTGCACTGGGGCCCCCTTCATCAGGACCCACCGCATGTACAAGAGAAGAACAGATTGCCATCCACTGTATACATTAAATAGTACCACAGACCAATCAAATTGTAAACACATTGCATTTTCGCGCCTGACGTCATAGTGACGTCAGGGGCGCTGTCAGACCATGCCCACAGTGTGCGCAGTATTACTATAGTCATTATACCCTGATCCGGGTAAAGCAACAAACAAACAATTAACAGCAATCAAGGACAGTAAAATAATGAACTCACCACCGATCCCCGGGCGGGCAGAGGCCATGTGCGTGCCAGACACCGCCGTCCCGGTCGGCGGGGAGGTTGCCAGGCAACCTCCCACACCGTCCCCTGATTGGGGGAAGCCGGGACTGACGTCACCCGTCCCGGGATTCCCACCCGGTGACAGATGACGCGGCGCCCAGGTGCCTCACCATTGGCTCCCGGGCGTCGCAGAGCTAGCGCTCCATCCCTGGCCCTCTGACAGGCCAGAGACGGCTCGCCTGTCACGTCCCGGCTCCGGGGCGGCAGGCGGCCAGCGCGCCCACTCCTCAGGACCCTCCAGCCTGCAGGGTGGCAGGCAGATGAGTGTGCATGGAAATAAAATATGTACATATATACAAAAGGCAAGGATTGCAAAAAATAGCAAAAAATAAGGGCAAAAGTTGTTAAATATATGCAGAGTACTATGGGACCTACTATTGAGGGGACCAGTAGTGTGGAGGATGGGGGAATATACATATATGCATAAGGCACAAATTAAGGTATATACGGAGTACTACGTTACCTCCTACTTAGGGGACCATTAATATGGCAGGTACATATATGGGGGCACTACTGGGACCAGGAAGGGCACAAATTAAGGTATATACGGAGTACTACGGTACTTCCTATTTAGGGGATTATTAATATGGCAGGTACATATATGGGGGCACTATTGGGACCAGGAAGGGCACCCATTATGAAAGTGGGTACCTAATTGAGGAAAACCATTAGTCCGGGGGGATGACTGGAAGGGATAATCTAGGGGGGGAAAGGGTTACATATGTAGTGGCGGAGGGTCCACCGGACCACTGCAATCCACAGAAGATAATGTCAGTGGCTATGGTTATACGAAAATGGGGGGGGGGAAAGGGGAGGAAGGGGAGGGAAGCCGGGGACAGAATTTACGTGTCCATCTTATCTGGTATTCAAGAAGCTGCTAAAGCCAAACGATGTGTTCAGTCCCCGTGGGTGCACGGTATCCAGTTTGTGGATCCAAAAAGTCTCGCGCTGCAATAATCGCCAATTCCTGTCGCCTCCCCTTTGTGGTTTAGGGACATGTTCGATAACCATGCCCCTGAGTTCATGTGTTTGATGACCAAACTTGTAAAAATGTACCGCGACCGGCTTGTCCAGGTCCCTTGGTTCCCCGTTCCTAACCTTCTCCTGGTGGACCCTAATATCGCGCTTATGTTTTTGGAAACGCTTCTTAAATGGGCCTATAGTTTTAGCCACATATAATAAGCCACAGGGGCATTTCAATATGTATACACAGAAGTCTGTATTACAATTGTAGTAACCCCTGAGTTTAAACTGGATCCCTGTGTGCGGGTGTGAGAATTGTGATCCTGTGATCAAAGAGTTGCATATGTTGCAGTTGAAACATTTATAGCAGCCCGTCCTTGTTGACAGGGCCCTCCGTTGTGGCATGTATTTTTCGGTGGGGTCTGCTCTAATCAATAAGTCCTTCAGGTTCCGACTTCTGTTGTAAACCCTGAGTGGGGGCCCTTTAATTACGGGTGCCAGGCTATTGTCCGAGAGCAAAATATCCTGATGTTTCCTTGTGATCTGCTCAAAATATGGAGATGTGTGACAGTATGTCTGGGTGAATGGAATCCGTTCCTCTTTAACTCTCCTGGGGCATTCATCATTGAAAATACTGTACGCCTTCTCTCTAGCAATGGCTAGAATCTCCTCGGGGTACCCTCTCTCCCGGAATTTCTTGTGCATAGCCTCCATCTGTGTCTCAATTGTAGTGGTGTCCGAATGGATACGGACTACCCGTAAAAATTGGGAGATAGGAAGATTGTCGATAAGATGTCTGGGATGTGCACTCTCATATCTGAGTAGTGCGTTCCTATCTGTAGGTTTAGTAAATAGTCCAGTTATGATATGCCCCTCTGGGTCTTTATCAAATGCCACATCCAGGAAAGTAACGTGGCCCCTTGAGATTTCTGGATTAAATTTAATGCTAGGGAATATGGAGTTAAGCATGCTTATGAATGCTAGTGCTGTCTCCTCATTACCCCGCCAAAACATGATAATATCATCTATGTATCTTCCCCAGAACGATACATATTCCTTGTATTGGGGTGTAGGATAGATGTTGACCTCCTCCAGCCATCCCATGAACAGATTCGCGAAGGTCGGAGCTACTGCGCTCCCCATCGCGGTCCCGGTGATCTGTTGAAAGTATCCAGATTCGAATTTGAAAAAATTATTCATCAACACAATCTCAAGTCCCCTGGTTATATATTCTGTGGGGATATCTGTGGGTTTTTTTATAAGAAAGTGTCCCACTGCTTGAATACCCTCCATATTGTGGATGTTGGTGTACAAAGACGATATGTCCATGGTCACCATAAGGTGTACATGCGGTGGGTCCTGATGAAGGGGGCCCCAGTGCACCCCGAAACGTCGACTCACTTCCACTGCTGTACTGTGCTTATGTTATAGCAATACAACTTTTTGCATGAAATTTTTTGGAGTGCTGGTTCTTCACAAACAGACAAAAACAATTAAAACTGTGCACAAGTTAGAAGAAATCCTCTTTAAGAGCTTCTAGTGTGTAACTGGTAGGGGTAAATGTGCTAATATGGGATACCCAGTGGCCAAGAGTTTTTACAGCAGACACAAAAACAATTAAAACTGTGCTCTAGTTAGAAGAAATCCGCTTTAACACCTGCTTGTGTGTAACAGATAAGGTTAAATGTGCTAATATGGGATGCCCAGTTGGCAGGGGCTTTTACAGCAGACACAAAACAATTAAAACTGTGCTCTAGTTAGAAAGTAATCCCCTTTAAGAGCTGCTTGTGTGTAACAGATAGGGTCAAATGTGTTAATATGGGATGCCCAGTGGGCAGGGGTTTTACAGCAGAGACAAAAACATTTAAAACTGTGCTCTAGTTAGATAAAATCCCCTTTAAGAGCTGCTTTTGTGTAACAGGTAGGGATAAATGTGCTAATATGGGATGCCCAGTGGTCAGGGGTTTTTACAGCAGACACAAAAACAATTAAACTGTGCTCTAGTTAGAAGAAATCCCCTTTAAGATGTGCTTTTGTGTAACAGGTAGGGTTAAATGTGCTAATATGGGATGCCTAATGGGCAGGGGCTTTTACAGCAGACACAAAACAATTAAAACTGTGCTCTAGTTAGAAGAAATCCACTTTAACACCTGCTTGTGTGTAACAGATAGGGTTAAATGTGCTAATATGGGATGCCCAGTCGGCAGGGGTTTTTACAGCAGACGCAAAAACAATTAAAACTGTGCTCTAGTTAGAAGAAATCCGCTTTAAGAGCCGCTTGTGTGTAACAGGTAGGGTTAAATGTGCTAATATGGGATGCCCAGTGGGCAGGGGTTTTACAGCAGAGACAAAAACATTTAAAACTGTGCTCTAGTTAGATGAAATCCCCTTTAAGACCTGCTTCAGTGTAACAGATAGGGTTAAATGTGCTAATATGGGATGCCCAGATGGCAGGGGTTTTTACAGCAGACACAAAAACAATTAAAACTGTGCTCTAGTTAGAAGAAATCCACTTTAACACCTGCTTGTGTGTAACAGATAGGGTTAAATGTGCTAATATGGGATGCCCAGTGGTCAGGGGTTTTTACAGCAGACACAAAAACAATTAAAACTGTGCTCTAGTTAGAAGAAATCCCTTTTAAGAGCTGCTTGTGTGTAACAGATAGGGTTAAATGTGCTAATATGGGATGCCCAGTGGGAAGGGGTTTTTACAGCAGACACAAAAACAATTAAACTGTGCTCTAGTTAGAAGAAATCCGCTTTAACACCTGCTTGTGTGTAACAGATAGGGTTAAATGTGCTAATATGGGATGCCCAGTGGGCAGGGGTTTTTACAGCAGACGCAAAAACAATTAAAGGGGATTTCTTCTAACTAGAGCACAGTTTTAATTGTTTTTGCGTCTGCTGTAAAAACCCCTGCCCACTGGGCATCCCATATTAGAACATTTAACCCTATCTGTTACACACAAGCAGGTGTTAAAAAGGATTTCTTCTAACTAGAGCACAGTTTTAAGAGTGCTTTTGTGTAACAGGTAGGGTTAAATGTGCTAATATGGGATGCCCAGTGGGCAGGGGCTTTTACAGCAGACACAAAACAATTAAAACTGTGCTCTAGTTAGAAAGAAATCCCCTTTAAGAGCTGCTTGTGTGTAACAGATAGGGTCAAATGTGTTAATATGGGATGCCCAGTGGGCAGGGGTTTTACAGCAGAGACAAAAACATTTAAAACTGTGCTCTAGTTAGATGAAATCCCCTTTAAGACCTGCTTTTGTGTAACAGGTAGGGTTAAATGTGCTAATATGGGATGCCCAGGGGGCACGGGTTTTTACAGCAGACACGAAAAACAATAAAAATTTTGGTCTAGTTAGAAAGAAATCCGCTTTAAGAGCTGGTTGTGTGTAACAGATAGGGTTAAAGGTGCTAATATGGGATGCCAAGTGGGCATGGGTTTTTACAGCAGACACAAAAACAATTAAAACTGTGCTCTAGTTAGAAGAAATCCACTTTAACACCTGCTTGTGTGTAACAGATAGGGTTAAATGTGCTAATATGGGGTGCCCATTGGACAGGGGTATTTACAGCAGACACAAAAACAATTAAAACTGTGCTCTAGTTAGAAGAAATCCCCTTTAAGAGCTGCTTGTGTGTAACAGATAGGGTTAAATGTGCTAATATGGGATGCCCAGTGGTCAGGGGTTTTTACAGCAGACACAAAAACAATTAAAACTGTGCTCTAGTTAGTAGAAATCCCTTTTAAGAGCTGCTTGTGTGTAACAGATAGGGTTAAATGTGCTAATATGGGATGCCCAGTGGGAAGGGGTTTTTACAGCAGACACAAAAACAAATAAACTGTGCTCTAGTTAGAAGAAATCCGCTTTAACACCTGCTTGTGTGTAACAGATAGGGTTAAATGTGCTAATATGGGATGCCCAGTGGGCAGGGGTTTTTACAGCAGACGCAAAAACAATTAAAACTGTGCTTTAGTTAGAAGAAATCCCCTTTAAGACGTGCTTTTGTGTAACAGGTAGGGTTAAATGTGCTAATATGGGATGCCCAGTTGGCAGGGGCTTTTACAGCAGAAACAAAACAATTAAAACTGTGCTCGAGTAAGAAAGAAATCCCCTTTACGAGCTGCTTGTGTGTAACAGGGTCAAATGTGTTAATATGGGATGCCCAGTGGGCAGGGGTTTTACAGCAGAGACAAAAACATTTAAAACTGTGCTCTAGTTAGATGAAATCCCCTTTAAGACCTGCTTTTGTGTAACAGGTAGGGTTAAATGTGCTAATATGGGATGCCCAGGGGGAAGGGGTTTTTGCAGCAGATACAAAAACAAAAACTGTGCTCTAGTTAGAAGAAATCTGCTTTAACGCCTGCTTGTGTGTACCAGATAGGGTTAAATGTGCTAATATGGGATGCCCAGTGGGCAGGGGTTTTTACGGCAGACACGGAAAACAATAAAAATGTTGGTCTAGTTAGAAGAAATCCACTTTAACACCTGCTTGTGTGTAACAGATAGGGTTAAATGTGCTAATATGGGATGCCCAGATGGCAGGGGTTTTTACAGCAGACACAAAAACAATTAAAACTGTGCTCTAGTTAGAAGAAATCCCTTTTAAGAGCTGCTTGTGTGTAACAGATAGGGTTAAATGTGCTAATATGGGATGCCCAGTGGGAAGGGGTTTTTACAGCAGACACAAAAACAATTAAACTGTGCTCTAGTTAGAAGAAATCCGCTTTAACACCTGCTTGTGTGTAACAGATAGGGTTAAATGTGCTAATATGGGATGCCCAGTGGGCAGGGGTTTTTACAGCAGACGCAAAAACAATCAAAACTGTGCTCTAGTTAGAAGAAATCCCCTTTAAGACGTGCTTTTGTGTAACAGGTAGGGTTAAATGTGCTAATATGGGATGCCCAATGGTCAGGGGTTTTTACAGCAGACACAAAAACAATTAAACTGTGCTCTAGTTAGAAGAAATAGCCTTTAAGACGTGCTTTTGTGTAACAGGTAGGGTTAAATGTGCTAATATGGGATACCCAGTGGGCAGGGGCTTTTACAGCAGACACAAAAACAATTAAAACTGTGCACTAGTTAGAAGAAATCCTCTTTAAGAGCTGCTTGTGTGTAACATGTAGGGTTAAATGTGCTAATATGGGATGCCCAGTGGGCAGAGGTTTTTACAGCAGACACAAAAACAATTAAAACTGTGCTCTAGTTAGAAGAAATCCCCTTTAAGAGCTGCTTGTGTGTAACAGATAGCGTTAAATGTTCTAATATGGGATGCCCAGTGGGCAGGGGCTTTTACAGCAGGCACAAAAACAATTAAAACTGTGCTCTAGTTAGAAGAAATCCGTTTCAACACCTGCTTGTGTGTAACAGATAGGGTTAAATGTGCTAATATGGGATGCCCAGTGGGCAGGGTTTTTTACAGCAGACACAAAAACAATTAAAACTGTGCTCTAGTTCGAAGAAATCCCCTTTAAGAGCTGCTTGTGTGTAACAGATAGGGTTAAATGTGTTAATGTAGTGTGTAACAGATAGGGTTAAATGTGCTAATATGGGATGCCCAGTGGCCAGCAGTTTTTACAGCAGGCACAAAAACAATTAAAACTGTGCTCTAGTTAGAAGAAATCCGCTTTAAAACCTGCTTGTGTGTAACAGATAGGGATAAATGTGCTAATATGGGATGCCCAGTGGGCAGGGTTTTTAACAGCAGACACAAAAACAATTAAAACTGTGCTCTAGTTAGAAGAAATCCGCTTTAACACCTGCTTGTGTGTAACAGATAGGGTTACATGTGCTAATATGGGATGCCCAGTTGGCAGGGGTTTTTACAGCAGACACAAAAACAATTAAAACTGTGCTCTAGTTAGAAAGAAATCCCCTTTAAGAGCTGCTTGTGTGTAACAGATAGGGTTAAATGTGCTAATATGGGATGCCCAATGGGCAGGGGTTTTTACAGCAGACACAAAAACAATTAAAACTGTGTTCCAGTTAGAATAAATCCGCTTTAACACCTGCTTGTGTGAAACAGATAGGGTTAAATATGCTAATATGGGATGCCCAGTGGCCAGGGGTTTTTACAGCAGACACAAAAACAATTAAAACTGTGCTCTAGTTAGAAGAAATCCACTTTAACACCTGCTTGTGTGTAACAGATAAGGCTAAATGTGCTAATATGGGATGCCCAGATGGCAGGGGTTTTTACAGCAGACACAAAAACAATTAAACCTGTGCTCTAGTTAGGAGAAATCCCCTTTAAGAGCTGGTTGTGTTTAACAGATAGGGTTAAATGTGCTAAAATGAGATGCCCAGTGGGCAGGGGTTTTTAAAGCAGACACAAAAACAATTAAAACTGTGCTCTAGTTAGGAGAAATCCCCTTTAAGAGATGCTTGTGTGTAACAGATAGTGTTAAATGTGCTAATATGGGATGCCCAGTGGGCAGGGGTTTTTACAGCAGACACGAAAAACAATTAAAACTTTGCTCTAGTTAGAAGAAATCCGCTATAACACCTGCTTGTGTGTAACAGATAGGGTTAAATGTGCTAATATGGGATGCCCAATGGGCAGGGGTTTTTACAGCAGACACAAAAACAATTAAAACTGTGTTCCAGTTAGAATAAATCCGCTTTAACACCTGCTTGTGTGAAACAGATAGGGTTAAATATGCTAATATGGGATGCCCAGTGGCCAGGGGTTTTTACAGCAGACACAAAAACAATTAAAACTGTGCTCTAGTTAGAAGAAATCCACTTTAACACCTGCTTGTGTGTAACAGATAAGGTTAAATGTGCTAATATGGGATGCCCAGATGGCAGGGGTTTTTACAGCAGACACAAAAACAATTAAACCTGTGCTCTAGTTAGGAGAAATCCCCTTTAAGAGCTGGTTGTGTTTAACAGATAGGGTTAAATGTGCTAAAATGAGATGCCCAGTGGGCAGGGGTTTTTAAAGCAGACACAAAAACAATTAAAACTGTGCTCTAGTTAGGAGAAATCCCCTTTAAGAGATGCTTGTGTGTAACAGATAGTGTTAAATGTGCTAATATGGGATGCCCAGTGGGCAGGGGTTTTTACAGCAGACACGAAAAACAATTAAAACTTTGCTCTAGTTAGAAGAAATCCGCTATAACACCTGCTTGTGTGTAACAGATAGGGTTAAATGTGCTAATATGGGATGCCCAGTGGGCAGGGGTTTTTTTTACGGCAGACACAAAAACAATTAAAACGGTGCTCTAGTTAGAAGAAATCCATTTAACACCGGTTTGTGTGTAACAGATAGGGTTGAATGTGCTAATATGGGATGCCCAGTGGGCAGGGCTTTTACAGCAGACACAAAAACAGTTAAAACTGTGCTCTAGTTAGAAGAAATCCCCTTTAAGAGCTGCTTGTGTGTAACAGATAGGGTTAAATGTGTTAATGTAGTGTGTAACAGATAGGGTTAAATGTGCTAATATGGGATGCCCAGTGGCCAGCAGTTTTTACAGCAGGCACAAAAACAATTAAAACTGTGCTCTAGTTAGAAGAAATCCGCTTTAAAACCTGCTTGTGTGTAACAGATAGGGATAAATGTGCTAATATGGGATGCCCAGTGGGCAGGGTTTTTAACAGCAGACACAAAAACAATTAAAACTGTGCTCTAGTTAGAAGAAATCCGCTTTAACACCTGCTTGTGTGTAACAGATAGGGTTACATGTGCTAATATGGGATGCCCAGTTGGCAGGGGTTTTTACAGCAGACACAAAAACAATTAAAACTGTGCTCTAGTTAGAATAAATCCGCTTTAACACCTGCTTGTGTGAAACAGATAGGGTTAAATATGCTAATATGGGATGCCCAGTGGCCAGGGGTTTTTACAGCAGACACAAAAACAATTAAAACTGTGCTCTAGTTAGAAGAAATCCACTTTAACACCTGCTTGTGTGTAACAGATAAGGTTAAATGTGCTAATATGGGATGCCCAGATGGCAGGGGTTTTTACAGCAGACACAAAAACAATTAAACCTGTGCTCTAGTTAGGAGAAATCCCCTTTAAGAGCTGGTTGTGTTTAACAGATAGGGTTAAATGTGCTAAAATGAGATGCCCAGTGGGCAGGGGTTTTTAAAGCAGACACAAAAACAATTAAAACTGTGCTCTAGTTAGGAGAAATCCCCTTTAAGAGATGCTTGTGTGTAACAGATAGTGTTAAATGTGCTAATATGGGATGCCCAGTGGGCAGGGGTTTTTACAGCAGACACGAAAAACAATTAAAACTTTGCTCTAGTTAGAAGAAATCCGCTATAACACCTGCTTGTGTGTAACAGATAGGGTTAAATGTGCTAATATGGGATGCCCAATGGGCAGGGTTTTTTACAGCAGACACAAAAACAATTAAAACTGTGTTCCAGTTAGAATAAATCCGCTTTAACACCTGCTTGTGTGAAACAGATAGGGTTAAATATGCTAATATGGGATGCCCAGTGGCCAGGGGTTTTTACAGCAGACACAAAAACAATTAAAACTGTGCTCTAGTTAGAAGAAATCCACTTTAACACCTGCTTGTGTGTAACAGATAAGGTTAAATGTGCTAATATGGGATGCCCAGATGGCAGGGGTTTTTACAGCAGACACAAAAACAATTAAACCTGTGCTCTAGTTAGGAGAAATCCCCTTTAAGAGCTGGTTGTGTTTAACAGATAGGGTTAAATGTGCTAAAATGAGATGCCCAGTGGGCAGGGGTTTTTAAAGCAGACACAAAAACAATTAAAACTGTGCTCTAGTTAGGAGAAATCCCCTTTAAGAGATGCTTGTGTGTAACAGATAGTGTTAAATGTGCTAATATGGGATGCCCAGTGGGCAGGGGTTTTTACAGCAGACACGAAAAACAATTAAAACTTTGCTCTAGTTAGAAGAAATCCGCTATAACACCTGCTTGTGTGTAACAGATAGGGTTAAATGTGCTAATATGGGATGCCCAGTGGGCAGGGGTTTTTTTTACGGCAGACACAAAAACAATTAAAACGGTGCTCTAGTTAGAAGAAATCCATTTAACACCGGTTTGTGTGTAACAGATAGGGTTGAATGTGCTAATATGGGATGCCCAGTGGGCAGGGCTTTTACAGCAGACACAAAAACAGTTAAAACTGTGCTCTAGTTAGAAGAAATCCCCTTTAAGAGCTGCTTGTGTGTAACAGGTAGGGTTAAATGTTCTAATATGGGATGTCCAGTGGCCAGGAGTTTTTACAGCAGACACAAAAACAATTAAAACTGTGCTCTAGTTAGAAGAAATCCGCTTTAACACCTGCTTGTGTGTAACAGATAGGGTTAAATGTGCTAATATGGGATGCCCAGTTGGCAGGGGTTTTTACAGCAGACACAAAAACAATTAATTCCAAGCACAGCCGCACTCTTACCCTTTGTATTGTGTGGGTGCACGGTTCGCGGAGACGCCGCAAATACCAGTCTGTTTGTGAAGAACCAGCACTCCAAAAAAGTTCATGCAAAAAGTTGTATTGCTATAACATAAGCACAGTACAGCAGTGGAAGTGAGTCGACGTTTCGGGGTGCACTGGGGCCCCCTTCATCAGGACCCACCGCATGTACAAGAGAAGAACAGATTGCCATCCACTGTATACATTAAATAGTACCACAGACCAATCAAATTGTAAACACATTGCATTTTCGCGCCTGACGTCATAGTGACGTCAGGGGCGCTGTCAGACCATGCCCACAGTGTGCGCAGTATTACTATAGTCATTATACCCTGATCCGGGTAAAGCAACAAACAAACAATTAACAGCAATCAAGGACAGTAAAATAATGAACTTACCACCGATCCCCGGGCGGGCAGAGGCCATGTGCGTGCCAGACACCGCCGTCCCGGTCGGCGGGGAGGTTGCCAGGCAACCTCCCACACCGTCCCCTGATTGGGGGAAGCCGGGACTGACGTCACCCGTCCCGGGATTCCCACCCGGTGACAGATGACGCGGTGCCCAGGTGCCTCACCATTGGCTCCCGGGCGTCGCAGAGCTAGCGCTCCATCCCTGGCCCTCTGACAGGCCAGAGACGGCTCGCCTGTCACGTCCCGGCTCCGGGGCGGCAGGCGGCCAGCGCGCCCACTCCTCAGGACCCTCCAGCCTGCAGGGTGGCAGGCAGATGAGTGTGCATGGAAATAAAATATGTACATATATACAAAAGGCAAGGATTGCAAAAAATAGCAAAAAATAAGGGCAAAAGTTGTTAAATATATGCAGAGTACTATGGGACCTACTATTGAGGGGACCAGTAGTGTGGAGGATGGGGGAATATACATATATGCATAAGGCACAAATTAAGGTATATACGGAGTACTACGTTACCTCCTACTTAGGGGACCATTAATATGGCAGGTACATATATGGGGGCAATACTGGGACCAGGAAGGGCACAAATTAAGGTATATACGGAGTACTACGGTACTTCCTATTTAGGGGATTATTAATATGGCAGGTACATATATGGGGGCACTATTGGGACCAGGAAGGGCACCCATTATGAAAGTGGGTACCTAATTGAGGAAAACCATTAGTCCGGGGGGATGACTGGAAGGGATAATCTAGGGGGGGAAAGGGTTACATATGTAGTGGCGGAGGGTCCACCGGACCACTGCAATCCACAGAAGATAATGTCAGTGGCTATGGTTATACGAAAATGGGGGGGGGGAAAGGGGAGGAAGGGGAGGGAAGCCGGGGACAGAATTTACGTGTCCATCTTATCTGGTATTCAAGAAGCTGCTAAAGCCAAACGATGTGTTCAGTCCCCGTGGGTGCACGGTATCCAGTTTGTGGATCCAAAAAGTCTCGCGCTGCAATAATCGCCAATTCCTGTCACCTCCCCTTTGTGGTTTAGGGACATGTTCGATAACCATGCCCCTGAGTTCATGTGTTTGATGACCAAACTTGTAAAAATGTACCGCGACCGGCTTGTCCAGGTCCCTTGGTTCCCCGTTCCTAACCTTCTCCTGGTGGACCCTAATATCGCGCTTATGTTTTTGGAAACGCTTCTTAAATGGGCCTATAGTTTTAGCCACATATAATAAGCCACAGGGGCATTTCAATATGTATACACAGAAGTCTGTATTACAATTGTAGTAACCCCTGAGTTTAAACTGGATCCCTGTGTGCGGGTGTGAGAATTGTGATCCTGTGATCAAAGAGTTGCATATGTTGCAGTTGAAACATTTATAGCAGCCCGTCCTTGTTGACAGGGCCCTCCGTTGTGGCATGTATTTTTCGGTGGGGTCTGCTCTAATCAATAAGTCCTTCAGGTTCCGACTTCTGTTGTAAACCCTGAGTGGGGGCCCTTTAATTACGGGTGCCAGGCTATTGTCCGAGAGCAAAATATCCTGATGTTTCCTTGTGATCTGCTCAAAATATGGAGATGTGTGACAGTATGTCTGGGTGAACGGAATCCGTTCCTCTTTAACTCTCCTGGGGCATTCATCATTGAAAATACTGTACGCCTTCTCTCTAGCAATGGCTAGAATCTCCTCGGGGTACCCTCTCTCCCGGAATTTCTTGTGCATAGCCTCCATCTGTGTCTCAATTGTAGTGGTGTCCGAATGGATACGGACTACCCGTAAAAATTGGGAGATAGGAAGATTGTCGATAAGATGTCTGGGATGTGCACTCTCATATCTGAGTAGTGCGTTCCTATCTGTAGGTTTAGTAAATAGTCCAGTTATGATATGCCCCTCTGGGTCTTTATCAAATGCCACATCCAGGAAAGTAACGTGGCCCCTTGAGATTTCTGGATTAAATTTAATGCTAGGGAATATGGAGTTAAGCATGCTTATGAATGCTAGTGCTGTCTCCTCATTACCCCGCCAAAACATGATAATATCATCTATGTATCTTCCCCAGAACGATACATATTCCTTGTATTGGGGTGTAGGATAGATGTTGACCTCCTCCAGCCATCCCATGAACAGATTCGCGAAGGTCGGAGCTACTGCGCTCCCCATCGCGGTCCCGGTGATCTGTTGAAAGTATCCAGATTCGAATTTGAAAAAATTATTCATCAACACAATCTCAAGTCCCCTGGTTATATATTCTGTGGGGATATCTGTGGGTTTTTTTATAAGAAAGTGTCCCACTGCTTGAATACCCTCCATATTGTGGATGTTGGTGTACAAAGACGATATGTCCATGGTCACCATAAGGTGTACATGCGGTGGGTCCTGATGAAGGGGGCCCCAGTGCACCCCGAAACGTCGACTCACTTCCACTGCTGTACTGTGCTTATGTTATAGCAATACAACTTTTTGCATGAAATTTTTTGGAGTGCTGGTTCTTCACAAACAGACAAAAACAATTAAAACTGTGCACAAGTTAGAAGAAATCCTCTTTAAGAGCTTCTAGTGTGTAACTGGTAGGGGTAAATGTGCTAATATGGGATACCCAGTGGCCAAGAGTTTTTACAGCAGACACAAAAACAATTAAAACTGTGCTCTAGTTAGAAGAAATCCGCTTTAACACCTGCTTGTGTGTAACAGATAAGGTTAAATGTGCTAATATGGGATGCCCAGTTGGCAGGGGCTTTTACAGCAGACACAAAACAATTAAAACTGTGCTCTAGTTAGAAAGTACTCCCCTTTAAGAGCTGCTTGTGTGTAACAGATAGGGTCAAATGTGTTAATATGGGATGCCCAGTGGGCAGGGGTTTTACAGCAGAGACAAAAACATTTAAAACTGTGCTCTAGTTAGATAAAATCCCCTTTAAGACCTGCTTTTGTGTAACAGGTAGGGAAAAATGTGCTAATATGGGATGCCCAGTGGTCAGGGGTTTTTACAGCAGACACAAAAACAATTAAACTGTGCTCTAGTTAGAAGAAATCCCCTTTAAGACGTGCTTTTGTGTAACAGGTAGGGTTAAATGTGCTAATATGGGATGCCTAATGGGCAGGGGCTTTTACAGCAGACACAAAACAATTAAAACTGTGCTCTAGTTAGAAGAAATCCACTTTAACACCTGCTTGTGTGTAACAGATAGGGTTAAATGTGCTAATATGGGATGCCCAGTCGGCAGGGGTTTTTACAGCAGACGCAAAAACAATTAAAACTGTGCTCTAGTTAGAAGAAATCCGCTTTAAGAGCCGCTTGTGTGTAACAGGTAGGGTTAAATGTGCTAATATGGGATGCCCAATGGGCAGGGGCTTTTACAGCAGACACAAAACAATTAAAACTGTGCTCTAGTTAGAAGAAATCCACTTTAACACCTGCTTGTGTGTAACAGATAGGGTTAAATGTGCTAATATGGGATGCCCAGATGGCAGGGTTTTTTACAGCAGACACAAAAACAATTAAAACTGTGCTCTAGTTAGAAGAAATCCCTTTTAAGAGCTGCTTGTGTGTAACAGATAGGGTTAAATGTGCTAATATGGGATGCCCAGTGGGAAGGGTTTTTTACAGCAGACACAAAAACAATTAAACTGTGCTCTAGTTAGAAGAAATCCGCTTTAACACCTGCTTGTGTGTAACAGATAGGGTTAAATGTGCTAATATGGGATGCCCAGTGGGCAGGGGTTTTTACAGCAGACGCAAAAACAATCAAAACTGTGCTCTAGTTAGAAGAAATCCCCTTTAAGACGTGCTTTTGTGTAACAGGTAGGGTTAAATGTGCTAATATGGGATGCCCAGTGGGCAGGGGCTTTTACAGCAGACACAAAACAATTAAAACTGTGCTCTAGTTAGAAAGTAATCCCCTTTAAGAGCTGCTTGTGTGTAACAGATAGGGTCAAATGTGTTAATATGGGATGCCCAGTGGGCAGGGGTTTTACAGCAGAGACAAAAACATTTAATACTGTGCTCTACTTAGATGAAATCCCCTTTAAGACCTGCTTTTGTGTAACAGGTAGGGTTAAATGTGCTAATATGGGATGCCCAGTGGTCAGGGGTTTTTACAGCAGACACAAAAACAATTAAACTGTGCTCTAGTTAGAAGAAATCCCCTTTAAGACGTGCTTTTGTGTAACAGGTAGGGTTAAATGTGCTAATATGGGATGCCCAATGGGCAGGGGCTTTTACAGCAGACACAAAACAATTAAAACTGTGCTCTAGTTAGAAGAAATCCACTTTAACACCTGCTTGTGTGTAACAGATAGGGTTAAATGTGCTAATATGGGATGCCCAGTCGGCAGGGGTTTTTACAGCAGACGCAAAAACAATTAAAACTGTGCTCTAGTTAGAAGAAATCCGCTTTAAGAGCCGCTTGTGTGTAACAGGTAGGGTTAAATGTGCTAATATGGGATGCCCAGTGGCCAGTAGTTTTTACAGCAGACACAAAAACAATTAAAACTGTGCTCTAGTTAGAAGAAATCCGCTTTAACACCTGCTTGTGTGTAACAGATAGGGTCAAATGTGTTAATATGGGATGCCCAGTGGGCAGGGGTTTTACAGCAGACACAAAAACATTTAAAACTGTGCTCTAGTTAGATGAAATCCTCTTTAAGACCTGCTTTTGTGTAACAGGTAGGGTTAAATGTGCTAATATGGGATGCCCAGGGGTCAGGGGTTTTTACAGCAGATACAAAAACAAAAACTGTGCTCTAGTTAGAAGAAATCTGCTTTAACACCTGCTTGTGTGTAACAGATAGGGTTAAATGTGCTAATATGGGATGCCCAGTGGGCAGGGGTTTTTACGGCAGACACGAAAAACAATAAAAATTTTGGTCTAGTAAGAAGAAATCCACTTTAACACCTGCTTGTGTGTAACAGATAGGGTTAAATGTGCTAATATGGGATGCCCAGATGGCAGGGGTTTTTACAGCAGACACAAAAACAATTAAAACTGTGCTCTAGTTAGAAGAAATCCCCTTTAAGAGCTGCTTGTGTGTAACAGGTAGGGCTAAATGTGCTAATATGGGATGCCCAGTGGTCAGGGGTTTTTACAGCAGACACAAAAACAATTAAAACTGTGCTCTAGTTAGAAGAAATCCCTTTTAAGAGCTGCTTGTGTGTAACAGATAGGGTTAAATGTGCTAATATGGGATGCCCAGATGGCAGGGGTTTTTACAGCAGACACAAAAACAATTAAAACTATGTTCTTGTTAGAAGAAATCCGCTTTAACACCTGCTTGTGTGTAACAGATAGGGTTAAATGTGCTAATATAGGATGCCCAGTGGGCAGGGGTTTTTACAGCAGACACAAAAACAATTAAAACTGTGCTCTAGTTAGAAGAAATCCCTTTTAAGAGCTGCTTGTGTGTAACAGATAGGGTTAAATGTGCTAATATGGGATGCCCAGATGGCAGGGGTTTTTACAGCACACGAAAACAATTAAAACTGTGCTCTAGTTAGAAGAAATCCCCTTTAAGAGCTGCTTGTGTGTAACAGGTAGGGTTAAATGTGCTAATATGGGATGCCCAGTGGCCAGGAGTTTTTTACAGCAGACACAAAAACACTTAAAACTATGTTCTTGTTAGAAGAAATCCGCTTTAACACCTGCTTGTGTCTATCAGATAGGGTTAAATGTGCTAATATGGGATGCCCAGTGGGCAGGGGTTTTTACAGCAGACACAAAAACAATTAAAACTGTGCTCTGGTTAGAAGAAATCCCCTTTAAGAGCTGCTTGTGTGTAACCGAAAGGGTTAAATGTGCTAATATGGGATGCCCAGTGGTCAGGGGTTTTTACAGCAGACACAAAAACAATTAAAACTGTGCTCTAGTTAGAAGAAATCCCTGTTAAGAGCCGCTTGTGTGTAACAGGTAGGGTTAAATGTGCTAATATGGGATGCCCAGTTGGCAGGGCTTTTTACAGCAGACACAAAAACAATTAAAACTGTGCTCTAGTTAGAAAGAAATCCCCTTTAAGAGCTGCTTGTGTGTAACAGATAGGGTCAAATGTGTTAATATGGGATGCCCAGTGGGCAGGGGTTTTACAGCAGAGACAAAAACATTTAAAACTGTGCTCTAGTTAGATGAAATCCCCTTTAAGACCTGCTTTTGTGTAACAGGTAGGGTTAAATGTGCTAATTTGGGATGCTCAGGGGGCAGGGGTTTTTACAGCAGATACAAAAACAAAAACTGTGCTCTAGTTAGAAGAAATCTGCTTTAACACCTGCTTGTGTGTAACAGATAGGGTTAAATGTGCTAATATGGGATGCCCAGTGGGCAAGGGTTTTTACGGCAGACACGAAAAACAATAACAATTTTGGTCTAGTTAGAAGAAATCCACTTTAACACCTGCTTGTGTGTAACAGATAGGGTTAAATGTGCTAATATGGGATGCCCAGTGGGCAGGGGTTTTTACAGCAGACATAAAAACAATTAAAACTGTGCTCTAGTTAGAAGAAATCCGCTTTAAGAGCTGGTTGTGTGTAACAGATAGGGTTAAAGGTGCTAATATGGGATGCCAAGTGGGCATGGGTTTTTACAGCAGACACAAAAACAATTAAAACTGTGCTCTAGTTAGAAGAAATCCACTTTAACACCTGCTTTTGTATAACAGGTAGGGTTAAATGTGCTAATATGGGATGCCAAGTGGGCAGGGATTTTTACAGCAGACACAAAAACAAATAAAACTGTGCTCTAGTTAGAAGAAATCATCTTTAACACCTGCTTGTGTGTAACAGATAGGGTTAAATGTGCTAATATGGGATGCCCAGTGGGCAGGGTTTTTTACGGCAGACACGAAAAACAATAAAAATTTTGGTCTAGTTAGAAGAAATCCACTTTAACACCTGCTTGTGTATAACAGATAGGGTTAAATGTGCTAATATGGGATGCTCAGTGGGCAGGCGTTTTTACAGCAGACACAAAAACAATTAAAACTGTGCTCTAGTTAGAAGAAATCCCTTTTAAGAGCTGCTTGTGTGTAACAGATAGGTTTAAATGTGCTAATATGGGATGCCCAGTGGGAAGGGGTTTTTACAGCAGAAACAAAAACAATTAAACTGTGCTCTAGTTAGAAGAAATCCACTTTAACACCTGCTTGTGTGTAACAGATAGGGTTAAATGTGCTAATATGGGATGCCCAGTGGGCAGGGGTTTTTACAGCAGACATAAAAACAATTAAAACTGTGCTCTAGTTAGAAAGAAATCCGCTTTAAGAGCTGGTTGTGTGTAACAGATAGGGTTAAAGGTGCTAATATGGGATGCCAAGTGGGCATGGGTTTTTACAGCAGGCACAAAAACAATTAAAACTGTGCTCTAGTTAGAAGAAATCCACTTTAACACCTGCTTGTGTGTAACAGAGAGGGTTAAATCTGCTAATATGGGATGCCCAGATGGCAGGGGTTTTTACAGCAGACACAAAAACAATTAAAACTGTGCTCTAGTTAGAAGAAATCCCCTTTAAGAGCTGCTTGTGTGTAACAGGTAGGGTTAAATGTGCTAATATGGGATGCCCAGTGGCCTGGAGTTTTTACATCAGACACAAAAACAATTAAAACTGTGCTCTAGTTCAATGAAATCCCATTTAAGACCTGCTTGAGTGTAACAGATAGGGTTAAATGTGCTAATATGGGATGCCCAGTGGGCAGCGGTTTTTACAGCAGACACAAAAACAATTAAAACTGTGCTCTAGTTAGAAGAAATCTGCTTTAACACCTGCTTGCGTGTAACAGATAGGGTTAAATGTGTTTATGGGATGCCCAGTGGTCAGGGGTTTTTACAGCAGACACAAAAACAATTAAAACTGTGCTCTAGTTAGAAGAAATCCCCTTTAAGAGCTGCTTGTGTGTAACAGATAGGGTTAAATGTGCTAATATGGGATGCCCAGGAGTTTTTATAGCAGACACAAAAACAATTAAAACTATGTTCTAGTTAGAAAAAATCCGCTTTAACACCTGCTTGTGTGTAACAGATAAGGTTAAATGTGCTAATATGGGATGCCCAGTGGGCAGAGGTTTTTACAGCAGACACAAAAACAATTAAAATTGTGCTCTAGTTTGAAAGAAATCCCCTTTAAGAGCTGCTTGTGTGTAACAGGTAGGGTTAAATGTGCTAATATGGGATGCCCAGTGGTCAGGGGTTTTACAGCAGACACAAAAACAATTAAAACTGTGCTCTAGTTAGAAGAAATCCCCTTTAAGAGCTGCTTGTGTGTAACAGATAGGGTTAAATGTGCTAATATGGGATGCCCAGTGGCCAGGAGTTTTTACAGCAGACACAAAAACAATTACAACTGTGCTCCAGTTAGAAGAAATCCTCTTTAAGAGCTGCCTGTGTGTAACAGGTGGGGTTAAATGTGCTAATATGGGATGCCCAGTGGGCAGGGGTTTTTACAGCAGACACAAAAACAGTTAAAACTGTGCTCTAGTTAGATGAAATTCCCTTTAAGACCTGCTTTTGTGTAACAGGTAGGATTAAATGTGCTAATATGGGATGCCCAGTGGGCAGGGGTTTTTACATCAGACACAAAAACAATGAAAACTGTGCTCTAGTTAGAAGAAATCTGCTTTAACACCTGCTTGTGTGTAACACATAGGGTTAAATGTGCTAATATGGAATGCCCAGTGGCCAGGGGTTTTTATAGCAGACACAAAAACAATTAAAACTATGTTCTAGTTAGAAAAAATCCGCTTTAACACCTGCTTGTGTGTAACAGATAGGGTTAAATGTGCTGATATGGGATGCCCAGTGGGCAGGGGTTTTTACAGCAGACACAACAACAATTAAAATTGTGCTCTAGTTAGATGAAATTCCCTTTAAGACCTGCTTTTGTGTAACAGGTAGGGTTAAATGTGTTATTGTGGGATGCCCAGTGGTCAGGGGTTTTTACAGCAGACACAAAAACAATTAAAACTATGTTCTAGTTAGAAGAAATCCGCTTTAACACCTGCTTGTGTGTAACAGATAGGGTTAAATGTGCTAATATGGGATGCCCAGTGGCCAGGGGTTTTTATAGCAGACACAAAAACAATTAAAACTATGTTCTAGTTAGAAGAAATCCGCTTTAACACCTGCTTGTGTGTAACAGATAGGGTTAAATGTGCTAATATGGGATGCCCAGTGGCCAGGGGTTTTACAGCAGACACAAAAACAATTAAAACTGTGCTCTAGTTTGAAAGAAATCCCCTTTAAGGGCTGCTTGTGTGTAACTGATAGGGTTAAATGTGCTAATATGGGATGCCCAGTGGCCAGGAGTTTTTACAGCAGACACAAAAACAATTAAAACTGTGCTCCAGTTAGAAGAAATCCTCTTTAAGAGCTGCCTGTGTGTAACAGGTGGGGTTAAATGTGCTAATATGGGATGCCCAGTGGCCAGGGGTTTTTACATCAGACACAAAAACAATTAAAACTGTGCTCTAGTTAGAAGAAATCTGCTTTAACACCTGCTTGCGTGTAACAGATAGGGTTAAATGTGCTACTACAGGATGCCCAGTGGGCAGAGGTTTTTACAGCAGACACAAAACAATTAAAATTGTGCTCTAGTTTGAAAGAAATCCCCTTTAAGAGCTGCTTGTGTGTAACAGGTAGGGTTAAATGTGCTAATATGGGATGCCCAGTGGGCAGGGCTTTTACAGCAGACACAAAAACAATTAAAAATGTGATCTAGTTAGAAGAAATCCGCTTTAACACCTGCTTGTGTGTAACAGATAGGGTTAAATGTGCTAATATGGGATGCCCAGTGGGCAGGGGTTTTTACAGCAGACACAAAAACAATTAAAACTGTGCTCTAGTTAGAAGAAATCCCTTTTAAGAGCTGCTTGTGTGTAACAGATAGGGTTAAATGTGCTAATATGGGATGCCCAGATGGCAGGGGTTTTTACAGCACACGAAAACAATTAAAACTGTGCTCTAGTTAGAAGAAATCCCCTTTAAGAGCTGCTTGTGTGTAACAGGTAGGGTTACATGTGCTAATATGGGATGCCCAGTGGCCAGGAGTTTTTTACAGCAGACACAAAAACACTTAAAACTATGTTCTTGTTAGAAGAAATCCGCTTTAACACCTGCTTGTGTCTATCAGATAGGGTTAAATGTGCTAATATGGGATGCCCAGTGGGCAGGGGTTTTTACAGCAGACACAAAAACAATTAAAACTGTGCTCTGGTTAGAAGAAATCCCCTTTAAGAGCTGCTTGTGTGTAACCGAAAGGGTTAAATGTGCTAATATGGGATGCCCAGTGGTCAGGGGTTTTTACAGCAGACACAAAAACAATTAAAACTGTGCTCTAGTTAGAAGAAATCCCTGTTAAGAGCCGCTTGTGTGTAACAGGTAGGGTTAAATGTGCTAATATGGGATGCCCAGTTGGCAGGGCTTTTTACAGCAGACACAAAAACAATTAAAACTGTGCTCTAGTTAGAAAGAAATCCCCTTTAAGAGCTGCTTGTGTGTAACAGATAGGGTCAAATGTGTTAATATGGGATGCCCAGTGGGCAGGGGTTTTACAGCAGAGACAAAAACATTTAAAACTGTGCTCTAGTTAGATGAAATCCCCTTTAAGACCTGCTTTTGTGTAACAGGTAGGGTTAAATGTGCTAATTTGGGATGCCCAGGGGGCAGGGGTTTTTACAGCAGATACAAAAACAAAAACTGTGCTCTAGTTAGAAGAAATCTGCTTTAACACCTGCTTGTGTGTAACAGATAGGGTTAAATGTGCTAATATGGGATGCCCAGTGGGCAAGGGTTTTTACGGCAGACACGAAAAACAATAACAATTTTGGTCTAGTTAGAAGAAATCCACTTTAACACCTGCTTGTGTGTAACAGATAGGGTTAAATGTGCTAATATGGGATGCCCAGTGGGCAGGGGTTTTTACAGCAGACATAAAAACAATTAAAACTGTGCTCTAGTTAGAAGAAATCTGCTTTAAGAGCTGGTTGTGTGTAACAGATAGGGTTAAAGGTGCTAATATGGGATGCCAAGTGGGCATGGGTTTTTACAGCAGACACAAAAACAATTAAAACTGTGCTCTAGTTAGAAGAAATCCACTTTAACACCTGCTTTTGTATAACAGGTAGGGTTAAATGTGCTAATATGGGATGCCAAGTGGGCAGGGATTTTTACAGCAGACACAAAAACAAATAAAACTGTGCTCTAGTTAGAAGAAATCCCCTTTAAGAGCTGGTTGTGTTTAACAGATAGGGTTAAATGTGCTAAAATGAGATGCCCAGTGGGCATGGGTTTTTAAAGCAGACACAAAAACAATTAAAACTGTGCTCTAGTTAGAAGAAATCATCTTTAACACCTGCTTGTGTGTAACAGATAGGGTTAAATGTGCTAATATGGGATGCCCAGTGGGCAGGGGTTTTTACGGCAGACACGAAAAACAATAAAAATGTTGGTCTAGTTAGAAGAAATCCACTTTAACACCTGCTTGTGTATAACAGATAGGGTTAAATGTGCTAATATGGGATGCTCAGTGGGCAGGCGTTTTTACAGCAGACACAAAAACAATTAAAACTGTGCTCTAGTTAGAAGAAATCCCTTTTAAGAGCTGCTTGTGTATAACAGATAGGGTTAAATGTGCTAATATGGGATGCCCAGTGGGCAGGGGTTTTTACAGCAGACATAAAAACAATTAAAACTGTGCTCTAGTTAGAAAGAAATCCGCTTTAAGAGCTGGTTGTGTGTAACAGATAGGGTTAAAGGTGCTAATATGGGATGCCAAGTGGGCATGGGTTTTTACAGCAGACACAAAAACAATTAAAACTGTGCTCTAGTTAGAAGAAATCCACTTTAAGACCTGCTTGAGTGTAACAGAGAGGGTTAAATCTGCTAATATGGGATGCCCAGATGGCAGGGGTTTTTACAGCAGACACAAAAACAATTAAAACTGTGCTCTAGTTAGAAGAAATCCCCTTTAAGAGCTGCTTGTGTGTAACAGGTAGGGTTAAATGTGCTAATATGGGATGCCCAGTGGCCTGGAGTTTTTACATCAGACACAAAAACAATTAAAACTGTGCTCTAGTTCAATGAAATCCCATTTAAGACCTGCTTGAGTGTAACAGATAGGGTTAAATGTGCTAATATGGGATGCCCAGTGGGCAGCGGTTTTTACAGCAGACACAAAAACAATTAAAACTGTGCTCTAGTTAGAAGAAATCTGCTTTAACACCTGCTTGCGTGTAACAGATAGGGTTAAATGTGTTTATGGGATGCCCAGTGGTCAGGGGTTTTTACAGCAGACACAAAAACAATTAAAACTGTGCTCTAGTTAGAAGAAATCCCCTTTAAGAGCTGCTTGTGTGTAACAGATAGGGTTAAATGTGCTAATATGGGATGCCCAGGAGTTTTTATAGCAGACACAAAAACAATTAAAACTATGTTCTAGTTAGAAAAAATCCGCTTTAACACCTGCTTGTGTGTAACAGATAAGGTTAAATGTGCTAATATGGGATGCCCAGTGGGCAGAGGTTTTTACAGCAGACACAAAAACAATTAAAATTGTGCTCTAGTTTGAAAGAAATCCCCTTTAAGAGCTGCTTGTGTGTAACAGGTAGGGTTAAATGTGCTAATATGGGATGCCCAGTGGTCAGGGGTTTTACAGCAGACACAAAAACAATTAAAACTGTGCTCTAGTTAGAAGAAATCCCCTTTAAGAGCTGCTTGTGTGTAACAGATAGGGTTAAATGTGCTAATATGGGATGCCCAGTGGCCAGGAGTTTTTACAGCAGACACAAAAACAATTAAAACTGTGCTCCAGTTAGAAGAAATCCTCTTTAAGAGCTGCCTGTGTGTAACAGGTGGGGTTAAATGTGCTAATATGGGATGCCCAGTGGGCAGGGGTTTTTACAGCAGACACAAAAACAGTTAAAACTGTGCTCTAGTTAGATGAAATTCCCTTTAAGACCTGCTTTTGTGTAACAGGTAGGATTAAATGTGCTAATATGGGATGCCCAGTGGGCAGGGGTTTTTACATCAGACACAAAAACAATGAAAACTGTGCTCTAGTTAGAAGAAATCTGTTTTAACACCTGCTTGTGTGTAACACATAGGGTTAAATGTGCTAATATGGAATGCCCAGTGGCCAGGGGTTTTTATAGCAGACACAAAAACAATTAAAACTATGTTCTAGTTAGAAGAAATCCGCTTTAACACCTGCTTGTGTGTAACAGATAGGGTTAAATGTGCTGATATGGGATGCCCAGTGGGCAGGGGTTTTTACAGCAGACACAACAACAATTAAAATTGTGCTCTAGTTAGATGAAATTCCCTTTAAGACCTGCTTTTGTGTAACAGGTAGGGTTAAATGTGTTATTGTGGGATGCCCAGTGGTCAGGGGTTTTTACAGCAGACACAAAAACAATTAAAACTATGTTCTAGTTAGAAGAAATCCGCTTTAACACCTGCTTGTGTGTAACAGATAGGGTTAAATGTGCTAATATGGGATGCCCAGTGGCCAGGGGTTTTTATAGCAGACACAAAAACAATTAAAACTATGTTCTAGTTAGAAGAAATCCGCTTTAACACCTGCTTGTGTGTAACAGATAGGGTTAAATGTGCTAATATGGGATGCCCAGTGGCCAGGGGTTTTACAGCAGACACAAAAACAATTAAAACTGTGCTCTAGTTTGAAAGAAATCCCCTTTGAGGGCTGCTTGTGTGTAACTGATAGGGTTAAATGTGCTAATATGGGATGCCCAGTGGCCAGGAGTTTTTACAGCAGACACAAAAACAATTAAAACTGTGCTCCAGTTAGAAGAAATCCTCTTTAAGAGCTGCCTGTGTGTAACAGGTGGGGTTAAATGTGCTAATATGGGATGCCCAGTGGCCAGGGGTTTTTACATCAGACACAAAAACAATTAAAACTGTGCTCTAGTTAGAAGAAATCTGCTTTAACACCTGCTTGTGTGTAACAGATAGGGTTAAATGTGCTACTACAGGATGCCCAGTGGGCAGAGGTTTTTACAGCAGACACAAAACAAATAAAATTGTGCTCTAGTTTGAAAGAAATCCCCTTTAAGAGCTGCTTGTGTGTAACAGGTAGGGTTAAATGTGCTAATATGGGATGCCCAGTGGGCAGGGCTTTTACAGCAGACACAAAAACAATTAAAAATGTGATCTAGTTAGAAGAAATCCGCTTTAACACCTGCTTGTGTGTAACAGATAGGGTTAAATGTGCTAATGTGGGATGCCCAGTGGTCAGGGGTTTTTACAGCAGACACAAAAACAATTAAAACTGTGCTCTAGTTAAAAGAAATCCCCTTTAAGAGCTGCTTGTGTGTAACAGATAGGGTTAAATGTGCTAATATGGGATGCCCAGATGGCAGGGGTTTTTACAGCAGACACAAAAACAATTAAAACTGTGCTCTAGTTAGAAGAAATCCCCTTTAAGGGCTGCTTGTGTTTAACAGGTGGGGTAAATGTGCTAATATGGGATGCCCAGTGGGCAGGGGTTTTTACAGCAGACACAAAAACAATTAAAACTGTGCTCTAGTTAGAAGAAATTCGCTTTAACACCTGCTTGTGTGTAACAGATAGGGTTAAATGTGCTAATATGGGATGCCCAATGGGCAGGGGTTTTTACAGCAGACACAAAAACAATTCAAACTGTGCACTAGTTTGAAAGAAATCCCCTTTACGAGCTGCTTGTGTGTAACAGGTGGTAGGGTTAAATGTGCTAATATGGGATCTCCAGTGGGCAGGGGTTTTTACAGCAGACACAAAAACAATTAAAACTGTGCTCTAGTTTGAAAAATCCCCTTTACGAGCTGCTTGTGTGTAACAGATAGGGTTAAATGTGTTAATATGGGATGCCCAATGGGCAGGGGTTTTTACAGCAGACACAAAAACAATTAAAATTGTGCTCTGGTTAGATGAAATCCCCTTTAAGACCTGCTTTTGTGTAACAGATAGGGTTATATGTGCTAATATGGGATGCCCAGTGGGCAGGGGTTTTTACAGCAGACACAACAACAATTAAAACTGTGCTCTAGTTAGAAAAAATCCGCTTTAACACCTGCTTGTATGTAACAGATAAGGTTAAATGTGCTAATATGGGATGCCCAGTGGGCAGAGGTTTTTACAGCAGACACAAAAACAATTAAAATTGTGCTCTAGTTTTAAAGAAATCCCCTTTAAGAGCTGCTTGTGTGTAACAGGTAGGGTTAAATGTGCTAATATGGGATGCCCAGTGGGCAGGGCTTTTACAGCAGACACAAAAACAATTAAAACTGTGCTCTAGTTAGAAGAAATCTGCTTTAACACCTGCTTGTGTGTAACAGATTGGGTTAAATGTGCTGATATGGGATGCCCAGTGGCCAGCAGTTTTTACAGCAGACACAAAAACAATTAACACTGTGCTCTAGATTGAAAGAAATCCCCTTTAAGAGCTGCTTGTGTGTAACAGATATGGTTAAATGTGCTAATATGGGATGCCCAGTGGGCAGGGGTTTTTACAGCAGACACAAAAACAATTAAAACTGTGCTCAAGTTAGAAAACATCACCTTTAAGAGCGGCTTGTGTTTAACAGATAGGGTTAGATGTGATAATATGGGATGCCCAGTGGCCAGCTGTTTTTATAGCAGACACAAAAACAATTAAAACTGTGCTCTAGTTAGAAGAAATCCCCTTTAAGGGCTGCTTGTGTTTAACAGGTAGGGTTAAATGTGCTAATATGAGATGCCCAGTGGGCAGGGGTTTTTACAGCAGACACAAAAACACTTAAAACTGTGCCCTAGTTAGAAGAAATCCGCTTTAACACCTGCTTGTGTGTAACAGATAGGGTTAAATGTGCTAATATGGGATGCCCAGTGGCCAGGAGTTGTTACAGCAGACACAAAAACAATTAAAACTGTGCTCTAGTTAGATGAAATCTCCTTTTAAGACCTGCTTTTGTGTAACAGATAGGGTTAAATGTGCTAATATGGGATGCCCAGTTGGCAGGGGTTTTTATAGCAGACACAAAAACAATTAAAACTGTGCTCTAGTTTGAAAGAAATCCCCTTTAAGAGCTGCTTGTGTGTAACAGATAGGGTTAAATGTGCTAATATGGGATGCCCAGTGGGCAGGGGTTTTTACAGCAGACACAAAAACAATTAAAACTGTGCTCTAGTTAGAAGAAATCCCATTTAAGACCTGCTTTTGTGTAACAGATAGGGTTAAATGTGCTAATATGGGATGCCTAGTTGGCAGGGGTTTTTACAGCAGACACAAAAACAATTCAAACTGTGCACTAGTTAGAAGAAATCTGCTTTAACACCTGCTTGTGTGTAACAGATTGGGTTAAATGTGCTAATATGAGATGCCCAGTGGCCAGCAGTTTTTACAGCAGACACAAAAACAATTAAAAATGTGCACTAGTTAGAAGAAATCCTCTTTAAGAGCTGCTTGTGTGTAACATATAGGGTTAAATGTGCTAATATGGGATGCCCAGTGGGCAGGGTTTTTTACAGCAGACACAAAAACAATTAAAACTGTGCTCAAGTTAGAAAACATCACCTTTAAGAGCGGCTTGTGTGTAACAGATAGGGTTAAATGTGCTAATATGGGATGCCCAATGGGCAGGGGTTTTTACAGCAGACACAAAAACAATTAAAAATGTGCACTAGTTAGAAGAAATCCTCTTTAAGAGCTGCTTGTGTGTAACAGGTGGGGTTAAATGTGCTAATATGGGATGCTCAGTGGCCAGCAGTTTTTACAGCAGACACAAAAACAATTAAAAATGTGCACTAGTTAGAAGAAATCCTCTTTAAGAGCTGCTTGTGTGTAACAGGTGGGGTAAAATGTGCTAATATGGGATGCCCAGTGGCCAGGAGTTTTTACAGCAGACACAAAAACAATTAAAACTGTGCTCCCATTCTGTGACTACACCAGCCTCTATTTACTATAACCCTTTGCACTTATTCTAAAAGTAATTTGGCCTGATAAAGACACTTTTGCTTTGCATAGTACTACTGCTCCCAGGTGCACTGCTGTTGTGGCATCCCATTCTGTGACTACACCAGCCTCTATTTACTATAACCCGTTGCACTTATTCTAAAAGTAATTTGGCCTGATAAAGACACTTTTGCTTTGCATAGTACTACTGCTCCCAGGTGCACTGCTGTTGTGGCATCCCATTCTGTGACTACACCAGCCTCTATTTACTATAACCCTTTGCACTTATTCTAAAAGTAATTTGGCCTGATAAAGACAGTTTTGTTTTGCATAGTACTACTGCTCCCAGGTGCACTGCGGTTGGGGCATCCCATTCTGTGACTACACCAGCCTCTATTTACTATAACCCTTTGCACTTATTCTAAAAGTAATTTGGCCTGATAAAGACAAAAAGTAATTTGGCCTGATAAAGACACTTTTGGTTTGCATAGTACTACTGCTCCCAGGTGCACTGCTGTTGTGGCATCCCATTCTGTGACTACACCAGCCTCTATTTACTATAACCCTTTGCACTTATTCTAAAAGTAATTTGGCCTGATAAAGACACTTTTGCTTTGCATAGTACTACTGCTCCCAGGCTCACTGCTGTTGTGGCATCCCATTCTGTGACTACACCAGCCTCTATTTACTATAACCCTTTGCACTTATTCTAAAAGTAATTTGGCCTGATAAAGACACTTTTGCTTTGCATAGTACTACTGCTCCCAGGTGCACTGCTGTTGTGGCATCCCATTCTGTGACTACACCAGCCTCTATTTACTATAACCCTTTGCACTTATTCTAAAATTAATTTGGCCTGATAAAGACACTTTTGGTTTGCATAGTACTACTGCTCCCAGGTGCACTGTGGTTGGGGCATCCCATTCTGTGACTACACCAGCCTCTATTTACTATAACCCTTTGCACTTATTCTAAAAGTAATTTGTCCTGATAAAGACACTTTTGCTTTGCATAGTACTACTGCTCCCAGGTGCACTGCGGTTGGGGCATCCCATTCTGTGACTACACCAGCCTCTATTTACTATAACCCTTTGCACTTATTCTAAAAGTAATTTGGCCTGATAAAGACACTTTTGCTTTGCATAGTACTACTGCTCCCAGGTGCACTGCTGTTGTGGCATCCCATTCTGGGACTACACCAGCCTCTATTTACTATAACCCTTTGCACTTATTCTAAAAGTAATTTGGCCTGATAAAGACAGTTTTGCTTTGCATAGTACTACTGCTCCCAGGTGCACTGCTGTTGTGGCATCCCATTCTGTGACTACACCAGCCTCTATTTACTATAACCCTTTGCACTTATTCTAAAAGTAATGTGGCCTGATAAAGACACTTTTGCTTTGCATAGTACTACTGCTCCCAGGTGCACTGCTGTTGTGGCATCCCATTCTGTGACTACACCAGCCTCTATTTACTATAACCCTTTGCACTTATTCTAAAATTAATTTGGCCTGATAAAGACACTTTTGCTTTGCATAGTACTACTGCTCCCAGGTGCACTGCGGTTGGGGCATCCCATTCTGTGACTACACCAGCCTCTATTTACTATAACCCTTTGCACTTATTCTAAAAGTAATTTGGCCTGATAAAGACACTTTTGCTTTGCATAGTACTACTGCTCCCAGGTGCACTGCGGTTGGGGCATCCCATTCTGTGACTACACCAGCCTCTATTTACTATAACCCTTTGCACTTATTCTAAAAGTAATTTGGCCTGATAAAGACACTTTTGCTTTGCATAGTACTACTGCTCCCAGGTGCACTGCGGTTGGGGCATCCCATTCTGTGACTACACCAGCCTCTATTTACTATAACCCTTTGCACCTATTCTAAAAGTAATTTGGCCTGATAAAGACACTTTTGCTTTGCATAGTACTACTGCTCCCAGGTGCACTGCGGTTGGGGCATCCCATTCTGTGACTACACCAGCCTCTATTTACTATAACCCTTTGCACCTATTCTAAAAGTAATTTGGCCTGATAAAGACACTTTTGCTTTGCATAGTACTACTGCTACCAGGTGCACTGCGGGTGGGGGATTCCCATTCTGTGACTACACCAGCCTCTATTTACTATAATCCTTTGCACTTATTCTAAAAGTAATTTGGCCTGATAAAGACACTTTTGCTTTGCATAGTACTACTGCTCCCAGGTGCACTGCGGTTGGGGCATCCCATTCTGTGACTACACCAGCCTCTATTTACTATAACCCTTTGCACTTATTCTAAAAGTAATTTGGCCTGATAAAGACAGTTTTGCTTTGCATAGTACTACTGCACCCAGGTGCACTGCTGTTGTGGCATCCCATTCTGTGACTACACCAGCCTCTATTTACTATAACCCTTTGCACTTATTCTAAAAGTAATTTGGCCTGATAAAGACAGTTTTGTTTTGCATAGTACTACTGCTCCCAGGTGCACTGCTGTTGTGGCATCCCATTCTGTGACTACACCAGCCTCTATTTACTATAACCCTTTGCACTTATTCTAAAAGTAATTTGGCCTGATAAAGACACTTTTGCTTTGCATAGTACTACTGCTCCCAGGTGCACTGCTGTTGTGGCATCCCATTCTGTGACTACACAAGCCTCTATTTACTATAACCGTTTGCACTTATTCTAAAAGTAATTTGGCCTGATAAAGACACTTTTGCTTTGCATAGTACTACTGCTCCCAGGTGCACTGCTGTTGTGGCATCCCATTCTGTGACTACACCAGCCTCTATTTACTATAACCCTTTGCACTTATTCTAAAAGTAATTTGGCCTGATAAAGACACTTTTGTTTTGCATAGTACTACTGCTCCCAGGTGCACTGCGGTTGGGGCATCCCATTCTGTGACTACACCAGCCTCTATTTACTATAACCCGTTGCACTTATTCTAAAAGTAATTTGGCCTGATAAAGACACTTTTGCTTTGCATAGTACTACTGCTCCCAGATGCACTGCTGTTGTGGCATCCCATTCTGTGACTACACCAGCCTCTATTTACTATAACCCTTTGCACTTATTCTTAAAGTAATTTGGCCTGATAAAGACACTTTTGCTTTGCATAGTACTACTGCTCCCAGGTGCACTGCTGTTGTGGCATCCCATTCTGTGACTACACCAGCCTCTATTTACTATAACCCTTTGCACTTATTCTAAAAGTAATTTGGCCTGATAAAGACACTTTTGCTTTGCATAGTACTACTGCTCCCAGGTGCACTGCTGTTGTGGCATCCCATTCTGTGACTACACCAGCCTCTATTTACTATAACCCTTTGCACTTATTCTAAAAGTAATTTGGCCTGATAAAGACACTTTTGCTTTGCATAGTACTACTGCTCCCAGGTGCACTGCTGTTGTGGCATCCCATTCTGTGACTACACCAGCCTCTATTTACTATAACCCTTTGCACTTTTTCTAAAAGTAATTTGGCCTGATAAAGACACTTTTGCTTTGCATAGTACTACTGCTTCAAGGTGCTCTGCTGTTGGGGCATCCCATTCTGTAACATACCATACCCCTCTTTATTTACACTAAGCAGCTCTCTTATTTACACTAAGCAGGCCTGTTGGAGGCTGAGTGTTACTGCTCACTTTTGGTGTGCATTATATTCTGTTTCATATAGACCCACCGCTGCCTGGGGGTTCTTAAAATATCACCTACTACCACGCCAGTTAGACTATGTCGGGCAGACAAGTGCCTGGAAGTGAAAAGAGGAGTGGCAGAGGCCAAGATTCCGCAGGCAGAGGTCGCAGCAGACTGGGGGCCAGTAGCAGCAGGAGTCACGCTGAGAGACCTAATCTGCCAGTATCTGCTAGCGGTCGGGTCTCCACCAGTAACGCATCTGCCGTGGTAGATTGGTTAACGCGCTCATCAACAACATCATCACAACTTACGTCTGAGACCCCCAGTCTAGGGTCGGTAGGTTCCTCTGACACAACCCTGAGTTGGCATGCCCCGAGAGCAGTCCCTGTCCTCCCATTGCCTCTGTCCTACGCCGTTCCCTCCCCCAGCGACGTATCCTATGCTTTGGGTTCAGCTCCACTCTTTAGTGAGCAGGACGATCAGATAGAGGACAGTCAGCAGCTACTGCCCAGCCAAGAAATGGAGGTGGCTTCTTTAGCTAGGCAGACAAATAGTGATGTGGACAGTGTCGTGGGTGCTGCGAGCATTCCAGCTCCTGCGCCAGATACTGTTGACGAATCCACGAACATCAGTGACGTACAGCCACAACTCGGTGATAATGATGATGACGATGAAGCCGATCGCACTTGGGAGCCGGGTGATGAAGGGGCTTCATCATCATCATCAGGAGAAGAGGGGCGCAGGTTGCCCCGGAGTCAGCAGCTCAGGCAGCAAGGTGTTAGCAGCATGGTTGGCAGGCAGCATGGGGGCACAATTGTAAAGCCTGGAGCCAAACGTGGCCGGGGCCGGGGTAGAGCACCTGCTGTGCGGCAGCCTACCTTATCGGGAGGTAGTGGGGCAGGAGTTCCTGGAGTTGGCGACAATAGCAGCGAATCAGTGAGGCCTGTTGGTGGGAAAAGTAGCTACTCGGCAGTGTGGCAGTGTTTCCTGAAGCATCCGCAGGAGGGTAACATGGCCACATGCAAGATATGTAGGCAGAAGGTGAAGCGTGGCCAGGGTCCAAATGTTGGCACCACGGCCCTGCGTCAACATATGCAGCGTCACCATAAAGCGGCCTGGGAGAACCTAGGCTCCGGAGAGGTGGGCCAGACTGCTTCCTCACCGAGTGGCACGCCGCTCCCAATTTCTGCCAGCCAAGGCACCAGCACCTCAGCCGAAGGCAGCTGTGCGTCATACCCATCCTCTGTCGCTCCTGCTCCTCCTCCTCCTCCAAGTCATGCATCCCACCAGCAATCCATCAGCGAAGCCATGTCCAAGAGACAGCAGTATGCGCCCACTCATCCTACGGCGCAGAAGCTGAATGTGCTCCTGTCCAAGTTGCTGGTGCTGCAGTCGCTCCCTTTTCAGGTGGTGGACTCTGCACCTTTCAGAGAACTGATGGCTTGTGCCAAGCCAAGGTGGAGAGTCCCAAGCCGTCATTTCCTTGCCAAGAAGGCAGTACCAGCGCTGCACACTTTTGTTGAACAGAAGGTGGGCCAGTCCTTGAGCCTGTCGGTGTGTAGCAAAGTGCATGGCAGCGCCGACGTCTGGAGCTGTAACTACGGTCAGGAACAGTACATGTCGTTTACGGCCCACTGGGTGAATGTGGTCCCTTTGCAGCAGCAACTTGGACAGGTTACGCCGCTTCGGCCTCCGTGTTCCCTGCCCGTTGGGCCTGTGACACTGTGCGACTCGGCCTCCTCATCCTCCGCCATCTCCTCACCCTCCGCTGTAGGCTCAAGTCTCAGTGCCCCTCCAGTCTACCATGTGTGCAGGGCACGGAGGTGTCACGCAGTGCTTCACATGGTTTGTCTTGGCGAACGGAGTCACACAGGGGAGGAACTGCTTAAATTTATTCATCAGGAAATCCAAACATGGCTTACTCCAAGAAAACTTAAAATGAGAATCATGGTTACCGACAATGGGAAGAACATTTTGTCTGCGCTGCGCCAAGGAAGCCTGACCCATGCCCCCTGCATGGCTCACGTCTTCAATCTGGTTGTCAAGCGGTTTCTAAAGTGTTCCCCCCATATGCAAGACATCCTAACAACTTCAAGGAAACTTTGCATGCACTTCAGCCACTCATACACCGCCAAACACACCCTTCTTGAGCTACAGCGTCAGAACGGTATCCCCCAACATAGTCTGATTTGCGATGTTTCCACCCGTTGGAATTCCACCCTTCACATGTTGGACCGATTATATGAACAGAGAAAAGCCATCACGGATTTCCTGATGATCCAAGCAGATAGGGGGACTCCACTGTGTAACTTCAATGTCAACCAGTGGCAGCTCATACGTGACACCTGCCGTTTGCTCAGGCCCTTTGAGGAAGCCACTTTATTTGTCAGTCGGCAGGATTACGGGATGAACGACGTGATTCCACTGCTTCATGTACTACAGCACATGTTGGAAACCATGGCTGGTCAGGGCACTGGAGACATGGCGTTTACATCTTACGGCCACATGAACCCCGTTGGAGCTGAACTGGAGGAGGAGGAAGAGGAGGAGGAGTTGCCCAGCGAAACACAGTTTAGGCTTGGCGAAATGGCTGGTTTATCTAGTCAGCGGACAGGAGAGGAGGAGCAGGAGCAGCCAGAGGAGCTAGAGGTTTTTGAGGAAGGCGAGACAGAGGACCCGGGCACACCGTGGCAGTATGCAGTGGAGATGGAGACAGGTAGCCCATCCGAATCACTTGCGCAAATGGCAGGAAGCATGCTCACGTGCTTGCGTAGTGACCCCAGAATTGTTTCCATCTGTCGGCGGGATGACTTCTGGCTGTCCACCTTATTGGACCCTCGCTTCCGGCACAAAATGGGGGCATTTTTTAAACCCACCGAGAGGGAGGACAAACTGAACTACTACAAAGACATTCTACATAGGCAGTTGGCCGATGCCTATCTGCGCCATGGTCCATACTCTTGCAGGTCTGACTCGAGGGGACCTCTGTGCTCACCTTCCACTGTCAGGGCTGCTGGGGGGGTTGGCAGGAGCAGCAGCAGCAGCTCCATCAGCAGCAGCCTCAGTCTTCAGTCGCTAAGGAGTAGCTTTCTACACCCGCATAGTGAGGATACTCATGAGCAGCAGGAGGACCTGGAGCAGGACCTGAACCAGCAGGTCATGTCATACTTTGACATGACCATGCCAACACACCTTGAGGATCCGCTGGACTTCTGGGCAGCAAAACTTGATTTGTGGCCGCAACTAGCAGAGTTTGCCCTGGAAAAGCTGTCCTGCCCGGCAAGTAGCGTGCCATCTGAGCGGGTGATTAGTGCGACAGGGGCCATAGTTACGGAGAGGAGAACTCGTCTGTCAACTAAAAATGTGGAGAGACTCACCTTTGTCAAAATGAATCAGGGATGGATCAGCCAGGATTTCCACCCACCAATGCCTGATGCATGCGACTAGATTCAGCATGTTGCCATGTTTTACACTTTCCAAATGGTGCAAAACATATTTATGTCTTTAGGCCAATTTTTGGGCTCCTGCTGATGCCAACTCCAGGGTGTGATTCATCCAATTTTTGGGCTCCTGAAGCCAACCCCAGTGTCTCTTTAAAGTAATGTTTGGGCTCCTGCTGCTGCTGCCAACTCCAGGGTGTGATTCATCCAATTTTTGGGCTCCTGCTGCCAGCCCCAGTGTCTCTTTAAAGTAATGTTTGGGCTCCTGCTGCTGCTGCTGCTGCCAACTCCAGGGTGTGATTCATCCAATTTTTGGGCTCCTGAGGCCAACCCCAGTGTCTCTTTAAAGTAATGTTTGGGCTCCTGCTGCTGCTGCTGCCAACTCCAGGGTGTGAATCATCCAATTTTTGGGCTCCTGAAGCCAACTCCAGTGTCTCTTTAAAGTAATATTTGGGCTCCTACTGCTGCTGCTGCCAACTCCAGGGTGTGAAACATCCAATTTTTGGGCTCCTGAAGCCAACCCCAGTGTCTCTTTAAAGTAATGTTTTGGCTCCTGCTGCTGCTGCTGCTGCCAACTCCAGGGTGTGATTCATCCAATTTTTGGGCTCCTGAAGCCAACCTCAGTGTCTCTTTAAAGTAATGTTTGGGCTCCTGCTGCTGCTGCTGCTGCCAACTCCAGGGTGTGAAACATCCAATTTTTGGGCTCCTGAAGCCAACTCCAGTGTCTCTTTAAAGTAATGTTTGGGCTCCTGCTGCTGCTTCCAACTCCAGGGTGTGATTCATCCAATTTTTGGGCTCCTGAAGCCAACCTCAGTGTCTCTTTAAAGTAATGTTTGGGCTCCTGCTGCTGCTGCTGCTGCTGCTGCTGCTGCTGCTGCCAACTCCAGGGTGTGAATCATCCAATTTTTGGGCTCCTGAAGCCAACTCCAGGGTCTCTTTATAGTAATGTTTGGGCTCCTGCTGCTGCTGCTGCCAACTCCAGGGTGTGATTCATACAATTTTTGGGATCCTGCTGCCAACCCCAGTGTCTCTTTAAAGTAATGTTTGGGCTCCTGCTGCTGCTGCTGCCAACTCCAGGGTGTGATTCATCCAATCTTTGGGCTCCTGCTGCCAACCCCAGTGTCTCTTTAAAGTAATGTTTGGGCTCCTGCGGCTGCTGCAAACTCCAGGGTGTGATTCATCCAATTTTTGGGCTCCTGAAGCCATCCCCAGTGTCTCTTTAAAGTAATGTTCGGGCTCCTGCTGCTGCTGCTGCTGTTGCTGCTGCCAACTCCAGGGTGTGATTCATCCAATCTTTGGGCTCCTGCTGCCAACCCCAGTGTCTCTTTAAAGTAATGTTTGGGCTCCTGCTGCTGCTGCCAACTCCAGGGTGTGATTCATCCAATTTTTGGGCTCCTGAAGCCAACCCCAGTGTCTCTTTAAAGTAATATTTGGGCTCCTGCTGCTGCTGCTGCCAACTCCAGGGTGTGATTCATCCAATTTTTGGGCTCCTGAAGCCAACCCCAGTGTCTCTTTAAAGTAATGTTTGGGCTCCTGCTGCTGCTGCTGCCAGCTCCAGGGTGTGAATCATCCAATTTTTGGGCTCCTGAAGCCAACTCCAGTGTCTCTTTAAAGTAATGTTTGGGCTCCTGATGCTGCTGCTGCCAACTCCAGGGTGTGAATCATCCAATTTTTGGGCTCCTGAAGCCAACCCCAGTGTCTCTTTAAAGTAATGTTTGGGCTCCTGCTGCTGCTGCTGCCAACTCCAGGGTGTGAATCATCCAATTTTTGGGCTCCTGAAGCCAACTCCAGTGTCTCTTTAAAGTAATGTTTGGGCTCCTGCTGCTGCTGCTGCCAACTCCAGGGTGTGATTCATCCAATTTTTGGGCTCCTGAAGCCAACCCCAGTATCTCTTTAAAGAAATGTTTTGGGTCCTGCTGCTGCTGCCAACTCCAGGGATTGATTCATCCAATTTTTGGGCTCCTGCTGCCAACCCCAGTGTCTCTTTAAAGTAATGTTTGGGCTCCTGCTGCTGCCAACTCCAGGGTGTGATTCATCCAAATTTTGGGCTCCTGAAGCCAACCCCAGTGTCTCTTTAAAGTAATGTTTGGGCTCCTGCTGCTGCTGCCAACTCCAGGGTGTGATTCATCTATTTTTTGGGCTCCTGAAGCCAACCCCAGTGTCTCTTTAAAGTAATGTTTGGGCTCCTGCTGCTGCTGCTGCTGCCAACTCCAGGGTGTGATTCATCCAATCTTTGGGCTCCTGCTGCCAACCCCAGTGTCTCTTTAAAGTAATGTTTGGACTCCTGCTGCTGCTGCCAACTCCAGGGTGTGATTCATCCAATTTTTGGGCTCCTGAAGCCATCCCCAGTGTCTCTTTAAAGTAATGTTTGGGCTCCTGCTGCTGCTGCTGCTGCTGTTGCTGCTGCCAACTCCAGGGTGTGATTCATCCAATCTTTGGGCTCCTGCTGCCAACCCCAGTGTCTCTTTAAAGTAATGTCTGGGCTCCTGCTGCTGCTGCCAACTCCAGGGTGTGATTCATCCAATTTTTGGGCTCCTGAAGCCATCCCCAGTGTCTCTTTAAAGTAATGTTTGGGCTCCTACTGCTGCTGCTGCTGCTGTTGCTGCTGCCAACTCCAGGGTGTGATTCATCCAATCTTTGGGCTCCTGCTGCCAACCCCAGTGTCTCTTTAAAGTAATATTTGGGCTCCTGCTGCTGCTGCTGCTGCCAACTCCAGGGTGTGATTCATCCAATTTTTGGGCTCCTGAAGCCAACCCCAGTGTCTCTTTAAAGTAATGTTTGGGCTCCTGCTGCTGCTGCTGCCAGCTCCAGGGTGTGAATCATCCAATTTTTTGGCTCCTGAAGCCAACTCCAGGGTCTCTTTAAAGTAATGTTTGGGCTGCTGCTGCTGCCAACTCCAGGGTGTGATTCATCCAATTTTTGGGCTCCTGCTGCCAACCCCAGTGTCTCTTTAAAGTAATGTTCGGGCTCCTGCTGCTGCTGCTGCTGCCAACTCCAGGGTGTGATTCATCCAATCTTTGGGCTCCTGCTGCCAACCCCAGTGTCTCTTTAAAGTAATGTTTGGGCTCCTGCTGCTGCTGCCAACTCCAGGGTGTGATTCATCCAATTTTTGGGCTCCTGAAGCCATCCCCAGTGTCTCTTTAAAGAAATGTTTGGGCTCCTGCTGCTGCTGCTGCTGCTGTTGCTGCTGCCAACTCCAGGGTGTGATTCATCCAATCTTTGGGCTCCTGCTGCCAACCCCAGTGTCTCTTTAAAGTAATGTTTGGGCTCCTGCTGCTGCTGCCAACTCCAGGGTGTGATTCATCCAATTTTTGGGCTCCTGAAGCCAACCCCAGTGTCTCTTTAAAGTAATATTTGGGCTCCTGCTGCTGCTGCTGCTGCCAACTCCAGGGTGTGATTCATCCAATTTTTGGGCTCCTGAAGCCAACCCCAGTGTCTCTTTAAAGTAATGTTTGGGCTCCTGCTGCTGCTGCTGCCAGCTCCAGGGTGTGAATCATCCAATTTTTGGGCTCCTGAAGCCAACCCCAGTGTCTCTTTAAAGTAATGTTTGGGCTCCTGCTGCTGTTGCTGCTGCCAACTACAGGGTGTGAATCATCCAATTTTTGGACTCCTGAAGCCAACCCCAGTGTCTCTTTAAAGTAATGCTTGGGCTCCTGCTCCTGCTGCTGCCAACTCCAGGGTGTGAATCATCCAATTTTTGGGCTCCTGAAGCCAACTCCAGTGTCTCTTTAAAGTAATGTTTGGGCTCCTGCTGCTGCTGCTGCCAACTCCAGGGTGTGATTCATCCAATTTTTGGGCTCCTGAAGCCAACCCCAGTGTCTCTTTAAAGTAATGTTTGGGCTCCTGCTGCTGCTGCTGCCAACTCCAGGGTGTGATTCATCCAATTTTTAGGCTCCTGAAGCCATCTCCAGTGTCTCTTTAAAGTAATATTTGGGCTCCTGCTGCTGCTGCCAACTCCAGGGTGTGATTCATCCAATTTTTGGGCTCCTGAAGCCAACCCCAGTATCTCTTTAAAGAAATGTTTTGGGTCCTGCTGCTGCTGCCAACTCCAGGGATTGATTCATCCAATTTTTGGGCTCCTGCTGCCAACCCCAGTGTCTCTTTAAAGTAATGTTTGGGCTCCTGCTGCTGCCAACTCCAGGGTGTGATTCATCCAAATTTTGGGCTCCTGAAGCCAACCCCAGTGTCTCTTTAAAGTAATGTTTGGGCTCCTGCTGCTGTTGCTGCTGCCAACTACAGGGTGTGATTCATCCAATCTTTGGGCTCCTGCTGCCAACCCCTGTGTCTCTTTAAAGTAATGTTTGGGCTCCTGCTGCTGCTGCTGCCAACTCCAGGGTGTGATTCATCCAATTTTTGGGCTCCTGAAGCCAACTCCAGGGTCTCTTTAAAGTAATGTTTGGGCTCCTGCTGCTGCTGCTGCCAACTCCAGGGTGTGATTCATCCAATTTTTGGGCTCCTGCTGCCAACCCCAGTGTCTCTTTAAAGTAATGTTTGGGCTCCTGCTGCCAACTCCAGGGTGTGATTCATCCAATCTTTGGGCTCCTGCTGCCAACCCCAGTGTCTCTTTAAAGTAATGTTTGGGCTCCTGCTGCCAACTCCAGGGTGTGATTCATCCAATCTTTGGGCTCCTGCTGCCAACCCCAGTGTCTCTTTAAAGTAATGTTTGGGCTCCTGCTGCTGCTGCCAACTCCAGGGTGTGATTCATCCAATTTTGGGCTCCTGAAGCCATCCCCAGTGTCTCTTTAAAGTAATGTTTGGGCTCCTGCTGCTGCTGTTGCTGCTGCCAACTCCAGGGTGTGATTCATCCAATCTTTGGGCTCCTGCTGCCAACCCCAGTGTCTCTTTAAAGTAATGTTTGGGCTCCTGCTGCTGCTGCCAACTCCAGGGTGTGATTCATCCAATTTTTGGGCTCCTGAAGCCAACCCCAGTGTCTCTTTAAAGTAATATTTTGGCTCCTGCTGCTGCTGCTGCCAACTCCAGGGTGTGATTCATCCAATTTTTGGGCTCCTGAAGCCAACCCCAGTGTCTCTTTAAAGTAATGTTTGGGCTCCTGCTGCTGCTGCTGCCAGCTCCAGGGTGTGAATCATCCAGTTTTTGGGCTCCTGAAGCCAACTCCAGTGTCTCTTTAAAGTAATGTTTGGGCTCCTGATGCTGCTGCTGCCAACTCCAGGGTGTGAATCATCCAATTTTTGGGCTCCTGAAGCCAACCCCAGTGTCTCTTTAAAGTAATGTTTGGGCTCCTGCTCCTGCTGCTGCCAACTCCAGGGTGTGAATCATCCAATTTTTGGGCTCCTGAAGCCAACTCCAGTGTCTCTTTAAAGTAATGTTTGGGCTCCTGCTGCTGCTGCTGCCAACTCCAGGGTGTGATTCATCCAATTTTTGGGCTCCTGAAGCCAACCCCAGTGTCTCTTTAAAGTAATGTTTGGGCTCCTGCTGCTGCTGCTGCCAACTCCAGGGTGTGATTCATCAAATGTTTGGGCTCCTGAAGCCAACCCCAGTGTCTCTTTAAAGTAATGTTTGGGCTCCTGTTGCTGCTGCTGCCAACTCCAGGGTGTGATTCATCCAAATTTTAGGCTCCTGAAGCCAACTCCAGTGTCTCTTTAAAGTAATATTTGGGCTCCTGCTGCTGCTGCTGCTGCCAACTCCAGGGTGTGATTCATCCAATTTTTGGGGTCCTGAAGCCAACCCCAGTATCTCTTTAAAGAAATGTTTTGGGTCCTGCTGCTGCTGCCAACTCCAGGGATTGATTCATCCAATTTTTGGGCTCCTGCTGCCAACCCCAGTGTCTCTTTAAATTAATGTTTGGGCTCCTGCTGCTGCCAACTCCAGGGTGTGATTCATCCAAATTTTGGGCTCCTGAAGCCAACCCCAGTGTCTCTTTAAAGTAATGTTTGGGCTCCTGCTGCTGCTGCTGCTGCCAACTCCAGGGTATGATTCATCCAATCTTGGGCTCCTGAAGCCAACCCCAGTGTCTCTTTAAAGTAATGTTTGGGCTCCTGCTGCTGTTGCTGCTGCCAACTCCAGGGTGTGATTCATCCAATCTTTGGGCTCCTGCTGCCAACCCCTGTGTCTCTTTAAAGTAATGTTTGGGCTCCTGCTGCTGCTGCTGCCAACTCCAGGGTGTGATTCATCCACTTTTTGGGCTCCTGACGCCAACCCCAGTGTCTCTTTAAAGTAATGTTTGGGCTCCTGCTGCTGCCAACTCCAGGGTGTGATTCATCCAATCTTTGGGCTCCTGCTGCCAACCCCAGTGTCTCTTTAAAGTAATGTTTGGGCTCCTGCTGCTGCTGCTGCTGCCAACTCCAGGGTGTGAATCATCCAATTTTTGGGCTCCTGAAGCCAACTCCAGTGTCTCTTTAAAGTAATGCTTGGGCTCCTGCTGCTGCTGCTGCTGCCAACTCCAGGGTGTGATTCATCCAATTTTTGGGCTCCTGACGCCAACCCCAGTGTCTCTTTAAAGTAATGTTTGGGCTCCTGCTGCTGCTGCCGCCAACTCCAGGGTGTGATTCATCCAATTTTTGGGCTCCTGCTGCCAACCCCAGTGTCTCTTTAAAGTAATGTTTGGGCACCTGCTGCTGCTGCTGCTGCCAACTCCAGGGTGTGATTCATCCAATATTTGGGCTCCTGCTGCCAACCCCAGTGTCTCTTTAAAGTAATGTTTGGGCTCCTGCTGCTGCTGCCAACTCCAGGGTGTGATTCGTCCAATTTTTGGGCTCCTGAAGCCAACCCCAGTGTCTCTTTAAAGTAATGTTTGGGCTCCTGCTGCTGCTGCTGTTGCTGCTGCCAACTCCAGGGTGTGATTCATCCAATCTTTGGGCTCCTGCTGCCAACCCCAGTGTCTCTTTAAAGTAATGTTTGGGCTCCTGCTGCTGCTGCTGCCAACTCCAGGGTGTGAATCATCCAATTTTTGGGCTCCTGAAGCCAACTCCAGTGTCTCTTTAAAGTAATGTTTGGGCTCCTGCTGCTGCTGCTGCCAACTCCAGGGTGTGATTCATCCAAATTTTGGGCTCCTGAAGCCAACCCCAGTGTCTCTTTAAAGTAATGTTTGGGCTCCTGCTGCTGCTGCTGCTGCTGCCAACTCCAGGGTATGATTCATCCAATTTTGGGCTCCTGAAGCCAACCCCAGTGTCTCTTTAAAGTAATGTTTGGGCTCCTGCTGCTGCTGCTGCCAACTCCAGGGTGTGATTCATCCAAATTTTAGGCTCCTGAAGCCAACTCCAGTGTCTCTTTAAAGTAATATTTGGGCTCCTGCTGCTGCTGCTGCCAACTCCAGGGTGTGATTCATCCAATTTTTGGGCTCCTGAAGCCAACCCCAGTATCTCTTTAAAGAAATGTTTTGGGTCCTGCTGCTGCTGCCAACTCCAGGGATTGATTCATCCAATTTTTGGGCTCCTGAAGCCAACCCCAGTGTCTCTTTAAAGTAATGTTTGGGCTCCTGCTGCTGCTGCTGCCAACTCCAGGGTATGATTCATCCAATTTTGGGCTCCTGAAGCCAACCCCAGTGTCTCTTTAAAGTAATGTTTGGGCTCCTGCTGCTGCTGCTGCCACCTCCAGGGTGTGAATCATCCAATTTTTGGGCTCCTGAAGCCAACTCCAGGGTCTCTTTAAAGTAATGTTTGGGCTGCTGCTGCTGCCAACTCCAGGGTGTGATTCATCCAATTTTTGGGCTCCTGCTGCCAACCCCAGTGTCTCTTTAAAGTAATGTTTGGGCTCCTGCTGCTGCTGCTGCTGCTGCCAACTCCAGGGTGTGATTCATCCAATCTTTGGGCTCCTGCTGCCAACCCCAGTGTCTCTTTAAAGTAATGTTTGGGCTCCTGCTGCTGCTGCCAACTCCAGGGTGTGATTCATCCAATTTTTGGGCTCCTGAAGCCATCCCCAGTGTCTCTTTAAAGTAATGTTTGGGCTCCTGCTGCTGCTGCTGCCAACTCCAGGGTGTGATTCATCCAATTTTTGGGCTCCTGAAGCCAACCCCAGTGTCTCTTTAAAGTAATGTTTGGGCTCCTGCTGCTGCTGCTGCCAACTCCAGGGTGTGATTCATCAAATGTTTGGGCTCCTGAAGCCAACCCCAGTGTCTCTTTAAAGTAATGTTTGGGCTCCTGCTGCTGCTGCTGCTGCCAACTCCAGGGTGTGATTCATCCAATTTTTGGGGTCCTGAAGCCAACCCCAGTATCTCTTTAAAGAAATGTTTTGGGTCCTGCTGCTGCTGCCAACTCCAGGGATTGATTCATCCAATTTTTGGGCTCCTGCTGCCAACCCCAGTGTCTCTTTAAATTAATGTTTGGGCTCCTGCTGCTGCCAACTCCAGGGTGTGATTCATCCAAATTTTGGGCTCCTGAAGCCAACCCCAGTGTCTCTTTAAAGTAATGTTTGGGCTCCTGCTGCTGCTGCTGCTGCTGCCAACTCCAGGGTATGATTCATCCAATTTTGGGCTCCTGAAGCCAACCCCAGTGTCTCTTTAAAGTAATGTTTGGGCTCCTGCTGCTGTTGCTGCTGCCAACTCCAGGGTGTGATTCATCCAATCTTTGGGCTCCTGCTGCCAACCCCTGTGTCTCTTTAAAGTAATGTTTGGGCTCCTGCTGCTGCTGCTGCTGCCAACTCCAGGGTGTGATTCATACAATTTTTGGGCTCCTGACGCCAACCCCAGTGTCTCTTTCAAGTAATGTTTGGGCTCCTGCTGCTGCCGCCAACTCCAGGGTGTGATTCATCCAATCTTTGGGCTCCTGCTGCCAACCCCAGTGTCTCTTTAAAGTAATGTTTGGGCTCCTGCTGCTGCTGCTGCCAACTCCAGGGTGTGATTCATCCAATCTTTGGGCTCCTTCTGCCAACCCCAGTGTCTCTTTAAAGTAATGTTTGGGCTCCTGCTGCTGCTGCCAACTCCAGGGTGTGATTCATCCAATTTTTGGGCTCCTGCTGCCAACCCCAGTGTCTCTTTAAAGTAATGTTTGGGCTCCTGCTGCTGCTGCCAACTCCAGGGTGTGATTCATCCAATCTTTGGGCTCCTGCTGCTGCTGCTGCCGACTCCAGGGTGTGATTCATCCAATTTCTGGGCTCCTGCTGCCAACCCCGGTGTCTCTTTAAAGTAATGTTTGGGATCCTGCTGCTGCTGCCAACTCCAGGGTGTGATTCATCCAATTTTTGGGCTCCTGAAGCCAACCCCAGTGTCTCTTTAAAGTAATGTTTGGGCTCCTGCTGCTGCTGCTGCCAACTCCAGGGTGTGATTCATCCAATTTTTGGGCTCCTGAAGCCAACCCCAGTGTCTCTTTAAAGTAATATTTGGGCTCCTGCTGCTGCCAACTCCAGGGTGTGATTCATCCAATTTTTGGGCTCCTGAAGCCAACCTCAGTGTCTCTTTAAAGTAATGTTTGGGCTCCTGCTGCTGCTGCTGCTGCCAACTCCAGGGTGTGAAACATCCAATTTTTGGGCTCCTGAAGCCAACACCAGTGTCTCTTTAAAGTTATGTTTGGGCACCTGCTGCTGCTGCTGCTGCCAACTCCAGGGTGTGATTCATCCAATTTTTGGGCTCCTGAAGCCAACCCAAGTGTCTCTTTAAAGTAATATTTGGGCTCCTGCTGCTGCCAACTCCAGGGTGTGATTCATCCAATTTTTGGGCTCCTGAAGCCAACCTCAGTGTCTCTTTAAAGTAATGTTTGGGCTCCTGCTGCTGCTGCTGCTGCTTCCAACTCCAGGGTGTGATTCATCCAATTTTTGGGCTCCTGAAGCCAACCCCAGTGTCTCTTTAAAGTAATGTTTGGGCTCCTGCTGCTGCTGCTGCTGCTGCCAACTCCAGGGTGTGAATCATCCAATTTTTGGGCTCCTGAAGCCAACTCCAGGGTCTCTTTAAAGTAATGTTTGGGCTCCTGCTGCTGCCAACTCCAGGGTGTGATTCATCCAATTTTTGGGCTCCTGCTGCCAACCCCAGTGTCTCTTTAAAGTAATGTTTGGGCTCCTGCTGCTGCTGCTGCCAACTCCAGGGTGTGATTCATCCAATCTTTGGGCTCCTGCTGCCAACCCCAGTGTCTCTTTAAAGTAATGTTTGGGCTCCTGCTGCTGCTGCAAACTCCAGGGTGTGATTCATCCAATTTTTGGGCTCCTGAAGCCATCCCCAGTGTCTCTTTAAAGTAATGTTTGGGCTCCTGCTGCTGCTGCTGTTGCTGCTGCCAACTCCAGGGTGTGATTCATCCAATCTTTGGGCTCCTGCTGCCAACCCCAGTGTCTCTTTAAAGTAGTGTTTGGGCTCCTGCTGCTGCTGCCAACTCCAGGGTGTGATTCATCCAATTTTTGGGCTCCTGAAGCCAACCCCAGTGTCTCTTTAAAGTAATATTTGGGCTCCTGCTGCTGCTGCTGCCAACTCCAGGGTGTGATTCATCCAATTTTTGGGCTCCTGAAGCCAACCCCAGTGTCTCTTTAAAGTAATGTTTGGGCTCCTGCTGCTGCTGCTGCCAACTCCAGGGTGTGATTCATCCAATTTTTGGGCTCCTGAAGCCAACTCCAGTGTCTCTTTAAAGTAATGTTTGGGCTCCTGCTGCTGCTGCTGCCAACTCCAGGGTGTGATTCATCCAATTTTTGGGCTCCTGAAGCCAACCCCAGTGTCTCTTTAAAGTAATGTTTGGGCTCCTGCTGCTGCTGCTGCCAACTCCAGGGTGTGATTCATCCAATTTTTAGGCTCCTGAAGCCATCTCCAGTGTCTCTTTAAAGTAATATTTGGGCTCCTGCTGCTGCTGCCAACTCCAGGGTGTGATTCATCCAATTTTTGGGCTCCTGAAGCCAACCCCAGTATCTCTTTAAAGAAATGTTTTGGGTCCTGCTGCTGCTGCCAACTCCAGGGATTGATTCATCCAATTTTTGGGCTCCTGCTGCCAACCCCAGTGTCTCTTTAAAGTAATGTTTGGGCTCCTGCTGCTGCCAACTCCAGGGTGTGATTCATCCAAATTTTGGGCTCCTGAAGCCAACCCCAGTGTCTCTTTAAAGTAATGTTTGGGCTCCTGCTGCTGCTGCTGTTGCTGCTGCCAATTCCAGGGTATGATTCATCCAATTTTGGGCTCCTGAAGCCAACCCCAGTGTCTCTTTAAAGTAATGTTTGGGCTCCTGCTGCTGCTGCTGCCAACTCCAGGGTGTGATTCATCCAATTTTTGGGCTCCTGAAGCCAACTCCAGGGTCTCTTTAAAGTAATGTTTGGGCTCCTGCTGCTGCTGCTGCCAACTCCAGGGTGTGATTCATCCAATTTTTGGGCTCCTGCTGCCAACCCCAGTGTCTCTTTAAAGTAATGTTTGGGCTCCTGCTGCCAACTCCAGGGTGTGATTCATCCAATCTTTGGGCTCCTGCTGCCAACCCCAGTGTCTCTTTAAAGTAATGTTTGGGCTCCTGCTGCCAACTCCACGGTGTGATTCATCCAATCTTTGGGCTCCTGCTGCCAACCCCAGTGTCTCTTTAAAGTAATGTTTGGGCTCCTGCTGCTGCTGCCAGCTCCAGGGTGTGATTCATCCAATTTTGGGCTCCTGAAGCCATCCCCAGTGTCTCTTTAAAGTAATGTTTGGGCTCCTGCTGCTGCTGCTGCTGTTGCTGCTGCCAACTCCAGGGTGTGATTCATCCAATCTTTGGGCTCCTGCTGCCAACCCCAGTGTCTCTTTAAAGTAATGTTTGGGCTCCTGCTGCTGCTGCCAACTCCAGGGTGTGATTCATCCAATTTTTGGGCTCCTGAAGCCAACCCCAGTGTCTCTTTAAAGTAATATTTGGGCTCCTGCTGCTGCTGCCGCCAACTCCAGGGTGTGATTCATCCAATTTTTGGGCTCCTGAAGCCAACCCCAGTGTCTCTTTAAAGTAATGTTTGGGCTCCTGCTGCTGCTGCTGCCAACTCCAGGGTGTGATTCATCCAATTTTTGGGCTCCTGAAGCCAACCCCAGTGTCTCTTTAAAGTAATGTTTGGGCTCCTGCTGCTGCTGCTGCTAACTCCAGGGTGTGATTCATCAAATGTTTGGGCTCCTGAAGCCAACCCCAGTGTCTCTTTAAAGTAATGTTTGGGCTCCTGTTGCTGCTGCTGCCAACTCCAGGGTGTGATTCATCCAAATTTTAGGCTCCTGAAGCCAACTCCAGTGTCTCTTTAAAGTAATATTTGGGCTCCTGCTGCTGCTGCTGCCAACTCCAGGGTGTGATTCATCCAATTTTTGGGGTCCTGAAGCCAACCCCAGTATCTCTTTAAAGAAATGTTTTGGGTCCTGCTGCTGCTGCCAACTCCAGGGATTGATTCATCCAATTTTTGGGCTCCTGCTGCCAACCCCAGTGTCTCTTTAAATTAATGTTTGGGCTCCTGCTGCTGCCAACTCCAGGGTGTGATTCATCCAAATTTTGGGCTCCTGAAGCCAACCCCAGTGTCTCTTTAAAGTAATGTTTGGGCTCCTGCTGCTGCTGCTGCTGCCAACTCCAGGGTATGATTCA